>CM060248.1:89986421-90586421 GCA_030684275.1 Acipenser oxyrinchus oxyrinchus | reverse complement strand
TCAGGGGATGCCTGCCAGTGCACAGATGCCGTTAAATAACTCAGAAAACAACATTATTTCAGACTTTCTTTTTTCACTAACCAAGGGTTCATAACATCAGAGCCACCACCATCTGATTTACTTAATTGTTTTTCACTGCACCAGTGCATCTCAAAGAAAGCTATTTGCTTCAGCTCAGTGCTTGCAGACCTTTGTTAATGGAACCCATTCAACCAAACAGTACTGCAGTTGCTATTACTGAAGCTGAGGCTGGGTTGAAGAGCAAGCACCTTGAAACTGAATTTACTATACTTTCTGTCCCTTTCATTTCTTAAGTTGTTTGCAATCATTCTAAGTAGTTTTTATTATAGTTACTTTTTTATGTTTGTGTCAATGTTTTTTCACCTGAGTTCAGGAAGTAGCTGCAGTTCATTTCTAGTTGCCTGCCATATAAAAATTTAACTTAGACTAAATCAGCCACAGTGTCATCATTGAAGTAAGAGACAGCGCCATCTAGTGATCAGCCACTTTGGCTCAAGGTGCCTTTTGTTTTTCTGGCAATACACAGCAGTGCTCTAGATGGCGCTGGCGCTGGCACTTACTAACATAAAGGCACTAATAATAATTATGGTTTCACTAGTTCCATAAGCAGTTTTAATTAGGGGTGGTAAGTGCTGTGTTGTAATTGCATTCTTGAATTAGTTCGTTAGCATTATTGAATTAGTTGGTAACGCATTCTACATACAAGATGCTGACAATAATGTAATTAAAGTCAAGTTAAATGATTCAAATGATTTTGCAATTTTGTTTTCCTTTATTTGCTATAGTCTAAAGTTCATCCTTTTGTAGTAAGACACTTGCTAATTGGGCAGACACTAAATCTTTCCTTATGCGGAGGTGCATCACTTTGCTCGCACCTGTGCTTCTGCCAGTCTACAAAAATCATCAGCCTCTAAAGAGATGTGTGAGTGGTGAGCGAGAACACAGCCTGCTTTCTACAGTGCGACTTGTTTGACAGAGAGCATCAGTTAAATGCACACCTGCAGGTGCTGCAGAAAAGCAGAGTTTACTAGATGGATCTCGGATCTTCCTCACTGTAGTGGTAAACATAAAACAACATACAGTATCAATACAGTCCAACGAGTCAGTGATGACATTTAAACAGAGAGAGGAGGTTAATTATCTATCTTTAGAGCTCCATGAAGTTCTTTTTGATTTTTTATAATTTTTCATTTTATTTTTCACAAATTTTGATTTATTTAGTTGTATCCGCTAAAAATGTTTTATTTCGTTTTATTACAGATACACATTACTACAATAACTCAAATATGTAAATAAATAAAAATGAAGTATACATCATGTTTTAACTATATACATATTCTGTATTAAACATATCTGCTTTTTATTTATTTATTTATTTATTTATTTTTTAAGTTTTGACATACAGACTTAGCACAGAAATAATGTGATATCTTGTAAGTCGCCCTGGATAAGGGCATCTGCTAATAAATAAATAAATAAATAAATAAATAAATAATAATTTCTCATTAGCAACGGTAATAGACCCCTTCTATTTTTAATTAACTGCTTATTTACAGTAAATACTGCCCATGCCCTCTATAAAAATAAATATGATAAAATAAAAAACATATATATATATATTTATACTGCTCTACTATTGTCATAATAATTGCACATGCAGCAATCTACCCATTAAAAACAAACAAACATAGGAATTGTATTTCAATCCCATTGCACTGAAGCAGGGCTCCAGTATACAAGCTTGGAGTTCCTCAGTATTTAAACACTAAGCAAAGCAGATTCATTTATTAAAATCCATTCACAACCAAAGCAGCATTTGCTCCAGTGCAAAGTCTGCACCACTTGAAATAAAACAAAGAATTAGCATATTAATACAAAATACAAACAAACAAGCCATATTTTCCCCAAAAGGAATAACCAGCTAATGCTTAATGACAGTATATTTCATTCCAGCCGACAGTTGCAAAAGACCCCAAACAGTGATGTGCCAGGGCGAGCCTTTCAAAGTGTTTGGAAAGCATACTAAATTCACTGAAAGCCTTCGGCATGGCTCAGGAGCTGCAGGCCCAGAGGACTAATATCTGTCTTGTAGTTGGTTCATAGTATGTTTTTTCTAACTAGCCTAATTCTAAATTCTAAAATGTGTTAATTGCCTGTTTAATTGTTAATTCCCAAAAGAACAACCCCCTCCAAATTATACAGCTTCCGTTTCCCTTCAGACTGCGTCTATAGTAATGGCTGAACCTTGACAACTATGATATTTATTTAAAGTATGTTTTGTATAAACCTCCCAATTTAAAAATATAATTCTATGTTTGTTTTATAATGATTTTTTGTTTTATTTAATTTTATATGTTGCATTTTGTTTTATGTTGTGTTATTTTAATTGCAAAAAAACAGTGATAAAGTTATTTGGTAACAGAGCTAGATAAGTAAATCCTCAAAGATGAGACTTTCAAAACAGTCAGAATTTCAATGGCTGGGGTTTAGTTGAATCCTCAATTACTTTTTGACATTCACAATAATAAATTAATTTTCAAAGTTCTCTGGAAAATTGACATTTTGTATAACAGTAAAGCATGCAATAGTAGTTTGAAAAATGTCTGTTATCCAGTTAATATTACCTCGTATTGATTATGCTGACATATGTAAAAAGGCTTTTAATTTAATGCTGCAAGCACCAAGGCTCAAAGAAAAAAAAAGTGTTTTGTAAATTGTAAGTTTGCATGTTCTTAAAATATACCGTATTTATCTATTGCTCTACGTTATCTATCTGTCTGTCTATCTACATGATCTTGCGATCTGTCTGTCTATTCATACACTGTATATCTGCCTCATGGCTTCAAAGCTCCGCTCAGCTCCATTCACATTGACAGAATGAAAGTGAGAAAGTCCCCCGAGGGCAGTGGGGAGTTCATGGCCGGGAGGTCGGATGGTCAAGTGTCCAGATTATCCCCCGCAGCAGGTGTCGGATGTTTGTGAAGGGGGACTGCGCTGGGGGTAGCAGAGTGCCAGATGCAGTAATTGTTCACAGCTGGGAGGGGGGAAGGGAGGGTTGCCTTGTTAACCCATGGTGCGGACTGGAACCAGAGAGCTGGCAGAGGAAAGATGGCAGGAAGGAGGTGCCGCCCCCTTTAGCTTGGTCCTGCACTCAGGAAGTCATGGCTCAATGGGTCCTATTCACTGGACCCTGCTGGATCACTAGAACTGAGCAACAGTTGTCTGGGAGAGAGAATCGAGAAGACCCCAAACAGTGATGTGCCAGGGCAAGCCTTTCAAAGTGTTTGGAAAGCATAATAAATTCACTGAAAGCCTTCGGCATGGCTCAGGAGCTGCAGGCCCAGAGGACTAATATCTGTCTTGTAGTTGGTTCATAGTATGTTTTTTCTAACTAGCCTAATTCTAAATTCTAAAATGTGTTAATTGACTAATGTACCTTTTTTTTTTGTTGCTTTGCTTCACATTGGCTAATTGTTTACATCTATAGTCCTTCTAATAACATTACTCTGTATTCTATAACCCTGAATTCAAGGGGTTTCTAAGCAATTTTCTAAAATAGACCCCCGTTCATTTTTGGGGAGATGTGCAATATCTTTTTAAGAGCAGCATTATCCCAGTCTCCAGTTCACAGAAGTGAGCCTTTCAAAATAACTTGAAGGTCTTTTGAATAAACTGGCAGGAAGACAGAGAGGGCACAACGAGGCAATCGGGAATGAAACAAAGTTGATTATGTTATCAGCACACTGTTGCTTTACATCGACTGTGAGTCTCGATTCCTGCTCCAGTGGTGCTGAAAATAGAAAACAACTCTCCTCCTCTGGTCCGCTCAGTCACGCCACCCACCCTAAGACTCCCTCCACCAGGCATGCTCCACAGACAGAGTGAGAGAAGGTGGGCAATAAACAGCACGGTGGCTGACAGTCGTGATTGGAGCCTATTCACAAGTGTTTATGTTTAGGGACAACTTGATTCAAACATGCACAAAGTCATGAAGAAGTGATGCAATTGTTTATTTATTGTAACAGTGCTTTGATTTTACTCTGGATAATGTCAGGTTGACATGGGATTCAAAGAGGATTTGCTAGATTTGATTGAGTGTAGAATCGTTCAGCTTCAAATTGTTTCTTTCCACGCACTTTCCTTTGAACTTGCCTGCCCATTTGTTTTGGATGCCTCATGGCATTGTACTGGTTTCCAGCTGGTGAAAATGATATGCTACAGTACATGCAACCAGAGCTGTCCACTACCAACATTCAGAGCACTGCATGACCGTTCCTTTGTTATCAATGCCCAAGTTATGGGTGAATGACCCATGTAGACTGCTTCAATAGAAACATTAGTATACAAAAGCACCTGCCAACCACATGCCTGCTATCAGACATCTTGTAGACTTTGTCAGATCTGCTGTGTTGCCCAACATGAAGGGAACAGGGAGATGCAGCTTCAAAATATTACAATTACACATCTGATGATTCAGTTGTAAGACGGACAGCCCATTTATACAAAAATATGAGCTGTATATTATTGCATATGTCTCTTTAAAGTAAGTCCTGTGTGGTACAAGCAGGGGTTAATTTGTAAACAAAAATGTACTGGATCTTATAATTAAGAGGGAAAGAATGTTTGTTTCTATACCTAGTATACTGCCATGGATTTACAGTAGCATCCATATATGCTTTAAGTTCTCCTCTGCTTGTTGGCTTCATGTCTTGTTGGTGTTGGTAGTTGCATGTTGACCTTTGCCTAGTCAAGTTTTAACATCATCTTCAGGTTTGTACAACACGTGGCAGGCCGATACTCTGATGAACAGGAGCGACAAGAGTTAGTTTTTTGGCATTTCATTATAGTACAGTACACTTTTGTCATTCAATTAATGGAACATCATTTGCAAACCGTATAATTCTCGCCTGTTTGACAAAAAGGTACCGGATCTGGGATCCAGTTCTGTAATGTCGTGACTCCAATCCAATAATGTTTATGTTCCAGTTCACAGTTGCCGTTTAACACTGTTAAACCTAGGTGCAGGAAGTGATGCTTCTATAGAGGGATATATGTGTAACAGATTAACACAATAGTTTTTGTGTGTGTCATTATTTTGTCTGCATCGCTGTACTACAGGTGCGTTCTGGCACAAATGAACCCTGCAGTGTTAGCATTTTTTATTTGCTGCCAGAGTAATGTCTCTGCTTGTACAAAACATGCTGCCACTCTTCTTGGGTTCACACACTAAAAAGTGTCAAACTTTGATGATTTTGTAATTAAAATCATGACCAGCTGACAAAAGACAACAGATAAAGCAGGCCTTGTCTGCTCTTTGTTTATATAAGCAGTTGAGAAAATGCTGGGCCCGTGCATGTGGAAGCATTTTACTCCAAATGGTGCGTAATTTAACAGCAAATAAGTAAATAATGCTTATAAATTACACACCGTTTAAGATGGGTTTCAAACTGCTGCATTCCGTAAAGTAATTTCTTTGTCGAATTATAAGATAAAGTTCAAACAAAGGTTGGCTATTTCATATTTTTCCGAAACGAAGTGAAAATCAATCCAGGATCCGGAAGCAATTAATTTCTACTGGTGTCCTCTTATTGGTGAATTTTTGTTTCGCTGTTCAAAATAAATTGGGTTGATCACATATACCCCACTGGGATAAGCCACAACTAGATTTTCTTTAGACTTTTATGGTTATCCTTGAATAGGGTACATTGAATGCAGTTTTTTAGGAGGACAAAATTTCCACACACCCACAAATCTGAAGGCCTAGTCTAGCAGCTGATTTCTCGGATAGGTTCGTGTTCACATCCACATTTTGGTTAAGCACAGTTAGTTCTATATTGTGCAGAAAATCAGGCCCAATGAAGCGGTCACTGGCATCCGCTAATTACTGCTTTAGATAGTTAACTGTCGTGAGGCAAAACAAAGAGGTTTAATGAACCAATAAAGTCCCTTTCTCAGCTTTAGAGGTTACTAGTTTTTGTTTTTTGTTTGCATTTATTCAATTAGTTCCTTGTTTTTTTCACCAATTTTGAATGTCTATGTGCCCTCACTGAAGCAACTCCCTGCAACAGCTCAGGAGAACTAAAGGTCAGAAGGGATCTCAACATCGGATGTCTGCAAGCTGGCCAGTAGGAGGCGCTCTTGTGCAGTGCAGAGATTCAGTCTCTGTTGATTTTGCCTCCTTAACCTACAGGAGCACCAGAGCCATTGTAACACTCCCTGTGAAATCCCAGTGAAGAACTGCTACTTGGCCTAGCAGTTTACTTTTATAAAATGAAAAAAGAGAAAACGAAAAACTGTACTTTTATTTGTGTTAAACGGCAATTTCAATATAATAATGATGTTGAACTACACCACAAGGCTGCCCAAATAAAAACCCCAAATGAATTCCAGTTGGTAATCTTGGCAATGAAACACTGGGCTTTGGTTCTGGATGGGCAGCTGGTTTTACAGCTTCAGTCAAGACTTCTATTTTAGTGTTTTGGATTTCGGAATCTAAATTAGGAGAAAGTGTGATACATAGAGCAAGCTAGGTGAGTTCAACCCCCAGCTTAAACACTCGATGATGGCATTTGAGAGACACTAAAACACACAATAAGACGTGGTAAATCACCCTGTTCTGTATGGTATCTTCTTTCAAGCATTATCACCAAACAAGCTGCTTATCGTCTTGCATTAAATAAATCCTGTATCCTTGCTGACTGGTAGCAACATCTGCTCTCAGTTTCCTGGGTGTAAAAGAGGAAGCTGGCTTGGCTATGGGATTGAAGGACGCCCACTGAACCTTCAGTTCACTTGAGCTGTGCGGGGAATTGCTGGGGTGAGAGGAAAAAAATAATTGGAAATTCTAAATTAGGGAGAAAATTGAGGGTAAAATTATTGGGCACACTAAATTATACAGTGCCTTGCATAAGTATTCACCCCCCTTGGACTTTTCCACATTTTGTAGTGTTACAACCTGGAATTAAAATGGATTTAATTGGGATTTTTACCATTTGATTTACACAACATACTTAACACTTTGAAGGTGCAAAATATTTTTTATTGTGACACAAAAGTTAATTAAACAAAAAAAAAAAAGACATTTGTTGGTTGCATAAGTATTCACCCCCCTGAGTCAATACTTGGTAGAAGCACCTTTGGCAGCAATTACAGCTGTGAGTCTTTTTGGGTAAGTCTCTACCAGCTTTGCACATCTGGATCCTGCAATTTTTGCCCATTCTTCTTGGCAAAATTGCTCAAGCTCTGTCAAGTTGGATGGGGACCGTTGGTGAACAGCAATTTTCAAGTCTTGCCACAGATTCTCAATCGGATTGAGGTCTGGGCTTTGACTGGGCCATTCTAAGACATTCAGGTTCTTGTTTTTAAACCACTCCAGTGTAGCTTTGGCTGTGTGTTTAGGGTCATTGACCTGCTGGAAGGTGAACCTCCGCCCCAGTCCCAGGTCTCTTGCAGACTGAAACAGGTTTTCCTCTAGAATTTCCCTGTATTTGGCTCCATCCATCTTGCCCTCAATCCTGACCAGTTTCCCAGTCCCTGCCGATGAAAAGCATCCCCATAACATGATGCTGCCACCACCATGCTTCACCGTGGGGATGGTGTTCTCAGGGTGATGAGCAGTGTTGGCTTTGCGCCACACATAGCGTTTTGCGCTAAGGCCAAAAAGTTCAATTTTGGTCTCATCAGACCAGAAAACCTTTTTCCACATGTTTGCTGTGTCTCCCACATGCCTTTTGGCAAAATCCAAACTGGATTTGATATGGGTTTTTTTCAGCAGTGGCTTTCTTCTCGCCACTCTTCCATAAAGCCCAGCTTTGTGGAGCGTCCGGGTTATAGTTGTTCCATGGACGGTTTCTCCCATCTCAGCTGTTGATCTCTCCAGCTCCTTCAGAGTTACCATTGGCCTCTTGGTTGCTTCTCTGACTAATGCCCTCCTTACCTGGTCACTGAGTTTTGGTGGACGGCCTTCTCTAGGCAGAGTCGCGATTGTGCCATATTCTTTCCATTTTTTAATAATGGATTTAACGGTGCTCCAGGGGATGTTCAAAGTTTGGGATATTTTTTTATAACCCAACCGTGATTGGTGCTTCTCCAGAACTTTATCCCACACTTGTTTTGATAGCTCCTTGGTCTTCATGATGCTGTTTGTTTAGATATGCTCTCTAACAAACTCTGGGGCCTTCCAGAAACAGGTGTATTTAATCTGAGATCATGTGACACTTTAATTGCACACAGGTGGACTCCATTCAACTAATTATGTGACTTCTGAAGGCAATTGGTTGCACCAGGGCTTATTTAGGGGCGTCACAGCAAAGGGGGTGAATACTTATGCAATCAAGACTTTTCAGTTTTTTATTTGTAAATAATTTTGAAAAATATGTAGATTTTTTTCCCAACTTCGACATTATGGACTATTTTGTGTAGATCAGTGGCAAAAATCCTAATTAAATCAATTTTAATTCCAGGTTGTAACACTACAAAATGTGGAAAAAGTCCAAGGGGGTGAATACTTATGCAAGGCACTGTATATCTATATATATATATATATATATATATATATATATATATATATATATATATATATATATAATATATAAAAACTTGACGGCTATTGCAGCAGTAAAAAAAGCTTGAAACGGGGTTGTGGCAGAGCAGGGCTGTGCCCTTGTAAATATTGGCAGGGATGGGGTTAAATTCTCCTCCCTGTCCAGGTTTATTGTGTCAGGTGGGAATCATTAGTAATCAATTAGCACCCAGCCACCGGACATAAAAGGAGGCCTCAGCTCCTCAGTAGAGAGAGGTAGCTGAGGAAGCAAGCAGGTATTTTGTGTTGCTTCCTCAGTTACCTCTCTCTTCTGAGGAGCTGAGGCCTCCTTTTATGTCCGGTGGCTGGGTGCTAATTGATTACTAATGATTCCCACCTGACACAATAAACCTGGACAGGGAGGAGTATTTAACCCCATCCCTGCTCTGCCACAGGGGTATATGAGTGACACCCAGCAGACAAGTTCAGCTGATGCACTGAGCCTGAGTCCGGGACTGCTGGTGAGAATAAATGAAGTTTTGGCATTTCAAATAGAAATGTGCAGAGCATCATTACTGTAGGGAAACAGTAATTTCAAACAAGGTTTGGCATTTCAAATAGAAAGGTGCAGAGCATCACTACTGTACGGAAACAGTAATTTCAAACATCAAATTTAGATACCAAACATGTAGGCAAGCAGTTTTATTCTTACGTTTTAGAGGAGTCGAGTCATCTTTATCGCAGGAGCAGATACTTCAAGTTCTAATATCAGTTTAGGCACTGATACAGTCTGAGACCTTGTTGGCCATGTGTTACACCTCAGGACTCCTGAATGGAAAGGGTGGGGCTTGGGATCTTGGGTAAACATTTTCTAAAGTGGAAGACATAGCGTGAACACACTGGCAAGAACAATAAGACATTATTAGTACTATTTTTAAGACAAGAATTAGTTAGCATTCACTTCTCCCTGCAGTGACAGTTGTGTTTCATAGTTCCTCAGTCAGCCTATGACAATTACTTTGAGTTATTGCTGGGAAAGTATTAATTTGCAGTACAATCTGCGGCACATTATTATCCAAAGTCTTTGCAAATTCTTTCAAAAGAGATGTTTTTTTGGAAAATGGTTACTGAAAAATGAGTTCCACTTGCTTGGCTTGTGTGATTGATACTGTGCAGAATCTGGCTACACCTGGGGAATACCAGATCTCTGCCTGTGCACCTGGTTGCGTGATAGAGCTAGGTTTTACCAGATCTCTGCCTCTGCACCTGGTTGCATGGATATTACAAAACTACTGTGCAAATTTACCACAGTAAACTTTAGGTTGCAAACCATTTTTTTCATAATTTGATTAAACTCTGCACAGTCTTATGTGGAATTGTAGAAGGGTGGGGGTATTCACTGACACGGGAGACAGAAGATTGTAGTTGCAAACACTGCACAGGTGCCCAGTTTTATTTATTTTCTTTTGTATTTATTTTTGCCCGCAGAGGGCGCTGTTGTCTGTGGCCTGTATACCATCATCGATAATCAGGACCACAGGTTACCAAAACAGCTATAGGCAGGCGCACTCACAGGTGCTAAAAAAATAATAATGAAAACCAAAGGCGAAATGAAAAAGGAAATAAAACACAGTGATAAAACTACAAAACAAAAGTGCTGCTTACGCAGTGCCCCCACTGCCGCTCTGCCGGTCAGCTCGGGTCTCCATCCTATGCTTCGCTGTGCAGTACACACTAGGGTGGCCAAGGTTCCCCTATCACTACACCTGTCCCCTTGGGTACATAACCAGAGATTTTGATAAATGGTTTATATAAGGCTGGCTGTCTTCCTTGCCTGTTTTGGTCACTTGGAACGTATCCAGTTTCCACGCTCCGCTGTACAGAAACAATCTGCACTTTAAGCTTCTTGTTGTCCTGCTTAGAACTGTCTCGGTGTATTCCCAATCATGGCCACCCGAATGCACAACCAAGCGCAGTTCTTATGGGCTGAGCAATCTTCCAAGACCTGCCTCTCAGCCACTCAGAGAGAGGGAAAGCCCACACTAACTCTTCCCCACCTCTCCGTATCATTGCCATGACTGACAGGCGAATCCTACGAGACTGCTGCCCACTTCCTGCAGTACCACACATGTGCCAGATAGTCAGTTCAGATCGCCCCTGTTACAGGAAAGTATATTTTTTGTAAAATACATTCATTAGCCAAATAAGTTTTCATTCAAAGAGCAAAGGTACTTTCTATAGTTTTATGGACACCTTAATAAAGCATTCATTCAAGCTGAATAATCTTTTTTGCATCCATTCTGAATCTAGTTTGAATTAAAAAAAATGGAAAAAAGAATGCTTTTAAATCTTAAGAATTTCAGACTTGGGTTTTGTGACAGAGAGAGAAGGTAGTCGAACTGCTAACCTCCCTCCTGACCAGAAAAGGCTATGTAAGGTGGATTGTATGCTTCCTCCTAGATTGGTTGACTCAACGGTAGGTGTAAACCGGAAGTCGGACATCTTGGAGGGGTTGTGCATCTGTCCGTATGAGAGGGGTATTGCTGCAGAACGAAGGCTCCCACTGCGTAGCTCTCGCAGGGTTGCTCACACAGGGTAGTGCTGCATGTGCATGCGTAATAGAGTCATCATTATATGCTACAGCCCGATCACATGATAAGGGTGATGAATTTAGGTAGTAAAACAAAGTTTATTTCATAACAGTAACCTAACCCTAAACCTAAGCTTCGTGGGGTATTGGCCGTGGATCACCAATTAATTCTCACAGGGTAATCACTATGTTCAGTGTTCTCCCCCTCCAACACCCTGTTTATCGTCATGTGGTAGCGTGGTTGAGGGTGAATGAAGCACGACCTAAATTACAAGCACTACCCTGTGTGAGCTACCCTGTGAGAGCTACGCTGTGGAAGTCTTCATTCTGCAGAGATATACCCTTGGTCTGTATGCAGAATGACCTCATTGCAATCAGCTGTGGTCCAGGCAGTGATTGGATAAGCCCTGGCACAGGGCTGATCGAGGGAAGGAGATGGGTGAATACTTCCCTTTACACTGACTGAATAACAAGCCGGAGCTCTGAATGTTTTGTTTTGTTTTTTTCTGTTTATTGCAGAGTACTGAGAGCCAGCATCACCACCCATTACACTGGAAACGCACTGCACAGCACAGCACGACGAACACCACACCGGAGAGCACTTGCAGTGCAATAAGCAGACAAGGTGTATAATTATTATTATTATTATTATTATTATTATTGTTGTTGTTGTTGTTGTTGTTGTTGTTGTTGTTGTTGTTCTTGTTTTGGGACTGCAATTCCTGCCGTATACTCCCGGTACAATTGATGGTAGAGTGGGCAGTTATTATTTAATTATTTACAAATAAATACAGACTGTTTTGGGAGATTGAAATATTGTTTGGACTTTGTTTATTTACACGCATCACTCACATCCTGACAGGTTTACTTTAACCTTTGCTGCTCATTTTTTAAAGGTGCTTAAAAAATGAAAGTGGGAGGAATGTTCTCATGTTCTGTTCTTTTTTTGGCTTTCAGTTTTCAGGTCTCGTCTCATCTCGGTTTCCTTTATCCCCGCCTGAGGTCATTCAGAGCTGCCTATGGTGAGCGCCTGTGCCAAACATGTGTTTAATCCCTAACCCAGTCCTAAAGCAGTGTTTGATAATCTCAAACTTGGCACTTGGTACTAATGACAGCACTCCAAACTGGAACTAGCAGGGGCCTTCACATGCTACACACTCCCTGCCCTGGACTCATGCTGTTCCTTCAAGGTCAGACAATTAGTACACGGTGTCCTTGCAGCTATTGAGATTAAAACAAAGATTTCCCTGTGCTGGAAGGCCAGAACGGTATGTACCTGGAATAAGAGAACGAGCTGCATTTAGGACTGAAGGTAATCTTCAAGGTATAATGTACAAAATAAAAATAGACGAAAGCATCACTTCACACTGACGGCACCATGACACACAGTCTAAAAAATGCTAAGAATTGGATAAGTGTAGTAGGCTGGAGGCATGGCTGCAAGTCAATGTGGGCCAGCTCATGTTGCAACTGACTTTGCTATACTGCTTCTGGTTCCAATTGCCAGCCACTTTTCAGGAGAAACAATGACCCCCCTCCCCTCCTCCTCAAACTGGTGATGTTGCAATTCATTCTGGGTCTTAAAGGTTCCCAGTGATTCAAAATCAACACGTCTGCTGAGTGACTAGGTAACCTAAAGTATAGGTTAAGGTTAACTTTATCAACTTTTAGCATTAAAAGCAACCAAGGCTTGTGTTTCCAAGAAAGAGAAAACCCTGCTGCCACAATTTAAACAAATAGCTATGTATTTTTAGCCGCTGCAGCAGCACTTGGTCAACTTTGAATCTGTTGACGCATTTGTTCCAAGTAATTAGAGATTGATAGTATACTTTTTTTTCAGATGGATGAATGCATCCTGAGAACAACAGCACTACAGAAGAAGACTATTGTGGATTTGTTCACTTATTAAAAAGTAGATAATTGATAAGTTAATGCAGTGATTAAAGCTACATACTGTACAGCAACAAGCAAAACATAACATTCATCCTCCTGCCACACCTATAAATTCAAAATTAGAGATATCAGTAGCATAAAAAAATAAGACCACTATGAACTATGAACTATATGCACAGTATGCACCTGTGAAAATGTAAGTTAGACATAAAGACAATTCCTTCATATACCCCCAGATTCAGATGCACTTAATAGCACGACCAGACCAAGTTTCATCAGGATTGAATCAGTGCTTCGCAAACTCTTAATAACAAACATACTGTACAGACAGACAAGTGGCTGGACAGACAGACGGACAACCTCCATAAACCTACAAATTATGTTACGCTCACTAACTAGAGCTTATCCAGATTTCTTTGCAGTGAGGCCTCACTTCCAGTTTACTTTCGTGGATACACAGAGACAATTATCACATCTGGTGCCAACCAGGCCAGCCTTGCTCGGCTCAGCAGCTGTTTGGAAAAGCGAAATCACATATCGCTGGTTGAACCCATAACTAAGGCAAGAGATTGACTTCTAAACTAACAGGTGTGCATGTAGCAAAGCTGAATTACATTCACAAAGATGCACTTCAATACAGTTTTGGTCCCTTTTCCAACAAACTTAAAAAAACCAGTCCAGGGCTGCGCGGGACCTCAAAATCTCAATGTATACAATTGGAGTCATTAGGAAATGGAGAATTTCCTTTGCAGTGCATAGAAACATTGGGCTACAGACCAAATCAGGTAACCAGAAAATTGCTTGAGGAAAAACAGTTGATCTAATGGCTACAGAACCTATGTGGTTAGCTTAATTATAGAAACCCTAATGGACAAAGCTGCAATTATTCTCAAGAGGAAACAATTCATTAAACTGTTAAACAAACCATGCTGCTGCTATTTGGACAGGCTTTTATATCAGTCCTAATATTAGTTTATGTTATTATTTTACAGATGTTTTGATGCAAGCTGGTCATTGATGCAAGGCTTCCTGCTTTCAAAGAGGCCCTAGTCTGTCTACATGCTGTGACAGGGAGATTTGTTGATTTATTTAAAAGGTTAACCCGGAAACTCTAGCCCAGGGAAAGTTAACAATTAAAGGTCATTTCCAATCCGACGACTGCCACTGTGAAATCCATTCTATTTCCCCTGCAATTAAGGAGCCACTTTTCCATAGAAATAGATTACAATCTATACAGTTTAAATTTAAACCTCCATGTCTCCTGTATTAGTCAAAACAGAGTTCTTGCAAAGTAATGGTTGGTTCATACTTCAGTTTCTGGTCGGAGTGGAGGGTCTCAGACCCTGTGCTACAGGACAGAATGACGTCATCCACACTCTCATGACGTGTCTGTTTTGGAAAGTCGTACAGCCTTTTCTCATGCGTCTGCAACCTGAATTGTTAGAAAAATGTCCACATTTGCTGCATGGTCGGAGTGATGCTGCACAGCTTTTATAGCTGTCTGTGCCTGACATATCGCATTCATCTGTGACAGAAGTATGAACCAGTCCTAACACTTTATTTGAAAACAGGCAGTTGCTATGCGTACGGCTGCTGTACATATTAGAAGAATTCTATTTTTCCGGCAATGTGTCACATGACTCGAAATTACGTCATTATTCTCCTGGAAGGCTAGGGGTTATTTTATTAATACGGCTACAGCAGCTGGAACAATAACATGCGTTCAACTGCTGTACATATTAGAAGAATGCTGATGTGCCACACTATAGCTTCAAATCTTACATTGAAGTGCCACCTGATGATGATACAAATGTATACACATGGTGTGTAAATGCTGTTTATTATTTATCACTCAAAGGCATGTGGTAATAACACATTTTAATCAAGACTTAAGTCATTCAAACAAACATATTCTGTAACTTTTTTTAATAACCCAATGCCAGGCAGTTGTGGATTATTTGGCATCCCAGGAGTTAGCAGTGGTCCTGTTGGTCCCATCAATAATTTATCTATAAATATGTTTCCAATTTTAATTATCAAAGCTCAAAGTCGGCAGAGACTTAAAAATAAAATCCAAGATGGCCGCTGGATGAAAGTTAAAGTGAGGTTTGGTCCGTAAAAAAGTATTTTTTACACGTTTAAATTTTTTTGTGTTTTTTTAAATTTTAGATATGTTTAAGTTAGATGAAAATCAGAAATTACGTCTGCCCACCCTACTCTTCCTAACCCACCCACGTCACATGATCTCCACGTCCCACGTGACCACCTATGTGAAAAATAGAATACTGTGCATTTTTGCCGGCGAGCCGTACCTGGAGACACTTCGTTTAAAATATTAACAACTTTGTAATGGTGTACAATAAAAATGATTGGATTTAAGTGCAGTGAACTTGGAGGGAAAGATTCTAAATTCTAAAATGAACGACTGGGTAGGCCTTGTTTATTAGAATTCACTTTTTAATGAACTAATCATTAAAAAATAACAACAATATGTTAGTAAGATCTTTTTAAATAGTTAGCAAAAAAAGTGCATGCTGCATCTACTAAGGGTCAAAGCACCCATAACAAAACATACCCTATGATTCATTAGCTTTAATTTGAATGTAAACACTCTTTGTTGACAGTGTGTTTTGGGGTAGACTGTCACTACATTTCCGTATCCTACTATAACCTGACACATACAGCCTGTCCCATAGGAAAGGACCGCAGTACTGCCTCATATCACGTGGTAACTAAATACAAGCCAAGTCTAGCGCTGGGATCCGGCGGTGCAGCTTCAAGTGTAAACTCAATACTTTATTTATCCAGCAGAGAGTGCCAGAGAGGCTTTATGGATTTAATGGGCTGTTTACTCTCGTTCATCAAGAAGATGATTTCTGCTTAAAATATGTTTAATAACTTGGCCTCTTTGTTAGATATAGTTATCTGTCTGGTCCCTTTATGCTAACTTGGTTATTTTTGTATATTTGAAATGTTTTTGGACACCATGTATCAATATGCATTGAAGACTTGACTGTAGTGGTTTATACCAGCAGGCCCTAGACTTCACCCAAATTCGGTCATGTATGAACTACTCTGACTGTCAATATGTTAATGTCAATTCTACTGTATTTTCAATTGTTGTAAAGATGTTTAAATGACCATGACAGCTTGTAACAGAAATACGATTCTTGGTTGTAAATCTCCCTCCTGACCGGTGAGGGCGCTAAGCAGCGAGAACAGAGTTCCCTGGACGGGCTGGTCTGACAGTTCTTTCCCAGGATTCTAGGGAAGTCGGCCAGCCAGGAAGGGGGCGAGACTCCGTTGCAGTAACGCATTGACCCGGAAGGGAAACAACGTGGCAGCTGCAGATTCAAGGGGTCATGTGTGACAGCATAAAAGGGGACAGAGAATTGTAATCTGTTCCTTTGCATTTGGTTTTTGCATATAAACTGAGAAGGACTGTGAGAGACCCCGAAAAAGAACGCAGTACTGTGAGTGTTTTTTTTGTTTGTTTGTCTGTGTAATGGAATTACTGGGAGAGCTCAAATTGCAGTTCCAATGTCCCCCCCCCCCCACCCACCCCCCATTACAGAAATTCTGAACGGCAATTTGTTGTAGCCATTCTGAAGCAGTGACATTTGGTCTCATTAAAAAAAAGAAGAACTTAGCCTTGACCTCTTTGGTTTCTGTCATATTGAAACGCTTAACTCTGTTCAATGCACCAAATGGAGACACTTTGTAAATATACTCAACCACACAGCCCATGTGTTTTGAAGACTAGAAATAATTCAAACCCAGTTTGGCATCACTTGAAATGGTCCTGAGCCACAGCTATTATAATGACTATACTTTCTAGCTCCAGAATGAGGTCACTAGGCAGACGTTCTCCGTCTCTCCACTTTAAACAGCTCTTTTGGATGCTCTTTTCCAGCCAGTGTTGTTCAACTGTTCAGTTAGGAAGAGCACATTGAAATAGAACTGCACCACTTTCAGAAAGAACAATGGTGAGGAAAGTAAAACATTGAAAAGGTAAATTGTCAATTATTTTTGTCAAATAAAATAACAAAAAGACACTGTTTCTGTTTACTGGTTTATAATCACAATGAAACCCTGATTATCGGACATTACCTGATAGTTGATGGTAGTGCTTACCATTTCAACATGGTCAACTATCAGATGGCAATGCCTACTAGGGTTCTATGTGTATATATATATATATACAGTACTGTGCAAAAGTTTTAGGCAGGTGTGAAAAAATGCTGTAAAGTAAGAATGCTTTCAAAAATAGACATGTTAATAGATTATATTGATCAATTAACTAAATGCAAAGTGAGTGAACAGAAGAAAAATCTAAATCAAATCCATATTTGGTGTGACCACCCTTTGCCTTCAAAACAGCATCAAGCATCAATTCTTCTAGGTACACTTGCACACAGTCTTTGAAGGAACTCGGCAGGTAGGTTGGCCCAAACATCTTGGAGAACTAACCACAGTTCTTCTGTGGATTTAGGCAGCCTCAGTTGCTTCTCTCTCTTCATGTAATCCCAGACAGACTCGATGATGTTGAGATCAGGGCTCTGTGGGGCCATACCATCACTTCCAGGACTCCTTGTTCTTCTTTACGCTGAAGATAGTTCTTAATGACTTTCGCTGTATGTTTGGGGTCGTTGTCATGCTGCAGAATAAATTTGGGGCCAATCAGATGCCTCCCTGATGGTATTGCATGATGGATAAGTATCTGCCTGTACTTCTCAGCATTGAGGAGACCATTAATTCTGACCAAATCCCCAACTCCAATTGCAGAAATGCAGCCCCAAACTTGCAAGGAACCTCCACCATGCTTCACTGTTGCCTGCATACACTCATTCATGTATGCTCTCCAGCCCTTCGGCGAACAAACTGCCTTCTGCTACAGCCAAATATTTCACAATTTGACTCATCAGTCCAGAGCACCTGCTGCCATTTTTCTGCACCCCAGTTCCTGTGTTTTCGTGCATAGTTGAGTTGCTTGGCCTTGTTTCCACGTCGGAGGTATGGCTTTTGGCCGCAAGTCTTCCATGAAGGCCACTTCTGACCAGACTTCTCTGGACAGTAGATGGGTGTACCAGGGTCCCACTGCTTTCTGCCAGTTCTGAGCTGATGGCACTGCTGGACATCTTCCGATTGCGAAGGGAAGTAAGCAAGATGTGTCTTTCATCTGCTGCAGTAAGTTTCCTTGGCCGACCACTGCGTCTACGGTCCTCAACGTTGCCCGTTTCTTTGTGCTTCTTCAAAAGAGCTTGGACAGCACATCTGGAAACCCCTGTCTGCCTTGAAATTTCTGCCTGGGAGAGACCTTGCTGATGCAGTATAACTACCTTGTGTCTTGTTGCTGTGCTCAGTCTTGCCATGGTGTATGACTTTTGACAGTAAACTGTCTTCAGCAACCTCACCTTGTTAGCTGAGTTTGGCTGTTCCTCACCCAGTTTTATTCCTCCTACACAGCTGTTTCTGTTTCAGTTAATGATTGTGTTTCAACCTACATATTGAATTGATGATCATTAGCACCTGTTTGGTATAATTGTTTAATCATACACCTGACTATATGCCTACAAAATCCCTGACTTTGTGCAAGTGTACCTAGAAGAATTGATGCTGTTTTGAAGGCAAAGGGTGGTCACACCAAATATGGATTTGATTTAGATTTTTCTTCTGTTCACTCACTTTGCATTTAGTTAATTGATAAATATAATCTATTAACATGTCTATTTTGAAAGCATTCTTACTTTACAGCATTTTTTCACACCTGCCTAAAACTTTTGCACAGTACTGTATATATATATATATATATATATATATATATATATATATATATATATATATACAGAGAGAGAGAGAGAGAGAGAGAGAGAGAGAGAGAGAGAGAGAGAGAGAGAGAGACTTTGACTTTTAAAATCCCTTTATTCTATAAATTAGAATACAATATAACTAAATAAAACCAAAAACAAAACAAACAAAATACACTGGTGCAAAATAACAGAACAGATCCAACATTTCTCATTTCATTTTCAACCAGTCCAGTTCAATGGGATCTCAGCCTTTCAGAGTGTTTCTCATAAGAACAGAACAAGCTGCCCCTCCTCACTCACGGCACACACCCTCTCCCCAATGCACCAACGCCTCTCAAAACTGTCCAGGTCGTGCACCATTTTAAAATAAGCAAACTCCATCTTGATCCTGGAGACCATCAGGATCCTAAAAATACTAATAGGATCTATAAAACCAGTGGCTAAAATCTTATTTTTTCGGGATTTTAAAATAGCTAATTTCGCCTGACCAAGGACAAAGTTGACCAATGAGCACCTATCCCTTCGTGCAAAACTATACTTTACACTAAAAACAAAAATGTTTTAGTAAAAATAACCCCAAGGAAGCCAGCAGGTTCTCTAAAAACAAAAAGAAGGGCTGCAGCCGAGGGCAATCCACAAACAAATGGAAAACAGACTCCTCCGCGGGACAGAAGGGGCACTGGACACTGACCCCCGGTTCCACTCGGCTCAAATAACGATTTGTGGCAAAAATGCCATGCAGCACTCTCCACTGCAGGTCTCCGGAGCGCTTAGGCAAGGGAAGCTTATACAGCACCCTCCAGACAGGAACTTCATCAACAGGGACACCAAGGTGAGCTCTCCACTTAGTGTCCACCAGGTCTTTCAACTTATTAAAATGTCTGGTTTTCACACAGATTTCATATAATGTCTTTTTCTCAATTGTGTGGAAAGCCACCTCAGTGACCTTCTTAAGCGACAACAGCTTTCCAGCCGGCTCCTCCTCCTCCTCCACTGTCACTGATGGGGAGACCAGCACTGCGGGGAACAGGGGTTCCTGCTCTGGAGCCACGCGTTCCGCCAGAAACCTGCTCAAAAACTGGGAGAGTGCCGGACAGAGGGATGCCTGGAGATCACTCAGCACCTTCTCCAGGAAACGCTCTGATCTAATTTTCAGTGCAGGGGTTAAAACCCTGCTGGCTTTCCAACTAAAAAGGTTAAAATCAATTAAATGCCCCACTTTAGTAAAACCGGCTTTAAAAACAAAGTGGATAAAAAACAGAGCTAAAAACCTCACATTTAAAAATGGGGTTAAAAACAGGGGCTCTTCAAAACCCACTGTGTGCTCTGTGATTCTTCTGACCTTGTGATCTTTAAAAGTCTCCAAGCATTTAACAGATTCTTATAAAACCCTCCAACCCTGCATCACTAAAACAATCAAGAGATATTAAAACAAATGTCTGTCAAAACCCAGCCTCCCTGCCTTCTGCAATAAACAAAATGCCAGGTCTCTCCAGCTCAGCTGTGGGGTGTACAACAGTCTCTGGGCAGCCTGCAGCCTAAACGCTGCCATCCTGCTAGGGATATCAATGAGCCCCTGCCCTCCCTCCTCACGGGGAGATACAAAACAGCTGGGCGCAGCCAGTGATGCCCGCTCCAAAAACTGCACCAGGCATTTCTGTATTTCATTTATCAAAACCAGGGGAGGATCCAGGCACACCAGCTTATGCCAAAGCATGGAGGCGACAAGATTATTAATGATGAGGACCCTGCCCCTGAAGGAGAGCCGAGAGAGGAGCCACTGCCAGCTCTGCAGCCTACCCTTCACCCTGTCCAGCAGCCCCTCCCAGTTCTGCTGCATGAACTGCTCATTCCCAAAATAAATACCTAAAAGTTTGACCCCAGTTTTATTCCAGCTTAAAACTGAAGGCAGTAATGGAGGGGGTATCCTCCCAGCTGCCAACAAGAAAAGCTTCACTTTTGCCCAGTTTACTCGTGCTGAGGTTGCCTTTTCATACATTATAATGCATGACTCCAGCACAGCGACGTCTCGGTCAGTTGTGACAAACACGCTGAGATCGTCAGCATATGCGGAGAGCTTGATAGGGGTTGCATTGGGCGCAGCTGGTACTGCCAATCCAGGCAGTTTCTCCCTCAGCTGGTGTAACAGGGGCTCTATAGAGAGGGCATAGAGCATCCCTGAGAGGGAGCAGCCCTGCCGTATCCCCCTCTGCACAGGGAAGGGGACAGTCAGACCGTTATTAATTTTCACAACACTAAAAACATTGTGATAAAGGAGTCTTATAAAAGAAGTAAAAACAGGGCCAAAACCAAAAGCTTTTAAAACACGAAACAGATACTCATGGTCAACTCTATCAAAAGCCTTTTCCTGATCAAGCGAAATTAAACCAAAACCAACATTATAAACTTTGGACACATTAAAAGATCTCTTAATAAAACAAATTATCAAAGATCGATCTCTCGGGCACACAGTATGACTGGTCTGTGTGCACCACTGATCCTATGTTGGTCTTTAGGCGATTAGCGAGAGCCTTGGAAAGCAGTTTGTAATCGGAGCACAGCAAGGAGACAGGGCGCCAGTTCTTGATGTTACAGAGGTCTCCTTTCTTGGGTAGCAGTGTTATCACTGCCCTGCGGCAGCTCAGCGGCAGCTCCCCATCCCGGACACATTCCTGCAGGACCTGGTACAGGTCCTCACCAACACAGTTCCAGAACGTCTGATAAAATTCTGCAGGCAGTCCATCTATTCCGGGAGCCTTCCCTTTGGAGAGCTGCGCCACGGCCGCAGTGAGCT
Organism: Acipenser oxyrinchus oxyrinchus; assembly: GCA_030684275.1. NCBI lineage: Eukaryota > Metazoa > Chordata > Actinopteri > Acipenseriformes > Acipenseridae > Acipenser > Acipenser oxyrinchus. The sequence goes on along the minus strand of CM060248.1, from coordinate 90,564,792 downwards.
CTGGGAATGCCAACGGAATGTCCAGTCCGCTGCTCTCCTCCTTGTCCAGGCTGGGGAGACCCTGGAGAAGCCGCTCCATCTCTCCCGGTCGCAGCCCTCAGCCTTGTAGAGATCAGAATAAAAGCTCACTGCAACACGCCTGAGCTCCGCAGGGCTGGAGACCTCTCTCCCCGGGCAGCCTCAGACAGCACATTGTCTTGCGCTCTGCTGTCTTCCTCTCCAGGCCGAAGAAGAAGGCTGTGGGGGCGTCCATATCTTTGAGTTCAGTAAAGCGGGCTCTGAGCAGAGAGCCCTTCACCTTCTTCTCCAGCAGGCTGCCCAGGAGCTGCCTCCTCTCCTGCAGGCCCCGATACACCCCCTCATCGCTTTCGCTGGCCAGCTGGCTCTCAAACTCAACAATCTCTCTCTCCAGCTCACTGACCACTGCATCCACTGACCTGGTGACATTTTGTGTGTATTGTTGACAGAAAAGTTTTATTTGAATTTTCCCTATATCCCACCACTGTCTTAAACTACTGTAATTTGTTTTTTCATTTTGCCAATTTTTCCAAAATAATTCAAAGTAATCAGTGAAGTTTTTGTCCTGTAGCAGATTGTTATTAAAGTGCCAATATGACTTTGAATGTGATTTGATTGGTAGTGAAACAGTGACGGAAACAAAATGATGATCAGAAAAGCTACTGGGTGCTATACTACTTTTAGTGAATTTGTTAATATGCTGTTGTGGAGTATAGAACCTATCCAGGCGTGCCCCTGACAGCTGATTTTGATTACATTTGATCCAGGTATATTGTCTACTTGTGGGATGAAAAATCCTCCAAAAGTCAACCAGGTCAAAAGTATTTAATACAGTGGCCAGCTCCCTGACAGATTGGGGATGGGGTTCCCCGTGGTTTCTATCTTTATTAAAATCCACAGTACAATTAAAATCTCCCCCCACCACGAGGAAATTATCCGTACTGCAACCCGAGTACCTGACTGAGCTTCTTAAAAAATAAAATCCTCTCCGCCCCAACATTTGGCGCATAAATATTAATAAAATCAATAAAAATACCAGCGTGTTTTATCTGTACTTTTAAAAGTCGACCTTGAATAATCTCCTCAATAGATAAAATATCCGCCCCAAATCCTGGAGAAAATAAAACAGCAACCCCAGCACTAAAATTAGAACCGTGGCTTAAAATACAGTCGCCCCTCCACTCAGACTGCCAGTGAGACTGATTACTGCTGTCTGAGTGTGTCTCCTGCAATAAAATCACGTTTGAACGCTTGCTGTTTAAAAAATCAAATAATTGTGCTCTTTTATTAAAATCCCTGCACCCGTTCACGTTAAAAGAGCCTAAAATAATTTTCTCCATTGATAAAAATAGATTATTCAAAAATAACAAACACGCTAAAATAAAAATGTTCTTAATAAAATTAGCCATTAAAAATGTTTAGATGCGGCTAACGTTTTCCGAACTAAGCTGACATATTTTTTAAGTCTGAACCTCTTTTTCTGATCAAACTCATTTATAGTCGATTTCCTTAATATTAAATCTGCAGAACACAAAAACAGTTTCTGGTCTGGGAAGAAGGATTTAATGTCTACTCGCCTCTTACCTTTTGTTCTTTCAAGAAAGTCGCTGATCTCTTTCAGTGAATACAGTTTCCCCCTTTGGCTGGCCGTGATGTCAGAGAGCTGCGAGGTGTCGGAGAGCCCGTCCTCCCATCCATCCTCGTCCGATCCTGCCGATCCGTCCTCCTCCTCGTCCGCAGAATCTCCATCAGCCGCCGGCATCTCCGCTACCGACCCAGCAGGCTGAGGAGTCTCATCACTGGGGGGAATGCCAACAGGGCCTACCTGAGCCCCGAGGCTATCCCCCCAACACCGCTCCCTTCCAGCACCGGGTCCTCAGACACGAGATCCGCGGGTTGAGGCCCGCCTTTCTCTTGTCCTTCAGACCCGGCGCTCGGCTCCACCACAGCGGAGGGTTGAGACCCTACGCCGCTGTCGTGAGAGACCATAATGGGCCCCCACACAGACTCGGGAGCAGCAGGAGGTGTTCTTTTTAAGTTTTCTTTTTGACGACTGCAGTGTACACCCCTCCTTGTCTGCGTTGGCGGCGCTGCAGCCCCGGTTCGCTGCAGCCGCTGGTACTCGGCTCCTCCGGTCTCTTCCACCTGGGCTGCGGCTCAGGTCTCGGCGGCTCCTCCACCTCCGCTCTCCGAACAACCCCGCCGCCTCCCGTCACCACTATGACTACTTGTCCCTGCTTCAGTCTGTAGCTTGGGGCAGGTCCGTTTAAGGTGCCCCTGTTCCCCGCAAAAACATTTAAAACCTCCATGCTGGCAAAACAACATAATCCCTGCCCTCTACATTAAAACGCCAAGCTACATTTAAACTTTCTTCCGGGTTATCAAGTAGTACAAATACTTGTCTCCTAAAAGACATGATATGTTTAATTTCTGGATTTTTACATCAAAGGGGCATCATTTTTTACCATACCATTATTTTACCATATCTGGACAGTTCTCTTTCAATCAATGAATTATTAATAAAAGGGGGAATATTCAACAATATTACTTTGGTAAGAGGCGTAGATAACGGTGTTACAGCTACCAAAGAATCATTCAACATAAATCCCTCTTCCACAATTTTGTTAACCAGATTTTCTTGGTTAAGGAAAACGACTATAGCTTTGTTCATCCGTGAGGCGGATTTGATCTTTTCAAAACCAACCACCTGCCCCACGGCAAGCAGTACATCTTCAACAGAGTCATTATTTTCAGAAAAAACTTTAAAACCGTGGCGCCTAGTAAGCCCCCCCCAACCCACCGGAGTGGGAGCCCATCTTTGGGCACACAATGGCTAAAACGTTTAAAAAGTACTAAGATTACAAAAAATACTTTCTAAAAAAACATTTGATAAATATATAATAAATAAAAATATAAGTAAATGGCGTTAAGTTCACCACTACCGCTCTCACACAGCTCACAAACCCTGCTTGCAGCAGGCCCCTCCCACAATCCTCAGAGAGAAAGAGAGAGAGACTGAGTGAGTTGTATAGGGTGCTGGGCATTACAAGCTGATATCCACAAGTGGCTTTTTGGTCGCTCTGTCTTGGAGTGGGGCTTTTACCTTACAATACCCTATACTATATATTTTATAATATATAGACAAATAAGAATAATTAACCTGTATAGGAATTCAAAGGAGCCTTACAAATTGAGTAGATGTATAAGTTACAGAACACCCAGCAGTGTTTACAATAAATACATTATTCTACCTTACACACACTGACAATAGGATCTCGGTTTTACGTCTTATCTGACGGATGGAGCAGAAGGAGGTTAAGCGACTTGCTCAGGGTCACACACAGTGAGTCAGTGGCTGAGCTGGGATTAAACCAGGAACCTCCTGGTAACAAGTCCCTTTGTTTAATCACTGGCCCACCAAGCCACCTTTGCTATATCCTGTGCTGTATATACCTCACTTAAAAGAAGAAAAAAAAAATGTGATAGCTTTTGAAAGTAATATATATATATATATATATATATATATATATATATATATATATATATATATATATATATATATATATATATATATACAGTTCTGGTTTCACATTCAACTTACCTTAATTATGTATTACATTAGTCCTGCATTAGTCTCTACACAGTTCTCAGATAAACAATAAAATAACTTTCTTAATACAAATGCTGCAGCATTAAGTTTTATCGCCTAAATGAACATTACTGTTCCTGGCTAATCTCATTTAAGTCAGTGAAAGCTTAAATTACATACTTGGAGGTTCCTTCAAACAGTCCGCTACTGTGTAATATCATCGAAATGGTGTACTTATGTTCACAAGATGGATTAAATGGAGCTCTGGAACCACTGGATTTAACCCTACCCTGTGTCGGATTTGAATGTTGTAATCCATAATAGTGCATTGATTAGGCAGTGACATACCTATGGAATCTTTCATGGCTATGAAACAACCCACAATGGCCACTTCTCAAGTCGCCACTGTAATGCACACTGGGGTTTTCTATATCATTCAAAGGAGTGCTTTGCACCTCTTATCTCTCATTAACATTATACATATTACTCTTTTCTGAAGATTGTTTGGTTCTTTGTTTGTATTTTATACACCAGTTGGGGATATCAATGCTATAGATAAAGAGTTGCCGCTGCTCCCTGATACCTCATCACTCCAGTTGTTAAGATGCAACCAGATCACATGACCTGCTACAAAGGTACCAGTTTGCAGCCGTTTATCTATTGTACTGTATTTAAAATACCATTAAAAAATAACTGAAGAATCAAAACAGTCTGAGCACAGTAAAAGGGGAATCAGTTAAATGATAAGAATATTAAAATGATTCTCATGATTGATATGGGTGTGTAACGGGCAGTGTTGTGTGATACACTGCCGTTACAGATTCTGTCCTGTCGGCGAGATGAGAGGAGGTTAAAAGCTCTAAAACCACGAATGCAGACAAGCCCGGCTCTTTTGCATTGTGGTTAAGATGCTCGTTGCGGAGCGTGGGGCTGCTGGTTCTCGCCCAGCCTCCACCCTGTTATAGTTGCAAATCCAGACAGCAGGTGAAATTCACAATTATCCCACTGAAATACTGACAGATGAAAGATTTGCCGGTCATCAACCAACACAAAAACTCCACATTTAATTATTCAGTAAATGTCACCCTCTTGAAAGACAATTCTAATCATAATGGCTGGCACTGGCACATGCAATCAATGCAGCTCCTAAATCCTCCGAAAGCTCACTAGGATAATTGTTTGCTTCCATCACTGGTTCATTAATGTGGATGTACTGTATGTGGATGTCCCTGTAGAAATGGTAACTGACACATTGACAAGCTTAGACCCACACAATGAATCCCTCATTACCTGCTGCAAAGCACCACGGCTGTATTTAAAATAAAAAAGAACAAATAAAATGGACAGACTGGTTTGTTTAGTGTTTATTTGAAACTTCCAACAGCATAAGTTTTCAGGCACAGACATTGATATTGAAAGTAAAAAAGCATAAAAGCTGTTGCCACAATCAAGCTACCTGTATGCAATTATGTGGAATGTGACCCACACCCCCACCACGATGCATTTAGAAAGAACATTATGCAGATTTTTAGTTGCTGAAAGTAACAGTTATGAAGACTATATAAACAATGAATACAAAATGTTAAGCTTGCTCGTCTACAACACATATATTTTGCAAACAAAACAAAAAAACAAAAACAATAAATTAGATATATATTTAATTTTCTGAAAAAAAAGTGTGCACAAATGTGCAATTTCAACATTGGAAAGAACATTTTAATGCAGTAGGTACTTGGAATGTACACAATTTGCTGGATTTCGTAAGAAAATACTGTGAAGAAAATCTTTTTTTAACTATAATTTTACAAAACAAAACAAAGATCAAACAGCTATATAAAATCTACACTATGTAAATCAATCACAACTTCAAACTATAAATTAAATCTGTCTATGTAGTAAGCGCTTCATGGAACTATAAAATACTTTTAGAAAAAATAAAATAAAATAATAAAAATGGAAGATGGGTTGTCATCCCAGTATTGCTAATATACAAACTTGACATAGGAAAATCAGGGTGCAAGGATTATCTTTGTTACTGTGATCCAATGGCACTTAGCTTCAATGGAGGATGAACAGTGAATGCTAGTTTTAACAAGCATCATTTTGGGTAACTAAAAAGAAGGCTAAGTGATATATAATGGGATTTCAAAATGTCTATGGAGCATTAAAAGTAAGGGATGCTGCCCAAATTTAATTTTATGGTTGGGGGGGGGGGGGAGCTTCCTCAGCACTATTGTTTGTGTTCCCACCTAAACACAAATCGTGACTTAATATTGAAAATAACTAAGGCCCTAACTAAATCGTGTTGAGATCTTCAAAAAATGCAGCTCAATAGCAGCCAAAGCATGAAAAAAATCTCGAAAAGAAAGTCTGCAACAGTTAAAAAAAAAGAAGTATGTTTCTAAGTGCTATAGACCATGCTTGGCAGTATCTGATGTCTGGGCTCACTTTTGTGTTCCAACTTCATTTACTGTGACATACAGTACTGTAAATGCACCTGTCAGACTACAAAGTTTACTGGACTTGATTTTGTGTAAGCCATTTACTGTAAACCATTTCTACTTATACATGTATATACAATTGTCATTAAAAAAACAATGCTAGTTATTTCATGTTTCTGCCATTTCAGATCGGTATTGTATGAAATAAGAAAATGAAATGCTGTTTGTGTGGCTTTTTCATTACCTTAATTAATAAGGCACTAGAACTACATTTCTGTGTTTTTGTCATGCTTTATTTTGAAGCTTTGGCTATTACCACAGCTGAAATGAGACAGGGTTTTTCTGGCTGCTCCAATGGCAATTGAAAACCTACTGGTTTCACACGCCAACAGAGGAGGATATCAGCTGCAGAGCAGTGGAGAACTTTTTATACCACAACTAATCAAGGACACTTATGCAAAAGACTTGGATTTTAGTCATCTAAAAAATCAGCTGAGAACCCTGCCGGATTTGATTCATGTAACTAATGGGAATGTTTCATCATTGCGTGATAAAAGTCACAAAAGTCAGCAGAGAGAAGCTTCTCATGATGCTTCTTGATGAACTGAACATGACTAACGTTGCTAAGGAGCTTATTCAGTTAATGACAGGCACAGTCAGTATTTTGGAATTTAAATGAATCTGTGAAATATTTCATTAAGCAATAGAACCGAAAGAAGAGGGCTTTAACAGAAAACTTTAACAGAAATCTTCACATCAGATACCTCCTACATGAAAAACTGATCTTCACTTCAGATACCTCCTACATGAAAAACTGATCTTCACTTCAGATACCTCCTACATAAAAAAAGTGAACATGGTTTATTTTTATCTTAAAAAAATGTAAAACATGTAAAAGAATAAAAGTACCTGAAACTTTTTTATTTTTTAATTAGGAGTTGAGTGCACGTTTGTGTATTTGAGTAAGCTGAAGTTATCATTAGGTGCTAAAAAGTATTAGCGAAAGTAAAAAAACAAAACAAAAGTTTTAGTAATAAAAAATAATACTGTGTTGATGTATTTTTCAGGTTAAAGGAAATCTTAGATCCATTTTCTAATATACCTACTTTATACCTCTTACATGCCTTAAAGAGACTCTATTTCCGTCCCCCCAACATTTTCATGTGTTAATTGGGGGGGTGAGTACTTAAAGGAAAAAACATACAAGGAATAAAAAGGGATCTCATCATAGGGAAAGCTTTTACCTTTCTTTAAAAAAAAAAAACTAAAAAAACAATTAAGCCTCGAAGTGCCCAACATTTCCTACTTCAACTAAAAGGCCTTTTGAGACTAAACCCCCCAGTCTGGCACACAATTATGGCTGTGTTACATTCAAATAATTTTAACCTCAAAATGTTTTAAATCACCGTCCTGCTCCCTCCCCCAGATCAAATCAGTCCCAGGCACTTTACAGGCAAGAAAACAGGCTAATTAAATTGGACTTGATGGGGACTGTACAGTGGGTTACTTTTAAGCGTCAGAGACTTTTTAAAAGCAGCTTGTCTCCAGGATAGTTTTACTGTGACATGTACTATTTATTTATTTTTGTGCCATTTTCTGGTGGAACGATATTATTATGGTACGTCTAAAAATATGTATTTTGGTTTGACAGATGTGACCGCAGTTGAAACATTATCACATTTCTGGCAAGGCGTTGGATTAAGAAATTCTCTCTAAACTGCGTTGGTTTCCCTGTAGTTGCCATTTACAGGACCCTTATTGGAGCCATGAAAAAAAACAAAAAAACATAATCATTGCACCCCATTTTACGTTAAACTGGAAACCAGATTCTGTGATAACTGCCAAAAATATAACTCATAAATAAACACACATCATTCAGAGTCGCTAGTCTTTTTTTTTTTTTTTGCTTTGCATAGTACTTGCTTAAGTAAACCTCAAAGCTTGTCTTCATTTCAAAGAGAAACACTATTGAACAGTGGTTAAATCGCAAAGGAAGTATGAAGCCAAACAGCCAAGGATGTTTTCTATTGATGTCCGGTGCACGTTAAACTGAGGAAACACAAAGCCACTTTTTCAAGAACAGTGGCTTGAAACCTGGTTCCAGGACACTGGGAGACCTAGTTTGAGGCAACTTTGCTATATCAAACCCCAAGTCTTCCCTGGTGTGCCATGCAGTGGCCTGAAGTTCCAAACCACAACATGGCTTTGTGTTCTCTCAACTGTTGAATGCTACCTTCTTTCTCTTCCCTGGGTACCTAGTTATTCTGTGGCTGTATCGTGTTTCTTTAACCACCGTTGTTGCATTGCGAAATCCAAAACTTCACCATCCACTGCAATCCAGGATAACACTACAAAAGTTCAATTTCCTGTATTTTTTTCTTATCTATATAAAGAAACAACATAGGTAATTTTTTTTCATACATTCTTTTTTACCTGTAAACAAAATGGGAGAAAAAATATCTGAAGGCCAAAAACAATATCCTGTCTCAGTTCTGTTGTTAATAAGTTAAAAAAAAATAATCAGAAAAATTAAGTTGTTTACAGTACCAAAATTCTATGCTAGCTACTTAAACCTATGAACAGATATGTTAAAAGTCTATAAATAACTTTACAAATATACATGTTAATTATTCAAATAATAAACAAAAAACTTTGAAGATTACATTTTGTTTTTACGTGACCACATCATCAGCATCAATCAGTATATCCTAGATTGCAATGTTTTATGCTTTAAGTGATTTAAAAATAAAAAAAAGAATGTATATTTATTTTTAAGTACACTGCTGTTCTCAGCAATATGATACATATTTGTATTTATATATTTACAATATAAACCTTTATATAAACCTAAGTTAAAAGGCAGCAGCCTTAGTGTACCATTGTTGGTCCTACCAAATGGTGGAGGCAACCTGTTGTATTTCATAGCAACAAAAATCTCCCAAATGCTTGTAACTAAAAGGAACATTAAAAAAAAGAAATCCACCATATTTTTAAAACACTCAATCAGAAGGTCTTCAGTATATATATATATATATATATATATATATATATATATATATATATATATATATATAATCTCTTCTTTTAGTATTACTGAATGGGGTTTTCAATTTACAGCACAATACTGCTGGAAAGAAGTTTTTTTTTGATCAGCGAGTGTTAAAAACGTTCATTTCTTTATTTCCGCACTCCAATATTGAGAAGAAGAGCCCTCCTCTGTACCAGTATTCGTCAGCTGACTTCAACACACTATTCTCCAAAACTCATGGAAGTGAGTTAAAAAAAAAAAAAAGTAAAGAGATGGTGAGTCAAGTCTGTGCTGCTTTTTACTGTATGTGCAGACTATCAGTATGTGCAGGTTGGATCGCTGCAGCAGTGCGCACATACAGGTATACCATGTTTAGACTGTTTCCATTGACTGGCTCTAAGTCTCTACGTTCCATAAGGCTTAAGCCCATCAGCCTTGAAAGGGGTAATCTGCACCTTCGCACATTAAAAAAAAAAAACAAACATTTTGTCTTGTCATACAGGAATCATTTCTTGCAGTTTCACTTCTGTCCTCTCTTTGAGTTTGTAGGCACAGAATGGTTTTGCTCTAACTATCATTAAAAAGCTAGAAGTGCATATATATATATATATATATATATATATATATATATATATATATATATATATATATATTGGGGGGGAAACAACAAAAAACCCCAATACATTGTTAAATAAATCTTTCCACAGAGTCAAAATAGTTCCTTCAAGCCAGCCAAACAGTGCTTCTCGACTTTGTATACAGCATTTAGAAAAAAAAAAAAAAGCCAAGGCTCAGAAAAGTTTCTTTAAAACTACTGTTCCATGTTTGTTGTTGTTGTTGTTGTTGTTGTTGTTGTTGTTTCCTTCTTCATAGTAATGTGTCCAAAGGCACCAGGTCAGCGTTCTGGAATATCTGATTTCTAGATAAAGGTCAAAGTGTTCAAGGCCGGATGACACCGTTACACTGCTGGTGTTTGGGAAGACAAGGTTCGTCAGGAAAGGGCTCATGGGTGAAGACTGAATCATCTCCCGAGGAGCAGGTACTGCGAGTGTCCTGGCAGGCAGGTGAGTACTGCTCAAACACTACCGACAAGTCAAGGTACTCCTGCAGAAAACATTGATTGATTTCCGTCATTAATGAAGTGACAGCCCAACCCTGTGATCAAACTAAATTATAATGGGCCTTCATGCAGGGATGTAACCATGCTCTGTAGGCTTGGTGTTTCAATAAGGCATTCAAAATGTTTGTTACAAAGCTGTACTACTAAGGACATCCCACAAGCAAGACAGGACTTCAATTAAGTTTTTTTGGGAGAAATCAGATAATCAAGATTAATAGCCATTGATAGCAGTGTGGTGCTAACTTGTTCCTAGGCTGCATAGGGATAAGCTGAGAGTATGTTATCAGCTCACCAGTGTCTACTAACAACTGCATTTAGGAGTATTCTCAGAGAGCAAGCATGTTTAGAAACAGACCTTGGAAACCAACAGAGCACTATTATAAAGATGGTTGTAGAACCGGTTAAACAGAGCTTTTCATTTTGAAATCGAACATTCATTTTTACAGGGCATACTTTTATTAATTACATTTAGTACATTTAGGACCAATCTATGAGTAACTTCAGATTCATGGGTGTATATTTGCTTCATCTGGGTTAGTGTTAGAATTGTAATTATCATTAATGATAATTGCGTAACATAGCATAAGATACACCTTCCGAATAATAATAAAAAAATAACAATAATAATTAAAAATAAACTGTTTGCTATCCATATCGTCAATCAGCTGACCTATCTCACTCTGTGCTGGACAGCATGTACTTACATCGGTGGACGTCATTGTCAGGACCCTGTCATGGTCCTCCACCAGCTGTTTGAAGGTTGGCCTTTGTGAGGGAACTGCATGCCAACATTCTCTCATTATCATATATCTAAAAGATAAAACAAGAGGTCCTTGAATTATTATAAGAAAAAAGGCAAACAAACAATGTATTTCTTAACCCTGCTTTGTTTCCAGAGCAATCCCAGTATGTCATCACTGAACTAGTAATCGCCCTCCAGGCTGGCCATACGAAAACGCTGATGATAAATAAAAATAAATGCATTTGGCACTACGGCCACACTCAACAGGGCAGCTTTAGCATTGCTTACAGAGCTGCAGGTGGAAATGTTTTCGTATGACTAATTCCTACACTTGGGTACTGTGTTAAAAAGGAGAACACTGAATTTCGTGATTTTTTACTTAGATCAATTCTAAATAGTGAGCTCCTTATCAAGCTTAATTCTACAGATTCATATTTCAATAATGCTTTGAACCCTTTTGCAAATTGCACATCGCATTAAAGGTCTTATCCTAAACCTCTGAACTGCTGCATTACAAGAATGAGCACAGACACAGTAAACCCAGCCTAAGTACCCCCCCCTTTGTCCTGTAATGACCTGGAGCTGCAGTACTTACAGCTCGTGCGTGCAGTTTGCTGGCTTGTCCATCCGATGGCCTTCCTTCAAAAGCTTAAATAACTCTTCAACAGGGATTCCGGGGTATGGGGACCCCCCCAGAGTAAAGATCTCCCACAAAAGAACTCCATAGGACCATCTGGGAATGAAAGACAGAGACAAGAGCCTTAAATTCAATGTTTTATTTATTTATTTTTTCTTCCCTGTGCATCCATGCATGGCTAAAGTAGTTATCAATGGCGTGACTAATTGCCCAAGCTATTTTAGCTAGTTACTTGGAGATCAGCACCCCCACCCCCACCCTCCACCCTTCTCCCATGAATGAAAGAGAAAAGGCTCGGCACAAAGTCTATGATTGAAATTACCGTTTAATAAGATAGGTGGCAGGCCCTTCTATTACTAGTGAGCTCTTTGTTAGGTCCCCACACTAGTGCTGCTGAGCAGAGCTAATTGAATCATCCACACAGCTTCAGTGGACCAGCAAACAAGAGTCACAGGCTGGCTGCACCACTAATTGTTGTAAACGGATACCTAATATTGCTTAATAATATACACCCAGGCTTACATGAATTATTGCTCAACATCCAAGCTTATATATATATATATATATATATATATATATATATATATATATATATATATATATATAGTTTGTGTGTGCATACATACACTTATTTAACCTATTTTTTCACCAATATTCCCAGGGGTTAATATGCTGGGGTAATGTGATTTAATATTGAAGTTGGAATTTTACTATGACTCAAAGAGTTCTTCTGACACCACAATACAGGTGTGCTCCTTCCAGTACACACAGTTGCATCTGTCTGTGTCTGTTTCTGTTTCTGGGGGACCGGGAGGTTAATGGATGGCGAACTGGGTTAAATGCTCTAAATGGAGTAGGCACTTTTGATCTCCTTTTAATTAAGCCCCTTAGGTTCCAGTCTGTTCTATAATGACATTTCGAAAAGTGTGCCAGTTCTCTCTACAGGTATTTCCTGAAGATCTAAAAGTCAGTGGCAACCTTTTTGTTGCCATTTCTGCACAAGATTTATTAGTGCTGTATTTCAATTTACTGACTTGGCAGCAAGCCCTGTTTTTCAGGATTCAGAACTGTCAAAAGTACAGAAGATACTGCTTCAGAAACACGTATTCTGAAAAGCCTCCTACATACACACAAAACAAGTTTTGATTGCCAGATTCAACAATCTGTTTATTAGGTGCAATCCACCCGATTGAAAATGAATTACCAACTGTTACTTCTCTCTCTGCTGAGCTCAACAGGAAAACAAACGGGATGGTTATAAGCGCCAGACTATTAAAAGAAATTATGATAAAGCTTTGTACAGCTAAAGTAGATCACTTCTACCTAAATGGCAACGGACAGTGAGCTGACCCCAAATCTCTCCCGGGTAAAGAGATATAAAAGCCTACTCCTCTGCACTACAAAGCAATTGGATTACAAACAGTGGTGGAACCTATTTAATAACACCAGCCCGCGGTGAAACAAAAGATGAATGAGGGTGTTACAAAAAAAGCACTGTTTAAGCACGTGTCTTCCCACTGACGATATTGAGATATTCAGTTTATCATGAACACTACCATTTTTATTTAACAGGGCATAACATTTTTTAATCAAATGATGTTTGACACCGACCTATCCCCCCCCCCCCTCTTTTTATGGTCTTCTAAAAAGTTTTAATCAAAACTTACACATCACTCTGGTGGGTGTAGACCCGGTCAAACAATGCTTCTGGGGCCATCCATTTCACAGGCAGCCGACCCTGTAATTAGGATGACAAAAGGAGTGATCTATCAGCATGCCCAGTCAGCCTCCATGGCTCCAGCTCAATCCCCCTCTCTAATCCTGTTTTAATATCTCTTCCTAATGACCACATCTGTCCACCGGGCAGCTGCATTAGCCCAGAATCACGTTCATTTTCACAGCAGCTCGGCATCCCTAACACCAGCTAACAAAGTAAACAGCCAGTGTGACAGGAAATAAACTTTAGAGACTGCTTAGTGATGCCAAAATCCTGACTCAATCGTTTAAGTGGTTTTAGAAAACTGCAATGTACAAAGAAACTGACAGAGAACTGGAGCCTGAAGTCCTTGTGCATTGTTCAAGTGCTGGTCTTTATGCAGTTTTCCTTGCTTTTACCATGCTTACAGCAAGCATTTAGCATGCTTCACCAAGGTCAACCGTGGTTTTTAACTTCCTTTACCATACTTATCTGTGATGTTGATGTACCAAGTTTGCCTGCGAATGTCCTTGCTTTTGCTACACTTTGCTATTATTTTACCACAACAGTATACCACAATATACAGTCATAAGGGCTAGGACTGGAGATATTGTGAGTGGTCGCTTGGTCAATTATATTCTTTCTCCTTTTTAATTGAGAATTTATCTCTGAAATGTTTAATTGCAAACTATCACTCCGATAACCGTACTTACATTTGTTGTCTTTTTGTAGTAGTCAATATTATGTACATCCCTGGCCAGGCCAAAGTCTGCAATCTTCATCACATTGTCGTCTGTTACTAAAACGTTTCTAGCAGCCAGGTCTCGATGAATGCACTGTGAGTAAAACGAGAGAGGGAGAGAGTTTAGCAGCGCTGAGCATGCATGGAGTACACAGTACAGTGGATTCACTTCACCCCTTCATGTGAACACTAACACATTTACTAACCGCTGCATGTTAGATTGCATGGATCCGGAAGCAAAGAGCCTGTATTGGGATAATAGGCTTGATGGTCATTTACCTTTTGGGATGCCAGGTACTCCATGCCTCGGGCCACCTGATAAGCACAGGATACCAAGTCTTTGAAGGTGAGCTGCTCGTTTGGGATTTTGCAGGTGTCAAAGGAGTAATCCATGCCAGGAGGACGTCGTGCTCTAAGATACTCTCTCAAGTTTCCTTTAGATGCATATTCGACCAAGACGTACAGCGGACCTAGTAATAAAAAAAGGAATCAGCTTTTAAATACCACATGTTGTTAATATATATGTCTTAAAGTTGCGTCCACCATGCAATTGTTACCAGCGTTGGTTCCTTACAAACACTGTGCAAAAAGCTAGTCTATTAAAAGTCACTTCAGGTCAGTATTGCCAGTTTTAAGTTGCACCTACCATCTTGAGTACAGGCTCCCAAGAGGTTAATAATGTTCTTGTGTTTTCCGATCATTTTCATCATTTCCATTTCAGAGACCAGGTCAGAAAGATCCTTATCAGTGGCATCGTCTAGTAAGAGGGGAGGGGAGGGGCAAGAAAAAAAAAATGTTGCCAAAATGAAATTAAATATGCTGTAAGTGCAATTGTATTGGTAACAAAGACGTCATATCTCTTAAGAAATAAAAAATACAAATGCTCTTCTTTTAAATATACCTTTAAGCATCTTCACTGCAACAGTGGCGGGCTTGTTTGGCTTGTCTTTGTCTATCCCAATAGCCTCTGCCATAACCACCTGTCCAAAGCAGCCCTCTCCCAGCGGTTTTCCTAACGTCAGCCTGGAAAAAAACAGGTACATGGGATATTTCAGATGATAGACAAAGTGGCACAAGAAGCAGCATACAGATTGTTGAAAGGTGTAGAAAACATTTTTTAAAATCCACGACCCTACTATTATTTAGTACCCTTGTTTTCCTTTCTAGTAAGATATTTATTATTAATATATTTTTTTTAAACGTCGCTGAAGGTGCAACGTTAAAGAGGATCCCTCTTGTCCATGTTGGTCCGCACACTCTCTGTGCTAGACTCTCTCTCAGGATAAATATTAAACTATGACAGAGGTAGCAGAATTCTAACTGGAAAAGGATGCTCTCTTCCCAGCAAAGAATGCAAGTGGGACTATGAAAAGGTTTGGACCAACATGGAGAACACAGCAGAGTGCTGTACCTTCACAGACTCAAATCCATTGCAAAAGGTAAGTTTAACTGCCAGTTAAGTGATAATTGCCAGGTCAAGCTAATAGAGGGTAAGAACATTGACTTTAAATGCGTTGAGGTCGTGCCTCACCTTGTGCGCTGAAATTCCCACTTTGGATCAGCAGGCAGCTCCAGCTCCAACACGTTCGCCAGCATTGGTCCATCACTGGATGACAGACGAGCGATTCTGACCAATGGGGTGTTGGAATTCATGGACGAGTTGGACTCCAAGGACACCTGCTTGAATACAAAGAACAGAAACTGTTATGTCTCTGAAAGTTGACAGATTTACTTCAACTAACTTGACTCACAAAATAACCCACCCAAAAAACAAAGTGCTTCTATTTGCAAATTTTAAATATCATGTAATCAAACTGATTTTGAAAAGAGTTTTTGCCAATGGCCTTAGTTTTAGGCTTTAGTTAAGGGTTTAACCAAGTAAAATGATGCTTTACTAAAAAACAAAATGAAGCAGTGTAAAAATAAACTTATGCATATGGATAAAATATATGGAGGAATTCCAAGCTCTTCAATGTTGCCATTTCAGATCCCCAGTGACACTTACTGACAGAGACAATGCTCCTATATCCACACTTCTCAATCTGCATTAGTACCTACAACTGCCTGCTCTGAATCTGCTGCCTTAGTGCCTCATCTCTAATAAATCCTGTTTGCTACCCCCCCCCTGAAAACAACCACTTACCACAGTCAGACCCCCTTAATGTGCAATAGTGAGACCCCCTATAGACTCACTGCACCTGAAGATAAGAGCCCCCTCCTGCCCAGCACAGAAGGGATGCAAAGCTGTGACCTTCTGATACAGAGGGTCAAAGTGATAGTGTGGAAGTCTGCCTCCTTGGCCAAATAAACAATTCTTATCACTAAAGCCACTCACATTTTTTGTAATGCATAGACTATTTAACTTTTTCTCCCCTTTATCTGCGACCCTCTGGTGTTAAGGTGTCCAAATCCCTCTTGTTGGGGGTGGGGGGTTGGGCCTGTTACTTATTTATCAGTAATGCCATTTATATACATACACGTGGTGCCTGATGTGATACAACTGTGATTAAGGTCACATTCTTGGATTATGGTTAAATATTGTATTGCTGATTGGTATTTAAAACTTCTAAGCATCCTATTCGAACAGGAGTAGAAAAAGTAAATTAGATAAAGTAAATATTATTTTAGGACAGCATCTGAAGTCAGTAAGAAAAATGCTAAAAAGCTGAAATGACAGCGAGGAAAAAATTAATAAATCGCATGCAGACAAACAAAGACAATGCCACCACCATCACCACAGCGACACAGCAAACAGGAAGTGAAGGTCTGCGGTAACCTTGTATCTACTTTCTGTTACCTGTCTCTTGAGGGGGAACTTGGAGAGTTTCTGAACGGTGGGAGCGCTGAGAGTCTTCTGGGTGGACATTCTCATTCTGCACAGGATGACGATGACGATGGTCAGGATGAAGAGGACGCAGCCTGTCACGTAGATCAGGATGTCAGCGTAGACAGAGCCCGAATCGTCCTCCTTGACCATGTCTTCCACTGTGGAGAAAGGGTAGGGGTCAGCGGAGAGCACTGGACAAACATGATGATAATAAACTACCTGAGAGCAGCAAGGCTAAGCTCTTAAATCTAAGCTTAGGCTCATGGCCCTATGGCTAGGAGGAACATGACAAGGTTTTTATCAGGTGATTATTATTATTTGTTTATTTAGCAGACAACTTTATCTAAGGTGACTTACAGAGACTAGGGTGTGTGAACTATGCAATTAAATGAATACGTTTTATTTAAAAGCAGTGCGATTCTCAAGGACATGCTGCTACAGTATCAGAGATGTTCATGGCAGAACAGTGAAATATGGTGTGCAGTTACCACACAAAGTGGATATTGGGGGCAACGCTAACATATCTTAGGTCATATTTTCAAAGCATTTATTCCAGTCTTTAATTAAAACTTGTTAATTTTTACAAAACTAAAAACAAACAACTAAGTTATATATTTCAAGTTCTCTTAAGCACATGCAATGTGTTTTATATCTCAGTTTGTAACATTAACAGGAATGGAGGAAACGCTTTGAAAATAAAGCCCCTTAACTCTTACTACTGCGCATGGAATTTAGGTTCTAACACTAACACTTGATACTGAAGCTTGCTGAACTGCCTAACCTTGCAGTACTTTTAATCTTAAATTGTTAACTGCACTACACTGCAGCTCTGCTGTTGCCAATCCAAACATTGCTGCTGCTTATAGCAGTACATTGGGCTTTTGTGTTTTTCTAGTTTATTACATGTGAAAATACATGCACACAAAAACTTGCAAGTAACGACAAATGCAATTTATGACAAATACGAGACATTCCAAAGAGGACATTTTGCACAAAAGGTAGAATAAGCCCCATCACCTCCCCAGTTATGTATTATTTTCCTAGCCATCACAGCAAGTCACAGTCAGTGTCGTATGAGAAGAGCAGATATAAGCGCAAGGCTATAGCTATATCCTCCTGGGAAGTCATTAAAACATGCATGTGTAGGAAACAGCACATTTCAATGATCCAGCTCTAATTGATGTCAAACTGTTGTTTGCAACACTTTGTCTGAAACAGTGGAATTTGAAGCTGTCACTCGCTGGGTTGTCATTTAAAAGAGCTGCAGTAATTAATGGGATGAGGGTTATGGATTCCTTTCATTTTTTAAGTCTTGGCTGCAGTTGGATTGCATCCCTCGTGGTTAAGTGTCCTTTATGAGTAATTAGTGCTGTCATTTGAACCACTAGTATATATTATATTATCTGTCTGGCAAATGGGCTTGAGTTAGATGAACCCCCTGTAGCGCCACCAAACACTTCCAAAGATTCACTAGGCATTCAGAAATGAGTTAAAAAGAGCTGTTATACAAGTTGAATTCAATAACTCAACACGGGTTTCACAGATCGTATGCACACTCAGTTGTACCACATAGTTTACATTTCTTAATGCCTATCTTGAATCGTGTTGTTTATTGTTTTAGATGCACGCCTTTCAAATCAACCCCAGTACCCAGTAATCTAATTTCTCCACCCAACATTGATTACAATTAGAATATACAGTACAGGCAATTATACAATGCAGATGGTTCCATGTAGTATGGAACAGTGCATGTGGACAATTTTTAAAAACAATTTAAAAAAAGAACATCACGTAAAAATAGACTTTAATAGCGTCCACTTGTTGTAATAAGATTCAGTGCCAACTACTCTGCTTTCTGTTGTGCTACATGCTTTGGTGACGCTACATTTTCCCTTCTGTCTGTCCAAACCTGCAATGTGAAATGGCTTTGAAATCAGAATGTTCTGATAGCAGAAACACTTACAAAAGAGAGGTGGTTGAACAAACCTTTTGTTTTCTTGATCTAAGAAACAGATCTATGACCTTGTTACCCGATGGCCCAATTAAAGAAAGATTGATAATGCTTCAACTTATGTTTTTAAAAAAAAATTTTTTCTAGGTACACTATTATTAAACAGTAAGAAAAAAACAACAAAAAAAACATTATAGCTTAGAAATTTAACATGAAATCATATATAAATAAAATTGTTTTTTAAAGCATTATCAAATGATTTACTATCTTTATGAAGCAAATATTCCAAAAGAAAAGCTACATCAATGTAAAGAGAAGGAAATTAGACTGCCACTGCATAGCTCTTCAATCAGATCTGAGTTTTAATTTGAGATGAATCAGATTCCCCTGAGGTTGGGACCTACTTTTAAGATGATTTTAGTTCACAGTAAAAACTGCAATGGACCAAACTGCTATGCAACTGGGAGACTTTAACCCCCTCCCTCCTGATGTGTGTAAAAAGAAGGCACAGACAACCTCAGAAGTGAAAACCCCTTGAAAGGAGAGACCCAGGCAGACAAGAGGAAATACCTGGTACAACGGACAGCCATGCAGAGTGGTGTGTGAACCCAATAGAATTCCCCGCCAGACAGGTATACTTCCCGGCATCCTCATAAGTAACATTGGGCAAGAGCAGGATTTCTAGCTCCTTATCCGTTGTGTTAATACCTGCCGTCTAGGAGAGAGATGGAAAGGGGAGGAGAAGGATGAGGAGTGGAAGGAAAGAAACAAAAAAATATGAAAGAAAAGTAAGCCAGAATATCCCGAATGACTTTTTTGACACCACAGATCCCCCAAAAAGCAAGAATGAAGCAGATTTTTTTAATGCACGTAGTCTCCTGTGAAAAAAAAGGACCCTCTTTCTCCATGTTGTGGTAACCTCGTGTGTGCACCTCTCCCAGGACACCTGCATTAAAGCAAAAGATCCCTTCACCAGGCTGTCTTTATCACTCTGTCCCATCACAAGGCATGCAAGCTGAAAGCATTGGATGAAAAATGCCCAATTTCTTTGGAATAGGTGGTAAGCACTACAGAACAACAGAAGGCTAGTTTTGAAAGAGAACAGACAGTTTTAAGTTAAGAGAGCTTTCTGCAGCAAAACATCATTGAACTGAGTTGTGTTTAGTGTCCATATATATATATATATATATATATATATATATATATATATATATATATATATATATATAAACAATGTTTTGAAAAAACAAAACTGTGTTTTGCTGTAAAATGCCCAATATGAATAAATATTTGAAAATCAAGTTTAAGGATTACGCATAGAGAAGCAGAAATATGTTTGATCTTAGAAAAGGAAAAGCAGTGGATCAGATAATAAGGGTCCAACTAATTTCAATAAAACATCTCAAATTTGATATGGTAATTATTGTTATTTTTTGTTACTAAGGGATATTTTTCAGTGGCACTTATTTCCATCACAATGCTCAAGAAAGAATACTGTTTTAGTATAATGTTATATCCAGTATATCCAGTATATTCTATATACATAGAGTATATATGAATTATATCCTGTATATGCTGTTAGAAATGTATGGCATACTCTCCAGCCTGTGCGTGCATGAGGGCCTGGGACAGAGTTCTGTGTTTACCTGGTGTCGGTTTGTGAATATGAAGCCAGAAAGGCTTTTCGGCGAAGCCTACGAAATTGGAGGCTCTACACAGATACTCTCCCACGTCCTGCTCTGTCACATTGTACAGAGCCAGCTTAGCATCAGCTTCAGCCTTTTTACTTATCCAGGACTGCAGAAACAGATACATATTTCAGTGAATAATACTGTTCAATAAACTATTCACCGTTAACTCTGTAGTCACAGTCAAGTCAGGGGGAAACTCAAGGGTGCTGTGCCTAGGAGAGAAGAACTACATGCACTAGAGGCTGTTTTGTAGGGATAGGATATCAAAGTATCCTGGCTGTTGTAGACAATAAGGGAAACGTTGAGTTTATTTTCTGGCTGTTTTCTTAAACAGGGGTAAATTGCATTTCTCATGCCATATGCTGTGTGGGTCCCCTTTTGGCATACAATTGTCTCAAAAACAGTCACATGTGTAGGTTTTCCTTTTGGCCTAACACCCTTGATTCTGCTTTGATCCCAAAACAGACTACACTTGTAACACTTAAGAGGTTCTATTAACCACATTATTATTATTATTATTATTATTATTATTATTATTATTATTATTATTATACATTCATTTATTAAACATTTGCATCAGATGATAAGAAATCTGTGAATTGTTTTTTTTCTGTTTCTTGCAGAAATCTGACTCCAAGACGCTTTAGTCCAAACCGACAGCCAAAAACCCTAAATAAAAAAAAAAGCTTTCTTCCTTGTATACTGCACACAAAACAAGTCGTCAAGATCTGTTTAAAAGAGAAAAAACTCCAAGCCAATGTTGTTTCAATTATCTGGGAGTCCAAAATAGAAGTCTGAGACAAAATATGAGCAGTCAGTGGTCTGTCTCTGCTGCTGACTCTGCCCTTCGTGAATTGGTAGTAATTTTTTCCATAGCTTTTCGGGAGACTCTTCTCAACTAAATTAAGCGGTGCATCTGAATTAAATGAATTTCAGACTGCTAATGGGGTTGCTCAAAGCCGCCACCAAGGCGTTTCAGTTATTTCCAAACCAGATGTTTTTATTTTCTTTCAGATTGGAAAGCTGTGCTTGCTTCCCCTAATGAACTGCTTATGGAAGCACAGAAATACCCCCTCACACTATTCTACAATCTATTCCAAAATAATTTGGGACTTCAAAAGTACACAAGCTAAAACTGGTATTCACGTGAGTCTGTGTAAACACACATGGCTTCTTTTGGGTAGTATCTTCATTTGGGCAGTAAAGGGTTATAGGAGTACAAAAACAAGTACTTGGCTTTAAGTAAACTTTGTAAGAAAGCATTTAACACTTCATTATCTAAATTAGGATGCAAAAACAAAAAATGCTAGTTCTTGTGCCTGAGCGTGAAGCTGCAGTATGCATTATAGTAAATTATAGTTGAAATCAAGTAGCATCACTGTTTGTACTGGAGCACTCCAGTAATTTGGAAAAATCCTCATCTGGCACATAAATTGCATTCTTCTGCATATTCTGCTCAAATCCCTAGCCCCTTGTTCAGCATGGTCCCTTCTGACAAAGGATTAATCCCTGTTGTGTACTACCAAAGGGAAAAGCTTAGGCCTACTTCCCCGACCCCATGGTTACAGGTATTTATCTCGTGAACTCCAACAAAATCCACAAACAAAGGATTTAATTATTTTCTGTTTCAAACAAGAGGCTACAGGGGATAGGAGTTTTTAAACAATATAATTAAAGTGACACTGCAGTCTCATGACGACTTTATTGACTGAAAGGGTAAAAGACTTTAGTGATGTTTATACAAACATTGGATACATTTCTGTATCGCAAATGATCTGAATGTGAAGTGTACAACCTCAGCGGCAAAAACAAACTCAGCAGGACATTTCTTTAGATCACAATGGCTGAAAAACAACCTTGGGTATTTACAATTACAATTTAAAGAAAACACAGTACATCATATTAAATAGTTTTGTTGGTTAGAATACAGGTTTACCCATTTCACATGTATCAAAAGTGAACATTGCCAATATTAAGCAAATAAAGCAACATATAATATAACTCTGGACAACCTGAAATTACAATACCTCATCTGGCAGCCTAGGCAAAAAAAAATCCAAGAGTGAAATGCATATTTTTAAAGTTTAAATAATTTTTTTCTTTAAAACCAAAGTAATCTATCCTGCCCCCATGGGCATTTTTTCTTTTTGACCACGCAATTTTATACATTTAGCAATTGTAGTTAAAGTCCTTAGCTTCTAAATGAAAAGGATTCTTTCTTTTATTTTTTTTTAATCATTTAGCAATAGCCACGTTGAGAAAAACAAATTGTTCCCAGATTACATTTTAAAATAAACTTTTTTATATCGTCATATAACACAACTTAAGCAGAGAGGATTAGCGCTATTTACCACTTACTTTCAGTACGGTGACGTAGGGCACTCCGTCTGACCCGTATTTGCTGCCGTTGACCTCTATGTGCTTGAGCCACTGGATGTGGGGCTGGGCGTCGCTGTACACTTTGCAATGGAACTCCACATTGCTGCCCAACACCACTGACTGGTTAGCGGGTAACCCAGCCTGCAGGATAGGTCTGTGGGGTGACCTCTCTGATTATTGGGAGGAGAGAGAGAGAGTTAGAAACACATTTCTATCTTGGTCCCTTCATTTGGGTAATAGTGGTGCCATTGTTTTGATCGCTGGTTCCGCTGATAAGGAACTCATTTGATTGTGTCAAGTCAGCAGTCCTCAGCAGCATTCTAACCTTTTTTTTAGTATAAAGATCTTTTAAAAATGTAGACTTGTAAGGCAGAGATGCAGAGAAGCTCATCATCTTAGAACTGCTTGTGGTATTCCCTCCCTTCTCTGAATGTAAATATTGAGACTGGGCTTTTCAGTGCAGCACCAAAATGAACCTCAAGCGGAAATGCAATCCAGCGATGTATTGGTCTTACCCAGGACGTCGAGCTGGTATGTGTGGCTGATGATGCCGTGCTTGTTCTCCACTATGCAGGTGTAGTTTCCCCGGTCCGAGGGAACCACGCTCTCCATCACCAGGCTCCACTGCTGGTGCCTCAGCTTCCAGAACAAACAGGGTATTAGAAGAAAAAGGAATCATTTATTATGACTGCATAAGTTCTTCATTTGTTTTATTTATTTATTATTATAATTCATTATCAGGAAAACGATAAACAAAAGTAGCCAGCTATGATTGCGCCAGGAAACCACACCTACAAAAGTAATGTACAATAAAACTACAATTGTAAAAACTCCTGTTCAAATAACATCCTGGAGCTTTTAATTATTTTCCAGATTCATTAATTGCTAGTTGTAGAATAAGTTTGCATCATCAGTACAATGGTCAACGTTATGAAAAATGCAGACCAAAAAAGAAATAATAAAAAAAAACATGACTTTCCAATATTTTACACAACTATTTGACTGAAGAGAAGTTTGTTTTACTCATACACTGTAAACCCCAAAGTCATTCAAAATAAATTAAATCAAGTTACATTAACTTAATTTTATTCACAACTCTCATCCATTTTAAGTTAGTTGAATATTCAAATTTACTTTAGTTGTTCAAACGTAAATGGTTTAAGTGGAATCAGGGGACTAGATTCCCATCAGTCCTTGCAGGACTTGTACAATTTATTTTTGGAATTGTTTGCTGTTTACTGTGTTGTTGTTTTGTGTATGTGCGATGGCACAAGTGTGTTGTGTTTGCTTGTCTCTTGTGCCCCTGCCTGCTCCCTTACATGTGTTTTCCTTGTGTTGTGTGTGGCCACCCCTGTTCGGTGGTCAGTCTGCAGATGTGATCTCCCTCTCTTCTACCTTTATCTACATCTCTGCATCTGCCTGGTTCCAGCACTTGTAAATGCTGCGATAAGCGCATAAGCAGAAGTGCTGCACTGGCAGCTAAGAAAATAGCTTGTTGATTGCACATGCTGTTGCCTCAGCTAACTTTTTATTGTTTAAATGAAATAAAAATGTTCAATCTAACTTGACTATTAAAAAGTAAATCTAACTCAAATTACGTTACATGAATATACATGTTATGAGTTTAGTCAGCCCCAGAGAAAGTTGTTGTAAACTAAAACTAAATGAGTAGCTAAACTTAATTATATTAAGGCACTGAGTTTACTCAATTTTTTTGACTAAACTTGACTTATCAGGGTTGACAGTGTAGCTACTGTACACTGTTGCAATATACTGCACCAACTCAAGTTATCAAATTCCAGTCTGTGGATACATATGTAGTTATGAGTCCTTACTATAATGCTTGTGTTTCATGCAATTAATAAAATCATTTTTGTACAACTTTGTATTAACCCTCTGGAGATAATATGAATATAATAATAATAATAAATTACTTAATAATAATATGAAATTACTTGTCTAAGATTTTGGAACGAGCTGTTGTTTATCGGTTACAAAATCAATTACTTAACAACAATTGATATGATGTTTTCCAGTTTGTTTTGTGATCCTTGCACAGCACGCAGACAGCTCTTATTAGGGTAGTCAATGATTTACTCATGAATGCTGACTCAGGTTCTGTTTCCATTGGGCCAGAGTTTTCGTAAATATGGCATCAAATGTCACTGTTATGCAGACGACACAGGTTTACATGCACACTTCTCCAGACTTGGAGTTATGAAAAACTTGACTTACGCTTTGTCTAAGTGACATCAAGAATTGGATGCAGCTACATATTTTAAAGTTGAATCCAGACAAGACTGAGGTAATGCTGGTCGGCTTCTCACATCAATTAAATAAATACGGACATTTTAAGCTGCTTGTAGACAGACTTGAGACCCAGTCTAGCACTAGTCTACAGAATCTTGGTATTATTTTTGACCAAAACTTGGCTTTTGATGAGCATATTCGTAATATTACTAATGCTTCTTTTTACCATCTACATAATATTGCGCGTATTCGCTCCTGTCTTACTCAGGCAGATGCAGAAAATCTGATTCATGCCTTTGTTTTTTCTCGTATAGACTATTGTAATGCTTTGCTTGCTGGTGTCTCAAAAAACTCTCAAAAAAATTACAGTATGTCCAAAATTCAGCAGCTAGAATTTTAAATAAAACCAAATTCACTGATCATATTACTCCAGTCTTAGCCACACTGCATTGGCTCCCAGTGGAGTTCAGAGTAAAATTTAAAATCCTATTGCTGACTCTTAAGGCTCTGCATGGGTTAACACCAAGCTATATCTGTGAGCTTCTGGTACCATATACCCCAATGCGCAGTCTTCGATCCTATGATTCCGGTCTACTTAAGGTACCAATAACTAAGCGGTGATCTTTCAGGGACAGAGCCTTTTCATGTCTAGCCCCAAGGCTGTGGAATGACCTCCCGAAGGTCATAAGGGACAGTGACTCTGTAACCACTTTTAAATCTAAGACATTTTTATTCAGTGGCTTTTATTGTATAAACAAATTGTTATGTTTGATATATATATATATATATATATATATATATATATATATATATATATATATATATATATATATATATATATATTTTTATTGTTCATCGCTTTGAGATGCACATGAAAGGCGCTATATACTGACTCATTGTGTGACCCTGAGCAAGTCAATTAACCTCCTTCTGCTCCGTCTCTCGGGTGAGACGTAGTTGTAAGTGACTCTGCAGCTGATGCATAGTTCACACACCCTAATCTCTGTAAGTCGCCTTGGATAAAGGTGTCTACTAAATAAACAAATAATAATAAAATTATTATTATTATTATTATTATTATTATTATTATTATTATTATTATTATTATAACTGTGCTACTTATTAAGCACTTTCAGCAGTTATTGCTTGGCTATTTAAGGTATTTTCCACAGTGCTAAAAGGGTAAAGCAATTAGTTTTTAACATTGTTTTTTTAACATTGTTTGATTAATGCTGAGCTCTCAGCATAAGCAATAAGGTGATTATATCTAAACTATTACCGGGTATCCAGCACGCTGTATCTAAGTAATAAAAACAATTCCTATTTCTGTGGTTACACAGCTATGGACCATTTATTCTCATAAATTAATAAGAAATTGCGTAGGTGGTCTGAATTTAAAAACATATATCTATATATTTGTTTAAAAATAATATATTTTTTATACTTTTTGAAATCCTAATGCATTGTACACTATTGTGGATGTATTTCTATAGGTTTTGATCACAATGTAAAATATTATTAAATAAAAACAAAAAAACTATGCCACTGCTAAACAGCAACACTGTTTCCAATGACTGTTGGACCTCCTTGAGTTACAATTTCAATATCTGTATAAACAATTGGGCCAAAGCATAGACTGCACCAAATCTCGTATTCCTGAAAGTAGCACTTCAACCTTGACATTTTCCATGAGCGTGAATGTATTTATTTCACTGTAGGAGGCTGTGTGGTTCAGTGGTTAAAGAAAAGGGCTTGTAACCAGAAGGTCCCCGGTTCAATTCCCACCTCAGCCACTGACTCATTGTGTGACCCTCAGCAAGTCACTTAACCTCCTTGTGCTCCGTCTTTCGGGTGAGATGTAATTGTAAGTGACTCTGCAGCTGATGCATAGTTCACACACCCTAGTCTCTGTAAGTTGCCTTGGATAAAGGTGTCTGCTAAATAAACAAATATTAATTCTGGAAGCCTTCTTGGATTTCTGTTTTAATTACCAACATTCTTGGCTCATTGGTACACCTTCTCCAGCACTCACGAAGTTCAACGCCAAGTCTGTAACCCAGTGTTCAGACTGGTATTACAGTTTGAGAGGGATAATCCACACCACTGCATTACCCTGGGGGTTACTTAATGTGTAATCAGGCATTATGCGATATTAAAGATTCCAAAAAGGATTAACATGTTAATGAGCTTATGTAGTACAAGTCATAGAGGTTTAAAACTAAAGGACTATAGATTAAGTAGCATGGGAAATGTGGTGTATTGGAGCTTTCAAGAATGTCAGACTCCCAATGTCGACAAAATAATTAGGCTCTCAGCCTTATTCAGATCGCTTGGCCCATTAAGTGAATTTATCCCTTCATCAATCCAGGTATGACTGTAACTTTAATAGGGTTTAACGTGACCGTACAAGAGGAAACGGTAAGCGACCCATGGATAGTGAGCTAGGCTGGTCATTAGACATCTGTGTTTAAGGGGTTCTGTTTAAAGTTTATTTTCATGTTTTTCCCAGAGCCTGGTCTGTCTGCCACTGAATTCACCAAACAGGATATTCTTTTATTAAAAGCAGCCCATTCTTTTTGAAAGTGAACCAGACAGAAATAGAACCATTGGGGCTACAAAGAGAGAGAGAAAAAAGAAAACACACGCACACACACACACACCACACTCCCACCCACACAGAAGCGCTTTAGGAACTTGATTCAAAAGTGAATCCAGGCAAATGTTTTGTTTAATATAAATTCAAAACTGGATTGTTGTTGTGTGCAATTTACAGAGAAATGAATCGTTATCGTCTAATCTTTCCTTGCAGTCTGGGTCTTCAAGGAGCGCAAACGGCATGTAGATGTCTTTGTGCATGTCCTTAACCATGCAGCTCTCTAACAAAGACATATTCTCCATGTGCTAGTAGGGACAAAGGGAAGCTTCTTGATCTGTCATGTTTGCCCTACTTTATGTCTCACTCACAGATTGGTCTCCTCGACAGAACCCTGCACCCTTAGACCTACCTGCCTGGTGATCAACTCAAAGTATATAAAAAAATGTTTAAAATACATTTAAATTGATCTAAATCATGGAAGATCTAAATAGACTTTTACATCATTAAACGGTATGTGTGGGTCCTCTATAGTGAGTAAAATTTACAATTTGGTCATATTTTTAAAATATGTTTTACAATAGTTAGTGGGTTGACAACTTTGCAAATTGTAGAAGTACAGTAAGATAAAATATGGACAAACCTATTTTTTAAACAGTTTCTGCTTGGTTTACTCCAACATATTAGATATCAAGCAGCTGATAACTGGTTCCCTGCTTTGTCCATCGCCTACATTTAAAACCATTTGTTTGTGATAACAAAGGAATATCCTGTCTCTGTGTTTGTAAGGCCACAACAGTTTTGCTCCCTTATCTAGAGTATGCTTTTTATGCATACAAACCCTACAGTATGCACTGTATATACATCCCAATCAGGTTGTGTTTACAGCCTTTGCAAACTATTTTAATTACCTGGAAATGTTCCTGTGCTTCATGCTACTAACCATAACATTGTCTAGTTGGTGGAGAGTCATTATCAATACTAGGGTAAATATTTGATATTTTAGATACACACACATATACCAAACTGTAAAGGGATATTTTATACCACACCTTCAAAAACTTGCTGTTTGGGCTATTATCCTTAGCAGAGCTACTAAGGAGTTGTACCAACCGCTTTACTAAGCTCTGGTTAGTAGCTTGAACAGTATACAACCCTTAGTCATAAATTATTAATTAAGTTAAAAATATAAGAAACAGACAAACGTTTCCGGCAGTGGCATATTTTGTTCAAGTAAGACTTCCAAAGCTATTGTCCAATTTGTCAAAACCACCCATCAATACACAGGAAGACGCAAGTAAACTTATCACCCCAATAGGCCTTCACTACTGCCACGGTGATTGTCTCAGATGACAGGTTTTGTCCAGGGAAAGTGAAGCCTGTCAGGCAGTGGAGTGACCCTAATCCTTTTGGAGTGACACAGGCCTGGTCAACAAATCACATTAACTCTTCTGCCATGACAGAACTGGGGGTAAAGGGCACTTATTACTCCGCCAAGGTCAGCATCGTGTATGTGGGGAATGCTAATGGTTTCAAAACAGTGCACATGTGTGGGGCGGGGAGGTCCAGCAGACATATGATCAATGTTCTAACATTCACAGAAAACCTTATGCAAAATAACTACTTATTTTTCTTTTACAAGACAACAAAAGTTATCTAAAATCATAATATTTGTTCTTAAGTAAGTGTTGGGTGGCTACCTCTAATCAAGTTGAGAGTGTATTTCTCTTGCACTCTTTGTCATACAAAGAGTGCAAGAGAAAGTACATTCTCAGCTTCATTTGAGGTAGCCACAATTAAATCTAAATACAAAACAGACAAAACCCTGATATTAACATACTTATTCCATTTATATAGCACCTGTTGTGGTTCAAACGTTTAAAATGCTTTGTTATTCTGAGTGTGAAATCTACCCTCTTAGTGAAGTTATAAGTAGTGTTCCGCGTTACCGGTTTATTCTGAATTTTATTGAAAAATTACAATTTTTTTTTTTTAACTGGAAGTCAATTTTTACTGATTTATGCCCCATTTTTTCTATTATTCAATATTATCCCAGTACTATTTTCTAGGAAATACACTATAATTTGATTCAAATGCTGTTTTATTTTGACTCCAACATTGTAATAAGCAGCCCTACACTGTATCCTAGGATACAGCAGATGTTTAGACATCAGAGGATCAAATAACTGTCACTTCACAAACACACTAACATAATCACCTGATTATGTTGGCCAATCAAAGTCTGATTATTATGGCAAATGCTGGGCGTAGTAACTACTACCTTGATCATAAACTAAATTGAAATACTTACACGAAAATATAATAGTTTTAGTGGATGAGGAATGGGGAGAAAGGGTAAATCAGTTTATGAATATTCAAAAGAAAACAAGTTTTGAAGTTACAAAAAGCAAAAATAGCAGAAGTGGGTCAGATAAGGCAGAGGACGCATAGCGTTGTAATACTGCTGCATTGAAATACGTGTTCACACTGACAATAAAAGAATATACTGAAAAATGATGCAACACCGAGAGACAAGCAATCCGTTTAATAAAAGCTTTAATAAATAGAGAGCGCAGAATGACTGTGTTAATGAGTTTGTCAGAGCGCTGTGCTTTGCTGGACAGTCACTGTTCATCAGCTAAAACACCGACCATCTGCCGAACACCAACCATCTTAATTGTAAATATTTGACAGAAAATGGCGATGCTTTAGTTGGTAAACTTACATGGAATGCATTAATGGAGATGGCCAGTGTGATTTTTTGACTCGTCTCATGAAGGTTTGGTCCAGTTCTGTCAATTTAAATTTATTTTTATGATTTCAAGGCTTGTTTTGTGTCATGTTCATACCTTCTGTAGATACTGTTTCTGTCAGCAGAGCAATTACCCAAACATTCGCAAAGTACCAGTTAACCAGTTCAAATGTGGCTTCGACTTGCAGATTGTGCTTCATCAGACATGCCAGGGACAGTAAACCTATAAGAAACCAGAACTGCTACACATCAGATTCCACATGTAAAGTGTGTGGACTGAGATTCCCCCGCGATTTTTACCGATGTTTCAATTAAAAAACATTTTTTGCCGATTTGATCCCTATTTTAATATAAGTAGAATAAAAGATAAAAACCGAAAACGCAGAACCCTAGTTGTAAGTAACTCCTGCTAATAGGTTCCAATAGGGACGTGACTAGGGGACATGAAGACATTCCACTTATTCCTGAAACTCTTGTCTAGGGTTGACAGCTGAAGATAATGATATCTCTCCTTTAACTGCAACCCAGAGAAAGTCCAGACTGCATCTGTATTCAGAGGTGTCTTTCCCTGTTCTTTCGGCCGTGTTTTATCTGGTCTGGGCAGATCTCCATGGCAATGAGGTAAGTAATGGGTAAACTCCTTCAAGGGGGTCCCTTGGAGAACTACTGAAATGGTATTTATGTTTGTAAATTACTGGGTGTTAACAGTTATGAACAAACAGCATGTGGTGAACTGCGTCACAAATAACTTTTTTTCTTTCTTTCTGCGATGTTACAAAAAAACACCCAGACAGAATACTACCTTAGCTGCTTTTTATTGAATTTTTTATACATTTTTTACTACTGTGCACTTTTAGAAAATTACTGTGAAGGACATTGTGAGTGTGTTTTATAAGCTTGTGGAGACAGGTCTAGAAATAATTCACCGTGTGAATGCCATGTTGCTGATTCAGGGTTAATGAGGTGTTACCTGGTGGCTGTTTACTCAACGCTGATGAGTGAAACTGAGCCCACCGCCGTATTTAGCTAATGGGCTGGTGTGTAAATATGATGTGGCTTTCCAACAATGCCTTTTGCACCACAACCTCTTTAGTATGCTGGGTGTGAATAGCAGAATAAAGGGTGTGAGTAGCTCAGTGGTTAGAACCCTGGTACTCGCTTGTGACAGGTCCTCAATAATTTTATTTACTGGGTTCAGTTAAATACTGTAACTAAACAATATGGTCAGAATATGACCCTGGACTTGAACTGAGGACAATCTCCACCTGCCAACTGAACATCTGAATGATTCAGAAAGTGAGTTTAAAGGCTCCCACGATCAGAAAAAAGGTGAACTTGAGCAAATGTTTAGTAAGTCGGGTCCCCTAGAGCGCCTGTCTGATTCCAGGGATATTTAAAGCCCTTCAGTGTCTGGCCGCTAATCTTTTTTGACCTTTACTCTCAGCCCTCATGTGACTGGGTTTGACCTGTCGACTTCTGATCACTGACACAGGGGTGAGGATTAGCGTGAGGCTGCATGACAGGTTTGGTTTATTAGCAGTATAATAATGTCTCCTCTCACCTTGATGCCTCCTATACGGTGCTCCCCCCTGAACTCCTTGCCGTTCTTTAGCCAGTGGATCGTGGGTATCGGGTTCCCGGCGGCCTGGCAGCGGAATCGCACCGTGTTGGCAGCAGGAACTGCTAGGAGCCTCTTCTCCATTCGCTCCGGACGTGTCCAATATGGAGCTTCTGGGGCAAGAAATATGGATAGGTTCACAGACGTTTGTCTCACAGCAAGTGGGTCAAAATATGTACAGTAGTATATATGGCAGGTCCAGCCTCTGCTCTTCTGTTTTATTCTGTGCTATTGTAGATTGTACACATGGAAAGTCATTTTTATTATTATAGGTATTTTTTTCTAGTAAATCGTTTTTTTGTAAAGCCACAGTAAAAGACATCAAGCAAAGTGATCAAAGTGTTTGTAATGCTATCTTTCACTGGTGTTTCTCTTCGACCTGTCAGTGTGGAATGTGAATATCAATGCTTCCAAAACCTCAGATAGACAGAGCAATTTTAAAGAATTGATAGAGAACTCACTCTGACGTCTTCTATTATATAAAGTCCGATGTTGGTTTGCTTACGTCTTACTGACTGAAAAAAAAACAAGTACAGTTCCTCCAACTGCTGTATGTTTCCAGTATCAGCTTACCGTTAAAGGAGAAAAGGGTACTTTAATTACATACCCTGTATAAAGGGTCTAAGGAGAGATCCCCCACTCTGTGCAAGCATTCATTGAGAATGATTGGTGTTGGCTGAAAAATGTTTTTTTGCTATTTTTTAAAGTAACAAAAGTCAATTTATTCCTGAGTCTTCATATACTAGGGTGTCAGTAGCATGCTCAAGTATAAAACCAAGTAACGGTAAAGAAAACAAGCACCCTATTAAAGTAGCTCTTCATAAGTCGAAAGGTTTATTCACAATTCAATCTGAAAGTGAACCATGAAGGGTGTGACCACATATAACATACACTCGTTTGGCTAGAATGGGAGGTTTGTTTTCTCAGGACAACACTTTGGACCAGAGGCCTCAACACTTTATGCATTTTCCTTTCCAGATATGCAGAATGAAATAAAACCAACCTTGTTCACTTAGTACTCTATATGCTGCCAACACAGTCCCACCTTGTCCCTCAACTGTATACATCTACAAATCCTCTTAGGTTACCTTGGTGACAAGCCAGGCTAGACAGTATACTGACAAACTAGGCCAGAAATATTTCTTCTTTCTATGACATTTTAAGAGATTGTTTTTGAGGGGGGTAAAATGAACAATAAACATGAATCCCACATTTGTTGCTTACAAATATTTGGGCTGCACTCTGAGTATTAAGTGATACCAGTTCTCTTCGGTGTGAAGTTACAGCAGTGGGAAGTCCTTCCTTTTTTTTGGTTTCTTCTAATGCTCTTTTCACTGGTAACCTTTATTAAGTTGTCTCATTTTTCGCACTGGGAGGGGCTGGAAAGGAGAACTCACACACTACCACATAGCTTGAGAAATTGTTGTCCTGTCATGAGGATGTCTTTCTCACCCGGCATGGGGGCAGCAGTGTGAAACAAATTAATTTTTCACAGCTCTGAAGCCTCCTTGATAAAGCCAGCGAAGGCAGCAGACCTGCGTCAGTGAAGATGTGTCTACAACGAGCACAGCGCCATCTTTTTCAAAGCTTGAAAGTAAATGTAAACTCAAAGACCTCTGCTCTGGTTTTTAATTCGGAATTGTGATTTGTTACAAAATAAAATACAGTGCACACACTCACACACTGGAGCCAGTGTAACATACCCTTTTTACATGCAGATACTGGTTTAGCTCCTAAACGCCAAAAAAAAGAGTTCTCTGAGAGTGGGGTTTCACTGCCAAAACTAGGTAATGCCAAGACGGTCGCTCTTAGAAATTAATCATAAGATATTTATTTTTATTTCTTAGCAGACGTCCTTATCCAGGGCGACTTACAATTTTTACAATATATCACATTATTTTAAAGTACCTTGCTCAAGGGTGCAGCAGCAGTGTCCCCCACCTGGGATTGAACCCACAACCCTCCGGTCAAGAGTCCAGCACCCTAACCACTACTCCACATTGCTGCCCCTAGAAGGCTTCTAGTTGAAGCGTCTGTAATTTTATTGCTGATATTTTTTTTAGTACTTGATATCACTAGAAAAAAAGTGTTTTTATAAACAAAATAATACAGACGCAGCAACAACCAAATTGTTGTTAGATCACTTATCGCAACTGTTCGCTACACAACATGCTGCAGCAGTAAACCAACAACTTTAATGTCTATGTAATACTTTAGATTGACGGCAGCTGTGTGTGTTGTTTGGTACAGTATGCTGCAAATACTTAGGATTTCTACCTGCTTATAAGAGAAACTGATTAAGTGTTTTACACCAGTGCCTATATCATTATTCTGCAACCCACCCACCCCTGCAAAAGAAAAACATAAAAAAACTATGAAAATGGTGTAATGTTTTGCGTGAAGTGTAAGTCTTTTTTTTTTATGTGTCTTTCAAACATTTCTCTTTTAATTGGGCTGCAATAAGGGAATCATTAAAGCCAGAAGCTGAACTGCTGGTGTGTGCTGTAACTGCTTATAAAGTGTCAGGGACTCCGCTGCAAGGTAATATAAAGCAGCTGAACTGGGTATTTCCACTGTCGATCCCCTTAAAAGGGAAATATTTATCAACTATCAGTTGTTTCTACACCATGTGACGTGATGGCAAGGATGACGAACTACCTAAAACTGTCTTTCCCCAAGACCTCTGAGCAGCAACTCACTGCCAACATGATGAGATTTAATACTTGTGAAACCAAACATTTTATAAAATAAGGCTGCAGGGAGTGAGGTTATAAGCCGAGGGAAAGAAAGATTACAATAACAAAAGACTGGAATTATATATAATTTTTTTTTTTTTTTTTATAGAGTGGTACCCTTATTTGTTCATGTCACAGTTTCTTTCAGATTGGCAGTTCACTTAGTGGGCAACATGCCTGAAGACTGTTATAACTCCACTGCACCCCGCCTGCTACAGGCCACAGATTAGAGTTAAAACATCCTGGATCTCTTAAAAACAGCTGTAGCTTTGTGTGGAAGTTCAGGAGTGACAAAAATCACTCGCAGATGGGCGCTGCACCTTAAAATGACATGTAATGTTTGTTCAAGGATTTGTTAAAGCTTGGAAAAAAAAGAAATAATAAAAATACAATTGCTAACAATATCATAGATATTACATTCCGTTAGCCTTCGGGTATATGTGACTGTCAACACATGTATTTAAGGAAGCACTTCGGTATCTGAGGTATTCTATTTAGATGTGCAATACAATATGGGTCGGAAAGGTGCATGGCCAATACTGTGTGAGTGGCAGCTGTAACCCGCTGTACCGTAGTTTGTTGGAGCTGTAGTTTGGCCTCAGCCACATTAACACTCCTCTAGGCTATACTTTCACTGGATTCAAATTGGATGCTTTTCTGTGGGCTGCACTCCATTAGAAAATTTATAGCAGTAATTTACAAATAGTTATTCACCACATGAACAGTAGCTATGAACTCATCCTCCAGAACTGGTGTATGCTGCCTTATTTTAAAACACACACCAAGCAAGTTAAGTGGTGGACACATCTTAACATGCCTGATGCTCGTCACAGCTCAAGGGACTTCTCTGCCGGACTTTTGTTGTACACATATTGCATCACTGACAAGTCATGCATGACACTTGACACAAGCTAGAAACTCAATTGAAATACAAAGATATACATATTAGAAGATTCGATTAGTTTACTGGTCTGCTGTTTTGAGTGGAGCTGTCTTTTGCAGACCTGCATACAGGTCTCTGGTGTAGAAACAAAATGAAAAATAAATACAAACTTTTTGCAAACTTTAGGTGAACCGCAAAGCTTAAATGAGTAATTTCAGCAACCCAAAGTGATTTTGAAAATAAGAATAACAGAAACACAGTAGTAACACTGTCTCAGCTCAATTTTGAGGTATTCGCATCTGCTCCAATTACTGAGCCAGCTTGAAAAAATATGCAGTTCATAGCCATTTACTGGGACTAATTAGCAGTATTGGGACCCATTTCACGATTAGGCCTTACCATGAAGTTTTGCAGCAGACAGAATCAAGAATAATTGTGTAATTTGCCTAGCTGACGCCTGTGAGTACACAGCCAGATTTAATTAGAGATTACATTGGGTCTTTGAAGGGGCACAGTCCAGTCTGCTGGGACACAATGTAAATAGCAGATTCAGTAAAAATTTAACATTTTGTTTGTGTTGTTCAGCCAGAAAAAACAGAGCTGTACATAACTCAGGCATAGTGAAGTACAGATTAAAACATGTTAGTGTTCCAACTATTTTAATGATGGAAATATACAGGGGGCTTTGAGAAAGCTAGTGAGAGCTACTTGTTTTTTTGAGGGAAGCTGAGAACTTGAGAAGCAGCTGAAGTGCATGAAAGAGCCACACTTTGTGTGCCAGGTAAGGTATTTTTGGTTTTCATACAGTATTACTATAATGAGTGAAAATTAATGTGCACTACTACTTGTATTGCTGGGCACGATCACCACTGTGAAAATCACCCTATTTCATTCCTTTAATCTACAGAAAGCATATGAATAAAAAATAAAAAATAAACTTTTCAAAATGAAATAAAGAATGTGATCATTTTAATTAAATTCCAACAAACCTTGTGAAATTAGCAAGGATGAATAGCGTTAAACTGCAACTTATGATCCAATAAATCAAAAGGTAAATATTAAGACATCTGTGGCAGATGTCTACCATTTCCTGACGTGTCACATGGTGTCAGCAGTAATTGGCGCCTTTGTAGTTTTGGGCAAAAGAGGCACTTTACTCACATTTACTAAAGCTTCTGTGTCACATGTACCATAACCTGCTTAGCAGGGACCTGTTTCTGAAAGCTAATTAGAGGTGGATTAGTGGACATTAAACACAAAAAGGCTTTATATTTTTACTAATCCCTTCTTTAAAATGCCAAGGCCCTGTGACAGAAGTGAAATGACTGTCACGAGGAGAGTATTATATAGGCTTATAATATTATGCTGCACAAAGGTTTTTTTTGTTTGCTTTTTTTCATTTGGCAAACATTAGTATACCTTTTACTGTACATAAAGAATGGAGAAAATTGTGTCTTGGTGTAAAGGCCTTTATAAATCTCAGTATATCAACTCTTTAGCCTCATCATCTCATACTTATTTTCTTATCGTGTCTATATTCCAAAGACGATTAGAGTGGAGAATTTATCAGGAACAATCAAGAATCCTTTCTTGGTCCCTGTATGTTTTCATGTCTGGTGTTTTTACATGGGACCCACATGGTTTTAAGTTTTTGTTTTTAAGGGGCTTTAAGGAGCAAGAAGGGTGTCACTGTCCCTTTCCTGGAACGCTCAACAGCTCCTCACTAATTTTCCCTGGTTGTTGTTGCTGCCCTGTTAAAAGTGGCGGAAACAGAGATAATGAATTGCGCAACTAAGTAGGATTAAATCTGATACAAGGAGCAGATGGATAGGCAAGCATGAGTGCCTAACAAGAGAAAGGGGCAGAGGTCAATGTGACATTATAGGAGTACACTGTGTTTGTGAAAGAGCGCTTGAGAGAGAAAAAAAGAAGAAAAGAAGATCCTAAGAAATTATCCTCAACAAATAATTCTGGGGCAGCTTTCATCTTTACCTTTAAATGACTGCTGAATAGCGATTATGTGACTTAACAGAAAATGAATTACTAAACATACTACAAAAGAAAGATGCTTCAAACACTAAAATGGTGATTAAAACGTCACGGTCACTGTTTTCTGACTTTATGAAATTCAAAAAAATTCAACTCAACGATGTAAACAAATATGACGGCCGGGATATAAACTGGATAATGCAGCAGTCAGCAAGCCAGACAGAGAGCTGTACGCCAAAAAGATTTTTGATTCTATGCTTATGTAATTTATGTTATTTATTTATTTACTTATGCTGTATCAGCTATATTAAAAAAATATATATATATAAAGTCATATTTACTATCCAACTTTGCCTCACTTATTTTCTTGACTGATTCATATATTAAATATCTATCTATCTATCTATCTATCTATCTATCTATCTATCTATCTATCTATCTATCTATCTATCAAATAGCTATAGTGGAAAATGATTGCCCCTCGGGAAGACTATTGTTACCTCCAGGGTACCTCAGTCTGTGGCTTTAGGCATTATAGCCCCCTGTCGGTAACAACAGTCTTTCCTCGGGGCAATCATTTTCCACTATAGCCCTCCTCTCCAGTCCATACTATATATATATATATATATATATATATATATATATATATATATATATATATATATATATATACACAGCTTACTGATCATCCATCACTTAGCACTCAACAACACTCTCGTAAAATACTCACCCCATATATATATGTTACACACCCCATATATATATATATATATGTGTGTGTGTGTGTGTGTGTGTGTGTGTGTGTGTGTATATATATATATATATATATATATACACCTTAATGCAATGAAAACTGTTTTCCCATAAAAAAAAAAAAATATATACACACCATTACCTGAGTCTTCTGATTCTTCATCGTCATCTTCATCATCTCCTGAAGATAAGGAGTCTACGATGAAAAAAGAAAAAAAAAAGAAGTGGTTACAACAGGTAATTATTTACAGAGGAAAGCTTCTAAAGTCATGTGATCACTGAAAGCTCAAGCACTAGCCGAAACGCTTGTCTGCTTGAGCTTTTCTCTTATAACTTCTCTCTCAGAGATCATAGCCTTGTAGAGGCTGCCTTACACACAGCATATCATTACCAACAAGTCTTAACAGATTTGTGGCACTGTGCACAATCTACCTAAATGCCAGATAAATGTCATTTTAAATGGTAATCGCTTAACCTTTCAGGATTTAGAATCTTAGGAGCATTAGCTGGGAGCTATACCTTGAACTTGCAACAATACTCCCT
This sequence comes from Acipenser oxyrinchus oxyrinchus, assembly GCA_030684275.1. Taxonomy (NCBI): domain Eukaryota; kingdom Metazoa; phylum Chordata; class Actinopteri; order Acipenseriformes; family Acipenseridae; genus Acipenser; species Acipenser oxyrinchus. Next base: position 90,525,815 of record CM060248.1, on the reverse strand, counting down.
CTCATGACTTTCTATAGCATTTGTATTCCCACTTTGGCTTTTCAAACCTCTAAACTTAATCTCACCCACAATTGTTATTTCAATCCCAATGCAGACTAGGGACTCGTTATCAAAAATAATAACATGCCGCGAACAGGAAAATCTGTCGGGGGACAGTACCACCTTAACATTTTAATTGACCAAGCCTTTGAAATCCTACTCATTGTGTTTAAATTAAAACCAGATGTCAGTGACGGTTATGTAAAATTCACTAGGATTTTACTTACTTTTTTTTAGATCTTTCTGTTTATCACAAGATACATATTTTATTTTATAATTTTTTTCTTAAAAAAAAAAAGAAAAAAGCTTGTTCTGAGGGGACAAAAAGCTTTTTCACTGAACAAACGTCCTCTTCCTTGTTGATACAGTTATAGTAAATATATGTTCCTTCAGTCTTTAACATGAGTCAACTAAAACACCCGGAAAAGACTAGAAAAAACAAAAAAACAAAAAACGAATTCAACATAAATATGAAATGTGGAAACAAACAGACGTCTGTATTTTAAAACTTCCATCATGGGGAGATTTCTGATGTAATTATCTTTTTAAATCATATAACTGTTCCTAAGTTAAAGAGTCCAGGGTGTCTTTGATCAATGTTGGTAAAGCCTAACTTACTTTGGCAGCATTCCCAAATCATGAATGAAGGCAAAGTCTCTTAGTCCCTGCCACCCCATCTGTTTTCAATAATAAAGCATTTTCCAGCTAATTGCTTTGTAATTAGTTGTCAATAATGGGCTCAGTTGGTACCTTATTTACTGAAAAATGGTCAAGCTAAAGATTCCTTAAGTAAACATCACGGAATTGGCCTTGAACATATATATTTTTTCATGCAGTTGATTGTTTATATATGAAATAAAATGGCACATTTTTAATACTTAAGAGGTTTCAGGGAGGTCCCTGCTAATGAAAGAAAAAAACATACAAACAAACAAAAAAACGATTGAAATATTGGCAGCAGCAACTATGGTACCCTGTTTCCTGTCTATAGAGGTTTTACACGGAATAAGATATATATGTTTTTTTTTTTACATCTATGTAGATAGTTTCAAACAAGGAATGCAGCCTTTGTGTAGAAAATACCTATTTGTTTGTAAATGTAAAACATTTGTAGGCATTCGTGGTTAGGTCTATACAGAAAAGAAACAAACAAGACAAATATGTCGGTATTTTACAGGCGTGTAGCTTTGATTGCTACGATTTCTTTTCACAGCATCTGAACATCTGATGCTCTCCTAGTTGTTCATGTTTCACTACACATAATAATGCTGTTGGCCAGACACATGGCTTCTGGGATATTGGTTTACAGAAAGGTGTGGTGTGATATAGAGTAGTTGCAGGAGACGAGAGTATCTGATGTCACAATGCATTGGTAGACATCCCCAAGGCACTCTCTCAGTGCATTAGCGGTCTCTCTAATTCAATTCATATGGGTCTTCAGTAGTAGCACTATTTAAATGGAGTGGCGCTAATTTTATTGATAACTTCAACAAACACATCTGATTAAGTCTAATAAAATGTCAAACAATGGTTGGGAAAGCAGATGTTTTTTTTTATTTTTATTATTATTATTATGATAATAGTAGGAAAAATCATTTCCCCCAAATCATTACTAGTACTGTTTCAATGTTTTTGCTTGTTTGTTTGTTTCTTTTTTGTTTTAGTAATCGCCTAAAATGATTTTATTTTCTCTCAATTTGCCAGATCCAATTTTTTTTTTTTTTAGGTTCAGCTCACCGCTACTCGGGAGCGGCGAAGATGAACACACGCTGTCCTCCGAAGCATGTGCCGTCAGCCGCCTGCTTTTGCACTGCAGACTGCAGACTCACCGTGCAGCCGCCTCAGAGCTACAGCGTTGGAGGATAACGCAGCTCTGGGCAGCTTACGGGCAAACCCGCAGCCGTCCGGACAGACTACAGGGGTCTCTGGTGCGTGGTGAGCCTAGGACACCCAGGCTGCCCCCTGGTAGCTCCAGTCTACGGTCGGAAATAGAATAGCAAGGACTCGAACCGGCGACCTCCAGGCTATAGGGCGCATCCTGCACTCCACTCGGAGTGCCTTTACCAGATGCGCCACTCGGGAGTCCCTGTACTGTTTCAATATTAAGAGGATCTGTAGTATTTTTAGTATTTGTATATATTTTACATGATTTAAGACTGAATGGGCCAACATATTCTGAGTTGTGTTTTGATAAATATAAATTTAAAGAATAAACCAGTCTAAATCCAGATTCTGGTTTTAAACACACAGTGCGTCATTTCAATTGATCCAAACGGTGGCAGACCAAAACATGTTATTGAGGGGAACTGAAAGGCATGTAGAAAGATGTGCTATCAAATCAGCTCACCTGTTACTTTGACAGTGAAGTTGCTCAGGACGGTGTTTCTGTGCGCCTGCCTGCAGGTGTAAACCCCCGAGTCTTCGTATGAGATGTTGATGATTCTGAGCTGCCTTGCCCCGAAGCGGGTCCTGTTGCTCGGAACAACCCCGACACCATCCTTGAACCAGACGATAGACTGGGAGGAGCTTTGAGTGCTGCAGGACAGGTCGAGGGTGTCGCCACTTCCCAGCACAAACTCCTCCAGAAACGCTGTTTCACTCGACAAAGAATCTGAGGTAACAAAAAAAAAAAAACAACAAAAAACTTGATGTTATAAATCTGTGGAAAGGGAAACTGGAATTGCCGCCATTTACTATTTTAATTTACACTCAGACCTTTATAACAGAAGAACCCCTTGTCTATGAAGACCACTTTTAGGGAGGTCCCTTCAGTGGTTGTTATGAACTGGATGTTAATTTAGATTTAGATTAAAGGTATTCTATATTCATTTCCCCAGCATCTCTCAGCATGGAACGAAAAATGCAAGTATAGGGCAGCACTGTGAGAATGGCATACTTGGTTCCAAAGTGGCCCTATTACCATTAAGCGGTTGTATGGGTGTGAGTGTGTGTGTGTGTGTGTGTGTGCGTGTGTGTGTGTGTTGATGATGTACTTTGAGCTGAAGTTCTTTTATTGCCATAATGAAATAAGTGATTGATTTACGAGATGTATCAGAAAAAAGAAACTACATGAAAGGTTTAGAGAGTATCGTGTTTAAGATAAATATCGAGACAACATAGATGAAGTTTCAAATTACCAAAACTCCTCTAAGAAACAGGAATAAGCCAAGGCAAAAGCAAGAAGGCTCCAGTACACACATCTACTGGTGTGTGAAAGAAAGCAGCTTCTGAAACATGTTTGCTTCAGCAATGTTAAACGTCCAATGGTCTTGAAAGGCGGTATGAAAAATTTGATGTTTCTCAAATATTTATGTTTACTGTAAAAAAAAAAAAGAAAGAAAAAGAAAGCATCTAATGTTGATGTTGGACTGAGAACAGCTGGGCATTGTGGGCTGAGACCATAACCATGGGCACCTTCTCATTAGTCATTTCTGACAGCTTCGCAGTGGCTAGTGATGAAGGTAAAGGCTCTCCCTTGAAAAAGCAATCTCAACTAAACATGCACTCATAAATGATCCCTGAAATGAGACAATCCAGCCTTGTGGGACATAATACATATTATATGTTATAACTTACCAACAAACTCAGACAAGCACTCTCTACTGTCTATTCTCCCCATGACTGCAAATGCTTAGCCTTGAGATGGCATTTAATTAGGCTTTTGTTGCATGCATCAAAAGGGACGACTTAAATTTCAGTCCCATGGCATGTTCTGGAAGCACAGTACATAGTTCTACAGTACCTACCAATATTCTAAAAAACAAGTGACTTTTAGAGACAAAAAAATGTGTGTAAAGCAGTGTGTTTATTTGTGTATTCATGGATTTATTTATTTGCTGAGCCAGTGATTCCCAGTGGGGTACAGCACTTCTTGTACTTCAAAGCCAGGGTGTGACTCAGGCAAGCACAAGGAAGCTAAGCAAATTGCTATGTCTCAGTGGCTGAACTGACACACTATTATTCCTAGTAGGCCTATTCTTGGTAAGACAAATTTCTAACTGCCAGTGGCATTACAGAACAGATAGGTTACCCATTCACAGACAAGGGCAGTTACAAAATGTTTGAAGTAACTAATACAAATTATATATGATTATACTTGTAATATACTTTTAATAAGACTGGCTATTTTTCCATCCTGCTTCAAGGCTTATAATCTGCCAATCCAAGTTATGGGCCAATTTTCTGTCCCTGGAGTACGAACAAACTCTGGTATGAAATCTTCTGGTTATGCAGTGCCGGCAATGTGGAATTTCAGTCCCCTGAGAATGGAAGCTATCACTAATCTGAGTCTTAGTTGAGGCAATGTAGACTGCTCCAAGGCTATTTGAAAATATTTAATTCCACTGTGCAACTGTTAGGAATGCAGCCAATTTTTCATCATCATAGTGACCAAACTGCAAATAACACTTTTGGATAACCTACATACATACAGTACATACACACACACACACACACACACACACACACACACACACACACACACACACACACACACACACATATATACACTGATAAAGGAAGGAAAGAAAAACTACTTTATTTTTTTCCCTTCTGAAAAATAAGGTAAAGTCTTCTTATAATAAGTCATTGTTACATCCAACTTTGTAAAAAAAAACAAAAACAAAAAAAAAAACAGTGAATGAGCCCTACGTAGCATTGCATATTACCTTCAGACCTACATAATGACACCCTTTATTTGTCTGCAAAACAAACAGCATTTCAAGCCAGCGTTCAACTGGTGTCAACTTTTGCTTGCTGGTCCATGGTGGAAAGAAAAAACCTTACTCTCTTTACAAACTAACATCAGCTCCTACAAAGAAGGTTTGCCAGTCTGAACACCAGAATGGGCTTCAAGAAATCGAAATCAGTCACATGCTGGAACTCTGTTTGTTTAGGAATACTTGCAGTATTTTGTTATTTGTGTGTCACTAATGAAGCTTGCCCAGTAAAGCAGCAAACTTTAAAATAAATAAATAAATACAAACTTTTCACTGCTTTATAATTTAAACACATTTCACTTAAATACATTCACTTGTAAAATACTTTTTTTACTTGATTATAAACCATACCTGTTTATTAAGAAAAATTGTTGACTATAACAACAAATCAAATTTTGAGATCTGTTCCATAATTAAGTGCTTTTGATTTTGTTAAATGCAGATGTCCATGCATTCTTTTTCAGACAAGACACTAATTCAGTTTGTGTTCACTTTGATGAAAAACAGACTAATATGCAGTACAGTAGCTCTAGGGGTTAGAAACATGCCAGTGACATAACATCGATCCCAACATATTGACTTGTGCTTAAACCTCACCAGTTCCTGTGGGACTAGAGCACTGGGATTGGCTACAACAAATAAAAATGTGAATTTCAACAGCAACACAACACTTAAACACTGTGCAGACCTCCAACAGAGATAATTCATGCGGCTCTATACGTTTTGTATGACTTTGTACTTCCATGTAAGACACTGAAACTATTTCATTAGTAAGGCTGTCTTGTGCTGAAGGAGTTGATGCAATGTATAGATATTTAGGGTTCACTCAAGCAACCAAGTTAAAGTTCTGTAATTATTGCACACATTCTGGGACCATTTTTATTATTTTTAAATGGCCACTACTGATATTTGAAAGGGTTTGTGGTAACTATTCTGGTGTGCATCACCAGATTTCAATATATAATTTATAAAATCCCAACATGGACCTTTAGCGGTCCATGAGGAAAATGATTGTGAACATACTATTGACTTGTTCCCAGAAATATAGGTGTTTTTCCCAGTGAGGTCCTTAAAGGTATACATAACAATCACACACACTCACATATTAAGAGCCAAATCCACCACACACACACACACACACACACACACACACACACACACACACACACAGAGGCAAAAATGCTTTGAAAGATGCAGAATCGCAGGCTGTGCCTGACAGAAGCCCGTTAAGCACTCTTACAAACATGCAGATAAATGACACAAGTGATAATCAGGCAGCTACTTAACACCGCTCAGCATGACCCCAGGCACATAATCCCCGTCACAAGAAGTCGATTTACCAAACCTTCTTAATTAAATGTTATAGAAATGTATTAAGGAAACAGCTTAAGTCTAGTTTGAGGTCCCTGGGGTCTGGCTGTTAAATTATTGACAAACTGATATACCCCCCCTCCTCTCCCCCCTCCCCCCTTTTAAGCAGCTGGATGCTCCAGTGATAAGAGTGCGTAAGATCCAGTGAATGACAGCAGCCCTAAAAACTCACCGATCTGCTGAATCCTGGCCAAACTTGTTTTTATGCTTCCTATCAAAATTAGTTTTCATTAAATAATACCTGAAGACAAACTAATATTTCTGTATTCTATATAACAGAGGTGGTCAAACCGGGGCTCTCGGGCAGTTTAAGAGCAGTTCCCAGTGAAATGCTGGGTGATGCACCCTTTGTGGCTCGAATCAAATAAACATAACCAAAAACAAAAGAGAAAAGGTAAAAATAAACACAAGTTTATTATTGTTGTTCTCTGTATTCATCCATGTTTATTATTCTTTCTTCTCTCTCTTCAGTTTCTTTGAGCCTGCATGTTCACTGTGAGGGCATTTCGTCACATGATGACCTTTGACCAGTGTTGCCAGATCATGAACAAAAAAAAACTGTACAAGTTCGAAAAAAAAAACTCCTCTAGATTTGGACCGAAACCCTCTAGATTTCTATTTTTACAACACTGATATGAAATAATGGAAAAGGGCTAATATTGACATTCCTATTGGTTTTTTTGAATAAACAAAGTGAAATAATATGCAAATGATCAAAATACTGTGATTGGCTGTAAAAATGTGATTACTTTGGTGATTACTGAGAAGAATATAAAAATTTAATAAAACCTGAAAAAAATCGTAATGGATTTATTGTTAAGATTATGACTGGAGTTACATGAGGTTATCGCATCAGTAAGTGCATTAGTATTGCAATAAAACTACCCATATTTCCAATTTGTTTAATTTTGTAATGATTACCATGCCATTCAATTCTTCAGCAAACCGCGCGGAACTTAGAATCAAGGATCGGGCTCTTCAGCACAGCTCGCCTGGCTCACAGACAAACATGTGGTAAAGCTTAAGGCCTTAAAGACTCTGCACAACCGGAGTTGAAAGTTCAAAATTGAAAAAAATTTGATAAAATTGGGAAAATGTTTTTGAAAGACTGAAAATTTCAGCCGTATCATGAACATAATAATCATAGTTCAAACATACTTTTAATTAAAATATAGCAGATTGGTAAGATTTTCATTTGGAATACAGTAGTTTTAAAAACATTTATAAAGACTAAGGTTTTTGCAACTACATGTTGTCAGTACTTTGAATTAACTTTTGAAAGCCGGTGATATTTCACATCCCAACCATCTGCCATGTTTGTAATGGGAGGGCTTGGGAGGGTTTGAATTCATTATGAACTTGTGAGGATTTTAAATTATTAAAAAAAAAACCCTTCAGAAAAACCTCTTAAAATCCATATTCATCTTTTAAAAAAACTTTGTTAAATTCTTACCTCCAAAAATCCCTGAGTAAGGAATAAAAACCTCTAAATCTGGAGGGAAAAACCTCTGAGTGAAAGCCAGACGTGCAATTGAAAGTGAATTTCATAATTTTGAATAAAGTGCTCGTTCATTTCGTGGAGACAATGGCACTGAGCAAACCTTCCACGAGTAATAAACAAAAGTATGAGGATTTAAGTCAGAATGGGAGGAAGAGTTTGCTTTCCACAACCCTCCGGTCAAGAGTCCAGAGCCCTAACCACTACTCCACACTTATTATTATTATTATTATTATTATTATAATAATATAAATTGGATTTTTGTGCAGAGGGATGAATGACGTCCAATGTTGTTTATTGTTCGAGACAGGCAAAAAAGCCGGTCTCATAAACCGTAGCTGGCGGGGATGGGGTTAAATCCCAACAAAGCCTGTGGGAATGTGGCTGGAGCCTTAATAAGGTAATTGTTTAAATGGGTAATTAAGGCTCCGGCCACAATATAAAAGACCCAGTCCGGGCTTAGCGCTAGGGAGTTAGAGGAGAAACTATAGAGAAAGAGAGAGTGAATGCTACCGTATTACAGCGAACAAAGGTACTCATTTTTGACAATAATTGTTAGTGTGTGTGTTATTTTGCTTTGGACAATGTGCCCTTTTCTTTTGTTTAAACTGTTTGTTTATTTTTGTTTACTATTAAATACGAGTGCAGCAGCGCTATTTTCCCCGTACCATTCTGTGTTGTTGTTTCATTTCCTGGCCTGACGTCACCACCCACACGCACCACTCAAGCCATCAGTGACACCCTGCCATAACATTTTACTTATAAATGTTATGCAATTACACACACATTTTACTTGTTCACTGTAGATAACAGTTAATTTTCAAGTCTATGGTGACACTTACTGTACATTTAAAGTAATTTGCCAGCATGACAACTCAGTGAAGCTCAATTGATCACAATCCATCCATTCTTTTATTTATATACAGACAGCAAACCATTGAGAACTAGCTCTCATTGTAACGGTGACCACACAAAGGCTGCAATACAGTCTTGAATTTGAAAAACAGGACCTCCATGTTCCCAGTTCAGGGTTATAAGTGCAATGCCAAACTACTAGGTGTGACGTGACTTCATTGCTTCAGACCTGGAGACTGAACTGTGTACAAGCATTCAGCAATAATAAAAACAAGCCTGGTTTTTAGGAGATGTTCCTTCAAAGTAAGATCTTCATTCACTTCTGTCAGTACTGGCAGGTGCTTATCTGTTGCTCTGGAAGAGACACTAAAGCCCAGGCAGGCATCCTGCATGTTGTCATCTGTCTGCACACTTGTACAAATTACAGCACATGCCTCCTTAAAGATTTCATGAAACAGCATCCCACCATAAACAAGGAGCTAATATGGCATATTGCCGTTATCACCCCATTTCCTGCGGCCTTCCAAGTGCAGTCCAAAATCAGCACTTTATTTAAGGAGCCTCAGCAGGCTGCCAGTTATCTTGTTCAGTGTTCACCAATGTTATCAGCCACTTAGCCGCGCTGTGAAGGACGAAGAGGTGGCTGGAAGCGAGTAGCTTTCGATTGTAAGCTGCTGAGAGGCTGCGTGTGCGGGGCTATCGCCAGTCCTGGCACATTCGATCCATCTTAAGCGGTGCCAAGGTCAGTACATGAACAGCGACACCTGGCTATTTGAAGAAAGAGAGATACAGACGACTCTATTTTTGGAATCAAAGAGGCCCTGGAGATTTCATTTTGGAAGAATTGGTTTTGACTTATTTATTTATTTGCATTTTTATAGCGCTTTTCATAGAGTAGTATCTCAAAGTACTGTACAGTACATAGTAGAAAATCAAACCATAATACATTTGTGAAACATATTACACATCTACCACAATCATACCATTTAAATAACATATTTAAACAGTATAATAAAAAATGTGTATAATAATAATAATAATAATAATAATAATAATAATAATAATAATAATAATAATAATAATAATAATAATAATGCAATATAAATGTTACATTAAAACCCACTAATACAAGAAAGCCATTTTATAAAAGTAAGTTTACAGTCTTGACTTAAAAACTGTAATGGTCCCAGCTTCCCTGACAGGTTATGGACAGCTTCCTTGAGCAGGTTATGGTACTAGAAGTCCTACTAGAAGAGCAGCTACTGATGCACACAGTATGTAACTTTATAGAACTGTTTCCTGGGTTTAAGTTTTAACACTACATTGCTATGGGCTAAACAACATGCCTTCAAGTCAAATATAAAACTACAAATTCTGATTTTGCCTTAGTGAGGAAGAGTACCCCCCCACCATCACCATCACCATCACCATCACCACCACCACCACCTCTCTGTTCTCTTCAGAAGTTTAAGAGCTCAGACTCAGAAAGAGCCAAAGAGAGCCGACACACTAATGAACATGCAGGCAAGATGACAGCTGTAATCCCAGCTCAGCCCCTGACCCGATACATGACCTCTGGGCAAGCCACTTGATTGGCTTGTCCCTCTGCTCTCCCCAGCTGGACAATGAGGTGGATGCAGCAGAATCCACTCGCCAGCCCAGCTCCTGAAATCATGAGGCTGCTTTCAATTGAGATGTCAATGTGTTGTGTTTAAAGGAAGAAACAACAACAACAACAACAACAACAACAACAGACTTATAAAGCACTTCCTGTGTGAGACAAAAACAAGCCATTAATAAAGCATGAAACAGAACTCGGACACCTAACTGAAAGTCACCTGGCTGTTTAATGAAAGCAGTTTCATTTGCCCTGTTGTAAGCAGTCTTTAAAGCAGTCTTACGTGAAAGATTTTGACCTTTGAAGAACAGAGCACGACCTTAGCCAGCCATTATTATGCAAAGACCAAGTATGCCAGAGCGGCGTTATCTAACACCCCAGACAATTTTTTTCTGTTTGTTTCAGTTTATATTAATATGTTTCTCCCCTTTCAGGAGCTTCTCAGGGTTACATGTTACCCCAGAAGAAGGCTAACTGATTTATTCTGGATTGAGGGAGGGGGGTGGGGGAGTGCTTTGCATTTTGGATGATAATTTGCAATATGGAGTTTCTCAACAGCAACCTCATTGAAATGAAATCAAATTTTAAAAGGTGGGTCGATAGAATTTTTTTTTCAAAGGGTCGTTTAGTTTCTTTATCATAAGCTTCGTTCTGCACACACAGCAATTTGAATCCAGTTAAAGGAGCAATCAAACAATCAATCTTTATTTTATATAGCGCCTTTCATAGTGGACCACCATCACAAAGCGCTTTACAAGATGCAGTAACAACAAGAAAATCCATAATACTTTAAATTCAGAGAAATGCTGCATTTAAGCAAGGGGTTTTGAGGTCTGCCCTTTAGATCTGGGATATTTTGCAGTTTGGTAATGTTTATGAAAAAAAGCCTTGTGTTTTGCTAAAGTTAGGTGCAACCAGGACTAGGTAAATAATATAAAAAGTGCTGCCCCTTGTCACATTTTCTATGCACCAGTAGAGAACTAGTGACAAAAAACAATATACAAAGGTAAATTGGTTTTGTACTTGCTTTGTAAAATACCAGTGTTATTTTCAGACCAATAGTGCAAATTGCACTCTGGAGTAAAAAGCTCTTATAAATAGGGGCTATTGTGTAACATTAAATCCAATGTTGTTATTTAAATTATGCAATTACACACAAATTACAGTAATTAGCAGTTACCTTATTTAAAGAAATTGTTTCAGCAGTTAAAGTTCAGACAGGGTATCCACTGCAGTTAATGTGTCAGGACTATTTTATTTATTCAGCGTTTTGGAAAGGGGCAGCTACTTTAAATGTGTTTTTACTTTTTAGATTGGGCTAAACAAGTTTGAACAGAGAATAACAGAGGAACTAAACAAAATCGCCTTGTTTTCCACCGTGACTCTGCAAATAATAATAAAAAATAAATAAAAGAGAAAGTTAGAATAAGAAGACAAGGTGAGCAGAAAAAACAAAAATATTCTTACGGGTTCTTAATGAAGTTAAGTTATTCTGTGATACGAATCTTTGTACTAGAAAAGGATTGGCATCAGTGACAATTATCCTTCTGTTCTGTCTGTGCTGTTATTAAAATTACCATGCAGGCACACTTTCATTATCCTAATCACAATCTGCTACTCCTTATAACAACATGTGTTTTAAAAAGGCGTCACCAAATGACATTGCTTTTTGTAATTATGCAGTAACAGACCACTTTTGAACAGCTTTAATGGTTTTCTGTACAACAACATGCATATAAATTAGCTTTTAGTAAATGTACATAACTCACAATGAATGGAAAGTCACACACACACACACACACACATTCCATTCCATTCCAGAAGTTGTTACCCACACCAGTCGTACACAGGTAGTTCCTAAGACAATTCCTTGTTCATTTCTATAAGGTTCTGCATTCACTGTGTTCTACCTCTATGTCGGTCTGTACTCGTAAAGGGCTGAGAGTCTCCACAGAGCTGCTCTGACCATCAGTCCTTATCTCTTTAGTTGTGTCGTTATTCTTTCTTTGGCACAGCCTTGGGGTTCTGGAATGCCCTTCCAGATTCCATTGTGTCATTGTCAAGCCTCTCCGGGTTTAAAACTGCTGTTCAGCGTCACCTGTGCTTGACATTAACTTGTTTTAGTTGTAGTGAAATTTAAACATACATATCTTTATCTTTTAATATATTTGTGTATTGTATGTATACACGTGTATATGTGTGCTTTTATTGATATTACTTGGATATATAATAATTGTTGTATTGTTTATTATTGAGTATGGTCTACTTAGGTCTCTCTTTGTATTAGTGCTACACTATTGGGATGTACCTGTGCTGGCCCTGTGGGCACAAAGTGAATAAACTAAACTAAGCTAAGACCTGCACCATCAGTGACCTAGGATCACCTGACGTTCAGATGAATGCTCCACAGAGTTTCACAGCTATGCAGATTCTTAATCCTATCCCATTTGGATTGCTCTCACTTAGTGTGTGCGCCCTAATCTCCATTTAACTCGCCTCAGCCGGATGTAAATACCTCTGAACAATGTCTATAATCCCAGCTGTCCCGACAAGCGCACACTATCAAAAGAGTGCAAAAAAAAAAAAAAAGATTGTCACAGCAAGCGCAAGAAAAGAGGATTTGTGTGTTGTCCGTGTTACACTGCATTTTCTAGAGGCACAGGACTAAAGATAGTTACAAATTTACAAACAATATACACTACCGGTCAAAAGTTTTAGAACACCCCCATTTTTCCAGTTTTTATTGAAATTTAAGCAGTTCAAGTCCAGTGAATAACCTGAAATGGTACAAAGGTAAGCGGTAAACTGCCAGAGGTTAAAAAAAAGTTTAGGTTACCAAAAACTGAAAAATAATGTACATTTCAGAGTTATACAAAAAGGCCTTTTCAGGGAACAAGTACTGGGTTAACAACTTACAGCTGTTCTGCAGCAATGGAAGTAAATTAAGCCTTGAAAGTTGATGCTAACAATTCCTACAGGTGTCCCAACTTTTGTTGATTACAAACCCTCTGTCTGTATAAAAGCAGTGTTGGAACAGACTGTGTTACTACACCCTCTTAAGCATTATTTGGACAGTATTGTACTGCAGGAAGTAGTATATTGCTATCATAATGGCGAGAAAAAGGCAATTAACAAAGGAAGACAGACAGACCATTATAACCCTTAAAAGTGTAGGTCTTTCCTTTAGAGAAATTGCAAAGAAAGCCAAGGAGTGAGTGAGTACAGTTTCCCACACCATCAAAAGGCACTTGGAAACTGGAGGAAACTCTGACAGGAAGAGGTCTGGCAGACCCAAAGCCACAACAGAATCAGAAGACAAGTTTCTGAGAGTCAACAGCTTGCGTGATAGGCGGCTCACAGGACAACAGCTTCAAGCACAGCTTAACACTGGTCGAAGTAAGCAAGTCTCAGTTTCAACTGTGAAGAGAAGACTTCGAGCTGCAGGTTTGACAGGTCGAGTGGCAGTAAGAAAGCCATTGCTAAGATGGCAAAATAAGAAAAAGAGGCTTGCCTGGGCCATGAAGCACCACCAGTGGACTACTGAATACTGGAAGAAGGTCTTATGGACCGATGAATCAAAATTTGAAATCTTCGGTTCATCACGCAGGGTTTTTGTACGCCATCGAGTAGGCGAAAGGATGGTTCCTCGGTGTGTGACACCAACTGTCAAACATGGAGGAGGAAGCGTGATGGTCTGGGGCTCTTTTGCTGGATCCAGAGTCGGCGACTTGCACAGAGTGAGTGGAACCCTGAACCAAAACGGCTACCACAGCACTTTGCAGCGCCATGCAATACCCTCTGGTATACGCCTAGTTGGTCAGGGGTTCATCCTACAGCAAGATAATGACCCAAAACATACCTCCAGGCTATGTCAGAACTACCTTAGAAGAAAAGAACAAGACGGTAGGCTTCAAATCATGGAATGGCCAGCACAGTCTCCAGACTTAAACCCCATCGAGCTGGTTTGGGATGAACTGGACAGAAGGGTGAAAGCAAAGCAACCTACAAGTGCAACACATTTGTGGGAACTTCTGCAACAGTGTTGGGAAGAACTTTCGAACAATATTTGATTTCCATTGTAGAAAGAATGCCACGAGTGTGTTCGGCTGTTATATCTGCAAAAGGTGGCTACTTTGATGAGTCAAAAATTTAGATTAAATTTTGTTAAACAAAACGATTCCATGATTTCTTTTTTATCTCCAATTGTTTATTTGTTCTATGCTTTAATTTCAGAGTACATTGAGACATTAAACTGCGTAAATTTCAATAAAAACTGGAAGAATGGAGGTGTTCTAAAACTTTTGACCGGTAGTGTAGATATAACCAAAACAAAAAGTGCCTGTCTTTAGCCAAAGAGTCTTCAGTCTTTTCAAACCAAGGTCTGGAACCATGTCTGCATTAAGTCAACATTAATTGTCATTCCAACAACGAGTGGCCTAGTTTCATATAAGCACCACATTGTGAGAGTCTCCTGGAAAAAAAATAGAGACCTTGACATTTCTCTTGCATTTTGCTCGGTTTTCCTATTACAGTATCTGTATAATGTAATTGCTGGCATTTCTAGTCAAGAAGTAGAAAACAAAAACAAAAAAAAAACATATATTGTGTTAGAAATGATGTAGTGAAAGACATTAACCAAGCAGTGCCCCACCCACTTCCTGATGTTAAAGTTACAAAGTTGTCACCAAAAGTGAGCCAATCAGAAAGAGTGAAAACAGGCCGGTTCAGAATGCAAATATCTAGAATTCTACTTAGTAGTTTTAGCTGCTGTCAATAAATATATATTTTTAAATGTACCACACTGCACTCTTTGGTATGTAGATGTGAACTGTAAATCAAAGGGAGGACTATTGCCTGGGAGTAAAAGAAAAACGGTACTGGAAAACAGTCAGGCATTGCTATTTAACTCAAATATCCCACAAATAAAGGAGCCTATCTTTCATCTTTCCAACCCAGGACTGAATCAAGCCTGATTCCTTTTTCTCATAGCTGTGCAGGGGGCTGCCCCAAGTAAAGTTCTGATTGTCTCTAACCATTTTTTGTTTTATGAGTAGTTTGGTAATTTTGCATCTCTGCAAGTTTGTTTAAGTACACAAAATTGCTGTTCAACTGCATCAAGCTCTTCTTTTTTAAATTTAAACTCTACGTGTGACTTTCCATCATTTACAGATGAGTCTTAACTTTATTATTATTAGTTTATTTAGCAGACGCCTTTATCCAAGGCGACTTACAGAGACTAGGGTGTGTGAACTATGCATCAGCTGCAGAGTCACTTACAATTAAGTCTCACCCAAAAGATGGAGCACAAGTGACTTGCTGAGGTGGGATTTGAACCAGGGACTTCCTGGTTACAAGCCCTTTACTTTAACCACTGGACCACACAGCCTCCTATTAACTCCCTCCATTGTTACCTTTATTACATACCTTGCATAGTCCTAAATTTTTATTTATAGTGTTTATTTCTTTTTATTTCTAGTTCCTTTATTATATTATATTTTATGGTCAACTGACAATTAAATTAAAACAAATTTAAAAATAAACTCATCAAGAGCCAGAAAAAGCTTTTTTTTAATTTTCTATTTATAAAAAAGATCTCTAATGGTTAAAGCATTTATAACCGCTTCTAAATATTTAAATGTTAATTTACAATTCTATTTGTGCAGAAGATGCAAACTTAAGATAGGGAAACTCTCCTGCAATTGCTTTCCCCAGCTTACACTTCAAATAAGGAAACTCTACCGCAATTGCTTTCCCTAGATTACACTTCAGTAAACACTTCCAATCTTGACACCACCAGCTGACGCAAAGTCTTTTATTTCTTTGACAAAAATGAAAACAGATCAGCAGTAGAAAGTCATATCAAAAGCTTCTCTACAGGGATCCGCAGTGATGAGACCCCCCCACCTGCTTGAGCTCCGCAGTTTCATTACACTCGTTTCCATTTGTAGACTTGTAGACTGGTAGGAATGCTGTACAGGGTTAGTCTGTTCAGACCCTCAGCACAAACAGCAAAATGATGTCCTTCTGTATTAAAAAGTTAAGATCTTCCCTCGCACAACATTTCAGGATTTTTTTGTTGTTGTTTTTTGTTTTTGAAATGCATTTGGGAGTTTATTTCCCCTGCTATATTTAATTACTTCCAGCTCAAATGTACTGGCTACTCTGTTCAAAACTCCAAGAGACTGCTGGTTAAAACACAGAGCTAATCCTGGGCTATTTACTCTCGCTAATAATCAAATTAAAAACTCATATATTATCTGCTATACCCTGATAATGATAAAATCAACTAAGAGATAAACAAATCATATTATTTTCCTCTCATTTTTAACAAACACCTACCAAAGATGGACTAGCTGTATGCATGAAATCAAATTATTTTTTACGTACGAACCGGAGTTAAACATAAAGCAATGTATTTTCGTAACAAAAAATACAATATTCCAATGCCCTTTTGCCTTCAAAACAGTCTATTTGAAGACGTCAGAAGCCAGGCTTACTCTTAAAGTCCACTGATACCTCTCTCTGTAAAGAATCTTACGCACCATTCAACCACAGTTGTGTCAAGGTGCTTCCCTGAACCACTGATAACTAAGGAAAGCAACTCTGATACTGAAAACTTAATGAAACAGAGGCTTCTTTGATATCAATCTAGTCTGGAGTTGTCAGAGAAAATAGCAGAGAGAATCTGATTGTGAGTAATGTGGAGCTGTAAGGTAGCACATGCAGAAAAATTGATGAGTGTCAGAAGTGTTATTACTGGGGTTTTGAAAACGCTGAAATGCAAAAGGATTTTTTTTGTGAAAACGAGGTATGAGAGGTAACCAGCATCTTGTTAACAAATCCAGTTAGTAGTAAGTATGAGAGCATACGTTTCTGGCCAGTCCTGCCTCTGAGGAAAGAAGACCATGGGGAATGGGATACTATATCTCAAAGAGCTTTTTTCCCTTTCTTTTTTTCCTGGCAACAAATAACAACTCAAGAAATAAAACCACCACTTGGCTTTAATATTAGACAGGTCAACTGTAAACAAAAACGGTTTCTCCTTCAAAAGGTCTTGCAGAGGAACTGAGAGAGATAGAGAAAGAGAACTCTACTGTCTACAGTGCCTACCTGATTTGAACAATAACAATAATTAAGAATGGAAGATTCTCCTTGTATACAGATTACCTTTTCTTGAGCTGCCTAAAATGTTCAGACCATGAGCTTGAGACAAAAAAAGAAAACAAAACAGGCTTTATTCAGCTCCCCCAATCAACTACAGGTCTGCATGTGAATGACACACATTCAGTTCTGCCCTTCCTCCCTACTTTCATTCATAAAAAAAGAAGAAAATGTACATTGTTCACTCTGCAGCAAGCCACGAGAACGAGAGTAAGACAGTCAGAGAAAGGGGGGGGGGGGGGGTTGGGGGGGAGTGAAGCCCAGATGAGGCCCCTTGTGTTCAATTTGGATTTTATTCAGCCCACAATCCGCCATCTGCCTTCTCCCTGCCAACAGCAGAACACCTCCCTGTGGAGATGTCTCAAAGTTGTGGTCACAGAGAACACCTCCTGTGAGATCTCGTTCGCTGCTAACATACACGCTGCTGCTCCAATGGGATGGATGTGTTTAAAAGGAGTGTACAGTACGGGTTGGGCAAACAAATGCAAAAGCTGACAGTGGGCTTGTTAAGGAAACAAGCCTTGTGAAGGAATGGAGAGCAGAAACACACCTATGAAAAAATCTGATCAATCGTGGTTGAAAGGGCAAGGTCTTTACCTCCCCTGCAGGCCAAGTGCTGTTACAGGAAATCACCCCAGCCTTTGCTATAGAAATGTATTTTCTTTTTTTATGGTAAGACTAATGTTTTAAAGTAACTCTAAATTCTGTCTCTGTTTAGGTGTATTTCAATTGCCTGTCCAACGCCCAACACGGACCCCACATGCTAATGAAAAAACGCTTCAGTACAAGGCATCAAGGAAATTTAAACTCATTAATGACTTGGTTTATACTTTGACAGTATACTGGAATCTCAGTTCGGTGGAGGTGGTTACACAAACCCAGGACGTGCTGACAACGCTTGGTAAAACAGTCTCCATAAAGTGGTGGGTGTTGAATATAATTAATATAATTACACACAAACATCAAACATGATTTGTGATTACATTTCAAATTAGGCTATGTTCAATTCATGAGACATTCTACACTAATTAAAATGTAATGTACAAACAAGTGCCTGTATAAGACAAAATAATGTTGTGTTCAGAGATCATACCTTCATAAATACAGCAACTGTATGCAGGGGTGATACCCATACTTTTAAATACAACACAGCTATAGAGGTGTTTATTCAAGTGTGATGAAACGTGGTTTGGACATTTTCTTAGCACACATTATTGAAAAAAAAAGTTATAAGGAGGCATGTCTGTTTAAGTTGACATACGTAAGAATGTCAGAAATTCAGTTTTTGCTTTTATCTCGTTAAGGGTTCATCTTTTGTATTTAAGGATTGCACAGACAGAGATTTCATATTTTTTATGTTTATGCTTACTTTGCTTGTTTTGTTTTGTTTATGCTTATTCCAGAAACACAATAAAAAAAGTATTTACGAGGTGTAACCCTAACATTTCTGAACATACACAGAAGCCTTGGTAGAAACGGCACTCCAGGGGAAAAGTAGAGCACACCTCGCTTTCACTTTTATAAAAAACAAACTCATCAGCACAGGCCACAGGAGCAGGGCTGAGAAGTCCCTGTAAATCAGCTCATTTGGGCTGTGAAAAATGAGCCATGGTGAGTTACATTCAGAAACTGGTGTTTTTTTTACAGCTCCTTTAATGACAAAACAAACCCTGGCGTGATTTATAGTATTAAAGAAGTTTGTGGGGGTGTCCTCTCCTCCTAACCTCCCCACCCCCCACACACACACGCGCACGCGCACACACACACAGTCACCCAGGGCCTCTGTAAAGCAAATTTACAGGGCTGTGACTTTTCTTATTCTCCAAACCCTTTTCTGTTTTATTTTGTGTACCCCTTAACTACAAATTGCCAGTGATTGAACTAAAAATAACTAAATAGCTTCAAAAGGGGCCTCTGACTGCACCTTCTATAGTGTGAAATACTTCAATTCCACTCTGTAACCTTATTATTTTTAACACTTAGCAACATAATTGCCTTTCTTAAAATCAATGACCATTTTACTGCCTTGTGTTTCCTATTTAAATGATGCCGATTCAGTATGGTGCATGAAGCTAGTGCATTGCCGTCATTAAACTAGCGTGCTGTCGCCATGTTTATACTATCTCCACCTTGGAAACTGCCACCTTTTCTATTATAAGTCAAACTCTGCAAGACATCAAGCACCTGTCAACCAGCTATCTTTTCCCTGCTCCAGATCACAGATTAAGAAGATGAAGAATGTCAAGTTTGGAGACAGCAGTAGGTGGCCATTGTTACTTCAGTAACTGTTTCACAGCTAGGAGTGGACAACCTTGCTAACATTAAAGAGATGATTTACTCTACGCCTGCAACACTGTGGTATTGGGAAAAAGTTGCAAATGTGGTTGCGTGTGCCATCTAGCTTTCTAAATGTTCTGCCATGTCTAAATATATTACATTTGTTTAAAGTAAACCTCAGAATGATTTGTAAAATAACCCAGCATTTCACCACCCCACTGCCTGCTCCCACTGCTCTTCCATCTGTGTTTCTCTATACTGAGTGGGATATAGATTACCTTCCATTGATTACAAATAGGAGATTACAATACTATGGCATCTGCAAACTGGCACTGCTTCACTTACCTGTGATGGAGAGAGAATGTCATCAGATAGAGATTAAGAGCTAATTTGACCTTGATCTGCTACCAGTAAAATAACTCTTCACGGTGCTTTACATAAACAGAAAGAGGTGTAGGATTCCAAGGTTCCTACAGCAAATCACTATGTGTTGTTTTTACACATCACAATTGTAGGGCAGCAAAAAGCAGGACTTGAAAAAAAGGAGCAACACAATAAAGAATCTGGGGCAAATCCAGTTGAGGGGTGTTTGCGCACAGCATTATTAAACACTATACTAACTTAACCAACCAACACGTGCAAGGACCAGTTTGGAAATCTGTCCCTGTTTGCACCGTGCATTAGCTGTACCGCTGAGCTACTGCCTCCCACTCCTTAAATATAATTCTTTGTCCAATAGGAGTCTTATATCCATCCCTATATCTTTTCATGTCACATATGCAGGGCCTGATTAAGTTTGATGGGGCCCCAGGGGTGCTACAGTTTTGGGGTCCATCATTGCATACTCAATTCCTTCCCTTTACTGTTTTACTACCACCCATGCCTGATATCAAACACTCTATTGTAAATTTACCTTGGTTATTTCAGTTCCACTTTTTAAAGGTCATATACCAATTGTAAAGCTGAATCAATGTTAAAATGAACAAAAGGTCAAGTCATATGATCAGGCAGTTGCTGCTCCTACTGAATAGGGCTTGGTAAAACAGCCCTGGTGCTCCAATCCATACCGTCACACACTACTTATTTCTATATTGCATTCGAAATTCTATATATTTTTGGAGCACATTAAAATCCTAGACCGCGGACCACAGCCCCTAAAGCCCCTGCATTAATCCAGCCCCGGACACATGGTCACTGAGTAAAAAGACAACTGTGCAGACTGCACACGGCTGGGGAGATTGCAGCCTCCCTTTAACGGCTCCTCCAGTCTTACCTGAGGGTCTGTTTGTCGTCCTCTCCTCAGGCTGGGTAATGGGCAGCCTGGCTGCAGGAATGCTGTTGACAGTCACTAGGTAAAAGCACAGTGTGAACCACAAAGCAATCATTCCTGTAGAGGTGGTGGAGAGAAGTCGACTGCTACAGCCCCATCCAGCTTCAGACATCCTCCGGCCGCATGTTTCTCGCGGGTGGGAGGAACACTTTCACTCCTTGTCTTCTTACACTTGCTTTCCTGTAAGACGAGGTGGGGAGGGAGATAGGGGTCAGCTCTACATCAGAATCAGAATACTAATACTAAGCTTGAACGTTGTAGAAGTACAACTACCTCATGCTACATTTCAAAGGGTTTATAACCAGTTCTTCCAGGATTGTTTTAAAATTAGCTTTTTAATGGAGACAGTGATTTCACCTTTCACCAAATGATTTTTTTTTCTTTTTCGCATTTAAAACAGAGGATAAACACAAGGCTACATATAAAGGCTCTATAAGAAGATTCGCACTGTAACGTTTTTGCATTGTACATTTTTTTCCCCCCAAAAGTCTTGTGGAAGGTATAAACATTGAAATTCAAGAGACCAACCCCAAGCACATAACTGCTATTCTGCTGGCTGAAGACTCTAAACTGGTTATTATCTCACAGGGTGTTTAATCCTAGTTTTACAGCAGTTTTGTTTTTCAGAGTACCCTACAGAATATAATCCAACAATTGTATTTAAGGCAACAGCATTCAGTAAAGAGTACTTCTAGGATGACCTACAGAGGATAACATTTTCTGACTATGATTTGCTCAAACTTCAGCTCTTATTAACAGCCTTACCCATCTGTACCTACTTGCTTGAACTAGTCATTGTATTTATCTTGCTCCTATTGTATTATTACTTGTACTGTAACACTTGAAATGTATTTGCTTACGATTGTAAGTCGCCCTGGATAAGGGCGTCTGCTAAGAAATAAATAATAATAATAATAATCTGTGTTAAAGCAATTACAGATCCTAACCAGGTCTATCAAACTAGACAGACACTTGGTGTAACAAACACCAATATCTCTCCAGGTTGTTTTCACAGCGGGCCCGTGATGTTACACATTTGTTTATCAATTTCATCACTCAGTGACTTGAGTCAAGCAGTGTTTTTTTTAATTTTTTTTAGCAGCCAGAGGGAGTCTTTATCTTCACAGAACACTTTCATCTGCAACTAATTTTAATGCTACAGTGTAACACAATCTGGATTTTCCAAGAATAACAGGATACATTTCTCCTGTTCCAAAACCTCTGGACTGATGGATTGGTCTACTTCAGTTTTATAACAAATCAACAGTTAAAGGTAGTGTTTCATTATTTATTTATTTATTTTTATTATTTTTATTTGTATTTGTATTTTTTTAAACAAAACCTAGAATTAGCTGAATCTGTTTTGGTTATAATGTCTCAGAGCCTATATAAATTCTGGATTAAACGTTTTCATAACTGGTATGGTCTGTTTCAACAAATAAGCTAAAGGTTACAAAAAAAATAAAATGAATAAATACAATAATAGTGAAAAGTGCTGTGGTTTTGAGAACAAAGCAATGGGACCATTTACCCCAAAAACAAGACCCAGCAAATACTTGGATAGAGTTCATTAGAGATTAATGAATCACTAATATAAGTCACAAGTTTGCTTTTTGATTACATTTTCCTGAAAATTAAGAGAAGGAGCCACAAAAAAAAGTATTTTAAAGGCTCACTGTAAGAATCAATATTGCTGCTGTTCTTATGTTTTTTTGTAGTAGGGTAGATATTTGCCCTGTCCAACAAAACTTTACGTGGGTGATGTCAGATCAGGAAGGAAGTCACAACAGTACCCTGAGTAAATGCGTTGTTGCGCCGTTATTGAACAAAATAAAAGGTTTAAACACAAAACACTTGAACAAAACAAAATGGCACAGTGGCCAAAACAAACAGACATGGAACCAAACAAGTATCGTGCTGGTGTATAACCAGCAAGTGTAGCAATTGTTTCTTATTTAAATTCTAAGCTTTACTTTGCTTTACCTCCGAACACACTAACCCCAAGTGAGTGATTTGTGCATCTACAGCTGTGCCGGGATTCAATTACTAATTAATCATTCACTTGAACCCTGGCACATGAACTAATTTGTGCACTCCCTGTGCCCACATACTAATACAC
Source organism: Acipenser oxyrinchus oxyrinchus (assembly GCA_030684275.1). Taxonomy (NCBI): domain Eukaryota; kingdom Metazoa; phylum Chordata; class Actinopteri; order Acipenseriformes; family Acipenseridae; genus Acipenser; species Acipenser oxyrinchus. The sequence continues at coordinate 90,502,829 of CM060248.1, read as the reverse complement.
ATTGTATCTGCATGTGAAGAGATTGTGCAATCCCCGTGCCTAAATACAACTATACATTTTAAATAACTTGTGCTACATAACCCCACATTATACACTGTGCACCAATACACAGACACCAACAATAACACACCACATAAACACCCTGGGATCCTTCAAGAAGCTGCTTGATGAGAATCTGGGATCAATAAGCCACTAACAACAATAAGCCACTAACAACCAAATGAGCAAGATGGGCCGAATGGCCTCCTCTCGTTTGTAAACTTTCTTATGTTCTTATGTTTCTTATGGCACCCACCCACAGTGGGCTTTTGGTGAAATCAAGTTTCCAGTGGCACACACACACAACAAGGCACACCATTTGTCTTTCCTAGTTGTGGTCGAAAAGGACCATCTGCCTTTCCAGGATCCATGCACTGGGGCTGGCTTTGTCCTCTAATCAGCCTCCAACCTGGAGCACCCCCAGCAAGTGAGGTCAGGAACTCCAGGGGCTTTCGTTCTGACAGGTTCACTTCAGAGAGGCTGGAGGATCCATACAGATTAATGAGAACGTTGGAGAGACCAGGTTGCATCTATAGCACACACAGCAAAAACTGTTGCAGGTACTGACAAAGCTGAAATTCATTCTCTCTCTCTCTCTCTCTCTCTCTCTCTCTCTCTCTCTCTCTCTCTCTCTCTCTCTCTCTCTCTGTTTTAATAACCACACAGTTCTGAAATATACTGTATGGCTCCACTACTCATAACATTTAAAAACCTCTGGTCATAAAATAACAAATTACAGTAGAAAATACTTGCTTGGCCACCTTGTTACTGTTCTTGATGTTTCAAATGTTTTTTGTGTACACAGACCAACTATCACTGTACACAGGTACTGATAAGCACAATGCTTCTCAATGTCTCTAGCTGATAAAATAAATATATTTACAAACTAGCGACACAATAGTCTCTCTCCACTAGTTGTTAACTTTGGCTTTTGATTTACAGCTCAATTGAAATAAAGAGAAGAAAAAGGCCATAAATCCATAGGAGAATGCGACATACTATTCCCATGTTTTTCTACAATCATGCTTGGCACTGTGAAAATTGCGGTACATTGATAAGAAGGATACAAAATGCCTAAACATTTCACTATTTATTTTATGAAACAATATGGGGAAATCATGGATTTAGAAGTCTTGTAATCTTTAGTCAATATATAACCACTTTGCATTATAATGACAGCTCCACGGAAACTGGTTTTTCAATAGGTTTTACTTTCACTCCACTGTTGTCACAGCAAATGAAAATAGATGATCCTGTAGCATACAAAGCTACAGTATATGCATGCGACAAATTATTTTCTACCTGACTCATTACATTATACTTCAAAACTAGGACACGTACCACATAGAAAAACAAAGCAAACTTAGTAAATTCAATGACAGCCATTTCCACTAAAGCTTATTTTTCAAATATCTTCAATATTATATCACACATGGTTACAAAAAATGTATTTAAAATCTATAATGCCACAAAGGATGGAATAATAGAATGGATTCTTGGGTCAATATTTCAGTCTAAATAAATGAACACCGTATATCCCTGACAAATGTGTGTTGTTAAGAGCAATGCATTTTGTTGGACGCAGGGACAGGATTTTTGCTGTTGGCATCTAATCTAACCCTGTACTTAGCTGAACTCACTCTTGATCAGATCAAGAAGAGAAGTAATTCAATTAGCAGAGGATTTCACTACTTAAACCTGGGGTATTGCTAATCAATCTTAAGTGATCAATGGAACACACAATCCAAGTAACAATCACACACACACACACTCACACACTCACACACACGCACTGACACACACACACATGCACACGCACACACACACAAATGAAAATGTAATTCACTTTCCAGCTCAGCCTGGCATCTGTTTTAAGATGATTTTATTGTTCATAAGCATTGCTGGTAATCTGCGACCACGACACAGTAAAACATATAAAAATAATCACGTCTCTGTGTCTGTGAGTTCAAGATGTTTACAATTTAAACATCAGCACTTTTTTTCAATTCAATTTTTTCAATTCAATTTTAGTCCAATTTAAAAAATGTGTTGTGCCTCTGTTTATTTTAATGGATAGCAGCTGAAGAGCTTTGTATTTATGCTTGCAATAGTAATTAAGAAACAAAAAAGAAACTAAAGCCAACTGTCCATTTAAGCCTTTTTTTGGGGTCTTCTGGCTTGTCTTGTTGTCTTGTGAGAATTGATCTTGGAAGCAGCTGCAGTGAGAAAACTTAATTAAAGCAACATCCTCAGAGCTGTCACTCATGGAAAGTTCCAGTAGAAAATTGTTATATCTTTTTGGGCTGTTTTGTAAAAAAAATTATAATATATATATATATAGATAGATAGATAGATAGATAGATAGATAGATAGATAGATAGATAGATAGATAGATAGATAGATAGATAGATAGATAGATAGATAGATAGATCGTATGATCTATTTCCATAGATGTTATCGTTTTGTTTAAAGTTACTCCGCACAGATAATCTGGTGGCCTATTGAAAAAAGTCTTACAAAAATACATGATGCCCAAACTGGCTACTGTTTATGCTTTACACTTTATGCTTTAGTTAAAATCATAAATACCATGGAGCCATGAAACAGGCATTAATGACTATAGGTATGTGTATGTTGTATAAATCACAGTTTTGGTCTGTTTTGGTCTGTCCTGGTCATTTTATCCTGTGATGGATTTTCTCTATGTGGATAATGCTTCCACACAGCAAAGATTGCTTCATGGCTTAGTCAAAGTTTACCTAAATGCAAAGATTTCTTTCAGTGCCAAGAATGCCATACTGTTAAAAAAAATAAACCACTGTAAAAATCCTGGCTGGAACAACTGCACTGGATCACAATAATGTCTCAACATGTCAAAATTGTAATCAGTGTTGCATGACTACTGGCAAATAGCTTTAAATAAAGAAAAATATCAAATGAGAACATTTTAACAAAACAATATATATCAGACCACAATGGGTTACATTGTGACAAACGAAGTACTCAACAAATGCTTACATTAAAATGTTCACTCTTCTTACTGTTTGCCTTATGCAGTGCTCTTGGTTACAAATGTCACTGTGCTTGCAACACAAACTCTAGTTTCCAGTACATACTGTTTCTGAAGCCAAATGAGTTCAAATTTAGACTGTAGTATTCATCTTAGCTACATTGTGAAATAATTTCATAAAGACACAGTCGCACCTGGGGTCATGCCTTTATTGCATTAGTGCTCAAGGTATCATCTTGTTAGTGGTGTTATTAGCTTTGATGAAAGCACTTGGTTTCAGATAACACCACACATAATACCACCTGCTTAAAACATATATTACAAAATCCCTTTGAGAAAACTACTACCACTGGGACCAAATCCTTAAACTACCAAGTTATTGCTCCTTATGGAAACTTAACTACAGTAGCCTAATTACTGCCGTGTCATAATACTGTATACTACTGTACTACATTAGGAGTGTAGGTTATGTTAAATCCTATTAAATACTGTAAATCATTTTTATCAGGCAAATTGGAATCTAAATACTGAAAAAATCAGAACTTCTTCCTGAGACTTAAAATGTATTCGCATTGCTTGGTTTTTTCTAAAAGCTTTTTATTATCATAATACATCATATTTTCATTCTTCCATGAACACTCCTTCACAAAGTTCGTCTAAAATATTCATTACAGTCGTGCAGCTGATTCCGCCCATCTGAATTTAATTCATTTCTTTTCTCCCACGGGAAAGTTTGATTTTTTTTTTAATGACAGCGATAGATAAAACATTCTTTAAACACCTGTTTCCACACGCTATAAAACCTTTTTACAAAAACGTACTTTCGGGTCAGTGTGCCTGTGAGCTGTGTAATGCAAACTGAAGTTAACAAACTGGGGACCGTGAATCGTCCTAATCCCAGAACCCCTCTCAAAGTGTACTTACTGTACGCATTGAAGCCAAAAACTTCCTTTTTATATACATCTAAAGATTACAAGATAACAATCTGAGTGGGCAGTTTGTTCCCCTGTGACTAAAAGTGGATATGTGGAAAAGAAACGTGTATTTCCACATTGTTATGTTTTCCTTTTTTGTTGTTGTTTTGTTTACATTTATGGTAGGCTATATGTATCATTACTAAGGCGTCATAAAATCAAAATGTGTGTGAATTACATTTATCCCACTGCTGAAGAATTTCTGATTAATACATTTTAAAACATTTGAAAAACATATCTAAAACATCAACTGGATCAAAAGCATATCTATACCGTCCAGTACCGTCCTATGTGTTCAGAACAGAACGGGTAATAGTAATAGCTTGATATTCCGCCGCAAACTAACACCAAAATGTTGCCTGTTGTTGCGCTTCTTGAGTCACAGGCACTGAATTAGAACACCCTGTGCTCCATAATCGGGGAGTACATCGAATTTCACACGTACAAAATCCGATTACAGTAACACTGACAACTATATATGGCACACGCTGAACTAATTAGACTGGAGACCTCACATTCCAAGAAAAGAATCTCCAGCCACACATGAAACAAAAATTCAATCCAACTGAAATTACTGTGTTTTGATTGATTCTCATTTTACTACCATCGGTGACACACTTGTGGTTAAAGTAGAAACCAAACGAAGAATCTCAAACTATTACTAGCCCCTAAGCAAGGTCGGTTGGTTGGCATCTTTTTATGACATTTGGCCATTACGGCTTTTTGATTTACAGTATTAGGACATCGTTGATCTACGTGACTGTCCCGATTATATGTAACGTGGGTAATTTAATATTTTACTCACAACAGCTCATTTACGATCAAGAAATATTATCAAAAAAATGACCACTGAACAATTTACCATCATAAAGGGGTAAAGGGTTGCATGGCATTATCCCACGATAGTTTAGAGTGCTGCAAAAACACATTGCTTTATAAATTACACGGTAAAATTAGAAAGGTTGAGTAATCATACTGACCCGGAGTTGACCAGAATAATCTTCTAGGCTAGATCCACTTTTGTTTAAGCACAATAACTGTTTGCAGTTTCTGACAAAATTCCTCCCCAGATGCTTTGAATGAAAATACGTTGAAATCGTTTCAGTGCCAATTGTGTCGTGTAAGAAAACTTCGTAAAATCCTTTCCTTCTAAAAAAAAAAAAAAAATTAAAGTCGGAAAAATTGAAGAAATATATCCAATAAACGCTCCTTCTTCAGTTTGCGTAACGAAATTTAAACATTTCAGCCGCTCCGCAAACAACCCTCCAATTTAGTTAACTGATGTTTACGTTTATTTGTATAAAACAATTCCCGCTGGAGCTATACAGTGGTCCGTCTATGTTTCAGAGATGTGGCTGTATAAACAAGTATAGGCTGCGATAGAGGATAACGTCCTATGCTTGCCTGTGCCGCGGCTTCTCTGAATGCCCGCCTTGCTTGTGCTATAGTACTAGTATCGCTCCTTGGAAAGTGTCAGAGTGCTGTTATTGGTGTGTGGAATCTTGGCTTGAAGACCTGAACTGGCAACGATGTTCTTCATGTAGCAGAAGAAAAAAAAAATTAGCAACGATCAGATTTCAAACTCCAGACCCGCTCAGTACAGAGTGCCCTACTTGTCACAGCCCTCTTGAGAGTTTAAGGGAACAAGCAAGAGAATATTTGGGAGAAGCATGCGCGGAGGTAACCAGTCTAGCGCCTCCCTCACTCGCTACAACTTCGAATAATTCAATCACACTTTAAATAAATATTTAGACTTAAAAGATTTAACTCATTCCTTCCTGTAACATCAGTTCATCTTCTAAATTATGCATATCTTCTTGATATTATTAAGCGTCACAAAAAGTGTACACATTGAATTTACCCCCATACGTGTATAATTTAATTTACATTTCAGTATATAAAATGGTCTTTTTATATAAGCTACTATCAGAAAGTAGACATATAGAAACTAATCAATAGAGGCTGACTAATTATCACGCTACACTCAGATAGTTACAAATTAGTATACCTATATTCTTTTTTTATTCTTTTTTTTTATTAGGCGTAATTGTGTAATTGTTATTAAAAATTAAAAATTAGGTTAATATTAGCAAATATACATGACTCATTGCCGATTCTACTCTTCTCTGCCATTCTTCAAAGATGTGCACATTTAGCAGCTTAAAATCGGTCACTCATTTATATAATCCCAAACCGTTAGGCTATATTATGCATGTATTCTGCATGCTTAGAACAAAACCCCAAAATTGATTATATGATAATTACGAAATGATTTATTCTGGCATGCTGTTCATTAATCTCTGCTGTAAAGACCAGAACCCCACAAGTCCACTTTATATGATATACATGCCTTCTTGCTCTGTATATCTTACATTGTTTTAAAGGGATTTAATCAAGGGCATGGGGTAAGTAGCATACTTAAACCAACGTTAACTCAACGCTATAGGCTACATTAATTATAGCACTGACAGAAAAACAAACTATTACCCTTTTCATTTTTTTTCTCTCTGCTTAATATTCTACATATGCCTTCCGCCTTTTGGGGGTTAATTTTAAATTATTTTTAATAGGCGTAATGAAATGTGTAATAATCGGGAATGTGTATTTATCCACAGTGGGGCAGAGTGTGAACACAAAGCAATGAGTTTGCTGATTAACATATTTTGTAAGCGAGAGCCCTTCTTTTCTCAGGCCCATGGGCAGATGGCCCCTGTCTTTCTGCAAACACGTTAACCCCTGTTCTGATCATATTTACTCCAGCAGCACCAAAGCGAATACACATCAATTCAGCGGGGTCTCTTTCAAACAAACCATTCCCCCATTCTACTCCTAGCAAAGAACACTGCATGCCTGCGGGTGATGCACAAGCACTAGAATAATTCCAGACACTGTTTTGAGCAATATATATATATATATATATATATATATATATATATATATATATATATATATATATATATATATATATATATATATATATATAGTGTTATTTGATTACACGATTTATTGTTTTAAATATGTGGACAGAAAATTACATACATGTGAGTTAGATATGGATTCGAGGCCCCGAGACTTTCTTTTTTTCTTTCTTTCTTTCTTTTAGTTTTTAAATGCAGTTCTTATTAATAATTACTGCCGGCAGAACATTAACGGATTCCACGCCAATGGACTTTGAGCAGCAAAGCCCTTTAAACTAAGAACAGATTACAGCGTTAATCAGCTTTCATACGCTCCTATGCGGATTCCGTTGTTTAGGTTGATGTAAAATAACACGGACAAATATTAAAGTATAGGTCTGAGGCATACAAAATCACAGCTCGTGTAACTACACAATCAAAATGAGTAATAGTTGATGAGTAGCCAACTTAAAAAAGGGACTTCCTATCAATTCTTAAATAGATATTTGTAACCTTCTGAGCGCTGATGATCGTTTCTCTAATATAATAGTTATTAAAGAATGCGCCTGTAACCATGCAACGCAATGTGTCAATGCAGGTTCAGGACAGTGGTGCTGTGTGATTTATTATTGTGACTGTGCTGTAGGGGGTGCGCAAGTGTCTTGATTGAGTTGGTGTGTGCGTTTGTGTTTGCTTGGGTGGGATAAGCCATTTATTTGCATGAGCTTAAATAGATTTATAATATTATCTGAGATGAACACACCGCAATACAAATAGCATTGCAGGGATACATTGCGACATATATGTTATTTGCTCAAATGCAAAAGGGAGAACTAAGAGAATGCGTCAGTGCATCAAGTGTGAAATAACATAAGAATAACATATTCTGATTTTATTTGGGGATATTAACTAAAACGAGGGCAGAGCTGATGCTCTATACAGGGACCTCAGAATGACTATTGTTATCTCGATCTCTATATAATTCCGATTAACAGCAATGCATAACACTTTAATTGGGTTTAATCGATGTTGGTACTTTTTATTGATACATTTTAAAGAACAAGCTTAAAACACACCATGTAACACCATTTAACACCATTTGGGGCTAACCTGGCGAATCCTTACTCCCAAATAATCACAACTTTTACAACTACGGTATTTTTCAGGGGCCCGTAGTAGACAAAGACATCTACAGTGGGACTGGGATTGAATGCTCTCGAGTGAGGATTGGGAAGCAAACTCCTAAATCCCTGCCCATGACAGGTTTACAACCCGCCAAACAATAGACAAAATCAGAGTACTGATCAGTGATGATGAGTGTAATTTAGGATGCTTGGGAAGTTAGGACTCTATTGGCCCCCCTGTCGCTCCAACATTAGCTCAATCTCGCCCCCCACCCCATTTAACACCAAGTTCCAATCGAGGGGAACAATATCTACTTATATGATCAGTCATACCGCCAGCTACCACGTTTGCCAGGTCCGCTTATAATAAACGGGATTGGGCTTCTTTTTTTTTTTTTTGAGAGGCAGTTGGAATTTGAGTCGCGGGTTTCAATTTGCATAAACGCCCACTCTAGGGTTGCGCTTGTTTTGGGCTTATTTTGAAAGCCAGTGACTCGCTTTTTTTTTCTTTCTCGTGAGACTTGGCAACACTGCCAGTTACTCTGTTCTGTCTACACACTTAGCTGAGGAACCACGAAACCGATGCAAAAAATAAATCTAACCGTGTCACCTTGTCTCCTGAAGAGACCGTTTTTGTTTTGGGAAAAATGATGACATCACTGTCAAGAATCAAGACCCTTTTAAATACCCGAGTAATTTAAGAAAAGCAATGTTCCTGACTGTGACTTATATCCAAGAACCCCCGCTCCTATTGAGAACTGGAAATAATACTTAACATGATAAATAAATAAATAAATAAATAAATAAATAAATAAATAAAACGTATTGCCCGTTCGGTAATGCAGAGAACGCACACGCACATGGCTGTTGTGGATAAATTAGTATACATTGATGAAATTATACTTTATTGATATGCCAGCACATTGACAGTACTTACCCCACAATGACCGTTTTGTTTGTATTCGTACTGTAAATCGTGCTGGCCACGTTCAAATAGGCATACATTTTCAGTGTGCACAATAGTTTTAGTTTCTTTACAGTTTGTCTCGAGGCTAGTACAGTACTAAAATACACTTTCTCGAACATTAAAGAGAAAAAACGAAACTCATTGACGAAACGCTTGTCATTAACGTATCAAGTTACTTTTAGTATTTCTAGGCTTGGGTTTAAAACGAAAAAAAATAAATAACGAAAGTAATTAAACAAATATACACAAACTTTTAATAATTAATGGGAGGTGGAGGACACCTGTACAAACAGGATACAAAGTGTGTAAACATAATCTTAGAATGGAAGTTTCTTTTAAATAACAAGAAGGGAGAGGCAAGAGAAATGTTGCAATATACTCAGAATAGGGCGACTTGGAGGGCTTTATGGCCTAATGATTGTTTGTGTAAACCTATGTCCTCATTTAACTTACGAGTCAATTAGTGATGTAAAAGTGGTAGGACCGTGCCACTAATTTAGTAAAATACGCTGTAAAAAAGCCTCAATGGGTGTCATTTCTCCTGTCTGTTTTGACAGGGCAGCTTTATAACACCATAAACGTTGGTGCATTAATTTAGGTAATCATTTGAGATGAGGCCAGCCAGCGCTAGGCGAGTCTGCGCATTGTCAGGAAAATGTACCGTTTGTTTATCCAAAACGTCCTTTATTTACAGTATGGATATAAGTAGGCTTTTGGACACACAACTTCCATACTATCCACACCACAACACAAATAATAACAATGCGGTACTAAATTGGCAATTGAATACATCCCAAATTAATATAATTTTCCGGAAGGTGACAGTATGTGCTGTTATTATTATTATTATTATTATTATTATTATTATTATTATTATTGACAGACCCAGGTTAACCTGTTAGATTAATGTCTTTATCTGATGTCTGTCAAATCGTTACCTCTCAAAACTCTCCGTGAAATCACCCCCCCTGCCGTCCCGTCCCACCCCCCGACCCCCGCACTGAAGGGTTCAGTTCCACAGTTACTTTCTCTGTGAAGTTTGTGTTGAAAGGGCCAGTCTTGCTTCTCCACTCGAAGATCAAAGGGGCTGTTATCTGAACGCCTGCGAGCTACACTATCTCACCGTCCCCCAGCGCCTTTCTCTTCAAACAGAGCTGATACAAAGGTATAGGGCATGTTCTTCTGATAACTTTTTTTTTTTTACAAATCAAACAGTATTACATTTTTATTATGATATACATACACATCCAGTTTAATACAATATTTTGTTGTCAGTCTGGCTGTATAAATAAGCTACAAATACCACCTAGCAACAAAAATGCACCAAATCTTTATTTTATTTAAAAATGACAAACGTATCCCAACAGCCAATTTAATAAAATAAAATAATAACCAAAAATGTTTTTTTTAGTTATTTATGGTTAGTTAGTAAAGCATTGAATCTGACATTAGAAACATTCTAATTTTACTACTTCATTTAAAATGCATATCTATATTAAAAGCTTCAAATATAGGTGGATTTAATGGATGATAAATAGAACTAATTACAAGTGATCAGCTTTGAGTTTTAGTGTAATCGCTACAGTCACTTTTAGAGGAGCAAACCAGAAAAGGTCATATATGGCAGATATGCCAGTAAGGAGAACGTGGCATGTTGAACAGACAGACAAAAGTAAAAAAAAACAACAAAAAAAACACCCCCACTGCTTTTAATGTCACTGGGCATATGACTGACCTTTAACCTCTTGTTGTAAATCAATCTGCAGTTACAATGTGTGCTGGGTTTGCAAAGAAGCCCACTTCTGGTGGTCAGTGATGTGAAGCAACTGTAACTAACCTTGTTTTATTTTTTAACGCCACCCTCATCGGAATCAGTTTGTTGGTAAATAAAAGTACAGGGTGGTCCCTTGATAGAGATCAACATAAAAGGAATATAAAATGTTCTTGTAATGGTCCCATTAGAGTCAGGGGATCTTTAGATTGCTTATTAATAATGTCCTTAATCGAGAGTTGGTCGCACAAGGAAGGACGGTGCGGGTAACTTTATCTATTTATGAGAATCTGAACATTTACAGCACGTTAACTATATACTGCGTTTGGTATGATATGATTTTATTCCAATGATAAATTTTGGCATACTTTATCTTCTGTAGGACTGTGAATGAGTACATGAGGACTGCACACTTTGTTTTCTGCTGTCACTGTAAAGATAAAAGGCTGTATATTATTATTATTATTATTATTATTATTATTATTATTATTATTATTATTATTATTATTATTATTATTATAATGAGTAGTAACTTCCAAATTATTGTTTGAATTATTTTGGTTGAATGAATTTCAAAGTTTCAGGGAAAGGAATTTAACATATACACATATATTAAAGCCTCTGGGCCATCCCATGAAAACGTAACATTTACACTCGATACTATCAAGCGGGGGATAGTGATCTTTTGGGCCTTGCCATTAATCTGATATTGAAGATTTAAAGAGTAAGTAACGGGGTTCCAGAAAATATAATGTTACACGTCCCCACGTGTTACTACAACTGTTTAAATAATGTACCTGTAGTTGTTCTTTTCATTGTTAACATCCTGACAACTTTTTACACTTATAACTTTAAAGTCTGTTTAGTGCACTGGGGATTGAGATCTGTCCTCTAAATCACTGCAGGAAAAGCGAATAAAATAAAACCAAAAAAAACATAACAACAAGTGCTCTGGCTTTTCTATTCTATACCATGGATCATTATTGCTGTTTCCTGTTTGACTTTAAAGTTATAAGTGTAAAAAGTTGTCAGGATGTTCACAATGAAAAGAGAAATCACAGGTATGTTATTTAAACAGTTGAAGCAAAACACGGGGATGTGTAATGCTATATGTTTCAGAACCCCGCTACTTACTGTTTAATAAAGGTAACATTTTCATGGGACATATATTGACATATATTGATCATTAAAAATGAATTAGTGGGGTGGTCATGTCTTTTAGTCAGTCTACAGTCGCCTTTACACAGTGCATGCTGGAGAAAGTTGAAAATTTTAGTTTAGGTACAGTAGTTTACATTGATGTTATCTGTAAGAGTACGTGTTTATACTAGCAGCCTTTTCAGCTTAAGTGGATTCACTTGTCATGTACTGATATCCATCAAAACATGTACTGATATGTTTCTTAATATCTGATGGACACCCAACAATATCACTAAGCAGTAAATTCAGCAGGGCAGTCTCAAAAAATATGTTAAAAAAACAACCAGAAAAAAACAACCTAACTAAACATAAATAAAAAATATGATCTTCTCGTTCATTTCGTTTACGTGTAGTAATGGATATGTTGTGGACAGGGGGGTCAGTACAAACCTTCAGCAAGTATCAGTTGTTTTACCCCAACGCAAAGTAAAAAAGTAAACCCAATCAGGTTTGGTACACGCTAAAGTACTCAACTCTGTTTACATCAGCCTCCTGTCGTTTCAGAAAAGATTTGTAAGAGAGTGAAAGCAAGCTGATTAAAGTAGGTCAGCTGCATTTACACTTAACATTTAGGGAAAAAAAAGCTTAATCTTGCTGATTATAAAAAAAAAAACAATTGTAAATCTGTTTCAAAGTTTATAATCCCCTGATCAGAATATCTTTGTTGAAACAAACAAAAAAATCCCAAACAGACCCCACTAATGGCATGAAAAGTGGCCTGTGTAGCTTAAGAATGCATGTTACAACTTTGTTCCATGGCAGATAACAGCAGGATTAGCGATCATTAACCAGATCCCCGCCCTCTCAGGCATCCCTTGTCAAGACTACATGGAAACAGGAGATATACAGAGTTAGAGTGAGGAAAATATCATGAAACTTGGCTGTCTTTCGTTCACCTTTTAAACCTCATAGTTCATTGTAGACATGTTAAGCCGCTGGTTGTACAGACACAACTGATTCAACAGTGTAATCTAATCGCAGAGACCACAAAGTCAAAAAATATATCAGGTAAACAGCGATACATCAATGCATCATACAGTTTAAAATCAGGCTGTGTCAGCTATGAGTGTCTGTAGATGTGGCTGGCTGCCTGCCTGCCTTTTATTGAATTTACACAGCCCAGAAATCTACTTTTTATTAGGTAAAGGTGGTGACTGGTTGGTTTCTGTGTACTGTACAGTCAACATGGGCGCTGCAGACTTGCAAATTGTTCAGAAGTGCTAAGCCTGTTTGGCAAAACTGATGGTACAATAATCTAGTAAAAGATTTTGTGGGGGAAATAAAGCTCCAACATTTTTTGACAAAACCAACAAGGTTATTGACATAAGTTACAGTGGCTTTAAAAAGACCTCTGAAAAAATCAGCGATAGTCAAATCCATTTCTCATTGAACCTTTACTGTTCCATTTATACAAATGACTTGGATACAAACTGCAATGATGGTAAACCAGGGAGTAGGGAATGTATTAAAGGGAATCAGACCTGCTCTGTAACTGGACAGACTTAAAAAAAAATAATTAAAGCATGTGCTTGAATTTACTGCATATTTAGCACACAAATTTAGGATATAAGTACTAAATGTGAAAACTTTGAAATATATCTTAGAGTGGACTCCACTTTAACAGTGTCTAGTTAATGTGAAGATAAAATAAAACCATAGTCAAAAATGCTGCTAAAATTGTATCATTCTCTACTTGGATTATTGTGTCTGATTCTGGCCAAAAAAATTAAATTATTGCACTCGAGTAGCTAGAGAAAGACATCCCGGGTAATCCCGGGCTTAATGACATGAACTATGAGGGCAGGTTAAAATAGTTCAATCTCGTCAGCCTAAAAAAAAAGACAGGTAAGGAGAAATTTTATTCAGGTTAATAAACTCCGAAATGGTGTAGATAGTTAACCCAAGTCACTAATTAAAAATGAGGACTTCAAATTTAGGAGTAGGATAAGAGGGCACAAATGGACGTTTAGCTATAGTAAGTTCAGAACAGAAGGTAGGAGCATTTATTTTTATGCAGTAAGTTATACATTTTTTAAATAGTAATATCTAAAGCACTAGGACCATTAAAAAGGGAACAGCAGTCAGATTTGGCATACTCGTTGCTAGCCAGGGATGAGCCTGTTCTTTTTCTTAGCATTTTCTTTTGTGTTCCATTTTTTTGTTCATAGAATTTGTTACGTTTACTTTAAAGAATGCAATCTTCAGGTTTCTGGTGACAGCACAGCAGAATAGACACCATGATTAGAGTCATTTTTTCTTTATTTATTTGAGGAATTTTGAGGAATGTAAAGTGGTGCTGGTGATGATTGATGGGTTGACAGCACTAGTGGCTGAACCTCTCCTCTTACCCACAGAGTAGCTGCTGGATCAGCAGTGTCAGTGCTAGCTTCCACCCTGCCCATCCCATTCTAAGAGTCACCTGTCACCTGTGCTAGACCACATATAGCCCAACCCAACAGTGAAATGTTTTGTCTTTGATTTGAGTATCCTTGCTGAGTTTTTTCAACCTGGTCTATTTATTATTTTCTGTAATAAGATAGAATAGAGGATCATATAGAACACAGGCAGTAGGACAATAAACAATACACAAACAAACAAAAAAGAAGATTTTAAAATCAAGTTTCATCCAACAACGCCTTTTCTGTGACTACTGTAAAAACAACATTACCAGTCGTGATACTGTGGGTAGTAGTTATACAGTGCATCATTAACATTCAGTTGTAAGATTACTGCTTTCAGCAGATACAGTTATTTCTTATTATTTTTGAAGCACAATGATAACATGTTGTAGGAATACTGATAGACTATAAACATGACTAATATACTTGGCAGATAGTCCACCATGTAAATTGAAAACCAGAAACTGCTACTGGAGTGGGAACAACACATAGGTCTCTGGCTCCTAAATCCCAGCTGCTTTCATTATCCTTAATCACTAATCACTGTTAAAAATACAGCATGTAAAAAAACACCTGATCATCCACTAGTAACCTCTAAACCAAATGATCCATGTAAATTTGGAAGCAATTCAGCATTGTGAGTGGACCATGGAGGCTGGGAACAGCAAGTCCAGATATCCCAGCATAGCTGTTTTCACTAAGCAGTTGATTGAGTGATGTCCTTATTTATACAAATGTCCAAAGCCATCGTGTGCTTCATCTGTCCCTTGGGATGTAGTGTTAATGGGGGGGGGGGGAGGGGGAGGGGCAGATGGCCATTAAAAAAATAGATTATTTTTGTTTCACACCCTTGTACATAAATAATGTAACTGTGGATCAAACCCACGGCCCCTGATGAGCACCCAGGTCCCCAGCCAGCAATCACTAGTTAATTGTATTATTATTATTTTAATTGATGATAGCATGCCTACATGTTTTGTTATTTCCTGTTTTTTTGAAATGGTTTACCTACACTTCTAAGAAAGAAAGATCAATCTGTATTTTATGCCACTACTATGCAGTAATTGTAGAGTAATTGCTAGGAGTCCTGTATAGGATAACATTTTAATGAGCGATCTTGTCTGCAATAAAATATCAATGCCCTTTATTTAAATTACATATCCTTTCCTCAATTTTATTGATTTTCATTGATAGGTTCTATCATTAAATGAAATCAGACAATGGCATTGGTTAATATTTATTCTTAAAAGGTGTGCAAGGAAAACTCCCAAATTCTGCAGTCTAACACAGATTAAAGGTAAAATTTGTCAAAAGAAAATCCTTCATTGAAAAAATGAAGGAGACTTACCATTGAGTTGCAATGATCTACCACTGGACATTCAGACTCACAATCCTGGAACTAAGTCAAATGAAACCTTTTGAATTCTTGATTATGCCTGTTGTATTTGATATTTATTTATGCATATTTTATTTTTTTTAGCTGGGTGTTCTAATGGATCTCTTGAGTCATGTATTGCTCACTGAGCTGTCAGTGTTTAAACAAGTAAGCTGCCTAAAGCACAAAAACAGTAAAGCAGATTGTTGTCTGGATAAATAGTCTCACACCTGTTTAAAAAAAAAAAAACTTTATATACATAACAAATATCTTTTACAAAATTCAGTGATTATGGAACTGCCTGTGGTATCAAAACAATTAAACTGCTACAGTCTGATTAAATATCCCTTTGTTAGTTAAATGTTTCAGCTTAAACAATGACAAGTACTGTATGTGCTGTGTAATGTTGGGACAGTTTCATTACACGTTCTTGTCAAACGAGCTTAAAAACCTGTTTGCAGCTTTTTCTGTGAAAGTAACCAGCCTTTATAGTATGACTAGAGATACCATCTGACATAGCAGAAGAATGCCAGTCATCTAAACAGAGACGGGAGGGGTGGGGATAAGCCTATAACATGTGACCCGGAAAAGTATTTTTGCTTAATGCTTAATTGTTATGCTCATTTACACATCAGGATTTTCCTTTTGTCTCAGGCCAGATCCCACCACAGAGAACTGCAAAAGGATGAAAGAGAGCATCCTGTTTTAAATGAGTCACTTACTGCTATTTTTAGCTGCTGCTATGCTATTTCTGCACAGATCTGGCATTATTATTATTATTTATTTATTAGCAGATGCCCTTATCCAGGGCGACTTACAATTGTTACAAGATATCACATTATTTTTACATACAATTACCCATTTATACAGTTGTTTTTTTTTTTGTTTTTTTTACTGGAGCAATCTAGTTTAATTAGTTGTGTAATTGTTGCTGCATCTTTTTTACTGCAGTATCTGTCAGTGTTTTTTGGTTCCTGCTTCTGGCCTGACGTCACCACTTAGCCACCCTGTCACAGACCAATGATTATTGTTATTTATTTTCCCCCAATATGGAATGTATAATTATGTTTTTTCTCCTCACCGCAGCTAGTCCCTATACAGCACGGGTGTGTGTGAGCGTCCTTCGATCTCATCAGCCTAAAGCCAGAATTGCTTTTATGCTAAGCAATCCAGAGCAGAGGTAGCGGCCAACCTATCCCGGAGAACAGAGATCAGCCCTGCTTTTTATCCACTCTGAATGTGCTCGGTGTCTGGCCAGTAGGATTCGCTGTTGCGCGATGAGGAGATGCAATCCCTGCCGGTTTCCCATCCCCACCCCGGGAGCGTCAGAGCCAATGTGACGCTCCCCTTGGGGTCCCCAGCAGAGTTTGGGCTCTTTGCACAGCCTGGACGCAAACTGGCTCTGTCCAAGCCCCCAGCGGCAGCGCTTTAACTGGATGAGCCATTCGGGGACCCACTGTGCTTCAGTTTTTAATGCCTGTGGGGGCGTTATGGTTTGAATACAGTAGTAAGAGAATTGCTTGCCTTGACAGAGCTAGCCAAGTTGATTTACAAACCAGTTTCATTTCATTGTGGCAAAAAGCATTCAACTATTGAACACTCAATAGTGCTGAATTCACATGGAAAAACATTTCTCGTCAAAACATTTGTCATTGAATTTTAATTTCTTATACTGTTTCTTAAAAATCAAATGTAATTCATTTTTTAAGAAAATCAATGGACTCACCATTTTGGAAACTTTGCAGTTATAAAACTGCAGGCTACAATATGGGAATTTTGCTCATGTTATTAATTCATTCATACTTTACTAATCATGTTCAGTATGATTTTCCAATGCTTTTATGGAAAATGTATTTTCTTAACTTTTAATTTAGGAAGGTTGTGCAACATGTTAACTGGTTCGTAGAGGATTTGATTTGGATTACAAATTTTTGAAAAAAAAAAACGTTTTAACGTAGATAAATTGGATACTTGATCCCCTTTGGGTCTCAATGAGGAGATTAATTGGTCGATGTTTTTGAAATAATTAAATAACAATGTATCGTCAAGGGGGAAAGAGATGGTTTGCCTTGACGATGCATTAATTAAATACATAATGTCAGTGATTGTTCTAATTATGAATTGTATAATCTGTTGTTTATATTGATTCTTGTTTTTAATTGGTAATTATGTAGTGATTTGAATCACCTGTGTAATGTAGGAAGGGTTAAACACTCCATACACACTGAGGACGGGCGGTAAGACCAAAACATGTTCATGTTTATTAATATGTTTGTTTTAAATTAAATAAAAATAAAAATAAAGATATTTTCAGTGCAGAGTTTTCACTGTTTTGTTTAACTGTACAAATAGAGAAAAAGAAAATCAGAGAGATTGTTTGGCAGGTGAGATTTGAGGGTCCGTTGAGGAAGTTAATCTAAACAGTCATAGATCTAAATAGCACCACCAACTTTTTTTGTGCCAGGATTCTCGTAAACCAACTTCTCTAATAGTGTGAGTCATTTTTGCACCATTGTACCAGTTTTCCCCTGGTTTAGGGATATTCTGTTGAAAACACTGTAAAATGCAAGGATTACTGAGCAATGCATGTCTTTGAACCCGCTTCTGCTTGGAAATGATATATTTTAAAAGATATTTGGTGTGAAGCATAGTGCTTGTTCACAAGGTCTACCTACTAGGAGTCAGTAAATGAATCAACCCACTATTTCCAGAGTGAGCAGAGAACTAGAGCCAACTGCTTTCTTACCTTTTGAACCAACAAGGAGGTTTATTTTTCCATTTCTTATTTTAATTGCACGTCACATGGGATTTGCACATAGGTCCAGATTGTATATCCTGCCTTAACCAACAAAGATGTGTTTTATTATTTGTTAGGCGGTGAGGGAAAGTTTATTTTTAATTTTTTTTTAGTTGGGACACTACACTAGTTCACCAAAAAAGCATGAATGGACTGTAGATATTTTGAAGTAGCACACCATCCATTTACTCTGTCAAGGCAATGGCAACTTAATTTTTAGGGGTTAAAAAAAAGCCCTCTTGTCAAACATCAACTAATCAGATGCTAAATGACTCCAACAACCGTGGCAACCTTCCCTGCGAGCCATTACCCTCAAAAGGGACAACAGAGAAACTGCACTCAGCGAGTGTGCAAGAAGCCAGAGGGGGTGTTGGCCTAAGCATATAGCTGTAGGATAGCTATAAACAAACCTTTCCAGGCATAAATAGCATGAGGCAAGGAATTCTTTCTCTTTCCTTCCCTCCCTCCCTCCCCTTCTCTCTCTCTCTCTCTCTCTCTCTCTCTCTCTCTCTCTCTCTCTCTCTCTGCCTATCCACTGAAAACTCTGGGGGACAAAGCCACCTCTCTCAGAGAAGCCTTTCTGGAGGATTAGGTGCCTTTGTTGGTAAAATACAAATTACACGTCTTTGACTGATATATCCCCTCCCTCTCAGCTGGGCTCTAATCCCAGGGGGATGGGTTGAGCCGGTTCTATTATCTTGCACAGGGATGAAGAGCTCAAGGACACATATGTAATTATCAGCACCTTTTCAGTGGGCCTGTCTTTTTGAGTTCTCAATTAAAATTGTCTACTGTTTTTTTTTCTCTTTTTTAAGCTCTCGGAGGGGAAAGAAGAACAGGCATTACTGATAGTTATTTCTGCGCTTCACTAGGTCTGTTCATTGTATTTAGACACAATATGTTAAACACAACTCTTTTATAGG
Organism: Acipenser oxyrinchus oxyrinchus; assembly: GCA_030684275.1. Lineage (NCBI taxonomy): Eukaryota > Metazoa > Chordata > Actinopteri > Acipenseriformes > Acipenseridae > Acipenser > Acipenser oxyrinchus. The sequence continues at coordinate 90,483,353 of CM060248.1, read as the reverse complement.
GCTAGTCTGCGGTGCGTGCCACTCTATAGAACAATTACACTATCAACCATGTAAGGAACAAAAAAAGTTATATTTTAGTTAATTAGTTTGAGGTTCAAGAGACTGCTACATGCTGCAGTGAACAGGATGTAAAAAAGGTCAAACACTTTTTTTATCACTTGTTATGGTACAGTTCTTACTATTTACAGAAGTGTTATCATGTCTTATCTTTCATTTTTTGGATGTATTCAAAGCAGTGTGCATTGTTCAATATTTACTGAATAATGCTGTGTTTGATTTGTAAAAGCATTAACCTTTCCCTTGTGAAGGCTACTGTATGTTAATCACACCTCTGCCACGCCTTAATGTTAATATTGCAATTAATTTCTTTTACAGATTACTGCTACCCAGAAAAAAACATTCTGCTCCCCTGTGTCAGTGAAATACATTGGGTCAGATTTAGAAAACTTTTGCTCTAGTGTAGACAGTTTGCATAAAGTCCAAAGAGTTTGAATTATCCAAACACAATTTGTGTCTCCTTATCCACTCCAATAATATTCAATGCAACCTTTTCTAAACACTCAATTAAAGGAAACAAAAAGAAGGGTGTCTGAGAAGTTTGGGTAATTGCTTTTCAATAATAAACACCAGCCACTCTAACTGTTGTTCAGAACTGTGAAACCAGCAGCTGCACAGTACACACAGTTTTGGAGACTCTCTTTCTCAGAGGTTTTAAAGCACGAATATGTTAAATCAATTACATTTATATGTGTTTCTTTTGAATATATGCTTTTTAAATGACAGGGTATACATTATTGGGCAATTATATAAACATTGAGAGTCCTATTGCAGAGCGCTCTAATTCACTTTAATTCAAGAATCAGAATACAAGCCAGCTGTTGCAGAGCCCACCTCCAAGGTTATAATAAACTCGCATTAAACCTCCCGTTGTGTTAAGTGTTGTGTTTTTCACCACCACATCAGAGTAATCCTGTAAAACCAAACACTGGCCTTAATTCAGCACATTCTCTTTATCTGTATACTTAAAGAACAGCTTGGTTTGGGAATGAAATACACCAGTTATCTTAAATAATGCATTCTTCTTCCTGTTTTGAATCACTTTGTAAATGCCGGTTTCTGTTTCAGTCATCACCTCCTGGAGACTTTATTTTTTTAAAATTTTAGTGCCCAATATTTTACCCCCGATTTACTCCCCAATTTAGAATGTCCAATTATTTTTTCCCCTCAATGCACCAATTCCCCACACAGCTTAGGAGAACCGAAGGTCCAGTGGGCGTCCTCCCACGACCAAGCCAGCTTCCTCTGGAGGACAAGGGCCAGCCCTGCAGGTGTCTGCCCTTGAGCTCACTAGGCACCTGGCAGGTAGGGTCCACTGTAGCGTGGTGAGGAAAAGCAGTCCCTACCGGTTTTGCCTCTCTAACCCACGGGAGTGCCACAGCGAATAGGACGCTCCCTCCAGAATCTCCAGCGAAGACCGGCGACTCCCCTGACCGTATGACTCACCCTGCACATGTCCTCTCCCTTCAGTGGATGTAAGAGATACATGTTAATGGTTACACTGGACTTGAAAAGGTCACCAGGATGCAACGACTGAAACAGAAAATGATATACAAAGTGAATCTAGTCAACAAGAAGAATACATTAGTTAAGATAACTGGGATATGTCACACCCATAACAAGTTGCTCTTTAACCCACTTTATCTCTTGTCGGAAGGGACAGCAATATGTTAAATATAAATCTTTGTAGTTGGATCCAAATGACTCAAATTCTTGGTAAATGCAGGATCTCGAGAAATATATGGGGGGTTAGTCTGTCTGCCTATGGGATTCCACATTTTAAGAGAAAACAGCACTCGTTACAAAACTGCGGCCTGGAGTTTGTAAAGATAGGAATGCAGATGTGAGTGACTGGAAATGTTCGTAACAGAAGATGTAAGTTCAAGGTGTGATGAAGTGTGGGGTATTGTGGTCGAGGGCAGGTATGTTGGACCACAGATTATGCGCAGCCTATACCCGTTTTAAGGAAATGTAGTCCTGCCGGTCTGGCGCAGCAGGACTTCAATTCCCAGGAGGCCATGGGACCGATGGCATAATTGTAAAGTAGGTGATTGTGTAATTGATTCAACAGCTGCCTTCAATTAAACAATTGGGAGCCTTTTAAAAAGGGCAGGGTTCACCTGTTGGTTGAGGAGAGTTTGAGAGTGAGCTGTGAGCTGTGAGCTGTGAGCTGTGAGCTGTGAGCTGTGAGCTGTGAGCTGTGAGCTGTGAGCTGTGAGCTCAGTGAAGGTGGCAAGAACTGAGTCTTTGTGGAAGGTAGGACTTAAGAGTCCCGGTGTTTTGGAGCCGGTAAGCAGCTTAGCTGCCTGGACTATTAGTTAGGGATACTTACCTGTATAGTTAGTAATCCATTAAGGAGTTAGGCTTTTGTTTGTTTATTTTTGATGTTTTTTGAAGCACTGTAAATAATAAACACACAGGTACCGTCCTGTTTAAACTGCATTCCTGGAAGTTCGAATTTTTTTCTGCTAGAGGACAGTGTAAAAGGTGTGGAAAAAGTGACAAACATATCAAACATTTCCAGAGTTGTCACATACTCATCTTTAACACCTAACCTACTTGTGGGTTTTACTGGCTTTAGAAGCTTAAGGCACGGCCCTAAAAATCACTGTGAACCGTAGCACCCTGTCAATTACTGTGGCAGTAAATGGGTTGGTAATCTGCATGCAATAAAACCAAAAAGGAAAAGTTGGATAAGCATCAAGTTATAACTAACCCTCAATAACACCGTAACACCCTGATTGACATTGCCAAAGATGTGAGACTTTGACACAGGAATAGCAAAGACCGAAGTTTCTCTGGGAAAACTTTCCTTACCACTGCGTTAACTGTTGGAAAGGTTTAAAGATGGGCTAAAACTTTGGAACAGCTGTTCATATTTCAGAACACGACTTACGTTTAAGTTAAAAGGAACATTCTGCTGCATCATTGTGACAGAGAGTGAATGAATCAGAGTCAACAATACCAGAAGCCAGTGCCTTACTGTGGTAGGCGATGTGTCATTCATGGACTGGAGTAGACGTGATTGCACTCGCTACTAAAAGGATGTGACTGAAGGTATATCAGGGGATGTGGCCAAGCGATCTGTTCCTCTGTTATGGTTACGGACTGACCGAGAGGAGTAAAAGAAACCGTGAGTGTCTCATTAACTGTTGTTATTTGTCATTGTTGATTGCTAGATATCCGGGAGCTGTCGCTGTTAAACCAGCATCAAACCCGGACTGCACTGCACCACTGTAATCACTATTAACGTGTTTTCACAACACCACTTGCACCCGGAGCACTCACTATTGGCCTGGTGACCGTGCAGGTGTTTTAAAGTGTTTGTTTGTTAGTATTGTTTCAGGACTGAACCCCATGGTTTTGACTAGCTGTATGACTGACTGTTGTGTATAGTCTTTTTAGTTAAAAGCAATTAATAAAGCTTCGTTTTCACCATTGGAACTGTTGTTGGCCTGTTGTTGTTAAGCACTGCATCACCTCTACACCTGTGCACTACAAACCACTTTGCCACAATCATGCATTAAGGAAGGAGCTCAAGGGGAGAATTCACCTCAAGGTTTCATTCCAGCCAAAATGAATGCGTCTTTAGGGTACATAAAATAGCCTTTGCTCACCTGCCTTGCTAAAGCCTTGCAAAAAAACACAGGCATGGACACCTCGTTTGACGTCCAGTTTTCCTGGTCCATTCTTTACTAGAATGTCAGTCGATACGATCTTCTTTCTGTCTGTCTATCTGTCTGTCTGTCTGTGTCTGTTCACACATCCGTCCATCTGTTTGTCACATGTTCATGTTTCTGATTATCTTGAGAATCGCTCATCCATGGAGTAAGCATTACTTATCCTACGTTACTGAGCGTATCAGATTCTTGGGATACTGTATTGAGGCGTCTATCCTTTCATCCAGTATCTGTATCACACAGTTACATTTTTGTATGTATCTGGAGAATCGCTTATCAAATTGTGCATAAACATTTCATGGCTAATTGTTTTTCTCTGAATTCTGAATTTACAGCTGTGATGGGCTGACATACTTGCTGTACATGACTGTTGTACTTTCTTAAGTTTTTTAGGAGAGACGGAAGAAGAGAAAGAAAAGCCAGAGTCGGTACACTAGCTGTGCTGCCGTGAGTGTTTTTAATTCAGAAGTAACGCCCCATTAAGGCATTACCTTGTCTTCCAATTACTACAATGCATAACTGAGCGTTCTGAGGGGATACAGACAGCAACAGAGCAGGGGGTCATGCCAGAAGGCAGTGACTATAGCAGAGGGGTCATATTGATCTTATGATGTTAGTATATTGCTCATTTTTTCTTAATGTACCCGTCTATCATTTTGAACAATACATAATGTTTACAGTCCTTTTTAGAAATCAGTCAGTTTATTTGTCAGTCAGATCCTAAAAGGGCCACCCTTGATAACCTTTTGGTGCCAAAAGGGAATATTAATAATGCTGTTTGGAAAAGTCACAGGGCATTAGGAATAACTTTAGTTTCCCTTTGGTGTTAAATTTTATTTAAAATGAATGTATATTTAGCAAGTTTGCCTTATTGATGCACTACCTGTTACACTGCAGTTAGGAACCTGGCAACAGGTTTAGTTTGCTTCCGGTAAATGACTGAACACACTGCACAGAGCTGCACGATTTCTTAAAAATATTTTCAACAAAAAAGATACCAGCTGCGTCAAAGATCAGAACTATTTCTACTAAAGATCGTTCTGTCCAGTACAAGAAGGGGACATTTAATATGCCTGTTGTTCTTTTTACATTTATTTATGTTTTTATTTTGTTTGATAATTCACAAAAGGTGAAAACAGAAATTCTTTAAATGGTGCACATAAAAAATGTAATATTCTATGATTTAGCATTTACTGTTTTTCAGGTAAGCAGTTAAATATTTAGTATAATAACTCTACAGAAAATTATCAATTTTGAATGTGACAACGCTATCTTTTTTTAGCTTTAATAAATACTGTATTACTTCAATTTGGTGCTGCGGCATTTATTTTAAATTGATCAAAATGACTGCAGCCCTTAAACGAGGGCGGTGATTATATGAGGGCTGCCTTTATTAATAATACCATGCTTTACAAACGCTGCAATATTTTATTAAATGAGTTAAGGCATTTTAGAAACTGCGCCATGAGAGGCTCTGATCTGCAGCACTATACTCTAGTGTGTTTTTGAGGCTTGAATACAGTACATTTACTGACAGTTAACGAAAGACTATGAGGTGGGAGTTGGGAGGTCAGGGGAGTACTGTACCAGCAAATCAGAAGTGTGTATTGGTTGCTATGGGGCGGGACAAGAAGAGGAGAGAGAACGGTAGTTGAGTATGATGCAGTTGTTTTTCTTAACGGAAAATATTACCTCTGAATATCGGTTTGATTTCTGTTAAAACTAAAATATATCCTACTTGGTTTTTTTTTTTTTTTCTCACTGTAATTTACCTGCTTGTTTGTAATTTCTCTGTAAGAGAAATCGAAACTAAATCTTCTCATAGATAGTAAGCAAGTTTTTTTTTTTTAATATATATATGTATATATATATATATATAGTCACCTCCAAAATGATTGGCACCCTTGATAAAGATGAGCAAAAAAGACTGTATAAAATAAATAATACCGGTTCTGAGCTATATTGTAATTTTCCAACATGTGGAATGTATTTGACTTTATTAATGATTCAATGGAATCAACCAAAATTACACATTTCTCAAATTATAAATTTATTTCCAAAAAAAATTAAGTGTCATAATTATTGGCACCCTTGTTTTCAGTACTTTGTGCCCCCTCCTCTTGCAAGGATAACTGAGTCTTTTTTCTATAATGTTTAATGAGATTGGTGAACACATTGGGAGGGATCTTAGACCATTCCTCCATACAGAATCTTTCCAGGTCCTTGATATCCTTCGGTCTACGCTTATGGACTTCCCTCTTCAATTGAAACCACAGGTTCGGAGACTGAGCTGGCCATTGCAAAATGTTGATTTTGTGGTCAGTTAACCATTTCTTTGTGGATTTTGATGTGTGCTTGGGGTCATTGTCTTGCTGGAAGTTCCACTTGCGGACAAGTTTCAGCCTCCTGGCAGAGGCAACCAGGGTTTTGGCTAAAATGTTCTGGTACTGGGTAGAATTCATGATGCCGTTGACCTTAACAAGGGCCCCAGGACCAGTGGAAGCAAAACAGCCCCATAACATCAAAGATCCACCACCATATTTTACAGTAGATATGAGGTTCTTTTCTGTACACGCATCCTTCTTTCGACGCCAAACCCACCACTGGTGTGCGTGGCCAAAGAGCTCTAGTTTCGTTTCATCTGACCATAGCACCCGGTTCCAATCGAAGTGCCAATGCCGTTTAGCAAACTCCAGGTGCTTATGTTTGTTGGTTGCTCTCAATAAAGGCTTTTTTCTGGCAACCCTTCCAAATAGCCTTTTGGCATGGAGGTGGCGTCTAATTGTAGATTTGGAGACTTGGTGACCCCAAGGTGCAACCAAGTTCTGTAATTCTCCAACTGTGGCCTTTGGATTTCCCTTTGCCTCCGGAACCATGTGCCTCACTGTGCGTGGGGGCAAGATACACTTGCTTCCTCTACCAGGCAAGTTTACCACTGTTCAAGTGGTTTTGAACGTCTTAATTATTGCCCTAATGGTAAGTGGTATGTTTAGTTTAATTATTGCCCTAATGGTAAGTGGTATATTTATTGTTTTGTACCCATTGCCTGATTTATGAAGGTCAACAACCATTTGTCTCTTTTCATTTGTGAGTTCTTTGCCTTTCCCCATTGTGATGGGTGACAAATGGATTTCATACGCGTGTTACCTCATTTTTATACCCCAGTGAAACAGGAAGCCATGGAAGGCCACAATACAGTTCATTAAGACTGACATGAACTTAAAGAAGTAGAATGTTAATGCAGATTTAATTTTGTTTGATTTTATTTATAAGAATCTTCAGGGGTGCCAATAATTCTGACACCTATCTTTTTGAGAAAAAATGTTATTACTTGTTAATAAAAAAACTTTTTCTCTGAGCAATTGTATTAGAATAAAAGAATATGGTTTTCCCATATATTTGAGCATAAAATATAGCTCATTACCTGTGTTGTTTATTTTATACAGCCTTTTTTGCTCATCTGTATCAAGGGTGCCAATAATGTTGGAGGTGACTGTATATAATTGTAAAATTCCAATTGAATAAAAAACAAAACAACTAAACCGCCTACAAAAAGATATCTTCAGCCAGCTTTCGGATAGATAGCGCTTAGAGTGAACGGCAAAGCTCTAAGTTCCTCTGAGTTTAAGTTTTCACTATCCAAAATCCGAGGTAAACAGATAACCCTTGTTTTATCCCCTGCTGTGTTGGCACTGAACTCTGGCATTTTTTCCATTTAAATTAATTATGGCTTATACCAATATATTGTCTGGCACATTGGCTTGGCTTACACTACTGCAGCTCCCTCCTGGCCGGCCTCCCTGCGTCCGCCACCCGTCTGCTCCAGCTCATCCAGAACTCCGCTGCTTGCCTGGTGTTCTCTCTGCCTTGCTTCTCCCACACTACTCCACTGGCTCCTGATCACCGCTCGCATCCAGTTCAAGTCTCTTGTACTCGCCTATCGATGCCTTGACCAGACTGCACCCAGCTACCTCCAGACCCTCATCTCTCCCTACACCCCCACAACCTCTCCGCTCCGCCAGACTGGCTGTACCTCCCCTACACTGCCCTGACTCCAGAGTCCTCTCCTTCTCCACCCTCGCCCCGCAGTGGTGGAATGACCTTCCTATGGATGTCAGGACTGCCCAGTCCCTGACTACCTTCCGGCGCCTCCTCAAGACACACCTCTTCAGACAACACCTGTAAAACTCAACTCTTCCCTTCTGGACAATATAGCACTTTGCCTTTAATGCACTTTAACTTGCACTTATCTGCTCCCTATTTTACTGTATTTAATCCTTAACTTATCCCAATCTGTAGTATTTTGTATTTCACATGCACTCATATCTAACCCTGATGTAACTATCAACACTGTTATCTGCTCTTGAACTGCCCCGATAACAAATCGTACAGTGTTTTGTATTTGCTCTTACTAGGACTGAAGTCATTGTATTTTGTATCTTGCTCTTAATTGTATTTTAATTCTTGATATGTATTTTTTGTATACAACTGTTAAGTCGACCTGGGTAAGGCGTCTGCAAATAAATAAATAAATTAATAATAATAATAATAATAATAATAATAATAATAATAATAATAATAATAATAATAATAAATCGCACCTAAAAACTGAATGGAAGCCATTTGATTAAAATGTCACCAGATGTTGGTCTTTTCTGGCAAAAAGATGATGATTACAGCTAATGCCATATTATGGGATATTTTAATATTTATAAAGGGCCCAATTTGAATGGTTCATAGCTTTACAGTGGTATACCATGGTAAAACCAGAGTAAATTCTAGTAGAGTATAGTTCAGGCATATCACCTTTATGGACTTGTGACAGAAGCAGAATGATTCTTTTCTTAAATTTTTTTTTAAATAAATTTAGTCGTTGCCAATTATTTTTTTTTATTATTTTCTCCCAATTTGGAATGGCCAATTATTTTATTATGCTCAGCTCACTGCTACCACACCTGTGCTAACTCAGGAGGGTGAAGACGAACACACGCTGTCCTCCTGCTGCAGCCGTCAGCCGACCTCTTTATTTCACACTGCGGACTCACCATGCAGCTGTCACAGGGTGACAAGCTTAAGTGTTTAAGCCCTTTTTTTTTATTATAATATTATTTATTGGTAGTTGCACTTTTTCTTTTGTTGTTCACGATTTGAGTTTTGAATTGCACGTTTTATTTGATTTGTATTTATTTTGCGTATTGTTTTTATATATGGATTTATTTGGATGCACTGTTTGTGTTGCACGAGATTGTTTGTTTTGTTGATGCACACTCTCTCTCCGCCAACCCAGACTGACAGTTATGGTAGAACCCTGATTACAGGAAGGGTAGCGGCGATTGGGCGAGGCAGTGGTTTGTCCCGCCCTTCAAGCTATTTGAGTGGACCCAGACGCAGAAAGAGGAGGGAGGGGAAAAGAGGAAGAAACACAGGAGAGACAGTGCAAGGAAGAAAGTGCAGGAGGGCAGCAGCAGCAGCGGCAGCAGGAGTGACAGAGACAGAGACAGAGGACGCAACAGCTAAGAGCGGAGGCATGAACCAAGAGTAAAAAGAAGTTGTGGTGGATCGGGTGAATTGGATACAGTGGCTGAGCGAGTGGAACGATAGAAACAGAGAAACAGAATAGGTGGATGGATTATTTACCAGAATTAGTCCACGCCTATAACAATTCTGTACACGCTTCTACTGGGTATGCCCCATTTTATCTTATGTTTGGAAGGCACGCACGCTTACCTGTAGATATGGTGTTTGGCACCATTGTTGAAAGGACAGAGGTTAGCAGTGAGGAATGGGTACAGAAGCATCATGAGAGGTTAACCTATGCCTCACGCAAAAGCAGGAGAGAACATGGGTAGGGCTGCGGAGAGGACTAAACGAGGGTATGATCAGTCTGCTAGAGACCCCATTAGTACCAGGAGAGAGGGTATTAATTTTGGATAGTCGTAGGCGTTCAAAAGGGAAACTAGCAGATAGGTGGGAGAAACAACCCTACGTAATAATTGGTAGTATTCGGCCCAACCAACCTGTGTATCGTTTGAGACCAGAAGGGAAAGAGGGACCTGAGAGAGTCCTCCACCGAACTCGCCTCCGCCCCTGTATCCATTACCCAAAAGTAGTTCAACCAGCTGGAGGTGTGAATCCAACAGCACCAGTAGAAGTGCCTCCATTAGCATGGGGTTATTTGTATGAAGTGAATCCAAATAGACCAGTTTTGAACCCTCAGGAGAATGCTCCGGAGACAAGGCGCTCCCAGAGGAAAATATTGGGAGACCCCGTTAAGGTACCGTGATTAAATGTTATGGGGAGTAGGTTGGCTCCTGGGACAGGAACCTATAAGCAGGGGAGAGTGTCACAGGGTGACAAGCTTAAGTGTTTAAGCCCTTCTTTTGATTATAATATTATTTATTGGTAGTTGCACTTTTTCTTTTGTTGTTCACGATTTGAGTTTTGAATTGCACGTTTTATTTGATTTGTATTTATTTTGCGTATTGTTTTTATATATGGATTTATTTGGATGCACTGTTTGTGTTGCACGAGATTGTTTGTTTTGTTGATGCACACTCTCTCTCCGCCAACCCAGACTGACAGTTATGGTAGAACCCTGATTACAGGAAGGGTAGCGGCGATTGGGCGAGGCAGTGGTTTGTCCCGCCCTTCAAGCTATTTGAGTGGACCCAGACGCAGAAAGAGGAGGGAGGGGAAAAGAGGAAGAAACACAGGAGAGACAGTGCAAGGAAGAAAGTGCAGGAGGGCAGCAGCAGCAGCGGCAGCAGGAGTGACAGAGACAGAGACAGAGGACGCAACAGCTAAGAGCGGAGGCATGAACCAAGAGTAAAAAGAAGTTGTGGTGGATCGGGTGAATTGGATACAGTGGCTGAGCGAGTGGAACGAGTATTGAGGAGACAAGCTGACTGGAGGATTCGGCTGGTGTGGCAAAACGGCGGAATCGAGAGGAAGGCGAGAAACTACAATAGGAAGGGCATGTCGACTAGCCCTTCCGCAGAGTTAAGTGCCTCTCCGATTTTTAACCTTTGTTTTGGTGTTTTGCACCATTAAGGAACGCTGAAAATGGAAGCCACTGTGAATTAGTATTTTAGATATCCACTGTATTTGGTTTTAGCGTGCTGTGCACTTACCCCTGTACCCGATTTTATACTCTGGCCCTGCCTCAGCTGTAGCTGTAATAGATGTATGGATTTGCTGCTGTAGTTATACTAGGTGTATGGATTTGCTGCTGTAGTTGTAATAGGTGTATTAAATTGCTGCTATAGTTATTTTTTCGGTCTGAATGTGTTTTAGCTTTGTATAAATACACTACCACAATTCTGTCCTGAAATTAAGTTTTGTTTACTTTTATTTGTTTTAAACAGTATCTGTCTGGGGTTTTATTTTTTTAAGGAAGATTGACTGCGTGTTTTGTTTTATTTGTTAGTTTATCGCAAGTTTGCACTGAGAAGATCCTTTGGATTCTGATGTGACCGGCAGTTATTCAAGTGGATTGGAATCACTGGCTTGCAGAACCACGCAACATATCGACTCTGTTTCTAACGAATGGACCTTGTCTTGGGACTGACGTTTCGTCATTTGGACTGTGTGATCTCGCTGTATATTGGGTTTAATGATTGTATTAACCTTGTTGTGTCTTTTGTGTTTGATTTAAATTGTTTGTTTTGTTTAGTTCCTTTTCTTTATTATTTTGTTGTTTTTTTGGTTTATTAATCGTTTCTTTTAGTTTAATTGTTTCTTTTGTTATTAGTGGGTTTTTAACAATTTTTAACGAAATAAAACTGCTGTCTATTAGTTTCTGGTGTGCTGTCCATCTCCTGGGTGTTGGTTGGTTGGTGGTGTGGCTCCCCTCCAGAATATAATCGAACCTGTGTTGCTCTTTTTAGTTGAACTGGTTAGCTATTCAAATATATTTCTGGGGTGCAAATCCCCAGTGGCGTAGTCGGAACTTGTATATTAGCGTGCCCTGCGACACGAATTTGGCGTAGAGTCGGCAGGATTTCTGATTGGGTGAGCAGCCATTTTGATCTTCCATCATGCCAGGAGAGGAAGCACAGGGTATAGGGCCACAAGTAATGATGATGCCATTTTTCATGGGAGCGCCGTGGATCCAGAAATTTAAGGGTATAGGGTCGGAGGTGAAGCTAGCGGAATGGAGGTCTCAGATTGAGGCTATGCTTAGTATACAGCCATTTGGTGGAGAACAAAAAACTGAGTTTGTATTGGGGGCTTTAGATGGGGAAGCAAAGAGAGAAATACTTGCTATTGATAAAGGTAATAGAGACACACCTGGAAAGATTTTTAGTGTTTTAAAAGAGCTATATGGTGATAGAGCCCCAATTGCAGCATTAAGAACACAATTTTTTAATTGTAAACAAGAATCTAATGAGTCTCTTCGAGCTTTTTCCCTCCGGCTTCGAGAACTGTTCTCCAGATTACGGTGTCGGGACTCCACAGGCCTGGAGCAAGCTGATCTGCTAGTGAGGGACCAGTTTATTATGGGCCTTGGAGAGGGAGTGTTGAGACAGGAGCTGCGGCGACAAGTTCGGCGGGACGAGAGGATGTCTTTTGATGAGGTAAAGAGAGAAGCTTTATTTCATGAGAGTGAACAGGAAGGAGAGCGGTGGGTGCCACCAGCCTGCTTGACTGTAGAGAAACCCAGTCCTACCCGGCCACCTGCACAATTGGACTGGAAGCAAGAATTTAAGAGAGAACTGTTACAAGAGGTCCAAGGGCAGATTTCTGAACTGAAGCAAACTTTGCTTAGCGAATTGAGGGGTGGAGCACAGCGGCCTAAGCAGCTCCCTCTGACAGATCATGTGAGAGATAGATCTGCCGGTAGGCCAAGGAGAGGTTTGAGTGACCAAAATGGATTTCCTGTTAGGTTGGGCAATAAGTGGGATACAAAAGGCCGTCCAATTTGTAATGCTTGTGGTGCAGCGGGACACATATCCAGATATTGTCGTCAAAATGTCTCTGGGATGGTTTTAAACTAGCTTCTCCAGTTGCTGTGGGTCAGGTGACTGGACGACCTCATACAGACCCTACTGAAACCCTGCAGGAGGCAGTTGTGGGCACATGCCCCCTAGTGGAGATTTGGGTAGATGGAGTTAAAGTGCATTGTCTTTTAGACACAGGCTCTCAAGTCACTTTGTTTAGTGAGAGTCTGTTTAATCAGCATTTTAAGAATAAGAGTATGGGCGATACTGCAGGTATCTCGTGGCTGGCGTTACGTGCTGCTAATGGGCTTAAGATTCCATATGTGGGCTACTTGGTAGCTGACTTTCAAGTAGGAGGTGTGAAGATTCGGTCACGTGGGGTAGTTGTGGTAAAAGATGATTGTTTAGGCTCTAAGCAGGCTATTTTGGGGATGAATGTGATAGCAGCTTGTTGGGAAGAACTGTTCCAAAGAGGTGGGAATAACCCTTTCTTCTTTGCCTCCCAGCCAAATCGCGCAGTAGAGAGAGAATGGAAAGAAGCTTTTGCGACCTGTCAGCGTATTCAAGTCGCCACTCCAAAGGATGGCCTTATGGGCACAGCGAGGCTTGCTTGTCGATGCCCAGTGACAGTTCCAGCACGGAGTGAGGTAGCGCTGTGGGTAAAGGCTCCGATGGGGCCAGGGGGTCAAAGTTATTGTGCTCTGTTAGAGCCAGTGCAAGAGCCTGGACTTGTAGAGGTGGCTAGGACTCTGGGTATAGTGAACAAAGGAAGAGTTCTGGTGAGGGTAAGGAATTTGAACTCTCACTCAGTAAGTTTGAACCGGTTTCAAAAGCTAGCTATTGTTTCTGTTATCGATCCTAGGGATGTGAAAGGGGAACGGGACTTGGCATTGACGGAGGTTAGCCCTGGAGTAGTTGAGGTGGGGATAATGCAAGTTAGTCCCGTTGGGCCCTTTGAAGATGTAGCTTTGCCCCAGCACTTGTCCCTACAGGGAGATGGCTTGACCTTGGAACAGCAGAGCCAATTGGATGCACTTCTGAAGAAGTGGCAGCGGGTGTTTTCAGTACATGAAGAGGATTATGGACGGACAGATATTGTGCAGCATCAGATCCCTACGGGCAATGCCGCACCGATACGAGAGAGATATCGACCAGTCCCACCCACGCTATATAAGGAAATTCGGACATTGTTACAAGGTATGTTGGACGGAGGGGTTGTAAGAGAGAGCTGCAGTCCATGGGCGGCACCAATTGTGTTGGTGCAGAAGAAGGATGGAGCATGGCGTTTTTGTGTTGATTATAGAAAGTTGAATGCGGTAACGCATAAAGATGCCTATCCCCTTCCTAGAATTGAGGCTTCCCTGACCAGCTTGACCCAGGCGGAGTGGTATTCCACATTAGACTTGGCCAGTGGCTACTGGCAGGTGGAAGTTGACCCCAAGGACCGCGAAAAGACCGCCTTTACTACTCCTTTCGGCCTGTATGAATTTGAAAGAATGCCATTTGGGCTATGTAATGCCCCAGCGACATTCCAGAGACTGATGCAGCGCTGTTTAGGGGGTCAGGTATCTGAATCCCTGCTAATATACCTTGATGATGTTATTGTGTATTCTGTAGATTTTCTGACCCACTTGAGCCACCTGGAAGCAGTGTTCGAGGCTTTGTGGGAATATGGACTAAAATTACGCCCGGAAAAATGTCAGCTCTTTCAGCGGCAGGTAAAATTTCTAGGGCACCTAGTCAGCGCAGAGGGAGTTGCCCCTGACCCACAGAAGGTGGCGGCAGTCCATGATTGGGAGCCTCCCACAACTGTACGGCAAGTACGATCATTTCTTGGATTTGTAGGATACTATAGGCGCTTTATCAATGGGTTCTCGAAGATTGCCCGACCCCTAAATGAGCTGTTGCTGGGTACAGGGCACCGGCGGGGATGGAGTTCCCCTTCTATAACTTGGACCCCAGAGTGTGAAGCGGCTTTTCAATGCTTAAAGCAAGAACTGTTGCAAGCACCTATTCTTGCGTATGCAGATTTTTCATCCCCATTTGTACTTTACATTGATGCCAGCGGTGGTGGGTTGGGAGCTGTGTTAGCCCAACAGCAGGGAGGGTTGGAGAGGGTTATTGCTTATGCGAGCCGTAGCCTGCACCCAGCCGAACGTAATGATGCAAACTACAGTTCTTTTAAATTGGAGCTTTTGGCTTTAAAGTGGGCTGTGGCGAGAAATTTAAGGATTATCTGTGGGGTGTGAAGTTCATTGTATACACCGATAATAATCCTTTGGTTCATCTACAAACCGCCAAGTTGGGTGCCGTAGAACAGAGATGGGCAGCTCAATTGGCAAATTATGACTATGAAATTAAACATCGACCGGGCGCGAGAATATTAATGCAGATGTGCTTTCTAGACTTCCCTTAGAACGAACCAATGGACAATATCTGGAGGGAGAGGTGTTACCAACAGTCGGGCAACTAGATGACCCAATGTGCCATCTGAGCAAAGCAGTAGGAGTGGCGTTGGACGGACAGACGTGTCAGACTTGGGGCTGGAACCCGAGTCGGTGGAAGGGATTACAGGGTGAGGATCCAACCCTGCGATCAGTGATGAGGTATTTGCGGAGAGCTAGTCCCCCTACAGCCGCTGAGAGGAGGAGTGAATCCCCACGCGCCTTGAAAATATTGCAGCAGTGGAAACGCCTGGAACTGAAGGAGGATGTGATTTGTCGCAAGGTACAGGACCCAGGGACAGGTGAAATGTTCACCCAAATTGTCGTCCCACAGAACAGTGCTTGACAACTCTGGGAAGAGTATCATGAACGTTCTGGCCATCTTGGGTTGGAGAAGACTTTGTCTGTGTTGAAAAGGACATTTTAGTGGCCTGGACTGAAGGAAGATGCCCACGACTGGCTTGAGGCGTGCCCACGCTGTCTCCTACGGAAGGCGAGGCCGGAGGGTAAGGCTCCTCTAGTCTCCATTAAAGCGACAGCTCCTTTAGAAATTGTAGCTTTAGATTTTCTCACACTAAGTAGACCTTCAGATCAGTACCAAAACATTTTAGTTATTACCGACCTGTTTACTAAATTTGCTTGGGCAGTGCCTACGCGAGACCAGACCGCCCTTACGACAGCACGCGTTTTATGGCATCAGATTATCCAGCCTTTTGGCTGCCCCGAAAGATTCCATTCTGACCAAGGTCCCAACTTTGAATCTATTCTTATTAGGGAGCTCTGTCAATACTATGGTTGCCGAAAAAGCCGCACGACCCCATACCATCCTCAAGGTAATGGAGGTTGTGAACATTTTAATCAAACCATTCTAAATCTTCTAGGAACTTTAGAAACAGAGAAACAGAATAGGTGGATGGATTATTTACCAGAATTAGTCCACGCCTATAACAATTCTGTACACGCTTCTACTGGGTATGCCCCATTTTATCTTATGTTTGGAAGGCACGACGCTTACCTGTAGATATGGTGTTTGGCACCATTGTTGAAAGGACAGAGGTTAGCAGTGAGGAATGGGTACAGAAGCATCATGAGAGGTTAACCTATGCCTACGCAAAAGCAGGAGAGAACATGGGTAGGGCTGCGGAGAGGACGAAACGAGGGTATGATCAGTCTGCTAGAGACGCCCCATTAGTACCAGGAGAGAGGGTATTAATTTTGGATAGTCGTAGGCGTTCAAAAGGGAAACTAGCAGATAGGTGGGAGAAACAACCCTACGTAATAATTGGTAGTATTCGGCCCAACCAACCTGTGTATCGTTTGAGACCAGAAGGGAAAGAGGGACCTGAGAGAGTCCTCCACCGAACTCGCCTCCGCCCCTGTATCCATTACCCAAAAGTAGTTCAACCAGCTGGAGGTGTGAATCCAACAGCACCAGTAGAAGTGCCTCCATTAGCATGGGGTTATTTGTATGAAGTGAATCCAAATAGACCAGTTTTGAACCCTCAGGAGAATGCTCCGGAGACAAGGCGCTCCCAGAGGGAAAATATTGGGAGACCCCCGTTAAGGTACCGTGATTAAATGTTATGGGGAGTAGGTTGGCTCCTGGGACAGGAACCTATAAGCAGGGGAGAGTGTCACAGGGTGACAAGCTTAAGTGTTTAAGCCCTTCTTTTTGATTATAATATTATTTATTGGTAGTTGCACTTTTTCTTTTGTTGTTCACGATTTGAGTTTTGAATTGCACGTTTTATTTGATTTGTATTTATTTTGCGTATTGTTTTTATATATGGATTTATTTGGATGCACTGTTTGTGTTGCACGAGATTGTTTGTTTTGTTGATGCACACTCTCTCTCCGCCAACCCAGACTGACAGTTATGGTAGAACCCTGATTACAGGAAGGGTAGCGGCGATTGGGCGAGGCAGTGGTTTGTCCCGCCCTTCAAGCTATTTGAGTGGACCCAGACGCAGAAAGAGGAGGGAGGGAAAAGAGGAAGAAACACAGGAGAGACAGTGTAAGGAAGAAAGTGCAGGAGGGCAGCAGCAGCAGCGGCAGCAGGAGTGACAGAGACAGAGACAGAGGACGCAACAGCTAAGAGCGGAGGCATGAACCAAGAGTAAAAAGAAGTTGTGGTGGATCGGGTGAATTGGATACAGTGGCTGAGCGAGTGGAGCAGTATTGAGGAGACAAGCTGACTGGAGGATTCGGCTGGTGTGGCAAAGCGGCGAATCGAGAGGAAGGCGAGAAACTACAATAGGAAGGGCATGTCGACTAGCCCTTCCGCAGAGTTAAGTGCCTCTCCGATTTTTAACCTTTGTTTTGGTGTTTTGCACCATTAAGGAACGCTGAAAATGGAAGCCACTGTGAATTAGTATTTTAGATATCCACTGTATTTGGTTTTAGCGTGCTGTGCACTTACCCTGTACCCGATTTTATACTCTGGCCCTGCCTCAGCTGTAGCTGTAATAGATGTATGGATTTGCTGCTGTAGTTATACTAGGTGTATGGATTTGCTGCTGTAGTTGTAATAGGTGTATTAAATTGCTGCTATAGTTATTTTTTCGGTCTGAATGTGTTTTAGCTTTGTATAAATACACTACCACAATTCTGTCCTGAAATTAAGTTTTGTTTACTTTTATTTGTTTTAAACAGTATCTGTCTGGGGTTTTATTTTTTTTAAGGAAGATTGACTGCGTGTTTTGTTTTATTTGTTAGTTTATCGCAAGTTTGCACTGAGAAGATCCTTTGGATTCTGATGTGACCGGCAGTTATTCAAGTGGATTGGAATCACTGGCTTGCAGAACCACGCAACATATCGACTCTGTTTCTAACGAATGGACCTTGTCTTGGGACTGACGTTTCGTCATTTGGACTGTGTGATCTCGCTGTATATTGGGTTTAATGATTGTATTAACCTTGTTGTGTCTTTTGTGTTTGATTTAAATTGTTTGTTTTGTTTAGTTCCTTTTCTTTATTATTTTGTTGTTGTTTTGGTTTATTAATCGTTTCTTTTAGTTTAATTGTTTCTTTTGTTATTAGTGGGTTTTTAACAATTTTTAACGAAATAAAACTGCTGTCTATTAGTTTCTGGTGTGCTGTCCATCTCCTGGGTGTTGGTTGGTTGGTGGTGTGGCTCCCCTCCAGAATATAATTGAACCTGTGTTGCTCTTTTTAGTTGAACTGGTTAGCTATTCAAATATATTTCTGGGGTGCAAATCCCCAGTGGCGTAGTCGGAACTATATTAGCGTGCCCTGCGACACAGCCACCCAAGAGCTACAGCGTCGGAGGACAACGCAGCTTTCGGGCAGCTTACAGACAAGCCCGCAGGCGCCCGGCCAGACTACAGGGGTCGCTGGTGCACGGTGAGTCGAGGACACCCTGGCCGACCTAACCCTCCCTCCCCCCGGGCGACGCTCTGCCAATTGAGCGCCGCCCCCTGGGAGCTCCCGACCTCGGTCGGCAAAGGAATAGCCTGGACTCGAACTCGCGGTGTCCAGTCTATAGGACACATCCTGCACTCTACGCAAGTGCTTTTACTGGATGCGCCACTCGGGAGCCCAGAAGAAAAATGATTCTTGGTGGTAAATCTCCCCCCCGACCTGTGAGGGTGCTAAGTAATGGGAACAGAGTACCCTGGACTGGTTGGTCTGACAATTCATTCCCAGGGTTAAAAGGAAGTCGGTCATCTAGAAAGGGGCAGAGCTTGGTGCACTAACTCATCGACCGGAAGGAAACGATGTGGCAGCCGCGGATTGGAGGAGCGGCTGCAATCGTTTACCAAGGGGTCATGTGTGACGGTACAAAAAGGGGATGAAGTGACGTAATCCGTTCCTTCGTTTTGGTTAAGAAACAACCCGGATGGACCTGTGTTTGTGAACTCGTTGTGAAATCGTATCGTGAGTGTTTGTTTGTTTTGTCTGTAATTGTTTCTTGTTCTTATTAGTAGACAGCTAACACGTTCCGGAGCTGTCGCCAAGGGCCAGCACGAATCCGGAACAATACTGCACTTGTATCACGATTTACTGTACATGCACCACGAGCACTACAGCACGCAATCAGAACTGGTGACCGTGTTTGAACTTTGTGTGTGTAAATTGACTGTGTTTATTATTTGGGACTGCAAACCCTTTATTTAGAACAGTGCAATACACATCGCTGTGTATTGCCTAGGATTTATTATTTATGGTCACCAGACCTGGATTATAATTAAACCTCCTTACACTTTGGATTCTTGATGTCTGCCTTTTCATTGATCACTCCTGCACCTGCACACTGTCAACCACTTTGCCACAGACTGCATGTATAATTGTACCATTTTATGTTTCCTATCGATTAATCTATTTTACAATGCATGGCAGCAGCAAAGGTGCCTAAAGGTGGTAAATTAAGCAATAGAACCCAAAAAAGCCCAAGGTGGGCTTTACCATACCAGTAAAGCCCACCTTGTGCTGTTAAATGTCCCGAGCCGAGGGCGAGGGCATTTAACATAACGAGAAGGGACTTTCCAGACGGTAAAGACCTCTTATGAGGGTTCTATTGCTATTAGAAAATGTATACGTTAAAAAGTTTTTCTGTTTGTTTTTTTCGTGATTTTATGCAGCACGTTTTTGTTGCTAATGAATACAAACGTTTTCCTCATTATTCTGTGAGTAATGCGGTTTGCTCTGAATTATGTCTGTGGTCTGGTTGCCTTCACTCAGGCTTCATTGTTCAAAGCCTTTGTTAGAGAAGAGAGCACCATCCTGTGTTGTTTATGTGATATGCTGAAATAAAGTTCTTGAAAGTAATTAGACTGCATCCAATTGTTTGATTTCTTCAACGCGTCATTCAAACGGGAGACTAGTTGCTATTGTGGCTACTGTATTGCCGCTGACACAAGCACTCTTCTCATTTTTCTTTTTGTTTATTTATTTGCTATACTAAATTGAAATAGATAGATTGAACGTATAAGACAGCAAGGAAGCAGACTTAGTCTACATTGACAGACAGCATTCAGAGGGTGTGTACAAGAACAGAGATTTTCTTTCATCAAGCAGAAAAAAGGTAAAATAAACAAATACTGTATTTCTGCATTTTCCGGCAGATTGATTTGTAACAGTGATTAAACATGGTTTCAAAGATAACATTCAAGGACCTTTGCCAGAGATTAAGGACCTCATATTGACCAATCAGGTTAAAGGAAATCTTTGATTCATTTTCAAATGCAGAGTAAGGTATACTGTCAGCTTGGGAAAAAGCAAGATTACCATGCACATTTACCACGGTAGACTTTTAAACAATGCTAGTGGAGTATTATGCCAGAGAACACCCATGCCCACCCATGCCAGGGAACCTACTCTGTCTATTGCAAGATGTTTTAGAGCCAGCAATGACATCAGTGTCACATTGTTAAAAACGACTGAGAGTGGCAGAATTTATTTCACATAGCAGCATAGTACTGTTTTTACTTTGGACTTGTTTCCAGTCTATTCCATCAACTCTAGACAGATGGTTTTAAAAAAAACAAATCCCTCATTAAAACACTGGCGGAATACACCCGTCTTAGCATTTCATGTTATTATTACATTTTTCTACCCTAAAGTAAAAAAAGATATGTCTGATTTCCAATAGACTCATACAAAGTTTTCATATGAAAGCAAGCATATTAATACAAAGAATACAATAAAAACAACTGCAATCTTCCAAATAATACAAATATTAAAATATATATTTTTTAAAAACACAACAATCTTACAGACAGGACTGAAAGTATTCTGAGTAGTGGCACTGACTGCATATAGTAAGTTATTTAAGTTTGGTATAATACTGTGGCAAAGTGGTTTGCAGTGCACAGGTGTAGAGGTGATGCAGTGCTCAAGACAATTATAAACAACAAAGTACTGGTGAAATGGTGGTTTATTTATAATCCAAAATCTGATGACAACTATAAAGAAATGGAAGGCTGGCAATACACATTTCAATAAACAACGGGTTGCGGTCCCGAAATAATAGACACAGTTAAATACACACACAAAACACAGACACGGTCACAAGTCCAAAGTGAGTGCTGTAGTGCTCGTGGTGAAATACAATTTGCAGTGTTGTCCGGGTTTGTGCTGGCCTTCAGCGACAGCTCCGGATCATGTTAGCCATCTAATAAATAACAAGCAGTACAATGAGACGATACAAACAAACAAAACACTCACGATTATTTTACACTCGTCCTTCAGCGGTTCTTTTAACCTTAAACAAAGGAACAGATCACCTAGCCACGTCCCCTATTTGTACATTCAGTCACGCCCCCTTGGTTAGCAAGTGCAGCCGTTTCTCCTCCAATCCGTGGTTGCCACATCACTTTCCCTCTGGGGCGATGACTTAATGTACCACAGCTGTGCCCCCTTTCTAGGTGTCCGACTGTCACCTAACCCTGGGAATGAATTGTCAGGCCATCCAGTCCAGGGCACTGTTCCCTTTGTACAACACAGGTTGGGAGAGAGATTTATCACCAAGAATCATTCTGTCTCTGTGTGGCAAAGTGCCCCCCCGTGTGTATTTTGTGTTACGTGTTGTGTGTAAATGTTGGTGTATAGTCATCGGTACACGGGATATAAACGGGTCTGTGTTTCACTTGTGATTTAAAAATGTAGATTTATATTTAGGCACGGAGGGCACAAGTCACTTCACATGCTAGTTAAAATGTAATGTGTGGTCACGGGAGTGCACTTAATTAATTCACGTGCAGTTGTACCGAGATTCCAATTGAATGATTGACTAGCAATCGAGTCTCGGTACAACTGCATAAAAACAGCATGTTTTCACTCACTCGGGGTTGTGTGTTCGTTGAGTGGAGAACGGGAGAGAGAGAGAGAGAAGGAGAGTATTATTTAAAACAATTGCTATCGCG
This sequence comes from Acipenser oxyrinchus oxyrinchus, assembly GCA_030684275.1. NCBI lineage: Eukaryota > Metazoa > Chordata > Actinopteri > Acipenseriformes > Acipenseridae > Acipenser > Acipenser oxyrinchus. The sequence goes on along the minus strand of CM060248.1, from coordinate 90,461,349 downwards.
TGCCGGAGGACCAGCACGATACTTGTTTAGTTATTTACTCACCGTGTTTGTGTGTCTGTCCGTCCACCGTTTGTTTAATTGATAGTCCGTTTTTGTTCGTCTATTTATTTTGGCGCAAGTGCCGTGTCCTGTTTCGTGTTCTGTTTTGTTAAACCTTTTATTTATTTGTTATTAAGCGCTGAGTGCAACCATCGCACTCAGTTTCATCATCACTGTCTGTCTGTGTGTTTCTCTCTCTGGTCTGAGTTCCTCCCTGCAGCCAGCCTGTCACACGTGGTGTCAGAACCGGGAAAACAGCGCCTCAGGACTCAGGCCAGAGCGGGAACCGCAGTTTTTGTTTGTTTGTTTTGTTTTTTTGAAAAAAGGGGAAAAATGGAAGGCTGGAACTGGAGAGATGGCTGCCAGGATCTGGAGGTCCTCCTCGGTGGTCCTAGAGGACCAAGGCTGGTGCCTTGCCTGTGGGGAGTTCGGGCACCCAGTGGTGCACTGCCCCTACCAAGAGGGAGAGGAGGAACTGGCCCAGGAGAGGAAGGTGAGGAGGAGGCAGAGAAGGGGAAAGGGGAAGAGGAAGGCGGAGTGTCCACCGCCCAAGTCTCCACCAGCAGAGGAAGAATGCCTGCTGGTTTTGCCTCCACAGCCTGAGTGGGAGGAGCTCGATCGTCCCACGCCTGAGTGGGAGGAGCTCGAACGTCCTATGCCTGAGTGGGAGGAGCCCAACGTCCCTACGCCTGAGTGGGAGGAGCCCGAACGTCCTACGCCTGAGTGGGAGGAGCCCGAACGTCCTACGCCTGAGTGGGAGGAGCCCGAACGTCCTACGCCTGAGTGGGAGGAGCCCGAACGTCCTACGCCTGAGTGGGAGGAGCCCGAACGTCCCTACGCCTGAGTGGGAGGAGCCCGAACGTCCTACGCCTGAATGGGAGGAGTCGGTGCGTCCACAGCCCAAGAGGGAGGAGTCGGTGCGTCCACAGCCCAAGAGGGAGGAGTCGGTGCGTCCACAGCCCAAGAGGGAGGAGTCGGTGCGTCCACGGCCCAAAAAGGGGAAGGTAGAGCGTCCACCGCCCCAGTCTCCACTAGCAGAGGGTGAATTCCTGCTGGTTCCACCTCCATTGCCATGGGAGGACTGCTTGCAGCTCCCACCTCCACCAGCAGAGGGTGAATTCCTGCTGGTCCCGCCTCCGCCACTTCCACCGCCAGGAGCAGAGCAGCAGGAGCTGCCTCTGCCTCCTGCACCAGCAGAGGGTGAATGCCTGCTGGGTCCCTGTCCCCAGCAGAGGGTGAATGCCTGCTGGGTCCCTGTCCACCAGCAGAGGGTGAATGCCTGCTGGGTCCCTGTCCCCAGCAGAGGGTGAATGCCTGCTGGGTCCCTGTCCCCAGCAGAGGGTGAATGCCTGCTGGGTCCCTGTCCCCAGCAGAGGGTGAATGCCTGCTGGGTCCCTGTCCACCAGCAGAGGGTGAATGCCTGCTGGGTCCCTGTCCACCAGCAGAGGGTGAATGCCTGCTGGGTCCCTGTCCACCAGCAGAGGGTGAATGCCTGCTGGTCTCCCCTTCCGAGGCAGAGCCGCACCAGTCCCCTGCAAGAGGGGAGGGCCGCACCAGTCCCCTGAAACAAGGGTAGACTACACGCTGCTCCCACCTCCGCCGCCAGGAGACTACACGCCGCTCCCACCTCCACTGGCAGGAGCAGAGCAGCAGGAGCTGCCTCTGCCTCCGCCACCTTCACTGGCAGGAGCAGAGCAGCAGGAGCTGCCTCTGCCTCCGCCACCTTCACTGGCAGGAGCAGAGCAGCAGGAGCTGCCTCTGCCTCCGCCACCTTCACTGGCAGGAGCAGAGCAGCAGGAGCTGCCTCTGCCTCCGCCACCTCCATCGGCAGGAGCAGAGCAGCAGGAGCTGCCTCTGCCTCCGCCAACCCCACCAGCAGAGGAGGAATGTCTGCTGGTATCACTTCCCCACCAGCAGAGGATGAATGCCTGCTGGTATCACTTCCCCACCAGCAGAGGATGAATGCCTGCTGGTATCACTTCCCCACCAGCAGAGGATGAATGCCTGCTGGTATCACTTCCCCACCGTCACGAGGAGAGGAGCAGGAGCTGCCTCTCCCGTCACCAGAAGGACCAGGACTAGATGCTGGCGGTCCTCAGCAGCCCTTGCATAGGCTGCTGAGGAAAGCATGGGAAGAACCGCCCGCCGCAGTGGCGAGAAGAGGGCCAAAACCCGCACCCCAGCTTGTCCTGACTGCCTGCCTCGCTGCGCCAAGGATGCCTGCCTCGCCGCCCAAGGATGCCTGCCTCGCCGCCCAAGGATGCCTGCCTCGCCGCCCAAGGATGCCTGCCTCACTGCACCCAAGGATGCCTGCCTCGCCGCCCAAGGATGCCTGCCTCGCCGCCCAAGGATGCCTGCCTCGCCGCCCAAGGATGCTTGCCTCGCTTCGCCCAAGGATGCTTGCCTCGCTTCGCCAAGGATGCTTGCCTCGCCGCCCAAGGATGCTTGCCTCGCATCGCCTGGGGTTGCCAGCCGCTCCGCATCGCCTGGGGTTGCCAGCCGCTCCGCATCGCCTGGGGCTGCCTGTCGCCCGCACGCCTGGGGCTGCCTGTCAATCCGCATCGCCTGGGGCTGCCTGTCGCTCCGCGACGCCTGGGGCTGCCTGTCGCTCCGCATCGCCTGGGGCTGCCTGTCGCTCCGCATCGCCTGGGGCTGCCTGTCGCCCGCGACGCCTGGGGCTGCCTGTCGCCCGCATCGCCTGGGGCTGCCTGTCGCCCGCACGCCTGGGGCTGCCTTTTGCTCCACACAGGGTGCAGAGTGCGAGGGAGAAGTGGAGCTCCCGCTGCCGCCTCTATGGCCAGGGGCTCCCCTCCCGAAGTTCGCCTCCCGAGGGTCCGCTGCTGCTGCCGCCGCCTCCCGAGGGTCCGCTGCTGCTGCCGTCGCCTCCCGAGGGTCCGCTGCTGCTGCCGTCGCCTCCCGAGGGTCCGCTGCTGCTGCCGTCGCCTCCCGAGGGTCCGCTGCTGCTGCCGTCGCCTCCCGAGGGTCCGCTGCTGCTGCCGCCGCCTCCCGAGGGTCCGCTGCTGCTGCCGTCGCCTCCCGAGGGTCCGCTGCTGCTGCCGTCGCCTCCCGAGGGTCCGCTGCTGCTGCCGTCGCCTCCCGAGGGTCCGCTGCTGCTGCCGTCACCTGGGGTCGCCAGGGATCCTGCTTCGCCTGGGGTCGCCGGGGCCTCTGCTTTGCCTCGGGTCGCTACACTGTGGCCGGAGCTCCATGAAGGGGAGCTGCCGGCCATGAAGAAAGGGGGGGAGGTCAGGAGACCAGCTCCCCCCGCAGCAGTTTCGCTGCCGGAAATTGGGTGGCCGGAGCCCCACGGAGGGGAACTGCCGGCCATGAAGAAGGGGGAGGTCAGGAGACCAGCTTCCCCGCAGCAGTTTCGCTGCCGGAGATTGTGTGGTCGGAGCCCCACGGAGGGGAACTGCCGCCATGAAGAAGGGGGAGGTCAGGAGACCAGCTCCCCAGCTGCACTTTCGCGGCAGGAGATAGTGTGGCTGAAGCCCCGGAAGAGGGAGCTGCCAGCCACGAAGAATTGGGGGTGCCGGACATTCCACCATGGCCACCCCCAGAAACAATTGCTTCCCCTCTTCCGGGACTTTGGGACTGAGGGGGAGGTGGCCATTGAGGCCATGTGTGCTTTGCACAAGGGGGTATATGTGGCAAAGTGCCCCCGTGTGTATTTTGTGTTACGTGTTGTGTGTAAATGTTGGTGTATAGTCATCGGTACACGGGATATAAACGGTCTGTGTTTCACTTGTGATTTAAAATGTAGATTTATATTTAGGCACGGAGGGCACAAATCACTTCACGTGCTAGTTAAAATGTAATGTGTGGTCACGGAGTGCACTTAATTAATTCACGTGCAGTTGTACCGAGATTCCAATTGAATGATTGACTAGCAATCGAGTCTCGGTACAACTGCATAAAACAGCATGTTTTCACTCACTCGGGGTTGTGTGTTCGTTGAGTGGAGAACGGAGAGAGAGAGAGAAGGAGAGTATTATTTAAAACAATTGCTATCGCGTGCTGGAGGACCAGCACGATACTTGTTTAGTTATTTACTCACCGTGTTTGTGTGTCTGTCCGTCCACCGTTTGTTTAATTGATAGTCCGTTTTTGTTCGTCTATTTATTTTGGCGCAAGTGCCGTGTCCTGTTTCGTGTTCTGTTTTGTTAAACCTTTTTATTTATTTGTTATTAAACGCTGAGTGCAACCATCGCACTCAGTTTCATCATCACCGTCTGTCTGTGTGTTTCTCTCTCTGGTCTGAGTTCCTCCCTGCAGCCAGCCTGTCACACTCTGTCACAAATATACAACTCTAGTATAATGGAGGCTTTAATTAAAAAGGGTTATTTTGAAGGCAGTTTTCAGATTCGCCAGAGTTTATGTTAAGAAAACATCACATTAATTTAAGGTAATTTTCACCAGCAGCAATTTAATGATACCAGGAATGACACAGTTACCGTATCTCATTGAGCTGCACATTGCCCATGTCTCTGTTCACACCCTCAGATTACTGAATACTACTGCCTTCTTGTTTGGCCTATACAAATATACATAAATACACACATTATACAAGGTAACATTTTAAGAAACTAACACTGAATGCATTAGCCAAAGTGGTTGTCTGCCTGGGTTCCTTACAGTTTTCGCTCAGCGTGCATGATTAAGTATTTAAAGTTATGGATGAATTGCCTGGTGTCGGACGGAGGCCAGGGTCTCTGGGGAAGCAGTCACACAGCCCCCTTGTCTTAGTTAAGTATTCATGTTGGTTTTTCCAAGGCAAATTTGAACGCCAAAATTGTGTTAGGTCTAAATACTATTTATGTTTTTTTTTGCAACCTGCTTGAAGATAGTTATAAATGTTAAAAATATAAGCCCTGCATGAAATTAAAAGAAATTTGGGAAACTGTTGGAAACTAAAATCTCTTTTTTTAAAAAATGTATATTTTTAGAGTTTGAAAACTCTGCTTATAACCTCCTGCTGCTGCATGGAAAGATGGCAGCTTGTTTATTTGGTTCACAGTGTCAGGTTGTTTTCAATGGGGTTGAAAGCTTGTATCCATACAGCTAAAACATTAGGTTACTTACCGTAACCCTGGTTCCCTGAAAGAGAAGACGACCACCAACGACATTATGTATGGGATATGCCTGCCCATTGGGTAGATATCGCTGAGCTGTCTATACCAGAGCTGCCGATAGGCCCCTTCCTGGGATGACGAACTCGGTCCAGCCCACCGAGGGATTAAAACCGTCATCCTGAGGAAGCCATTTCTCTTTTTCCATCGGTTCCATCGGTTGGTGGTTGTCTTGTCTTTCAGGGAACCAGGGTTATGGTAAGTAACCTAACGTTCCCTTTCAATTCGAAGACGACCACCAACGCCATTATGTATGGGACAATGTATACCCAGAGCCATCGCAAGGGAGAAGGAACGGCAGCATATGAGGGATGCATCAGAACCGCATAACCCAATGGTTAGCGGTGTGAGCTTACACCCTCAAGGACCCTCGTGCCTAATGAAGGCAGGGAAGGATCTACCACCTTAAGGCAGTACAAATATCGGACAGCAAGGCCCCTCTGAAGAGGGTCCAAGGTGTAGCCAACCCTCTAGTGGAGTGTGCAGCTACCTTGCCAGGTGGGGGCAAGCCAGCATCATCATACGCAGTCGAGGCTGTGTTCACAATCCAATGTGACAGATTTGAGAGGGACTGTCATAGGGTCTGTATACCCTAACAGACAAAGAGCTGGCCAGTATGACGCAGAGCTCTTGTCTTATCCACGTAACACCTCAGTGCCCGCACCGGGCAGAGGAAATTCAATCTCCTATCCTCCTCCGAAGCAAACAGAGGTGGACGGAAAGACTCCAATTCCACAGACTGATTCATGTGGAAGGCTGTAATCACCTTGGGGAGGAAAGCAGGGTTTGTATGCAGTGACACCCTGCTGCCATCGTCCCAAATACGCATACCCCGACAGCGCCTGCAGCTCAATGATCCGCTTTGTGGAGGTGATAGACAAGAGGAAGGCTGTCTTCATAACAGATGTTTCAACTCTATGGAGTGTATGGGCTCAAACGGGGCCTTCGTGAGAGCCTCCAGTACAACATCAAGGCTCCATTCAGGGAGAACAGCCCTCCTGGGAGGGCATAACCACCAAGCACCCTTCAAAAAAACGGGTCGCTAGTATATAAGCGCCCGGGACACTGAGTCAATGTAGACATGGCATGCAGATATGGCTGCTAGGTACACTTTCAACGAAGAGGTGGATCGACCCGCCTCTAACAGATCTTGCAGAAACTGCAAAATAGTTGCTATAGGCCAATAATTGGGTCATCACCAATTTTGAAAATACTTCCATATATGGCGTGTAACACCCCTGTGGAGGAGGCCCTTGCATTCTGCAGTGTACTGACAACTGCATCTGAGCGCCCTAAGGTGGACAGACAGTCCCGTTCAGGGGCCAGACCCACAGTTGGAGTCTGCCCGGTCCTGGGTGACAGAGGGTGACTTGCGTCTGACTGAGGAGATCCATGTACAGCAGGATCCCCCAGGGCTGGCCTTGCAGCAGCTAGCAGAGGTTTAAAAACCAGAATCTCCTCAGCCATCTAGGGGCCACAAAGAGAACTGTCGCCTTGTTTCTCCTGACCTTCTCGAAGAAGGCATGGAGCAGCAGTATCGGTGGGAAAGCGTACAAAATACATTGGGCCACTCGTGGGCTGCTCTCAGCTCCCATGCATTTATGTGCAGGGATGTCCAGCGATCCGACCAGGGTCCGCGAACTCCTCTGCCTGCCCAGACCACCCCCCAACCAGAGTTGGATGCATCTGTCATGTCCAATTGACGGTTGTGTATCACTCCCATCCTTACGCCTTCGCTCATGTGAGAGGTTTGCCTCCACCAGCGTAGAGCTTCCCAGCATAGGCGAGACACGGTCAGCCGACGGTGTCTGTTGTGCTTGAGGTGCAGCCGAAAGGCACTGAGCCACACTTGGATCGGGCGCATGTGGAGTAACCCTAGTTGGGTGGGTGATGAAGCTGCGGCCACCAGACCCAATAGTTTAACACAACACCTATTATACTGTGAACCCCTGTTGAACAGGGACAGACAATTGCGAATGGCAGCTACTCTGTCGTCAGACAGGTACGCTCGCATCGTAAGGGAATCCAGCCGGAGACCCAAGTAGGCCGTACTTTGCACCGGTATTAACTGGCTCGTGTGGGCCATTGCTGCTTCCTGCGACTGGGACAAATCAACCAGTAGTCCAGGTAGTTCATCACCCTGGCTAAGGAGAGGCCGAATGACAACACGGAAAATTCAAAGACGCTCCCCTTCCTGTGTGCTGGACGAATAGGGACGTGGAATACACGTCCTTTCAGTCCACTGTGATAATAAACCATTCACCCGGCTGGACAGCCTGGTGAGTACGGCAGCGCCAGCATCTTGTTCTCTCCTGTACCAGAGTACAGGAGGGGAGCATTGAGGCTACCTGCCGGGACGCCTTGCATTCTCGGTAGGAACGATGCAGCAATTCCTCAACCGCTGGTCCAAAGGAATGGTCAGGGGAGGTAGGGGCTGCTTCTGAAGGAAGGAGCTACCTTCCCATGAGTCCACGATCGAAATCGCATCATGGTCCTCCTCAGCAATGCTGACATCTGGTTCTGTAACATCCAGGGCGATCACCGTTGCAGACGGGGTCAGCTCTGGGGCCGGCGTTATCGGCTGAGCTGAGCCTGCCATCTGGCCAGGGGGTCCCAACGCCACGTACGGCTCAGCCGTGCTAGCAGAGGGCATTGTGCAGGATGTGCAAGCGTGGACTTTAGCTGCTGCTTTGATGTCTGCACAGCCCCAAGGGCGTTGTTTGAACACCAGAAGGTGTAGACCTGTGTATTGAAGCACTCAGGCACCAAGGGTGCAAAAGCACCGAGGACACTGAGTGAGGTAGAATACAGTACTGGTGCACCGGGTTCAGGTGTTATTAACATTCTGTGGCGCTAAGCACCAAGACATGGAGCACCTAACACCAAGGGCGCTGAAGCACCGAGATGCGCCTAGTCTTAACCGCATATAGTCAACACAACCCGGGGTAGCGCATAGCATACACCGGGGTGGATACACAGGCTCGAGTGGCTGCGGTAGGCAATCAGGAGAGCAGTACAGGGGAGCACATGGTGCAGCGAGGCGATAACCTGGTTCTGGACCGCGTGCAGTCACACAACGTGGCAGCGCGTAGCATATGCCAGAGTGGAGCACAGGCTCAAGGAGCTGCGGCGTGTTAGGCAGGAAGAAAAATGTAGTTTTTTGAACTGCAATGGCAGTAATAGGAAAAAATAGAGGCTTACACACACAGCAATTCAGCTATGGGAGAAACACATTCACCACGCCAGGCGGGTGATCAAGTGCGCCGAGTAGGCAGGCTGAAACAAGCCTGCTGATTCAACTCAACAGCAGGACGCAGCAGAGCTGGGTCCTGGTGGATATCACACTGCTACTACTTTTTCTTTTTAAACTACAAGGCAGTAAAGAAAAAACACATATACACACACACAACAGCAAAGCTGTGAGGGTAACATAGTAGTCACCACGGCAACATGTGTAACTGCTTTTTTTTTTTTTTACCAGTGCGCCGAGTAGGTGGGCTGAAACAAGCCGGCATATGCAACTCAACAGTGGGGCGCAGCAGAGCCGGGTCCCGGTGGAGGAATCGCGCTTGTATTATTTTTTTTTCAACTACAAGGCAGTGAAATAAAACCACACATGCACGCACACAACAGCAAAGCTGTGAGGGTAAATACAACAGACACCACGGCAACACGGGTGAACTGAAATTATTAAGCTTACCGAGAGGGCTGGCCGAGTCAGTCCAGCAGAGTTAACTCCACAGTGCAGCGTGGCAGAGCCGGGGTCCGGTGGAGGATCACGTGTCTTTTTTTTTTTAAAAACTGCAATAGCAGAGGAGAAAACACAAAACAGCGAGCGCTGTAAGGTTAGAAAGCAGGCTATTTGAAAAGAAAAAGATTAAACACAGCGCAGTTGTGCAGCGTTTATAGATGAATTCACAGAAGCAGAGTTTCTGATTCCAGGGAAGTGGCAAGCCGGCTTGCAGCAATGAAATTGCAGAAGAACTCCAGAAAACTTGAGAGAGAGTTATTTCACAGTCTCGATTACAGCAAATGGAGAGGGGTGTCTATCCTGGACTACGTGGAGTCATACAACCGGGGCAGTGTGTAGCCTACAGCGGAGTGGAGCACCATCTACAGTCAGAGGGCATCGAGGCACCTCATGCACCGAGCATGGAGCGCCTTTACTGGATGCCCACTCGGGAGCCCCCATATTTCAAAACAAACGGTTGATTCAAGAGGAATTGCTTTAAAAATAAGGCCACACATATCTAAAGTATGCAACACTATAACATATGTACAAATGCATTCTATTAATACTCAGGTCCAGATTCTCAAAGCATTACTCAAAATTACTCCAAAAAAAATGTTCAAATGACAATTTGGAAGAAATAGCCCTGAGAATGTAAGTGTTAGTCCTAACCGTTTTTTTTACAAACGAATATATGGAATTCTATCATATCCCAACAAAGCAATATTTTCATAAGCATGTTTACTATTATAACAAATTAATCTGAATCTAATATCCCCACTTCCTCTTTTTCAGCTCTCCCTTCACAAAGCTCCTGCTTTTGAGATTGGTCCCCACGTGATCATTTTAATATAGAATTCATAAACCTGGCAGAGAAAAATAGTTTGGGATAGAGTTTCACGTTTCAATGACTGCTGCCCCCACCCCCACGGTAGTGCTGTGTGGTCTGAGTTTGCTTGGGTGTGATAATCCTGTCTCAGCAACTAGACTCCAAATTGGTGGCTTTGACCACTCACCTTTTTATTTGTTTTATAGCTGCTCTTTGTCTGCCTTCAGGGAGGAATTCATTGTAATAATATTTGGACAATTGGAAGATAACAGGAGTAAAATAGGGTTAGTTTACTTCACTAAAACCAATCTGGTCTTGGTAAACCAAAAACAAGGGCCAAGTTACCAGGATTTGGGATCAGCTAGTTTTCATTTGAAGGTGATGAGGGTTTGTGCTGGCATTTTGAGCTGGAAAGCTGCAATACAGTGAACCAGTCTATTGAGAACTTTACAATATTAAATAATTAACTATATATAGATGTGTGACTGCTTTATATTAATTTACGTTCAAAAACGAAGAAAAGCTACTACAGTGCTCCTACTGAAACAATGTGGTCAGATTTGTTTACAAAAGTGATGACAGCTAGTGTGACCTCTAAACCAGAATACATTATTCACCGCAAACTCTGGAGGCCTGGGGTTAAATCTGGCTCGCCAGTAAAGTCTTAATCTTTTTTTAAGAGGCCCAGGACTGAGGTGCTCACAAAACAGTTTGGGGAAAAAAAGTTACTTTAAGAGACCATTATGCTGAAAGAAATAAAATAAATGAAGTTTACACCAACAGTATTCCCTTACTGTACAATTGAAAACACATTTCATGCATTCTGGAACTGGTATTGAATATGAGATGTACTGTGTGTAATCAGGTATAAAAAATACATTTCTACCACTTACCAGTAATCTTAACTTGACCTCTCAGTAATTCAATGATAACACTGGAATATATTTACCAGTGACAACAATCTGGTTGTTTTACCTTCCCTGGCTTGGGATCACCAGCCACGGTGCCCACCATAGAGCATTTTCCTTAAGAGAAGCAGACACAAGTGTTTACCTGAGCAATTTTGTATTAACAGTATATACTGGGGATCATCACCATATGCTTCGATCTTTTAATATGCCGGTACCAAGCGTTGCATATGCCCATTGATTACCAATTAATAACCTATAATGAAATACAGGATAACTTCACTGTAACGAACACCCACGGGACTTGGAGAAATGTTCATATTCACTACCAGAGTCATTAGGCACAAAATCTGTCTCTGAGTCTGAGTCCATAAGGAGGTCAGCAGCAGCCTCTGCACTGAGCCGCTTTCTTGCCATTTAACTGAGTAAAACTTCAAAATTAACAATAAAATAATAAAACACAAATAAATTTCAAGCCAATTTATCCCAATTTCAATATATATATATATATAATTTTTTTTAAAGGAAACAAATGAAAAAAAATTGGATCTGTACAGTATTTATTGAAAAACCAACCCCCAAAAACCTTAATTACTGTACAATTGTAGAAAATATATAACCTAAAATAAATCAATAAATACTAATCAAAATAGTTTTTTTACAATAAATAAATAAATAAATAAATAAATAAATAAGTGGAAAAAAATCAAAATGCAGAATAGGAAAAATAATCTGATCTGAAATATACAATGCTGTCATCGTAGAAAATTGATAATACAATTATATCCTATTATGTTGTGAGAGGGGATAATTATTCTTTTTTAAAAAAAGACATTTTTTAAGCCAGTCCTTCTCACAATTGACAGTAAAATATGTTTTATAATATTTTTTTGTATTTTTTTTTTAATTTATGGAGCTATATCTTGTATACAAACAAAACAATTTTATGAAACAGGGATGAGAAAAAAAATCTGATTTTAGTAGAAAATGAAAAACCACCGCTCCCTAAAAACACATCGTTGAGAGAAGAGGTGAAAACATTATACTGTATAACCTAAAAAATAAATCCAATACATTTTAAGCAAAATCATTTTTTAGGAACGGTAAGAAAAATGAAGATTAAATAAAAAAGTATAAAGTAATAGATAAATAGAGGGATCACAAAAATAATATTCTTAGAAAAATATGTCAAATACATGCAAATGTAAAATAGATTGTTGTTGTCTTTTCCGTTTGTTTTCAGAGTGATGTAGTGACAAGGAGGGAGGCAGTTTGTGTGCCGCACCTTGGAAAATTGATAACTTGATTCTGTTAACCTTCAGTTAAAGTAGAGTTCACCAAATGGGAGTTAACAGTTACCCACGAGTGCTATTTTTGTAAAAATTCTACATTATTCAGAGGTATCACTTACACCACAAACAGATGGTAACCTTTTTATTATTTTATTTCTCAACAAAAACCCACATAAAAGACATAAAGCAGACCCTCTACTTCTCTAAGGTCTCTATCCAACTACTCTGTATACTGTAGCTGCTCTGTCAGATGTATATATTACAACTGGAAGAAGAGAAGCTTGTTGTATATTCTCTTTAGTACGCTCAGTCATGCAACCGTGCAGATGGCAGACTGTATTAGAGCCAAGATGACGTTAGCTATACAGATCACTGGTAATGATGCTGGTCATGAAATAAATGATACAAGGCGAGATAAGAAAAAAAAAGAGGTAGACGTGAGGCCTGAGCAAACCTGTTTGTGCGATATTCCTGGCGCTGTGTTTACTTTGTCGTGGAGTTGTGCCAGCTCAGCACCGTTTACTGCACAAACAAGTAATCTGTCAAGTGGACGTGTCCTCTTAACTGAACCTTTTTCTGTGGTTGTGTCATATATTTTCATACAATGCCCACAGTTCTGGATCGTTGCTACCTGACATAGAAAAGATTAAGCCGAAAGTGGAGATAAGGCAATGGGAGACGGCGCCACTGGTTGCCCTCCTGTGCAGCTCAAGCGTTTTAACAATTGACTTGCAGATCAAACCAGAAGTGTATTTCTCCTTAACTTGCCACTAATCCCAAGCTGACATGGCTTCCTGCCTCAATCCCCTATTGGTTGCAACATCTCTTTCCTTGGTTTGTGCCGACAATGTTACAACTGGGGTACCACTCTTGTGGCAAGCCAAGCCCCTGATTGGTGGCGATTCTTCTGTCTCTGACATCCCTGAACACCTGCTGCAATTGAACTGTTGATCATGGCTCACAGAACCTTCCTGAACGTGGTACCAGCAGACCCAGGGTCGTTACAATATGTAATACTGTTTTTAATGAAGCCAACAATTGTCTATAAGAGCTTAATGAATATAAATATGTAAATATTTTAAATCTTAATATGTAAATCTATCTATTTATTGAAATAAGTGTTATTATAAGTGTTATTTCTTGGAGCCAAACCTTGCTCAGCCAGAATGCCAACAGATATTACCAAATCAGCTACCTGTGTCTCCAATACATGCAGGTGATGAACCATTTCTAGAGAAGCATTTCTTCCCTCCCAAGCAGAAAAAAAAACAAATCTTTCAACATGTGTGTCTTGAGCTAGCATGCAAACAACACAAATCACCAGCTCACTGCTTTCCTTTACCAGAGAGAAGCCCATGCAATCCATATCCTGTACTGTATATAAGAAAGTATTTCCGAGAACTGCTGTTTCAACTAACAGCGAACTCCAGACCTCTTAAAGGAGTGCTAACCAAGGTTTTCAAATCTATTCCCCTTATTAACTCTAGCAATATTATCCCCCCCTTTAATTCTGTTGAAGATCTTTTTGTTTGTCAGTTTGGAATTTGCAGATCTAAAAAATAACGCCATGAATGAAAAGTTGCTGCTGCCCAATGGTTAGGGCCATACCAAATTCACGGTACATTTTCGTAAATTTCACTGTAATAACATTTAAAGATTTCACGGTTTCAGCTATTTAAATCTTACATTTCATGGTGGTGTAACAAAGTATGAACATGTGGTTAAAAACAGCAAAATATAAACATTTAAAGCACTAAAGTTGACAAAACCATGTGACTAACAAAGTAGAAACACTAAAAGAAAAAGAAACTGAAATCCAGAGGATCGCTCTATGATTGTTGTGTTTAGGTTGTAGGTCGGCTGGGGAGCCTTTGGCTTATTGTCCACCAGCGACCCCTGTAGCTGGCCGGGCGCCAGCAGGCCGGCCTATATGCAGTTCAAAACTTTGTAGTCCTCCGATGTTGTAAGTTCTGGATATGGCTGCAGAGTGAAAAAAAGCGGAGGGCTGACGGTACTCATTTCGGAGGATGTGAGTGCTCGTCTTTGTCTCTCCCGAGTTAGTTTGGAGGTTGCAGCGGTGAGCCAGGTTGAATAACAATTGGACATTCCAAAATTGGGAGAAAACTGGGAAATGAATAATGAAAAAAAAAGAAGTAGCGGGGTTCCGAAAAATATTTATACATAGTTATGTGTTACTACAACTGTTTAAATAAAATGTTCTTTTCATTGTTAACATCCTGACAACTTTTTTACACTTAACACTTTTTTACACTTTATAACTTTAAAATCTGCTTCAAAGCTCCTTTCAAATGGCCGCTCTTGTGTACTGGGGTTCGAGGTCTGTCCTCTAAATCACTGCAGGAAGAGTGATTAATAAAAAACAAACATAACAAGTACTGTGGGCAATAATCCTTACACTATCAGTGCACTAGAGCGGCCATTTTGAAATGGGTTTTGAAACAGAGTTTAAAGTTATAAGTGTAAAAAGTTGTCAGGATGTTAACATTGAAAAGAAAAATGACAGGTACATTATTTAAACCGTTGTAGCAACACGTGGGGACGTGTAATGCTGTATTTTTTCTGGAAACCTGCTACTTACTCTTTAACTTCAACTGACAGGTTTTTACACTGCCTGGGCTACAGAGTATAACCTGTACTGGGCTAGAAACACCCAACCAGCAGATGTTACATTAAGACTGTCAACTCTCCCCACCCCTTGAGTCAGGTTTGCAGCTTCAAACAAATAAAGAAAAAGCTTGAACAAAAGTCCTGACTCAATACTCTCACTAAAGTGGATAATCCCAGTGATAACTATAGTTTTATGGAAGTCAGGGCCCCTAATTACCAGTGTAGGTGACTCCTTTATACTTACAACATAGATCCAGTTTCAAAGGCTACAATCTCTGTACAACAGGTATTTTCTAAGCACAGGCTTTGTTATAAATATTAGCCCTGCTTTAAATTGCATACTAAGGTAATTACCATGGATTTGTTTAGGTACGGTTGCAATAAAGACTTAATGGAAATATCATTTTGTTTTAAAGCTCTGTTTTGGTCATTTCTGAAATTAAGTAAATGTCTCTTCTTGACAACGGTGATATTACTGTATGTCTTGATGATGGGGTCAGGGGCCAAGGGACATTGAATACACAGATAATATGTATGACAATGTGGGGCCAAGGGACATTGAATACACAGATAATATGTATGACAATGTGTCATGATGCATGTAATGGCCCTTATGAACTACCCAACAATGCAGATGTGTATTAAGTTATACAAAAAATATGATAAGCCCTGATTTTGGCAAATTTTGGGTCTTTTCTCAACACAACTTAAAAAAGGAAAGTGGAAAACCCAGCACAATGATCCATAAAGCTAGTCAAACCAACCCTTCTAGTCTGAGGAAGCTCCAAAAGCTATCCACCTCCAAAAGCTATCCACCTCATGATGATTTTATAAGAATATACTTTTATGTCTTGATGATTTTGTGATAAAAAAAATAAAAACTTGAACTGATTACCAAATGAACTGTGTTGTGACAGAAATATTGACACTTCCACATGAAACATGAACCCTGGGGCACTGTCTGTGTACTTGCACTTCCACAAGCTGGTGTTTGCAGAGAGCTAGCCAAGCACTACGGCAAGCCAAATTATCATTTAGATATATTTCAAATTTCATTTTGAGATACTGTGGCAAGGGAGAGCCGCACCAGTCCCCTGGAATGGAGGGAGAGCTGCACCAGTCCCCTGCAACAGGGGGAGACTACACGCTGCTCCCACCTTCGTCGCCAGGAGACTACACGCTGCTCCCACCTTCATGGCCAGGAGACTACACGCTGCTCCCACCTCCGTCGCCAAGAGACTACACGCTGCTCCCACCTCCGTCGCCAGGATACAACACGCTGCTCCCGCAGAGGGTGAATGCCTGCTGGGTCCCTTTCCACCAGCAGAGGGTGAATGCTTGCTGGATCCACTTCCACCAGCAGAGGGTGAATGCCTGCTGATATCACTTCCCCGACCGCCATCATCACCCCCAAGAGGAGAGGAGCAGGAGCTACCTCTGCCTCCATCACCACCAGGGGGAGAGGAGCAGGAGCTGCCTCTCCCTTCACCAGAAGAAGGACCAAGACGTGATGCTGGCATTCCTCAGCAGCCACTACATAGTCTGCTGAGGGGAGCACAGTGGATAACAGCCCGGCCGCAGCGGCTACGAAGAGGGCCAGCATCGCCGCAGTCACTGCCACAGTGGCCCACCAAAGCACCGCCCGAGGATGCCTGCCTCGCACCGCCCAAGGATGCCTGCTTCGTCGCATCGCCTGGGGCTGCCTGTTGCTCCGCATCACCTGGGGAGACCAGCTCGCTATTGCCGGGAGATACCTGCCCTGGAGGTAGTTTGCTGCTGGCCTCCAGGGATTTGCTGGGGTTGGAGGAGCCAGCCTTCGAGCTGCCAGCACGTATGATGACAGCCTCACTGTTGGCAGCATTTCCGCTGCCAGTGGTGCAACAGGAGGAGCCGGCTTTGGTGCGATCAGCAAGTCAGCTGACCACCTCACCATTAGCAGCTGGTCCTCTGCCAGGACTGACAGCATTGCACCTGGCAGTCTTTCTGCTGCCAGAGGTGCTGCTGTCAACCTGGCTACTGGCAAAATTGCCACCCATGAACCCCTTGAAGTCCCTGTTCTTGGCCGGGACTTGGCGACTTTGGGGATTTTAAGTGGGGAGGTGGCCATTGAGGCCATGTGTGCTGCGCACAAGGGAGTGGGATATGTGGCAATGTGCCCCGCCCCTGTGTGCATTTCTGTGTTATATGTTGCATGTGGTGTGTTAATGTTGGTGTATAGATATTGCTGCACGGGATATTACTGGGTGTGTGTAGCACGAATTATTTAAAATGTATAGTTGTATTTAGGCACTGGGATTGCACTTCACGTGCATTTAAAGTATTTAATAATATGTGAGCACGGAGTTGCACAGAATTAGATCACGTGCTGGGATCCAAGTGAATAATTAATTAGTAATTGAATCCCGGCACAACAGTATACATAGATGCACAAAGCACTCACTCAGGGTTGTGTGTTCGGTGAGTGGAGAACGGGTGTGAGGAAGGAGAAAAAGTAAAGACAAGAAAAGTAAAGTTTCTTTGACTCACCGTGTTTGTTTGTCTGTTTACTGTTTTGTCATTTTGTTCATCTATTTATTTTGGCCCAAAGTGCCGTGTGCTGTTTGTTTGTTTAAAAACTTTTATTTTGGTCATTATTAAAAGCGCAACAGCGCAATTCACATTTCACTTTGCAGTACTGTGTGCTTCTTCAGGGTCTGATGTCACCACTACAGCCTGCTTGTCACAGAGACCTAACAATGAAATAAAGATATCTCAAATTGATTTACAGATATCTTTAAATAATGTTTTGCTAGCATGGTACACCAAACTGTCATTTAGAGATATTTTGAAATAACTTCCTGTTTATTTAGAGATATCTCGGAATGAACAGGAAGTGATATCTTAAAATGATTTAGATATATGAAAAATGCATTTTAGATATCTCATTTAAAGCTCCATTTGAAGATATTTGGAAATCATTTTGAGATATCTCTAAATGTATTTTAGACTTGAAATGATTTAGTGATATCTTTAAATATTTGAAGATATCTATAAATATTTAGAGAAATGATTTAGAGATATCTTAAAAATATTTATAGATAAAAGAGATTAAATTAATTTGAGATATCTCTAAATGATCATTTGGCTTGCCATAAAGCACTCCCACTTTCTCATGGGGAAAGACTTATCTGCATTTTGATTAG
This sequence comes from Acipenser oxyrinchus oxyrinchus, assembly GCA_030684275.1. NCBI lineage: Eukaryota > Metazoa > Chordata > Actinopteri > Acipenseriformes > Acipenseridae > Acipenser > Acipenser oxyrinchus. The sequence goes on along the minus strand of CM060248.1, from coordinate 90,443,612 downwards.
ACTGACATCTGTTCTGAATCAGACTGCAAAGGAAAAATAAAAATTATATTTCTACAAGGTCATCAACTTAGGCAGAGGTTCTCAAAGTATTTTTTTATTGTTATTGTTTAAAGCGCGCTTTTTTTAACCCATGACGTTTTTTAAGCCAAGTATACATTTATTTTTTTATAAACCTTCCCCCTATGAATTCAATCAACAAAATAGAATCAATTTGCATATGCGTCAACAGAAATAAAAGTTGCCAGGTGTTTCATACTCTTTAGAAACATGAGGTACAGTGTTCTGAAGGATCATAAATACATTGTGCAAACTTTGAGCTGTAGCTGGAAAAAATAGCAAAAGAGTAAAGCAAATATATTTTGACTGATACAATTGTAAAAACGTTGCAAAGCTTACAGGAGCTAAAATGAAGGTTGGGGTGACCGCCGGCTACAAAATGCTGTGTGTGTGCCATTGTGATGTGTGAATAAATGGAATAGCTTTGCGTGACTTTTTGGTGTGTCGGGTCTTATTTTGTAGAGTGTGCTTGGAGGCCTGAACCAAGGCTGGATGTGTGCGAGTGAACATTGAAGAGTCATTTTTCTAACAGTCCTAATTTAGTAGCTGACTTGAATCACATTGGCTTTCTTGTGCATTAATTATATCCTCCCCTCTGTAAAACTGGTTCAAATACCCATGTGATATTGCATCCCAGTCCCCTCTTATGTCCTCGATGTTAACCATGCAGTTGGTTTTTGGAGTATTCAACACAGTAACCACCCATCTTAAACTATGCGTTTTCCACAATGTGTTTGTCTTCCCACTTGTTGTCATGAATGCACATGTTTTACCGTTTGACTAGCACTGGTAAGCATTTTCTGTCTGTTGAGTGTGAAGCTGTGGAACCTTTTGTAGAATCTCACACTGGCCGTGTTATATTTACTTATATTGCTAGAGGTCCTGGTGTTTAGCGATTCCCTTGATGAAGACAGGAATGAGAAAGCACCAGGTCATCAGTTCATACTAGGCTGGGTAGTCTCCACATGGGAGGAGTGCAGGCAGCTGCTTTGTGGAATTCAAAGCTTGTTCATACTGCGTATTTCTAAGAGAATCCTCATTTACAAGAGTCATAAAATATGACTTCAATATAGAATTAAAACAAATAAAACCTACATACTGTGCATAAATGTAACCATCTCCATTGTTTTATAACTTTGGAACCAATGCCATTCAGTAACAAAAAAAAACAAACAGTAAGCATGATGTCAGATTAGATAGAATTTGGGATTCACAGATTTTCACAAATCTATTCATTTCCATTAATGCACACACCTTGGAACAGCAAACGGCAAACCAGTCTCTGTAACAGTATTTTTTTCCGTAGCACTTCATATCGAGTGTATATAACTACATTGTAATTACTCACAGGGCTATGTAGTTACAGTTCATCAGCATGCTTAATTACAAAATTAAATGGATTGCTAGTGCCTTTTGTATCTATCCTGTATTTACACATGTGCTTGTGTATTTACAATGTAATTACTATGTAATCGCATGTGCAATGATCACTTTTTCCATAATATCACAAGGACACAGCGGTAAGTATAAATCTACTTCCCTTCCTGAGAATAGGCTGCAATTCACAAGGTCTTAGAGCTCGTCTCGAGGGAACCGTTCTGACCAACCCTTCTTTACCCTCATTTAGTTAAGTCAAGGCACCCCAGGAGTGAATGCACAGTTTGGTTTTGTTAGAAAACACTGTAATCCTTGGCGCCAGCATAGTATGTTTTAACTGCTGCAAGGCTAAAGCATGCTTAGCTGTATCGTTGCCTTGTGTTTTACTTGGCTACACACAGGACAAAAAGGGTCTTTCACAAGCAGTGTTTGTGTATTATATTACCAACTGAAGGACATAGTGGTTCCATAAACTGTTCTATAAGGGTGTGTGGGTAGGATGAGAACCAGCCTTTGAAGCTGAGTAATGAAAAAATAATTAGGAAAAATGGGATGAGAATGTAAACTGTGATTCAAATTTAATTGTATATTTGTCTTACTTGAAGACGTAGGAATATTACCCGGTACACAGGAAGAAGCACATCTGCCATAGATTTCCTGCTGTGTTCAATTAAAATAGGTGAAATACTGTACTGTACATCCACCACCAAAGAGGAGATTTACTGGAAGCACCTTTTGAACCCTGTTTCTTAAGAAGTAAGAAATAAGTCATCAAAATGTGAGCTGATGAAGAGTTTCATCTCAATTGGATAAGATGTTTCTCTAAAGTGACTAACAGAAAGATAGTCAACTGGCCAGGCAGACGGCCAACATACCATATACCCCCAAATGATAATGCATTACATAACTTACTAAAGAGGGTGAACCAACATCATAATTGGGGTTTCGTCAAAATTAAACAAGTAGTCTCTAGATATAACCACAACTCCAAAGTGATGTAAGAACATGCATAAACAATATTAAGTCTACACAGGTCCAGATATTACTGTACAGAAGTACATAGTTATTGTACAGTAAACCCATGCAAAATAGATTGAGTTTTCATACAAGATAACAAGGGCCTTATTCACATAAAAAAAAAGTATCACACTGCTACAGAATTTCATGGGTCTGTGACGGCATTACTGAGATTAAAAAAGATCTCACAGTGTTTACATCAAGATGACACTGAAGAATGAAGCCCTATTATGGACATGTGAAATATGTATACGTTTTCCAAACAGTTTCATTAGAAATCATAAGCCCTCACCACAAAATGTTCTGCTCTGCCTAAAACATGAAACAGCCCATTGTTCACTGTTTCAGAGCACCAAGCGGAATAACCGCAGTTATCAATCACAAGCACTTTCAGCTGCTCTTCCGTGGAAAACAGCCAACATTCCCCAGCAGGTGTCAAATACCAACAGATAGAAATAATTAAAAGGAGCGGCTTGTTAGTGCTGCACTTAATTCATCATCGCACAAACCAGACCTGCAACGCAGTTGTGTGTTCAAGTCAATGGCACAGTAACTTTTCTAATGAGACATTCTGAAATGGGTCGAATATGGAGTGGTACAGTATGGTAATTGGCAAGTGTCTAAATATGCCAAGAAGCGAAACCTGCAAGTCACCTAGCGAGCACCTTTGAACAATGTATCTGCCACAATGTCAACCTGTTTCTTTTGTGACTTTATTTCAGGTGGAGAATTAGTCCACAGGAAACCGTGCCTAAGGGCTAGTTCATACTTCTGTCGCAGATGAATGCGATACATCAGGCGGAGACTGATAAAAAAGCTGTGCAGTTTCACTATTTGCTGTATGAAAGAGGCATTGTGTCACAGCCCTTTTGACTGCGTATGACTGTCGTTCATACTTTAAATACAGACTGCATTCGCGTAATTGGAAAAATTGACATTTAAGGAGGTGCTGAGTTTGTACCTCTTATACAAGAGGTTTAAAAAAATCAAAAGCAACGTTGTTGGTACATCCGTCCTCTCAACCAACAGAGAATCCAAATGAGAGAATTGTATACATTAATTACAGAGATGCGGGCATGTGACAGTGAGAGCATTTTTTAGAATGGCAGGTGAAAGGTTTGATGATCTGTTAAACACATTGGGATCATTGCTTCAACGCAAAAATTCACAGCGATGTAGCAGCACCTGTAGAAAGACTTGCACGTAAAACTGGCAATACTTCAGGGTTTTCTTGCTCTTTACAAATCTATCATGCAGTTTTCTCCATCAGGCTTTACATTCTCTCCAGTCCTTTTCTATTTTTTTTTCTGAATAATACACACCAATGCTGTTTCTGTTATTTGGGCATCTCTGTATTCTTTAAGTGAGGGGTTATATAAATGTGGATGTTTACAAACTTCTTCTATTAAAAGTTCCTCAAAGTCTTGCTCCATGATGGTACCAGCGTACGACCATGTAGCAAATGTTGACATTTTTCAACATCATCCGACCCCATGCGATTTCAGGTCACAGACGCATGAGAAAAGGCTGTACGACTTTCCAAAAAAGACGCACGTCGCAAGAGTGTGGATGACGTAATTCCGACCTGGCACGCAGGATTGGAGACCATTGACTCCTGCCAGAAATGATGTCGGAGTCTGAAGTATGAACCAGCCTAAAGGCACTACACACAGTAGAAAACATGGTTGCTAGGCAACAACCATATTAGGTGAACTACAGTAAAATAGTTATACCCCATTCCATAGTAAAGGCTCTGTTCCTGCACTTATACAACTGGTTTCCTAGACCCTGTCACTTAAGTAAGGTAGTCCGAGATTAGTGCTAATAGGGATCTGTGAAACCAGCTGGTAGAATGTTATTCCAGAAGTTGTTTTTACCCTGTAACAGAAATAACCCCAATAAATACTTTGGTAACACTTTATATTAAGGTGCTGCTTATTAATATTTTATAGATGCTTTATAAATGTATAACAGATACTTAATAACTATGTTATAGATTGTTGATAAAGTATTATAAATGGTTTATAACCATGCAATAGCCATATACAGAATTACAGTTTTATAAAGGGAACAGTTATTCACACCTATTCTACGCTGGGATGTTTAATTGTAATTCCATCTATGGCTATTGCATGGTTATAAACCATATACAATGTTTTATTAACACTCTATAACACATTTATTAAGCATATATTATACATTTATAAAACATGTATAAAACATTAATAAGCAGCACCTTAATATAAAGTGTTACCAATACTTTCTTTAGGAAATTAGTGAAGGACATACATTTTACTACCATAACTCAAATAAAAGTCTTACCTGAGTTCAGGTAATACACAGCAGTAAAATGTAGTTAAAATGATACGCACCAAGGACTGCACGGCCTAGTAGCTTAATTTAGCGGTGCATGAAGTTAATAGTTATTGTGTTCAAATAAATGAGACCTCAATAATATCCACTTAAACGGTGCCTATCTGCTTACTCCAGCCTCTTCAGCCCACCCTCAGTAAAGCTGCAGTGTTAAGTTGCTGTTTCCAGTGCTTGGTGGGGCCTGTAATTACTTTACACATTCCCACCAGAAATATTTGCATTTAAGTGTTGCACTTTTTACAGAGTGGTTTGTGGCAAAGCATGCAGCCCCCAACTATTAAGAGGTAAGCTGAGCTTTTTTGATATGTTTATGAGACTGATTCCAACCACAACACATTAAGGCTATCTAATTAAACCAGGGTGCGTTTAATGTGGGGTTGTAGGGCACAAGAAACCCACAGTAAACTTTCAACCCCCACAGTACATTTTGATAAATGTGTCCCCAGAAGACGACATAATTAAGATTTAGCAAAATGTTGTTTCTGTAGTTTCTAAATCTCTCTGTAAGTCATTATAGCTGAAAAACAGTGTATCTCAATGTGAATGCTCACTAGAACTTGACTAGAATAGATTATTTATTTATAAATAATTGTGAATTATCTTGGGAGGTTTTGTGATCCACATTATGAAAATCTTACCGCTTCGAATGTTCACATTCAAATTAGCTTCATTTTTTTTGTTTATGTTTCTGCTTCCAATTAATTAGCAATTTATTCTGAGTGGTTCTAAATCTGCTTTGACTTGTTTGTTTTGAGTATGACTGGAAAGCCTAAGTGACTGGACTGAACAGTCACATGGTTTGAATGGAATGGGAAAGTCTGTTTGGTCCAGACACTTACGGTTAGAGTTTAAAACAAGCTCAAAAACAGATAAAGGCAGTGTAGCAGGATAGCGTCAATAATGCGACTCAGAGCCAAGAAAGCTGCAGTTTAAGCACTGCTGCACACTTTTATACAAACAGGAACAAATAAACAGGCACAAGGGCCAAAATAAACGGTTTAACTCACTACAGACTTCCACACTTCCACACACAGTTCCTATCTACCTACACACCAACCCCCAAACAAAGGCTTTCCTCTCCTCTAAATATCATGTGGCGAGCCTAATTAACTATTAATCATTCAATTAAGGTTCCTGACACAGGCTTACAGGGAGGATTTTATCCCCCTCCCTGCCAACCCTATATTCCCAACACCCACACACTCTTGGCTTTCGCCCTACCACTGAGAAGTGATAAAAACTCAATATGCGAGCCACAGAACCCAGAAACACTCAGAATTATCGCAAACACCATAAAATAGTAAGGGGATGTTAAAAAGCATCTAAAGTGACTTTAAAGATATACAGTACAGAGAAAACATTACACCTGGTTATATGGTCCAATTGTTTTAACGCTTTCCACCCTCTGTGTACACAGCAAACACGTAATACATGTTCTGTTTTTACAGGGAGAGGATCCCCTCAGGACCCCGTCCACCAGGGTCAGTGAGTGGTTCAGTATTACATTTCCATTCGCTTCTGCAATCAGCGTCCCTTCAGAGAAACTGATCAAAAAATATATAGGACCATTTCATAGAGATGATGCTCAGCGTTGTGTAAAGTGATTGATGGTATTCTCTGATTAAAAAAAAAAAGCTTTTTGTCTGCCTGTGCTTACAGAGAAAATTGCAATACTAATAGGGGGCTATTCAGTTTTGCTGAAAGGCAGGGAAAGGCTTGATGCAGTATTTCACATGCCAGTAAGACTCCTTAGCAAGCATTTAAAACTAGATTTTTTTAGGATACACCTCGACAACAAGAAAAAAAAGGAATCAGATTTGGTCAGCAAATTCAACATATAGGGTGTGTGCATCAATGGAGGGCAGCTTGTTTCAGTTTCTTTTCTGGTTTATTGTTACCGTACGGGAACCGCAGAACTGTTTAATCTCTGCTGATCATATAGTAACTTTGTGTACCAAAGATAAAGGAGTTGGAACCATGCCAGTGCATCAAGTCAACACTGCAGAAGTGTGTTATCTTTGCCGGTACACAATGTATACAAAGTTACAATGTACAGTGTAATACGTCAAGATGTGTAAATATGTACGTGTTATGATTTTGTAATTCATATATTAATTGACTGTTACAGTTAGTACTTGCATACAGATTACATTGAATACTTAAAATGAAACATAACATACCTCATAATAAGTTTTTATAGATTAAAATTTTGGAGGTTTGTGGAACAATAAAGTATATATATATATATATATATATATATATATATATATATATATATATATATATATATATATATATATATTCACTACCTAGATGCACTTAGAAATCATCAATGCTGCAAATCCTCAGACTATTATTTCATTTACATTTAATTAACTTTTTGTTTTACTCATTAGGTCATTATAGCTGAAAAACCATGTATCTCAACGTGAATGCTCACTAGAACTTGGCTATGCCAAATTAAGGCTTGTTTTAGTCCTTTTTTTTATTTACAGCATTGCCCTTCGTCATGTAACGTATTGCAGTTTGCTTGTTCTGCTGTTGTGTGAATAATGCTTGTTTTTATTCCACCACGCATTTTGGTATATTGTTTGTTTTATTTAATTTTTTTTTTTACTTTCTGTAATTGAATCCTCATCTGGTTTCCATGGAAACATGCTCCTACGCAAGACTGTATTTGCATGACAGTTGTAAAGGCAATTTTTTCACACTCATTGACTTAAGAACTGTATTTCTTTTTCTTTTGTATGATTTTTTTCTGGATCCTGATAACAGCTAGAACATTCCCACAGCTGTGATCCTGGCTGATTATGCCTATTGCAACAATGCATATATAAAAAAACAAACAGTACTTTAGGTTTTTATTGCTTCGATCCTATTGACTGCCAGTTTTGTATGTGCATTGTGAGAGTTGAAAAGAATGCAAACATTAGGCAATACTTATTAAAAAGACATCCTGCATTCTGTAAGAAAATTAAACATGTTTAAGTTCAGTGTGGACCAAACAGAAACAAACAATTGCTTTACAGTTTGCAATAACAGTGAATACAATAACAACCACAATAACAGTGAAAGATTAATAGATAATTTAGTTAACAGTAACAAAAACAATTACATTTTAATCTCACATTAAAATGTCATTATTTGTATTACTGGCAACCAATACACAATACTACCTCTGTCCAAGTTAAAAAACCTCACCCCTCTACACTGGTCCTACAGTACCAACTATTAATTATGAAGCACTTAGAATATCACTGACACATTTAACATTCTATATAAAAACCTTCAAATTATTTAGATACACACTTATCATTCCAAAGGCTGTAAAACTGACATATATGAATTTTGAAAGATAATTTTAGGCTAGGCTTCTAAGAGTAGGCTAAAATCCACTCTCCACATGGGTAAACTTACAGTAGTCACAGAGCACTTACAGTACGCATTGTGACATCCTTGGGGTAAGGGACTCTATATTTATATAATATAATACAAGACAAGACAATACAATACAATAAAATGAACATTTCTATAGCACCTTTCATCACAAGGGTCCCAAAGCACTTCACACACACACAAATAGAAATTTAAAAAAAGAGACCAAAAAAAGTGTTTTAAATTAGAAAAACTAAGATAAAATGCTTATTTGTAATATACACTGAGTGTACAAAACATTAGGAACACCTGCTCTTTCCAAGAAATAGACTGACGGGGTGAATCCAGGTGAAAGCTATGATCCCTTATTGATGTAACCTGTTAAATCCACTTCAATCAGTGTAGATGAAGGGGAGACAGGTTAAAACAGGTTAAAAAAGGATTTTTAAGCCTTGACACAATTGAGACATGGATTGTGTATGTGTGCCATTCAGAGGCAAATGGGCAATACAAAAGATTTAAGTGCCTTTGAACGGGGTATGGTAGTAGGTGCCAGGCGCGCCGTTTGAGTCTGTCAAGAACTGCAATGCTGCTGGGTTTTTCATGCTCAACAGTTTCCCATGTGTATCAAGGATGGTCCACCACCCAAAGGACATCCAGCCAACGGCAGGCCAGTGGTCGAAAACGGTTCATTGATGAAAGAGGCCAAAGGAGGATGACACGAATTGTGCAGAGCAACAGACGGGCTACAGTTAGTCAACTGACAGTCCAGTACAACATTGGTGCCGAAAGACCCATAAAAGAATGCACAACTCGTCGTACCTTGACATGAATGAAGTATGGCAGCCGACGACCTAACAGAGTTCCACTTCTTTCAGCAAAACACAAGAAACTGCGGTTGCAGTGGGCTAAGGAATGAAAACACTGGACACTGGAGAATTGGAAAAACATTGCCTGGTCTGATGAATCCCGGTTCCTGCTGTTTCACGCTGATGGGAGGAATAGGGTATGGAGAAAACTACATGAGTACATGCATCCATCATGCCGCATGTCAACATTGCAGGCTGGTGGTGGTGGTGTGATGGTGTGGGGTGTGTTTTCATGGCAGACATTGGGCCCCTTGATAAAAGTGGAGCAATGTTTGAATGCCACAGGATATCTGAACATCATTGCCAATCAGGTGCATCCCTTCATGGCAGCAGTGTATCCATCTGCTAATGGATTTTATTCAGCAGGATAATGCCCCATGCCACAAGGCTAGGATTGTCCAGGAATGGTTCCACGAACATGACAGTGAATTCAGCTTAGTGCAGTGGCCTGCCCAGTCACCAGATCTCAATCCAATTGAGCATCTGTGGGATGAGATGGAACGAGCTATTCGGAGTAGAGATCCACTTGACACAACTGTGGGAAGCATTGGAGTCAACATGGGCCAGCATCTCTGTGGAAAGCTTTCGACACCTTGTAGAGTCCATGCCCCAGTGAATTGAGGCTGTTCTGAGGGCAAAAGGGAGTGCAACTCAATATTAGGAAGGTGTTCCTAATGTTTTGTACACTCAGTGTATATATATATATATATATATATATATTTTTTCCCCCAATTTGGAAAGTCCAATTATGTTTTTTCTCCTCACATGGCGGGTCCCCACACAGCACAGAGCATCCTCCGATCTCACAAGCCTAAAGCCAGAATCGGTTTTATGCAGAGCAATCCAGAGCAGAGGTGGGCGGGCTACCGATCCCAGAGAACAGAGACCAGCCCTGCTTTTTACCCACTGAAAGTGCTTGGTGTCTGGCCAGTAGGGTTCGCTGTTGTGCGATGAGGAAACGCAATCCCTGCCGCTTTCCCATCACCCACCCCGGGAGCATCAGAGACAATGTGACGCCCCCGTCGGAGTCCCCAGCAAAATTCGGCCTTTTTGTACGCAAACCTGTGTGACTCATCCTGCGCTCAAAGCAGCCGTGCTTAACTGGATGAGGCACTCGCGGACCCCACCCCCATCATTTCCTCAGTTAGAATATAAGTTAATAGTTGCTATGTATTTTGTATGATACAAGTCAGTATTTTTATTCAGTGTTGATTATTTCCTTTGTGCCATCCATTAAGTGAATGATGACAACTTGCAATTGTTGGAACAAAAAACTGGTGTTCTAGCATTGTTGAAGTGCACGTACAATGTGATTAACATTACTGTATATTGATCTTGGGCATTAGGGAACTCCTGATGAGTTCTATAACACTCTTAATACCTACTGTTGTTGATTTGTCCTGTGAACTATGTATTGCAGCACCCCCCAACCCCCCTCAACAGTCTCCAGAGGACATCTCTTGCTTCCCATATCACACTGACACAAGATTCTATCCAAATAAAAGTCCTCCTCAACCAATGCTATTGTTGAAGCACCAAAAAAAAAAAACGCAATGTTGTTGACGGAGGACATTTATGCAGACAAAATTGTGCAGGAACAGGATGTTCAGTTGGTAGAATTAGAGTTGAACTAATGATAGTCCAGTAGTGAAGCAGTAAAGTAATTGATTACCCACCAGCCTCCCCCACTCCAACATATCGCAATAATACATATTACAGAAAAAGCTTGGATAATTTCAGCAATCTGATTGAGCAGAAACATACCAGAGGTGTATACATATTTCAGTATAAACATACACTACTGTCTGGTCACTGATGTATCTCAGTGCAGCCAGGCACACTGTTGTGTCGAAATGGGCAGATGGGGAGAATGTAAAAGTGACAGGGTGTTCTGAAACTCGTTGCGGTCACACTCCAGTGATAATGCAGTTAATTGCACTCTAACCACACTCCACTTATTTAGCCCAATTTACTGCTAGTTCACTGCGTTTAAATTGTACTTTGCAAGAAGTGCAAGAACTGAACAAAAATAGCTAAAGAGTCCTCCCATCCAGAGACATAATCCTATCAATTCGGTTTGAACTCGAGAGGGAGGTCAATAAACAAAGAACAGATGGAGCCCCTGTATGTCACTGAGTGTAAATACACAAGGAACACAACAATAAGTACCAAGACAAGAGTCTCAGCGGGCAACAGCAGGATGCTAAATTCCTTACCCCGCCTCTCTCTTGCTCTCATTCTCGCTCAGGCAACTGTAAACCTAATTAATGCTTGGTTGCTAAGAAAAATGGGGAGTCTGAAGAAAAAAAAAAAACAGGGCACAAACCTCCCTTTTAAAGGCAACAAAATGTAATTAGGATATCAGCAGTCATGTTTGCATTCCAAGGCTAAGCACGCAATCTGCAAGAAAAAAAGAAAGTATCAGGTGACAATCATGCAGATTTTTAGGCGACTCCATTGCTCAAGGATGGCTCCGGTCCAGCACTAGCCCACTGCTCAATAGCCTTCTTGTGTCGGCTGATCCCATCCTTAGAATTCAGAACAACTCAATCTATTTTTCTTTTCTCTCTGTAAACACCTATCCCTCCCTTCGTTTCCCTCGATTTTCATCTCCAGGGAGACGGGAATGCACTGGGGAAAGCCTCGGCCCTCCTCACTGGGGGGCCCCTGCTCCAGTGTCCCCTGTCTCAGGCTCCCATTATTCACATGGCACTGGCCGCGGCCAAGCTAAACTGTGTGCTTACTCAATTGGAATTTAAATGCTTGCTGATTGTTGTCTCGCTGAATGGGGGAGCGCTGTGCTAAAGAGTAAATTACAATGTTGGTGTATGGTGTTCAAACACAACTCCGGGACAACAACTGACAAGATGACAATGTATATTTGCAGGTGACAATTTGCATGTTGCTTCAGAACGGAACAAAGATGCTTTTGTATTTCTTTTTGCAGTTGTCTACGTGAGCTAAATCATTTATAACACACACAACGGGCTCACACAATTGAGACAGCCCATTTTTTTGTACCAGGAAATAATGTACTGTATATAAACGTAAAATCGAGAAAAGGCTTCATATCCCATTAAAAAAAATGGTTATTACTATTATTTATATTTCTTAGCAGACGCCCTTATCCAGGGCGACTTACAATTGTTACAAGATATCACATTATTTTTACATAAAATTACATTATTTTTTACACATTTATTTTTACATACAATTACCCATTTATACAGTTGGGTTTTTACTGGAGCAATCTAGGGAAAGTACCTTGCTCAAGGGTACAGCAGCAGTGTCCCCCCTACCTGGGATTGAACCCACGACCCTCCGGTCAAGAGTCCACAGCCCTAACCACTACTCCACACTGCTGCTATTACTGATTTTTGATAGAATTATAAAATACTTAAAAAAAAGAATGGAAATGGACTTTTGGTTTGTTACAGACTACCACCAGCACGTTGAACAAATCACTGATCATGTAATGAAAAAAGCATTGGGAGCCACTTCTTTGAGAAGGCTAAAAATGCTGACGAAGACGACAGCAACACGACTACGAGTGTGGACACAAACACAAAAGAAGCCATTTACACACAAACACGTAAAGTAAATCATTATGAGAAAGACACTTTGTGGAAATACTTGTAGCAATTAGATAAATGCATTACCTATTATATGTGTTACCAGAAGTTCAGTGTACAAATGCAATGTACATTTAGATAATAATTCTTGTTTAAGAAAATCTATTTGCAGGTGCTGACACTGCCACTGCCACTGCAATTACAGCATTGCTAACTTAATAATACTGTGTCGCATCTGGGACCAAGCAGTGTAATCACAATTAGTTGATTGGATTTTAAAGTCACCAGGCTAAGCTTAATAGGCGTTTCACGGGAAGGGGCAAGGGCTGTGTGGAGGAAGAAAAAAGGAAAGTGCTTTGTGACTTAGGGTTTCCCTACGGCTTGCGGAGGTGAGACCGAACCAATCGGCCTCCTAGGCTGGGAAGCAACAGTTACTTCCCCCAAAGGGAACCTAGAGGGTAGAGAACAGGAAAACGGAAGAGAGTTTGGAAAGATTTGTCTGCTGGTTCCCTCTGGCTCATGGAGAACCTTCCTGGCAGAGGAAGATACTGCGCGGCTGAGCCTCGAAGGCTGGGAAGGAACCCCCCCCCCCTCTGGTGGTCCTGTCAGAGAGATGACCCCCACTCTGGACATACTAGCAATACTCTGTTGGGCAAAGATAGAGGAACAAACATGAGACCACTGCAGTGGAAGACCATTGACATTGACTTTGGCTGCTGAGGCTGCTGCACCTATGTGGAAGGAATACATATTATATTTGATCATGACAGATCTTGAAATATCTATTTATTTATTGTTTGGAAACGTCGCGAATAAGCCATTTTTACAACCATAACTATATATCACAATGCCTTAATAACATGAAGACATGTATCTATGACTACATATATCCATGTCCTAAAACAATGGAAACAGTTTATTCAAAAAATACCTCTACTCTCAACAGCGGGGTTTGTTTATTCAATAACCTGTAAATAATTCAAAACAAGGAACATACCTGCAAGTGTTGACATCACTCCATCCATTCACTGAAAGTCAGCAGTAGATGTTTTACATTGTACTGCAGTCATTATTATTATTTGTTTATTTAGCAGATGCCTTTATCCAAGGCGACTTACAGAGACTAGGGTGTGTGAACTATGTATCAGCTGCAGAGTCACTTACAACTACGTCTCACCCGAAAGACAGAGCACAAGGAGGTTAAGTGACTTGCTCAGGGTCACACAATGAGTCAGTGGCTGAGGTGGGATTTGAACCGGGGACCTCCTAGTTCCAAGCCCTTTTCTTTAACCACTGGACCACATAGCCTCCTACAGTCCACAGACTTTAAAATACTTCCACACTGTTTTCTGAATATCAGTCATTGTGGTGTTCTACTTAGCTTTTAGTATGTCTTAATATTCATCATAAAGTTAAATTAGCTTTCTAATTTCAAAAAAAAAAAAAAAAGTTTGGCCTCCTTTTCAACACCTGCTATATCCGTTTATTTACAAATTTAAAGTTAGCCAGGGCCGTGCTCCTGGAAGCTGTTTCACGACTGCCTAGCAACAGCTGCTGTGTGCAGTAACTCAAGCGGGGGATCTGTTAACATTAGCTGAAAACAAGGCAACAAAATTGGCAACAATTTCAAACAGCGAGAGCGGCAGACGAGACAAGGACAAGGATTCTGATACCTGCTTTTTTATTCTTATTCTTGGATCCTTCGCAGCTTTGTGCTATAATTTGAGCATGCCAAAACTTATGTTTCATTGAAAACCATAAAGAATGTTGTTGTTTTTTTTTCCTTGCAGTTAGGCAATTTAATTGGAATGGAATATACAAAAAGAGTAACTTCTGTGTGTGGTGTTCTAAGCACAGTTTATGTAGTTGAATACCAACAACTTTGGCCCATCAAACCCAGGTCTTTGTTCCAACCATGTCCTTAATAATTAATTTTACCTGATCCTAAACACCTTTTATATATGTTGGGAGAATCGTTACTTACTCCAAACATATTCTACGCAATACAAATGGGTCAAGCCTGTCTGCACTGGTAGTTAACTGTGGTTTATCACATTGTCTCACTTGCCGGGGTCATCGTTATCCATATTAGTAGAGCTTCACCTAACAACGCTTGACATGTTATGAATAGTGGGCTGAATTCTAAATGGTATTTACTTCAAATCATCATCAGCTCAATTGTTTTCTGTAAGAAAATACAATTCTAAAATGAATAAGAAACGGCATGAGATGTTTTACAAACCCCAGATTAAACATCTACATTGTTTATTTCTAGTTTGGTAACATTATTGGGTGCATTTTTCCTTTCTAAAAAAAAAAAAAAATAGCGAATGACAATTTGCAGAAAACAACTTTGAACATCTAACCCACTGTTTTCACATCAGTTTTAGAGCTGTATATTTCAGCTGTTTTAACTCTTATTTGTGGAAAGGACAGAAATCCAGATGAATATTACAGGAACAAATATCTTTATGGAACTTAAGAGACTGTGAATAATATAACTTCAGTGATTTGTTTTAGTTTGGTAAATAAAAATAACAGGTTATTTTGTCCTTTTAAATAAATATGAGTTCATTAAAGACTGACATGGACACCATGCCCAATACACTATATCTCCTCTAAATCGAATGCTGGAGAAAATTCAACATGTTTTAACCAAGTATAACCAATTGATATAAATGACCTTCATCTGCGGAATACCACTGCCTCCGATTGTGATTTTTAGGGTTGGTGGGATTCTTGTTGCTATGCTCAGCAGACAAACCTTACAAAATGCAAGCAGTAGCAGACAACATTGGAGGCAATTAATTGTGTGTTATGCTGGGAACCTCCTTTCAACCACTTTAAGTAAATTCCATTGTATAAAAAAAAACAGAAAAACTGACAATAGCCATCGCCCTGGTAGCGAGAAATATTTTTTAAGTACAGTATCTCACATTCTTCTCATTGGCTTGGTAGATGGGATCATATATTACTTTACCAAGTATGTCTCCTTCCCTCATGGGAATTCCATCCTGTGCATGTGTTTGTCTTTGACCTAAAATGGGGGTGCCTGTGGCTTAGTGATTAGAGCTCTAAGCTGGAGAAGACAGCGTTGGAGCATTACAGCTGTCTCTTACTAGCATTCACTCACTGAAATCCATTCACTAAAATTTTACACCTGAGAACGGGTTAAGGCAGCGAGAGCCTAAAATATGTTTTTTTTGTATTTCTTTATTTAAATACTTTTGAAAGTGTCACTTTCAGTGAGGGTATCATATAAGAGGCAACAAGTTGCAACATGAAACAATAAATTGGTATCTCAGCCCATTGAATTGAATGGAAAGGCTGCCCGCAAACCGCAAACCATATGATTATAAGAGATTAATGTAATACTGCTGGGTAATGCTTTCCCCAGAGAAGGTCCGCACATAGCAATAAGAACTACTATAGTAATGTATTTAGTAAGTGAAAATGCTTTTGGCCATAGTAAACTTAAATGGACCAAGCCTTCCTAAAAAATGGACCTGCTTTGGTATCGAAAGTAAGTCATGTAAAAAGTCTGCTAAGTCACCAATGGGAACTAGTCATAGCTCATATTAAAACTGAATTCAGGGTGTTTTTCTCTGTAAACATCTTTGCTGTTTATTTAACCAGGAGATCTACCCAGTGAGACTGAGTCCTCGTTTACAAGGGTACCCTGGAAAACAATAAAAACATGGTGGCTCCGACTTAATCAGAAGCATACAGAAATCAAAGAACAGAATAAATAAGACATTTATCTATGTGTTAATGTGGACTGAAGGAGAGCATTAGCAGGAGGGTCTAAGCAATTCCCAATTACAATCAGGGAAAGAAAGGTTATCAAATTAGATTTTCATACAATGATGGAAACAGTCCCACGTCTTTGGGAGTTGATATGCAAAAGATAATTCTCCTATACGTGTTTGAACTCTAGGAAAGCCATATTAACAGAATCCTAAGAGTGTAAACTATAGCCAATGCTAGTCCTTTCTATCAGAGCACAGAGTGGTTCATAAGTGAGAGCCAGCCTAGTTTTCTTAAACATACACCCCATGCAATTCTCATTTTTCAGAATATAAATAATTGATGAAACTTACAAAACTATACAAATCAAGCATGTAAAATTATTTTGATACCTCACACATTCCTAATAGGCGTGTGCTGATGTAGATGAGTACAGCAGGGTATTGTACAACAATGCCATATCTGAAAAAAAACAGTCTGTGAAAAGAGATTAAAATATGACCATGTACTTGGATATTGATGTAATTATTATAGCTTTTTTCAATAAAGCACACCAGTACAGTGCATCTGTCCAGCCTCTATTCACACTCTTCTCAATATGTCTGGTCTCTGTAATTACAATTATACAAAAGCGTGTGGATCTACCAGTCATTACATTTTCTAAATTACAGTACAATTAATTTATACAATTAAATTCCACAATTGTAAATGTTTATGTAATTATAAAATTATCCTTAGGAAAGATGTAACCTGCCATTATTAGTATTATCAATTACATTTTGAAGGACTAAGCTTAATACACAGGCAAGATATTCAAGTCTCCTCTAGCTGAAAGATTTATTTCCACTGGAGCTTATAACTGCATTTACAGCCCTTTCCACTTGTTAACAAACACACTGCAAGTGCATTATTGTAACCTTGTGTGAGTGTGGTTCAGGGGGCAGGAGCTAGGGCTTCTCCTCCGTTCTGTCCTGTCAATAATATCTACCAATCTCCCTATTTAAATCTAAAGTCATGCCCTTATTCTCTCTCTTGCTTTTTTTTGTTTGCATATCGCTATGTTCGTGTTTCACTTGACAGCTGACAAACAGCTCT
Source organism: Acipenser oxyrinchus oxyrinchus (assembly GCA_030684275.1). Lineage (NCBI taxonomy): Eukaryota > Metazoa > Chordata > Actinopteri > Acipenseriformes > Acipenseridae > Acipenser > Acipenser oxyrinchus. The sequence goes on along the minus strand of CM060248.1, from coordinate 90,426,130 downwards.
GACCAATCTACCCATGACACCCACTGGACCCAACTCAATCATTTAAATCTAAGATTATCAATTTAAAAACGTCTCACCCTCCGCACTTTTCTTTCTCTTTGGAATCTGAATTCCCGAATGATGAGCGCGTTTCTACTTTTGAACATCCTTCACATCAAAGAATCAATTTTAGCTGTTCAGCAAACCAAATCCAATCAATCATTGTAGATGACCATCAAGTGTAGATATAAATGCTGTTTCACAGTGACAGAGAGTAATAAAACTTGATATATATTTTATGTAGGCATGTACAGTACATAGTTATTTCGAATTTTTTTCACATTAGTCCAAGTGAGGTGGTATATTTTGTTTTTAGCAAGACCCGTCTTGTTTTTGTTGCTATTACAGAATAATAAACAGAAACAGATTTTCCTCATAACCACTCTGGTTCATTTTTTGAGACTTTAGAACATCTTGTTTTCATGCCCCTTCACCCCCAGGATGCCACAAAAAAAATTCATATCTACGACTATTGACAACCTGTGATCAATTCATAACCATGACAACAGGCTGCAAGAAGAGAGGGCCTCTGATGGCTCTTAGCTGCTAGGTAGCTATAAACAGCTGTTATCTTTGAGTGAAAGTCTCTTATTTGCACCAGATTAAAATAGTTAAACAATTGAGTCATAGCCAGTGTGTGAACCTAACCCTTAATCCAATTGTTTCCATGTCAGACAACAAAGAAAATACTTTTAGGGACAGTCCTTTTAACCGCTCCTGAAAAGGAGACAGCCTGTGAAATGGGGTTGATACAAAAATATATATGTTGCAATGAATGGAAAAAAAAGATATACTATTTTATGTCTCAATAAAAGTTTATGGGGAACTTGAAAGGCATATTGATAGCTATAAAAGGGACTGGGACGTTTTAGTTCTGAAATATACACTGCCACTATACACAGCCTTAACAAATAAAATACTGGCTCAGCGCAGATGTTCCCACAAAAGCATTTAACAAACACACCCAAAACCGTCTGGATATTTGCCTCCCTGTATTTAATTGGCTTCTTTAAAAATAGAAAGGAAGACAATTTCAGGAGTTTTTTTAAATCATTTTTTTTAATAGATGTTTTTTTTTTTTTTTTTTGGAAAATTAAAGTGTGATTTCAAATAACTTAAATATGTTTTCAAACTTGTGGTTACAAAACAAGTGTGCTTTAAATTGTGCTTTTTTGTACCCTATGGAGTTCACATAAGTTTTAAAATTTTCCAAAAATAAAATGAAAAAAATCATGACCAAAGGTGACATAATACTAATTATCATAATAATGAATTTTACACAATATGTTTTTCATTAAACCCTTATAAAAATGACAATACATATGGGATACACATTTTTACCTTGGCTATTTAAGTCCATCTTTGGTGCATAGCTGGCTGGCTAAAGAAGATAGGGAAAAATGACAGCACATCTGCCAGCTTTAAGGGTGAAACAGTAGGCCCTATACCTATAATGTTAACTCATTTTCAGGAATATTGTTTTGACGTGTTAAATACATTTTGTGTACATGTAACTATTGTGTACCTTCAACTGTTTTAAACTGTTATTTATCCTAGTCTAGAACAATTTCATGAATATTAACCTGTATTTCGTTGACTTTACATACTTTTTTACGACTGCCCCTTCATTAGGCAAATGTCATCTATCCTGTTTCTTAATTCCCAAAATAGTGATCGAGCTACTTGGTTTTGGACAAACAAACCAAGCCCAATGCTACCATAGTTTCATCTACAAAGACCTACAGCCCAGTCACGACTCAGGGCAGACAGATTTACTGCACTCTGTGGTTATTGAGTGTAGGTGGGGGGGCAGGCAGCTAATTTTGTCAGCACAAACGATGCCCTTGTGGTGAGAGTGGCAACGTAGGATTCCAAGGCCTGTAAAAGATATTGAACTTTAAATAGTTCTGCAAAGCATAAAAAAGACACTAACAGACTGTTTTCTTTATGTAAAAACTGTTCTGTATAATGCAGCCATGCAGATAATACATGTGCAACTGTACTGTGGTCAATGTACCCTAGCTTGAAGCACCCTCTTAGATAAAACAGTAAAAGATTCATAGGGAGCTTTCAGTCTTTTACATCACCATTCAAAACTGAAATTGATGTGAATTAAGGCTTGTACTGCGTGAATCCTGGACCGAGTCAGTATCTCCCTGTTTCTCACTCTCCCACTCAGCTGAAAACTGGGTACAAACAAGGGCATTGTCACTGTTGATTTATTTTCTGGCTCCCCAAAACCCCCTGGGACTTGGATGGGGTCTGCAATGAAAGCTCTGCACATCGTTGTGGCAAGTGCCAGTTTACACTAGGAAATAATTGTCGGCAATTATTCCTGTACATGAAATGCCACTGAATTCAACATTCCAAGACAGCAGCACCCATTGACATCTATTTTAAGCTGTCTTTGAGACTGTACACATGAAAACTAAATTAAATAAGGAAGATATTTTAGCCGTGGCATCCTCACCTTTCGTGAGCGGCAAAGCCATGTGGATGTGGAAGAGGTCGGCCTAACGAGTAAAAAATAAATTTGGTATTTTCAGTTGGTTCATGGCATATTAGAATTATACAACATTTTATTATATTGAGTTGCTTTATATATATTTTATTATTTATTTATTTATTTTTTAAATACTTTTGTCTGTAGTGAGCTATTGGTACATCAGTGTCTTACTATTGGTTGTATGACCGCAGGAACTTTCATTTCATTAGTTTATTGTTTCCCGGGGGCAGGGGCTGTGAGAATGGGGTCTTTTTGAAGCTCAGTTGAGCTGCAGTAGTTTATTTATTTTTCATTATTCATTTATTCCCCTATTGTCATTCTGATGGTTTCTATTTGTATTTTAAAATGTCTCGATTGGGCTTAAAATGTTTTTCATGCAGGTTTAGGAAAAAAAGAACTACAGTAATTCATAAACTGAAATCCAGCAAAAGGCCCCTATGCCTTCCCACACAGATCTAAAAAGTAAAAAAAAAGAACTGTCTTTTTTTAATTTAACATCCTGATATGTGGGCAAGAGAGTCTGATATTGATATATTTAAATGAACACCCTTACGGTTGGCTGCAGAGACAAAGGACTTCAAAGAACCAGTGACGAAGACCAGATGAATTGGACGAGGGATATTCTGTAAATAACACACCCTCTCTGGTGTTTTTTTTTTTTTTTCTCCTTGACTCAGAGACTTAGGCATTCCATTTCCCTGACTGAATTTAGATGTACCAAATTAATTTGTGGTTGGAAAAAATAAAGGAAGAGTGGTTTAGCGAAAATTATACACTACATTTTAAATGAAACAGAGAACAGAAAGTCATATGTTGCAAAAAAGGAGGGAAAATGCACTTCTCATCATAGATAAGTGGATGGTTGAAAAAATTACTGGAAAAGAGAACTACACCAGGAAACATGGTCAACATGATTGTAAACAGGAGAAAAAACACTGCTCTATGATCCAATTGAATGACTTTTTACTGCTTTATTCTGTTCAATACTGTTTGGCAGCAAATGGAATTCTGTATGGTGGCTTTTTGGTTTGTTTGGATGCTTACTTTGCAGAACGAACAATGCCCAACATTGCCATTTCCCTATGATTTACTACAGACAGTATTAACTAGGGAACACAGTGATATAGAAACGCTGCCTTCAAAGAGCTTTGTGTTACACTTTTCTGTTCATTTTTTCATAGATATTAGCTGCTCCAACATTCAATGAATAGTGTGTGATTCAGGTCACTGAAATATGTAAGTAGCAATGAAGCTAGTAAAAGCAGCACTGTAAGCGAGCCTTGTTTAAAAATGTGTCTGAAGAGCAGAATCTCTGAGGGTTTGTCAAGGCAAAGCTTGTGAGGGCCAACTACCCTACCCTGCCCTCAGAGGCACGCCTAGGCTGACATGGGTGAGAGAAATGCATAAGAACATAAGAACGTTTACAAACGAGAGGAGGCCATTCGGCCCATCTTGCCCGTTTGGTTGTTAGTAGCTTATTGATCCCAGAATCTCATCAAGCAACTTCTTGAAGGATCCCAGGGTGTCAGCTTCAAAAACATTAGTGTGGAGTTGGTTCCAGACCCTCACAATTCTCTGTGTAAAAAAGTGCCTCCTATTTTCTGTTCTGAATGCCCCTTTATCTAATCTCCATTTGTGACCCCTGGTCCTTGTTTCTTTTTTCAGGTCGAAAAAGTCCCCTGGGTCGACATTGTCAATACCTTTTAGAATGGACAAGAAAAAACTATTAGATAAGGTTTTAAAAAAAAATTACATCAGTACAAGGAAGAAACCCTTTTAAAAGTACATGACACAGCAGAAAAATAAGCTGAAAGGTGACTGAAAATGTGTAAGACTAGCAGTAAGAGTAGTTGCATGTTTGGACTGGTTGGTTGGGTGCTTGCTATGTTGGATTTTGAAGGGGTACTGATCTGTTTGGGGGCGGAGTGTTTTCTTATTCTTTCCTGTGGGAAAATATGTGATGTGTCACTCTATATGAGGGGCAGAGATAGCAACAACAGAGCCTGGGGCTTGTACACATTTCCCAGCTAAAACAAATGAAAACAGGTAGAAGAGCACAAACACATTTCATGATTACATTTTTAAAACTAACTCTCACTTTGTTTCAATGTGTTCTGATGTTTTTACATACAAAAAGGTTAGAAAACAAAATAATCAATAAGAAACACATACAATTGCATCTGCTTATTCTTCACACAATAACACCACTCACTCACACACTCACTCATAATGATAATTACACCAGAACAGTAGTTTATGCCATTTGGCTAGTGGGCACAATATAGCAGGTTATTCCAGAATTTATTGGAGGCTTGCAATAATTATAGGGGTAATGCTCAACCCCCTCTTATGAATCCTTTTGGCTAATCAATCTTATAAAGACCAAGCCCTCATTCCCCACAGTTTTATAATTATTCCTTTAAGACCTAATGTATTCAGTAATGTCAGATGTGAAAATAACTTAAATTTTTTTATCGGTACTATATTATTGTTCAGTCTTGCCCCCACCCCCCACCTCGTAAGCTACAAGGCACTGCTAATTTATGGGGACCAAAGCTAAATAGAGAGGGAAGGGCATTTTAACTTATGGTTTCAAAATCAAAAATCTAAATCAAAATGAAGGTTATGTTTCATTATTATTATTATTATTATTATTATTGGAAAATACATTAAACCAATCATACGATTGTTTAATTTATTTTTAATGGCTCTAACACAACCTAATAAATTAGGAATACTCTGCTATTATCTTGCTGAGCACACCTATGCCGTTTTGTACTTTAAAAAAGAAATACAAAAAAGGTGATACAACCGCTAAAAATACATTAAAAATACAACCGCTAAAAATACATTAAAAATACAACCACTAAAAATACATTAAAAATACAATCGCAAAAATACATTAAAAATACAACCGCTAAAAATACATTAAAAATACAACCGCTAAAAATACATTAAAAATACAACCGCAAAAATACATTAAAAATACAACAGCTTAAAATACATTAAAAATACAACAGCTAAAAATACATTAAAAATACAATTGCAAAAATACATTAAAAATACAATTGCAAAAATACATTAAAAATACAATCGCAAAAATACATTAAAAATACAATCGCAAAAATACATTAAATACAACCGCTAAAAATACATTAAAAATACAACCGCTAAAAATACATTAAAAATACAAACGCTAAAAATACAAACGCTAAAAATACATTAAAAATACAATTGCAAAAATACATTAAAAATACAACCGCTAAAAATACATTAAAAATACAACCGCTAAAAATACATTAAATACAACAGCTTAAAATACATTAAAAATACAACCGCTAAAAATACATTTTTTGAAGTGACAAACTCTGGGTGAGTGAGTATAAAGACAGTGATTTTTATTTATTTATGTTTTTTGATATTTTCTGTTTTGCTATCTTCCAGTCCATTTAATTGTTCTTCATCCAAATCAGCATGTCCACTTACTACTTCTGAGATTTTCTTGCTGGTATTTGGTCACTCAGTTTTCTAGTTACTGTACATCTACTGTAAACAAGATGGCTACCAGTATTTTAAATTTCAAATATGTGACAAGGTTCCAACTGTCCATATCCATCCAATATATATATATATATATATATATATATATATATATATATATATATATATATATATATATATATATATATAGTCACATTGCTTGTTTCACGTTCCATTGCCAGCCCTGGATTATAAAACACGGTATGGTTGTGGCTCCCATTCCCCGCATAATGCAATTTGACTCGCAAACATTGGATGAACGTTCCAGGATATACAGTACGAAGCATAGCAGAGCGCAAAAAACGAAAATCTTTCTCTGTTAAATGAAACTCAATGCAGTGGACAGAGTAAGCAAAGGTGAAACTCAAGCAGCAGTTTCAAAAGATATAAATGTTGCAGAATCTACATTGCGTGGCTGGCTAAAAGATTAAGACAAACTAGAGGTTTTCTTGATAAATGACTCCAAAAAGGACTGCTCTAGGAAAAAAATGTGCTGGGCTAAAGACAATGAATTTGACTCTTTATTCGCTTGGTTTCTGCAGGAACGTCAACAGGGAGGAGGGGACATGAAAGCATATAGGGAGGTGCCCACATCAGCACGGGCAGAGACAAGCTGCTTGTGAATGTGCTGCTGTGAGAGTGCAAGACTGTTGTTTTTGATGTGGCCCAGGAATAACCGTCCCAATAAATTGTGGATTTGAGTACTTGCAAATTGTGAAACACAAATAACGCAGTCTCCTAATTATGGACCCCGACAATCGCATTATAACGAGGTAGCACTGTATTCAGGCCACTAAGATTTCAGTTTACAAAAGCTCCCTTATTTTTAAAACTCAGTGTTGACAGGTTTGCTAAACCCCCCTTCGCAGTCAGCATTGCTCACTGCAAGAGTATCCAATGCGAGGACTATTTATTTTTAATTTTTCAGGAATGCTTCTTCCTGCAATGAATAAAGCTGAATGTCACCGATCGACCCTGTGCCGGTTACCATGGTGATCACCCACTCTGTCATCCTAAGTCACGTGAACGGGACCCGAGTGACTGTGAGTTATTTTGCTTAAACATCAATAACAATTAGTAACCGAACAACCAAGAAGCAACTGGAAGACGGGAAAGGACTTAAAATACAAAGAAAAAACAATGTAGCTTAAACAATCGTTTTGATTGTTTGATTGATAAATATAAGTGACTTTGACAAAATGCTTTTCCGGTATGCAGTAACGGGCCCTACCGGCTTACTTTCAACCGAGTACACACTCTTGAATAAATGTCACTTATTAAGCATCCCTCCCCCTGCCCTTTAGATTGTTCTAGACTTGCTGGCAGTTTGGCTCAGTTGGAGATTGTGAGGTTGGGTGTACATCGGATATGATACTGCTCCCTGGTAAGGAAGGATGAGATGGGTAACATGGAACTATTGTGCTGTAGCACGCCTTGTTTGTTTAGGCATATGTGCACCATGTGTGTTGATTTTAAACAGGAAAAGTTCTGAAATATGTGTAGTCTGGAAGACATCAGATAAGTAAGGCCCTGTGAAAATCGCAGAAATTGTCTTTAAAATTCACGGCAGTGTCACGGTTAAAGTATTGTATTTCGCAGAATGTGCATGGAACTATTTTATAAATAGTGTACAGATTATTATTATTTTTTTTTTAAACATCAAATATAGATATAAATGTCAAAGTTATTCAAGCACTTTACAATAGCTTGTGAATCAGTGTTGTAATTAACAGTCTGTAGGCAAAGTGTATCTGCAAGGACAGCTTTCAGTTCTATCATGTCAGATGCATGTTCACCATTTAGGTCTTGCAAAACAAATACAATGTGTAACCCATACTGATCTTAGGCATCAGTCGACTTGATGTTGGGCAACCAGACTGTTTTACCAATTCCATAATCTCCTGCTTGTGATACTCGGCAGCTTTAGGTAAGTATTCATGTCTCAGCTGGGCTGATGAAGGAATCGCTCCACCATTTGCTACACTCAGTCTGACGAATTTACGTAACTTTTGGTTGTCCAATTTTTCAAGAGGGATATTTGCGCAAACAAATGCCTCTGTCAGGTCAAACTTTAACGTGTTTCGTGCTTCACAGTTTTCAGTGGACTTTTGGAACATGGAAGTCACTGTTTTTTGTTTCTTTGCAAGTAAAGCAGTCGCAATACTGCTCTGGATTTCCGCCTTTCACTTTCGGTGAATACTTGAATCTAAATGCCTGTCAACAGCCGATTCTCGGTAATGATCTACAGTAACGTTGCAGGACGTACAGAAGAGCTTACCTCCATCACTGTGTAAAACTCCTGCTGGATACTGCTTTACGTGATCTGCTGCAGACACATTTTTAGCCTATTTAGAGACATCCATTTTCTTGTTTACAGTGTGTAGTATTTTAATTTCCCGTCTAGATTGCATATAGTCACATGACATAATCATTGCACAGCACTATGTGCATGGCGAATAGTACACGCAGGCACACAGCAGAGCTGTACAGTTTCGCTAATGTGATTTTTTTTTGTATGAAATACAAATAATTATGAAATCATTTATTTTTATTTCTTAAGAATAGTGTAGAAATCACGGTATTGGGCTAATTTCACGATTTCCATGCAGCCCATGAAATCACAATTTACAAAGGGCCTTACAAATAAGTGGTACATGAATGTTGATGACATGCAATCCTGTACAACTTACAAAAAGTTTTCTTCTCGCCTCCTTTACAACTGTATCACCAATCCGGAGCCTTGGTTGACCTTTGACCGACGTCTGAGGTCACACCTCAAGAGAGGACGGCTCCTGCAGGACTGGATGGCAGAGATCCTGGGCCAATCATTCTGTGCTATTCTATTCATGTACCAAAGATGTGCCCCAATCTTTCGACTAATTAAATGTGGGATAACAATATTATCGCACAGCTTCCCGTTATAGGAACACCCTGATCACACAATATGTGAAAAGCTCACAGAAGAACATGCTATCGGTTTAGGTGTGCCTATCCTTCCTTTTTGATAGGTACACAGGAAATATGCTTCAACCCAGTTGTTATTGTTAATGGTCAGTTACTTGGGATCAGATTGGTATTCTCGGGTTGTTGGATGTGTCACAACACAGATGATATACAGCACATAGTAAGTGCAAGCTGTGTATATTAAGAAAAGAAAAACAAAGTAAACAGGGATCAGTTGTCTCAGAAGTATTAATATATGCTAAATAATATCCATGTTTAGTGCAATTCTACCCTTAAGCAGAGATCCTTGTGCTCTCCTACAACCCTGAATCCCCTCCTTGTTCCAGAATGTTCAATAAATGACCCCACTGTTGCAGAGCATACAGTATAAATACAGTACTGTGGGTTGTAAGCACACTGTAAACATGAGCGAGTTGGCCCCTAGTGTTTTTGAATTCATTAGTTAGCATTAGAATGTGTCAGTCTTTATATCCTTATGTTTATTTTAAATACGTTTAGAGAGAAACTTCTCATGTTATAATTAATTATATTGGCCCAATATTATGACATGCACATAAGACATATAAGTGCATTTTCCCTAACAGTTTTCAGAACCGTGTTTTTAAGCAGGCATAGCTACTGCTAGTATATCAGGGTTAATGTTCGCTGAGAGCTTTCATTTTCCATTATTTGGTTAGCGACCTTAAATATTTAGTCTCTTGCTAGTATAGTATTTCAAGTTCTTTTAAGTAACCTTGCATTCACAATTGTATTTAATATTTTCGTTGGATGTCTCTTTCTGGCCTTTCATTATTTCCACAATGCCATTGTTTGTAATATTTAAGTTAATGGCAAGTTGTTTTTTTTTCCCTTCCAAACAGTAGGCAGATTGATAGCAGTTGGTCTGAAAGGCCTCTGTTGATCCACATAGTAGTGCAGCACAGGTGGGTTCAGGTCAATCTTCTTCACTGTGACCAGTCAATGTGCCACAATGAGCCCTGAAGGGGACCACCCTCCTGTGGGGGAGAGAGGACTGCTTAGTCACTATATCCATGTGATCCTTGTCTTTTCAGGCAGTAGGAAAAAGTTCCAGTTTGGGCCATTTGTTTTATGAAGTGAGCACCTGTCTTGAAAGAGCTGGGCTGATACCACTGGAAAGGCACCAACAGACACAGGACTGGAGTGGGTGCCCGAGTGGTTAAAAGCAACCCTGTACTTCTGGTCTTTGACAGAGGCTGGCTGAGCCCCAACTTTCCCTACCTCCCACCTGTGTTTATTTGGGTGGGGGTTGGATATCGAATGGACAAGGTGTGCCATTCTGAGAGGGTTGGGTATGTGGCAGGCCCTGCACATAAAATGTGTGCTTTTTGTTTTGCTTATTTTTGTTCGGGGGTTCTATGTTTGATTTTGTTAATTAGTCAGACACTCAGGCTGGGACATGCTACCTCTTGTGTTACTTGCAGGGAAAGGCAGCTGGTTATTCGCCTGCTGCGGATCGCTAACCAGCAGATGGGCGAATCCTGACGGAGTGTCTCGAGATAAAAGGGGTCAGCTGACATACGTCCAGACTGCGGCCAATGACAGGATGTCCATGCTATCCAGACAAAAAAACCTGTCTTTGTGCAGAAACCAACCGCTAACCACCATGTGTGGAACTGGGATAGGGATTTTACTTATTTTGTGCCATTGTTTTTCCTTTTTGTAGGTTTGTATATTCGCCCGTGATCTACCATTGCTGATAGCTTCACACAGTCTTTTCTCATTTGCTGTGTAAATAAACCTTGAGTGCCTGATTGGCGTTTCATTGTTAGGTTCTGTGTCTCTCCCTATCTGTCAGAGGATTACCCACAACCCCCTATCACACAGCTCTTCAAAAAAAGAGAGTTTAATAAAACAGTCCTTAAAGTTTTGTGAAAAGGGATTATTATTTAACTGAGAAGATTAATTTGATTACAAGGGGACTTCAATTTTTTTTACTCAGGAGCACAACAGAGTAACTACAGATATTTGTTATTGTGTTAACTCCATCCACAATTAAATTGATAGACATTCTGGTTAGTATCCAAGAATGTTGAAACAGGGATTAGGAAATCTTTTTATAACAGCCTTCCCCACGGCATCATTCTCTACTACTATTAGCTTTTATAAGCCCTCTTGCTTTTTCTTGGGTCATTAAGTTTAATAAGGAACGGGCTACCAGGAAAACAGAGGAGACATAGATATGACAAAGCAAAGAGCAAGTGGATTTTGAAACACTGTATATGGATTTCTTGTGGGTAGAAATGAAATAATGCCATCTGGGATCAATGGAAATTTCAGATGACATTCTGTAATGCATTAAGCATCACAGAAAATAACATAACATGAAGTGAAATGTAGGAGAACAGCAATACAGCTTTGTTAGACGTGCTGGTGGAAATCCACTGTATTAATCAGAGGTCCTGTCACAGTGTCTGGAGTGCTGGGCGGATAAGTGGCAGTGAGGCATCTGTATCTAATACTAGATAATAAGGCAGTAAACATTTTTAATTAAATCCCGGCATACATGGAAGGAAACCAGCAACTGATGATTCTAGCTGTGAGGGAGTTGTCGTCCCCCAACCCTAATTCAATAAAAACAATATTTCCACCACTAAATTGAATGCTTCCATAACACCATTATGGTTATAGCAGCGCCATACATTAGATTTAATCAAGGATGAAGAGAATTGATATGATATGAACTCCCAATTGACAGTTTTTAATATGTGGACTAAAAGGGATGATCTTTTCTAAACAAAAGAGTTTATTAAGAGGACACTGGGACAGATCTAGTAAGGTTTTTATTAGTTAAAAGTAAAATGTAACTTCTTATGTTTCAGAACTGCTAACAAGCAACTTTAAAGGTTAATTTAAGGCCTGATGGTGGCAAAGTTCTTTGTTACAAGACAACAAATGTACCATTAGCAGATTTTTTTCAGATACATTTTTTTTCAGATAAAATGGTGAAAATTGCATTTTGCTGTAAATCCCCGGATAAATGAGGGCTGTTGTGTATTATCTTTGCTAAATGATCTTGCCCAGATACAGTAAATTAAAGATTATTGCTCTACCTTCAAACAACCATTTTGTATCCAATTGTTTATGTTCAATGAATTATGTTTACAGTGTTTTAAGTGTCTTAATATATAGGATTAGTCTGCCCTTTAAATACATCTTTTTATACAATCACAGACAAAAGTATTTGGACAGTTTAAAAAAAAATAAGAACCACAAAGAAAGTGATTTCTATAATTTCTAATTGTTCTATTGAAAGATATACATTAGAGATTCAGCTTTATAAATAAACAAATTATCACATAACATGTATAAACGTAAAAATAACATGCACAGATGAATGTCATACTTTGACAAAAGTATTTGGGCAACAACGTATTTCATATGAAACCCATTTGTTGCTAATTATTGACAATTATCGTGATTGAAAACCTACACCTGATAATTATAAAATAAATACATAATCAAGTGCTGAAAAATACATTGGAAATTTGTGATTCAAAAAAGCAACAAAAATGGTTAAAACTAAAGAGTACAGCAACAATCTCAAAATGGCAGTGATACAACTAAGTGAAAAATTAGAAACTACCAGAAAAATAGCAGAAAGACTCAGTTTACTGTGTGGGTTATTGACAAACACAGGAGAACAGGAACTACTGCAACTAGTTCCAGGTGTGGAAGACTGTGGCAAAGTGGCTGCTGAGTAGAAACAGGTGCAGAGGTGATGCAGTGCAGGAATAATCACACAAAAGCAAACTGTAATCCGGTTTGGAAAAAGGGGTCTTTATTTTGTAAAACTCCCGGTCTGGCGACCAAACAATAATCCTCCGGCAATAGACACCAATGTGTAAAGCACGGAAGGAAACGATAATAATGTTTTGCAAAACCAAATAATAATAGCACGTTATCCGCCCCACAATAATACTAAACACGGTCACCAGTCCGGGTGCGTGCAGTAGTGCTCGGGGTGGATGATAACAATTAAACAGTGACTGTGGTGTTGTTGTTCCGGGTAGTGCTGGCCCAAGGCGACAGCTCTGGAGACGTGTTAGCCGTCTAGTGAATTTACAAAAACAAAAAGACAATTACTAACAGTGCTACAAACAAACAAAAACACTCAAACTCATTTGTTTTTAACAATGGTGTTTGGGAACTCTCCTGGTCCTTCCAGTTCCGTTCTTCTCTGAACCAAGCGAAGGAAAATATTTACGATCCTCCGTCCCCTTTATGTTATCACGCATGACCCCTTGGTAAACGATTGCAGCTGTCTCTACTGTCTGCTACATTATTTCCCTTCCGTTTCAATATGTTCCTTGCCTTCTTCCAGACTGACCGACTTCAGGCCAGTCCGTCCAAAGCCTTCCCCTTTCACTGCTTAGCGCCCTCACATGACAAGAGGGAGATTTACAACCAAAACTCATATTTCTGTCACAAAGACCAAGAAAGATTTCTGCAAAATCTGGAAGAAGAATCGTTTGAGCTGCCCGGCAAAATGCTTGGATTACTGCAAAAGATTTGATACAAGAATTGAGAGAAGATGGTCAAGAAATTCACGAGCGAACAATTCAATGATACCTTAACAAGATGAATGCCCATGAATGTCCATGTATTGTTAAAAACAATATACAAAAGAAAGCAATTGGGGGTTTCCATTGAATATGTTTGGAGGAAGAGAGGAGAAAAATTTAAAGAAAAGTTCATCATGCCCAGTGTTAAACATGGTGTTGGTTGTGTGATGGTATGGGCTTTATTTTTCTTCCTCAGGCACTGGCGACCGTTGTATTGTAGAAGGATCAATGAATGCTGCAAAATATCAAGAAATGTTGTCATTTGTTACCCAGTGCTAGAAGGCTTACTGGACAGAAGTTTGTATGCCAGTAGGATAATGACCCTAAGCATTCTGCAAAGTCTACAAAGGAATTTCTGAAAAAAGGAAGATTACAGTTATGGATTGGCTATCTCAGTCCCTAGACTTGAATCCCATCAAGATGTTGTGGAATGACTTGAAGGCTGCTGTTGCATAAAGGAAACCAAAGTCAATTGCAGAACTCAAAGTTGTAGGTGTTGAAGAATGGGCAAAAATATTTCCAGGAAGATGCCAGGAACTGGTTTCAAAATACAAAAAACAAAAACAAAAAAAAACACTGCAAGCTGTAAAGGAAGCAAACGGTGGGCACACAAAATACTAATGTAAGGGTGCCTGAATACTTTTGTCAAAGTATGAAATTGTTTTTTTTTCATGTTAATTTTCATTTTATGTATGTTATGTAATAATTTGTTGTTTTAGTATAAAGTGGAATCTCTACTTTAATTTGTATCTTTCAATAGAGCAACTAGAAATTATAGAAATCACTTTCTTTGTGTTTTTTCTCATTTTTTTAAACTGCCCAAATACTTTTGTCTGCAACTGTATACGGGTAGGATGACAGCAGTAACCAAACAGTTAATTAACAGTTAGTTAGTCAATGCACACAGAACAACTCAATGGAGAGTAAGTATTTGTTTGTAAATTTCTCTTCTGTAGCTAACTAACCAGAAACAGACTTTCAAAAGAATGAAAAGAAACTCTACTCCCCTTCATGATCTTCCCAGGTTTTGGCCAGCACTCCCAAACTGACCTCCTCCAGGGCCCAAGCAGCCTCTACTTTAGGAATGGATTTACTGCGCACCCAGGACTCAGAAACATTCAGCCTTCCAACAATAGCTGTATCACTGCCTCTCTTCCTCTCCTTCCAGGTGACATCCCCCTCAGACCAACCTGCCTGAGCTCCAGTAAAGTCCCGATGTCCAAAGAAATCCGTGGTCAAAAGCTCCAGTTAGTATTCCTTCAATCCCTTCTGAATCCTTCTTCTTTCCAAAAGTAATTCCAACACAACAACTCACAATGCCCTGCCTCACACTTCCAGTAAAGAAAGACCCACTCCCTACTGGTTCCCCAGCCTCCCCTTTTATACTCCCCTTTCTAACCACTCGCCCAATCGCAGGTCCTGCTCTGTGCTCAGGGTGGGACTTCCTTGTCTCAGCCTTGGTGAATGTGCTGTGGCAGAAACAAATAGTGCAACAAAGAAAAAACAAGTGAGTGTTTCGGTGCAGCACATTCACTTGTGCAGAAAACACACAGTGAAGCAAAATAAACTAGGTTTGTCACCTGTGACATGTACACCCCACCCCTGTTGTATTTTGTGTTTAAATGTATGTAAGTATTAGTGCTTAGGGTGTGACCTTATCAGGGTTTAAAATGTATGTTTGGTATGCACAGGTGTTTTAGGTCGGCAAGGAAGGAGTAATTATCTTCCCTGCCAAATCACTTCACGTGCAGACTGTGCCGGGGCATGACTGAATGATTTAACAAGCAATCGAGCCCAGGCACAGCTGTATACAAGAGGCAAGGATCGCTCACTCGGGGTTGGGTGTTCAGAGGTGGAACGTGAGTTACAGAGAACTAAAAGAAATATAACACCAGCATGATACTTGTTTTATTTAGTGTTTGTTTTTTTCTGTCTGTTTTGGCCATCGAGCCTTTGGTTTTGCGTGGTTTTTTTTGTTTAAATATTTACAGCACTGCTAGATTTTTTTTGCAACACCCACCACATTTTGGAAGTAACTAGCCACAAAGTAGCCAAATTGTGTTTTTTAAGTCAGCCAAAAACCATAAATATGTGCTACACATTTATTCAAAAGGTAAGTAATGTTATAAACCAGTCCTGAGGCAAGAAGTAGGCCGATTCACCATTTTCTTGAACCGGATTTGCTTAATGCAAGTGTAAGCGTTTGCGTGATTTGTAATTTTATCGGACATAGAGCTCCAGAAAAAAAGACAGGGGAGGGTGCGATACACTTTACAGGGCATCATGGTGATTGAAATTCTGCACTGGTGAGGACCTCATAATAGAAAAGAATAGAAAAAAACAAGCATGTTAAAAATAGTGAAAAAACAGCCAAACTGCCGAAGACAATATTTACGATTTTATACTAAAAGATTCCTTGGTTTTTGCTTACTTGATTTTTTTCTGAAGTTTTTCTACTGTGTACACCACAGCCTGTGTAGGCTGTCCAATTTGTTTGCATTTCTGCAAAGGCAGTTTCCGATAACAGGCACTCAAGCCTCCTCCCTTCCTAAAACCTTCGTGCTACTAAGCAGGCTTGCTTCTGCAGGTTGTTATAAAGTTAGAAAATAGCATTTTCCCAATCTAGACCCAAACCACAGAGGACAGGTGCCACCCCTTGTGCCATTTGCAGGCTTAAAACAATGAAAAGCAACCTAAAGCTTCAAGGTGCTGTATGTGTCCGACCTCTTTCTGTACTCCTGGAGTTAAGGGTGTTTACAGAACCTAGACGAGTCGATAACCTGCAAGTTATTTACTTACTACCAACTTCTTGTGCTAGGGTATTATCCTTGTCAAACAATACCAAGAACAGATTTGAATGTTGGGTCGACAGAAGATTCAAACCTACCCTTCGGTCAGCTAGTATTGGTCTTCACCTGCCCCCTCATTTGCATATTTCTTCATTTAAACCAGAACGCTGAAAGGTTGTTTACTAACAATTATATTTTGTTTATTTGTATTGTAATTTGTATTGTAATTACTTGTGTAATTTCATACTTATTCAGTAATAAAACTGTTGATTTGATCAACCTATATCACCACCAGGAAATGTCACAGCTGGATTTTAATGGAGCATTTCACAGCATCGGGGAATGTCCCTGGATTGCATAAACCACCAGATTTTTGGGGACATTTTTGCATGCACTTAACACACAATTCTCTGATTGTGAGAATGGGACTTTTGCTGATTGTATAATTTTGTCGTGAGTACATGTGTTAAATAATCTATTAAAAGTTTAAGTGTAACAATTAGTGTTTTTAATAGAGAGAGAGAGCAAAAACCTCTACATTTATTAGCAGTTCTACTGTATAAACTTCAACATTTCATCCACTCGGAAACACCTTACTAATAAATGTATAGGTGGATTGAATTAGAAAATCATATCACAGTACATTCAAACAGAGTAATTCCAGAGTAATTGGCCCTCTTAGTTATAGAATATAATATCTTACAGCATCATTGCTGTAAAACTTGCATCTATAAAATAAAATACATTTAAAAAAACATACCAAAACTTATTCCAGCAGGATCCAGTGAACTTTGAATCAAAATGCATGTTAATATGTGTGCATATTTGCACTTATATGTTTTCACTATGCTCTGATACACTATTCTGTGATAATAAAGTCAATAATAGCCTGCTTGGGATGATTGTTCTTTTCCCATCTGCTGTTTCAAACTATTCAAGCATACAGGGCATAAAATATATTGCTGCACAAAAAAAGCTTAAGAACAAGTCTTGGTATGTATGCGTGTCTTGAAGAAGGCCCGCCACTAGCTGCAATAAGTCTTACATAATGAGCAATCCTCAATCTAAACAACTGAAGCCTAATCTGTGCCCAAGTGATCTTTGCTTTGAAAACACAAGTCACTCTCGGTAAACAACCCCCAACAGTGGAGGCCCTCGAGGGCTCACATGCTTTATACGCAGGCCTGGGAACAGACAAGGGCGTTGCAGCTAGATCACTGTTCCACAATACCAGTGACTGTTTGGATGTTCTTTCCAAGTGTGAGTAGGAATCTGAAGCACTCGAGTGTGAAACATGAACTTGGATTTACTTTATGCCAGAAATACATTAAAGAGACTCACTGCCTTGGTACACAATGAGTCGTATTTGAATGACTTAAATAGAAGAGAGGAGGCCAGTTCTTAGTAGCTGACTTATCTCAAGGATCCCAGTGATTCAGTATCAACAACATAGCTATGTGACACATTCTCTGCACTTAATGGTCCTGATTTCTGTGATGTGCTTACAATATGGCAGTATTTTTTGCAAAACTAGAACAAATCAAAGTATTGAGTAAAATAATTCAAGGCTTCTTAAACTCACTCAAGTAAAATACACATTGATTTTGCTAGAATGAATACATTACAGACTGAAGTAAATGCTTTGTCCCAATCCTATTAAAGTACTTCCCCATTATATGTTCAAATACATGCCTTGTATTTGCCTTGTGCCTTGTGTAAGACAGCAGGGAGGGGGTTAAATCCTCCCTGCAGAAAAACATGTGCGTAGGCACATTTTTGGTTTAATTGTTTAATTCATTTGTTAATTATTTTATTGTTAATTATCACCTGCACCTGGCTATGATTGTAAATTAGAGCCAGGTGCAGGGTTTATAAGGAGAGCAGTCAGTCTGCTCAGGGCTGCTGATGTGTGTGGAAGCTCGACTGTGCTGGTATGGGTACAGCCGTAGAACAAAGGAAAAAAGGTAGTGTGAAGTCTTTTTTTGTGTGTGCTGGTTTGTTTTTGTTACAGGTAAACAGCTTAGCTGTCCTATTTTTTAGTTTAGGTTCCTGTTGTGTTTAGTTATTGCTCAAAGAGAGCTAGGTGTTTGTTTTGTTTATTTTGTTTTTGTATTGTTTATTAATAATAGTGCTACTGCGCTTTAAAAATCAATTTCTGTGCCTGGGTCAGTGTTTTTAAAGGGGCAACGAACTGCAGTGAGGGGCGATTCTTTCACACTTGGTAATTTCCAGATTGCTTTGTGTGGTACATGTATACCAAAAAAATGAAGACTAATTCCTATCAGACCCCAATATTAGGGTAAAATCATCTGTAATTAAGGTGCTTGCTCTAGTATCAAATATTAACAGTAACCAGAACACAAACAGTGGTCTTATTGCACTAAATAATGCTTTGCTTTTCCTTAGTCACTGTTGAGCTTGTAATATACAGAAAGTCCCATTTGTTCTTAATATCAGGATTATCAAGGTTAGTTCTGTTCTTATCAATACTGAACTAAAGAAATGGAAACACCATGTGAATTCACATCAGTTCATTAAATAGACATACAGGGGAAACCAAGTGGCCCAGTCAAAGCCCGGACCTCAATCCAATTGAGAATATGTGGAAAGAGTTGAAAATTGCTGTTCAGCAAATGTCCCCATCCAACTTGACGGAGCTTGAGCAATTTTGCAAAGAAGAATGGGCAAAAATTGCAGTGTCCAGATGTGCAAAGCTGGTAGAGATCCAAATAGACTCATGGCTGTAATTGCTGCCAAAGGTGCATCTACCAAATATTGACTCAAGGGGGTGAATACTTATGCAATCAATTATTTTCTGTTTTGTATTTGTAATTAATTTAGAACAATTTGTAGATTTTATTTTTCACTTTGACATTATGGACTTTTTTTTTTGTTGATCAGTGGCAAAAACTAAAATAAAATGCAACCAAGAAGACCTCCAGAAAGATGGCAAGATGAAATTAGGAAACATGCAGGAGTAACATGGATGAGAGATGTAACAGAAACCCAGCTTTTGTGGAAGAATCTTGGGGAGGCCTTCATCCAGCAGTGGACTGAAAAATGAAGATAATGATGATGATGATATATAGATGAGAGGTATGTCGGCCCAAAAACCCAGTGCAGTATTTCTTCTTTCTGACTGGGTGCAGAGGAAAATGTAGTTGTGGGTCTGAAGCCCGGGGCTTAAGACTACATTTACCAGCATGCAATGCGCTGGGCGATTGAGACTGGCAGCACCTGTGCTGATTGAGTTAACTGGGTGTAAATTGACCGTTACTAGGATTGCCAGCTGTATATGAGCTCTCCTTTGTTCCCAATTGGGTTGGGTGTAAAAACTATTTAAAATAAAAGAAAGTATTGTGTGTGGGAGGAAAGATAGGTTTTTGGATCGGCAAGCAGATTAGCTGCCCGATCTTGTTAGCGAGGTAACCAGAAGGAAAAGTTTAGTAAGCACTCCTTGATGGAGTTAGGCTTTTGTTTTTTTTTATTGTTTTTTCTAACAAATAAATATACAGGCACTGGCCTGTTTTGCTAAATATCTGTGGTCCAGTATTCTTTTTCACAAGAAGACAGTGTTAAGGTCCCGAAAAGTGGCAAGCCAAACCCCGGGTTGGCACTTTATTTATATATATATATATATATATATATATTATATATATATATATATAGTCACTCAATTAAAAATTTGGATCAGTTAATTTATGGGCATTAGTTGATTAATTGGTAAATTAATCGGTAGATTAAGTCGTGTACATTTTTTTTATAAAGGTAACGATCTGATAGCGGCTGTCCTGCATAGTAATACTAAAAAAATCAATAGAATCTAAACAAAAATAAGCCCAATGGGAATTTGGTCTTTTTGAAAGTATTTTAATTTGTATTTTTATTTTAGTAAATCTAACACATTTTCACAAAACAACCGTCTTTCGTGCCACTGTCAGTCATGTACCTGAAAACACAAGACAGCTGAGTTGCGTTTCCAACATCGGTTGTTTAATCTACTATTACAGCTACATACTTGGCTTCCTGTACTTCTGCATCTAGCAGAACCTGAGGCACCGAAGAGATAAAGCTGTTCTGAATCTTGTTAGAGGTACCTGAGAATACTGCAGCTATTGACAAGTGATTGCTTAGCATGCTGTCATAGTCAGAAATCAGAGAAAGTAATTCCACATAATTACCTCTATTTGAGGAATTGGTGCCTTCATCTTGCCCTTTGAATGTCACTTCTTGCTTGCCAAGGTAAACAACAGAATCAATAAAGCGTTTAAGAACCTCATGATTTTTTCTTATTTGCTCCTTGCGATGTATTGTATCCCTATTAATATTATTTATTTCTTAGCAGACGCCCTTATCCAGGGCGACTTACAATTGTTACAAGATATCACATTATTTTTACATACAATTACCCATTTATACAGTTGGGTTTTTACTGGAGCAATCTAGGTAAGGTACCTTGCTCAAGGGTACAGCAGCGGTGTCCCCACCTGGGATTGAACCCACGACCCTCCGGTCAAGAGTCTAAAGCCCTAACCACTACTCCACACTGCATCCCTACGCTTCTGCTCATCCAGTTGAACATCAATCTGGGTTTGTGCAAAAGTTTTGAGTGTTACAGTGGCTCGCAAGTGACTTTAGGAACGCTCATGCTTTTGTGCTGACTTCATAGTGCTTTTCCATATCATATTGCCTTTTCTGTACTGAACAAAATACAGTTCCAGCAGTATAGGGTTATAACTAAATCAACAGTTTATTATGTTGGTCAGATTAAATGTGCCATAATTTTACCACAGCATTCACCACAGCTGGTTGCAAACTAGTAACTTTGCAGACACATGTTTGGCAATCATTTAAATCACGTAGATAAACATTCCAGTTCCAAATACATCCATTGCACACTCAGCAATCCTTGTACGAAACAAGACACCAATCATGATTTTTACACAACTTGAACACCTTTTTATACAAGCTTAAAACCACAATGTCCACCACTTCTGGGGAGATAGAGCGCGCTTCAAATCAGCACTTCCCTAAATAGCAGCACGCATTTCTCTCTCTAAAAATAATCTGTGATCAACTCTTTAGTTGATTAATCGGTCTGATTAATCTATTAATTGGAAAAGAATATACAAGGCAAAGGGTTACCCATGTAAAGGGCAACCTTTCTTTAACAGAAGGAAAGTACAGGTTACCCAGGTAATGCTTTTTTGACAACTTGTAAATATGACCATGCCCTCATTGTGAAATATAGTCAAATAAATATAATGATCTCACCATTACTTGACTGACAACCTCATTATCTCTCATTATCTGACAATGTATTTTCTTAGGGTGGTTGTTCGTCATTTCAATGGGGCACCTTATTCCTTTGTGTTTAACTTTGTTTTGTTGCATCTTTTACAAATATGGCATTGTGATGTCAATTCCATTGTGACAGGCTGTGTGATACACACCATTTGATACAAGGACATTCCTGATGCGTGTAGCACATTGATACCAGTAACTAAAATACCAAAAGAGTCATGTATTAGAATATTACCTCTTTTTATAGGTACAGACCTTTCTACTTGACTTAACTTCAGTTCTGAAACTCTAGTCTCTCACTGGGGGGTGCATTGGTGACCCCTTTCTGACCTCTAGATCTCTGGCTCTCCAAGTGAACTGATAGTCCAAAGGCATTGATGCAGAGGAGCAGGAGGGCATGACCTTTCTCCCAGTCTGCCACTATGAAGTGCCAGACGAGAGGGAGAGAGAGAGATACAGTTTGCTTTTTAATTGAGACACGTGTTTACTACTATAGATGCAGAATATTCCCATGAAAGCTGCTAACCTCTCCCTTCTTGTGTCCGTCAGTGTGTTTGTTTACAGTCACGTGGAGAATTCTGAGTCTGTATTTTTCCAATGAGAAGAGCAATTACTTGTAATGAAAACAGGCATATACTGTAATAGTCATGGAATATCCAGTATAATTTGCAAGATGGAAACAAGTTATCAAGGGTATTTCTAATTGCATTCTTGGGGCCAGTATTCCGAAGGCGTGAACTATAAAACGAAGTATCAAGTGAAGTTTAAGATACTGCCGTTATGTTTCCAACTGTGGTTTTTTTCGTGAAACAAGAGGCCATTTTGTGCAGAATTGTGAGGTTTGATACAATATTTATTAATGCAGAACTATGCAACAGTCGTACAGTGTGGTCCCAAAAAACACCTTTTGCCTTCCAGACAGTATATAACATTACCTTATACCTTCAACTTTACTTTGTACACTATCTGTATAGTTTATTTTGTGTGAGAATTCAGAAATGTTTTCCACACCTCATGGACACGATCCCTTTGAATTCAATGAAACTATTCAATGCTGAGCACCTGATTTACCCATCAATATTCTAACCTGGTTTAGCATCTGAGATGCCAAGTTCAAAATCCAATGGTGTGATTGCAAGCAGTAATCCACAAGAAAACTCACATTCAGAGCACAATTCTAAGGGAAATATATGTAAGTGATGCCTTACAATAAGTTCCAGTTCATACTGTAATAGATCAGGTACACTGATTGAGAAGAACTTCATGTGAATTTAGAGTACTTTAGGAGATCAAGTGCTGTGGGGATATATTTACAGGGCTGCAGGAAGAGTAGCTTTCTGATCTAAATCAGTCTGCAAAAGAAATGGGCTCTTAAGCTTTCTTAATGCCCTACAGTTCATTTAGCTTGACTACTAGAGCTGACCCTTTAAACTTTGCACACAGAGTGTGTGTGTGTATTGGCAGACAATGAAGAACTGTAATGTTTTATGGAAAATTAGCTGGAACATTTTTCACCCGCCACATCCTGAATTGCTAGTTTACCTGCCAGAAGTTGCTTTTTGCAGTAAATAATTTACTGTGTTGTTACCAACGAAGACTGAAAATATATGATTGGTGTCTGAGGGGGTTTCTTTTTCTAATAAAGGCTCATATTCACGGCTCAGGCCACCGCAGACCAGTCTGCATGTCAATGATATGCAAGAGGGCTGTCCGTTTCCCTGCAGATTTAGCATTACTAAAACTATATCCCCTGGGTTGTCAAGCTGTCCATTGCATTTATTTTAATAAAAACTGTAAAGCCAAAACCCAAACTAAATCTTTTAAAAATAATCTGCATAGATCCTGTTGGAAAGTCCATTAGACTGGTAAAATAGGTATGTGTCAAAAACAAAAATGCTTTCTGGTCTGCATACAGTAATTACATCTCGAGCATGCTGTCTGCTACCTGATATCCTTGATTTAGGGCCATATTCACAACACTCAAGGTAATACAAAACACAACGTTGAGGTTACATGCTAATAACTAAAGCCCCTTTCACACTGGCATGCTCTACCCAGGTCAGTACCTACCTGGGTCAGGACCCGGTGTCATGGGGGTCAGGTACATGATTTCACGCTGCTTTTGATAAAAGCAGGTTTGACCTGGGTGACAGACGCAAGTGCACAATACGCGTATCAAT
Organism: Acipenser oxyrinchus oxyrinchus; assembly: GCA_030684275.1. Taxonomy (NCBI): domain Eukaryota; kingdom Metazoa; phylum Chordata; class Actinopteri; order Acipenseriformes; family Acipenseridae; genus Acipenser; species Acipenser oxyrinchus. The sequence continues at coordinate 90,402,225 of CM060248.1, read as the reverse complement.
GCCCTGGAAGCAGCTTGTTACGGCTAGCCAAGCTTCTCTGGATTGAACCGTCGGCCCAAATGTTGATTAGAGCAAATGTTTCTACATCCCTGATGCAAACTGCCTCATGGTGTGTCTCAATCAACAAAAATATGGCTAAACAGAATAAGCAGAAATGTTCCTTGCAGAAGTAAAACTTTCACGCACGCGTGGCTGTTTGTTATTGCATCAGCTCATGAACGTCCGTCATGCATTTTGTCTCGCTCAACCCGGGTCAAAGAGTGGGACCTGGGACAACCCGGGTATGACCCAGGTACGTGGTTTCACACTATGCAGGATTGTGACCTGGTTAGGGTTAGGGTTAGGGTTAGTGTGAAAGGGGCTTACCGTAAGTAACTTTCGATTTCTTGCAAGTTCGGTAGCATAGGATGTTTGTTTTTTCCTTTTAAAATTTTTTCACCCAGTGCACATACATTTACCTGTGTTATATTTAGTATATCAATGCACATCCAGGTGTGTCTTTTCTAATCTGTATTTTGTATTTCTTTTTTCAATTTCCTCCTCCACTAGCATTTCATTTTCCATTTCACTGCTTCTCGATTACCTCCCTGCTTAGCCCATTCAAAGCCCCCGCCCACCCTGGTTTTCTGGAAGGCAATGCTTTTTAAAAGCTCTTCTATATTTCGTTGAGATTTCACTGCAAATTGAAAACCAACATAGCAAGCATTGAAGTTTATTCATCATCCCCACTGAATGTATTGCTTAATATATACTGTAGTTACTATTAGTGATCTGATTGTGATGTATTTGATCATAATTATGAAAATAAAGTTTTCTGCGCTATTCTATCTATAATTAATATGTGTTACGACACCATCATTTGTATTTAATGCAAGCCTTTCATTTAATGTAAAGCTGTAGTTAATAAAGCTGCAAGTTTCAGTTCTCGGAGGTCAAGTTTTGAAATAAAATTTTGCACCAAAATAAACAATAATGATCCCATATTTTTAGAATGCTCCCCTGTTATAAGGCAGCCTAATAATGGCATGGTCATGGCTCCCGCAATACCATTCCATTTAGCTTTACATTCTCATTACAAGGCGGATCACAAAAAACACGACCTCGTAACTATGGCTCCCAATTACAGAGTTACAGAAGCACTGTGTTATCATTACTATTATTGCAAAAAAAATGGATTGACCCTGGTTAGTAGTCAGTGAAAGCTCTGTCAAACATACACTTCATACTGCACACTGTTACCTTGCAAATGAGAACCACAGGAACAGCATAGCAATACCTCATGCTCAGTCCAGACCTATCCCTCACCAGACCTTCAAGTGTGGGAAAACCTCCAAGTGCTTGACCTTGTTCTTGTGTTTATTAGAGGTGTTCATTAGAAAGTGTGAGGAGGGGAGCTTTCAACTATGCGATATCAGAGGGACTAATGAAAACCATTACAACGCTGACAGGCGAAACAGATAGAGATGAAAGATTAAAGTCGTTTATAGTCTTGTTGACATCTAAATGGAGTTACGTTTCCAAGTACAAGAGAATAACAAAATAAGAACATAAAGTATGAGGAGTTCACACCCAATATACTTTCTTGTCATCTTTTACTAAGTGAGTTGCTAATGTCCTCCTCTGCGTCTGCTGTACGACTCATGGGTCATGTTTATAACTGTGATAGTAAAAACCCAACTGTTAAGAGAAGTATGAGATATTTAAATGCTTTGAGTGAGATACCGTAGCTTGTCAGGGGTCACCAGACAGACCTGACCCCCGTCTCCCCCGAGCCATTTCATGGATTGTGTCTTTTAATACAGATTACTTGATTCAGGCCAGCATATTCAAGAGTAACTGGAATAGCATACATTGGAATGTGTCACAGTAGTTGCTCTCAAAGTTGGGCTCCCCTTGTGGGGATCATGGAAAGCTTTTTTTTTGGAGGGGGGGGGCACATCACAGGCAGACTATAGTTTTATTGGCAACATGGCAACAGTGTACTGCTGCGATCTTTAATTAAAAAGTAGACACTGGATTAAAAGATACTATGGAAACAATAATGATGAAATGCGGTGCTTTTATTATTATTATTATTATTATTATTAATAATTACTTCTTATCAGACACCCTTATCAGGGCGACTTACAATTGTTAAAAGATATCACATTATTTTTACATACAATTACCCATTTATACAATTGGGTTTTTACTGGAGCAATCTAGGTAAAGTACCTTGCTCAAGGGTACAGCAGCAGTGTCCCCCACCTGGGATTGAACCCACGACCCTCCGGTCAAGAGTCCAGAGCCCTAACGTTTTGCATTTCCGACAGTTTTTTATAACTTGAAAATATCTAAATAAAACAAAGCATTCACTGAGTAAAGGTTATATGTTTCTTAATTGTAACCAATGTCTTTTAAATTAAATGTGGTAATTGAAATAAAAGTCGGTAGCTATCCACTTTGCAACAGCATTGTTTATACAGGGTGTCCCACTGAAAGTAATAAATGAATAATACATAAATAATCACATGATGGAGTAGCACAGACATGTACAGGAATCCTCATTATTACAAACTCAGTTTATAAATGTCACTCCCATCGTGAACATGGGTTGAATGCCAACATCTAACTGAAATACATACGGGGATACTTTCAAGTGGGACAGTATGACAATATGTTCCTTCCTGCCCAGTAGAAACACCTTCCCTAAAAACACCTAAATATGTACACCATATAAAGCACTAAATCATTCTTATAAACGTTGTTGGAAGGCTACTTGTGATTTCAGGAGAATACTACAAATACAGTCTTTCAAATTAGTACATCATTTTACAACAGCACAGTCCCAAACAACTTATTGAATAAATTAGTGAGACGATAATTCATGTATATTCACCTGGGCGTCAAAAGGCCTCGGAATCTCAGTTGGCATGTACTCTCAATAAAGAAGGGAGGGTTCAGTATTTAATCCAATTTGCCACACACTGTCCCAGTAGAACAGCAATAGTGAAAGGTAAAGCTGGAGGTGACCGACCCAAGGGTCTCCTAATCAGCTTGTCCGTCCCAGTGTAAGACTCTTATTTGGCTCTCTTCAGGCTCGATCCCCGCCCTCTCCAGCACCATGACGTTGAATCCTGTAACGGAAGAACGAGCAACACTTAACATCCACACTCCCTCAGTGTCCCTGGTTATCCACTATTTACACCCCGATCTCGGGCTTCCCTACTCCCATTTGGTCTTCCGACCCGGTCACTGGTACTTAGCTTAAGTAGGGTGTGTATAGGGAGATGGTAGTCCATCCCTCGGGTGTGTATAGGGAGGTGGCAGTCCGTCCCTCGGGCGTGTATAGGGAGGTGGCAGTCCGTCCCTCGGGCGTGTATAGGGAGGTGGCAGTCCGTCCCTCGGGCGTGTATAGGGAGGTGGCAGTCCGTCCCTCGGGCGTGTATAGGGAGGTGGCAGTCCGTCCCTCGGGGGTGTATAGGGAGGTGGCAGTCCGTCCCTCGGGGGTGTATAGGGAGGTGGCAGTCCGTCCCTCGGGCGTGTATAGGGAGGTGGCAGTCCGTCCCTCGGGCGTGTATAGGGAGGTGGCAGTCCGTCCCTCGGGGGCGTATAGGGAGGTGGCAGTCCGTCCCTCGGGCGTGTATAGGGAGGTGGCAGTCCGTCCCTCGGGTGTGTATAGGGAGGTGGCAGTCCATCCCTTGGGTGGTGCCTGTTCGCTCCTCCAGGGCGTCGCTCATGGAGGGGGGTGCCTTGAAGGGAAACAGTAAAACTTCTTCTGATTAAAACCAAATCAGGTTGTCAGTAGATATAAATCTTTAGGCCGGATGCCAAACACAACACAAACCTCGGCATAAGAATACTAAATAGTCTTTCCTTAATCAAAACGCAGACTTAATTATTATGATCCCCGTTGTTACAGTCCAAGTCTGTTTGGCAAGATGGCTGACTTCCTGCGTCCTCTGTTCGGTTCCCCCCCTAGAACTATGCACCCCTTCCTGTAGAAGTAATGTTAAAACTCTACAATGCATTAGTAAGACCTCACCTAGAATATTGTGTTCAGTTCTGGTCACCTCGTTACAAAATGGATATTGCTGCTTTAGAAAGAGTGCAAAGAAGAGCAACCAGAATTATCCTGGGTTTAAAAGGCATGTCGTATGCAGACAGGCTAAAAGAATTGAATCTATTCAGTCTTGAACAAAAAAGACTACGCGGTGATCTGATTCAAACATTCAAAATCCTAAAAGGTATAGACAATGTCAACTCAGGGGACTTCTTTCACCTGAAAAAAGAAACAAGGACCAGGGGTCACAAATGGAGATTAGATAAAGGGGCATTCAGAACAGAAAATAGGAGGCACTTTTTTACACAAAGAATTGTGAGGGTCTGGAACCAACTCCCCAGTAATGTTGTTGAAGCTGACACCCTGGGATCCTTCAAGAAGCTGCTTGATGAGATTCTGGGATCAATAAGCTACTAACAACCAAACGAGCAAGATGGGCCAAATGGCCTCCTCTCGTTTGTAAACTGTCTTATGTTCTTATGTTCTTATGTTTTCTTTTAGTTCCCTTTTTATAGGGGTCTATCAATGATAGTTATTTGGTGCGAATGGAACACACCTTTGGTTGAATTGAGAACTAGGAATGGGAATACTATCTCCCTCTATTAACCTGTGCTGTTGTAAAAATAATAACACACACTTAACAAATAAATAACATAAACACAGCAATCAAATAAACAACAAAAGTGCCGTTATTTGGATAATACACAAAATATAATGTGAACAATAACAAGTGCTAAAAACAAGATAACTATATAATAAATATGAAAGGGGTTCCCCGAGTGGCTCATCCAGTTAAAGTGCTGCCGCTGGGAGCACAGGATGAGTCATACAGCTTGGATGGTGCCAGTTTGTATCCAGGCTGTGCAAAGAGGTCGAACTTTGCTGGGGACTCCGAAGTGGGCGTCACATTGGCTCTGACGCTTCCGGGGTGGGGAATGGGAAACCAGCAGGGACTCCTTCTCCTCATCGTGCAACAGCAAACCCTATTGGCCAGACTGAGCATATTCAGAGTGGATAAAAAGCAGGGCTGATCTCTGTTCTCCAGGATCGGTAGCCTGCCCACCTCTGCTCTGGATTGCTCAGTGTAAAAGTGATTCTGGCTTGTGAGACCGGAGGGCTGTGTGGGGACCCGCTGCAGTGAGGAGAAAAAACATAATGGGACATTCCAAATTGTGGGGAAAAAAAATAAATAAATATAAAATAAATAAAAAAAATAAATAAATAATAATAATATGAAAGCAAAACAAACATAATGTGTACACCCCAACTCATTTATAGTCATATGCGACACATGCTTTAAACTTCTGAGTAAACTAATATTTCATACCCATACTAAGTTGCTCTTTAAACATATAATTACAGAATTTCATAGATAGTCTAGTGTACTTCAAAAACTCCACTTTCATAACATTTAAGAGCCAAGCAAATCAAAGACTACAGGAGAAAAGAAGAGTAATCAAACACCCAAACTGGAGCGATGCCTCAGGAAGAATCTGCTGTGATCATGTTTATGACACGACGAGATGCCTCAGGGAGAGGAAGAAGCTGCTGTGATCATGTTTATGACATGATGAGATGCCTCAAGGAGAGGAAGAAGGTGCTGTGATCATGTTTATGACACAATGAGATGCCTCAAGGAGAGGAAGAAGGTGCTGTTATGTTTATGACACGATGAGATGCCTCACCGAAAGACAGAGCACAAGGAGGTTAAGTGACTTGCTTAGGATCACACAATGAGCCAGTGGCTGAGGTGGGATTTGAACCGGGGACCTCCTGGTTACAAGCCCTTTTCTTTAACCACTGGACCACACAGCCTCAGAGAGAGGAAGAATCTGCTGTGATCATGTTTATGACACGACAAGATGCCTAAGGGAGAGGAAGAAGCTGCTGTGATCATGTTTATGAAATGTTGAGATGCCTCAGAGAGAGGAAATATATTTAACTGGCATATGAACATTACAGTGAACAGGCTAACAGCCCATTCTTAATGCAATCAATAGCACCAAAGTGAGCTCTCGCTAAATCAAAAAGCAGATCAAAATGGCTTGAACTGCTTATATCTAAATGCTTCTACAGTAAATTAATTGAACTTTGCAGTACTTCTGTCTTACTGGACTTCATCAGTTTAACTTTAGAAGTTTAAGCCAGCTGTAAAATGCAAGTGCAATTAAGTCATTCTTAAACAGTATCCCTGACAACTTTTTGGATGTGTTCAACTCTTGAGAGCAAGAATTTATAAGACTACCAACATAAGTGATAGAGCACTTGCAGGGACTCCTTTGAATCTTTTGACACACACCCAGAGTTCACTCAACCTAGAAGGAAGGCTAAAGTTGTCAGGCTGAGTGCACTTCTGTCTGGAGGAAAGCTAAGTCATGATTATCTGCATGACAAAATGGAAACTTTTGATAATTCTAGCATTCCCATGAGACCTGGTTTGTACGTCTTTTTAATGTGGATGAGTGCATCAATGATGAATAGTAATTTATATGGCATATGCTCTGTGCTTTTTTAAAATCTTGTCCTAAACAAATTGACAAAATGACATAGTGGCAATATTCTTAAATTTAGTATTAACCAATAACATTCTGTTCTTACCCACCCAAAACGTGTGCTGGCATGAGAGTTACACCAAAACAACCCGGTAAAATAAAACAAACCATGGGGATTAGTTTAGCAAGGGACCGCCACAATTACACCAACACAGCAAACGAGTCCAGCTGACCAGGGATTCCTCCACAGACCAGGCCGGAAGCTAGCCGTGAATCACAGGGCCTAGCATGACTCATCACCGCTCTAATTATTCAATGATTTCGATAGGGGCTTTGGCACAACACATGTACCTGACCTACAGGTAAACTTCGAACATTTACTATTGACCTGGTCTTCTTTTAAGATTTTGTATTACATTCTAATATTAATGCGTAAAAATGAAATTACATTTTATTAAAATTAATAAATAAATGATGTTTTCTTCATCCAGTCATCTCTTTATATTTCATACATGTAACATCAATTTCCCTAGAGTTGTTCTTTTACTGTTGTGTTTATTTGTGTGTTTGATTTAGAGGAAAGTGTGATTTAACGTGGATTAGGAAAGGAATGCTGTTACTGGCCCCTACCACAAAGTGAGAAGACTGAGAAGACAGGTTAATAACATTCAGACTTTCCTTTGGATCTGTGTTAATTAACGGCTGCGTCTCAAGTTATTTACAGATTGAAGGTTTTCAGATCTGAATGGTATTACTCCATTCAAAAAAGAGGCAAGTAAATTACTTATCGTTCCTTGCACCCAGGGGTTAATATGCAAACAAAAAGGTACCGGATCTTATAATTAAGGAAGAGGGATAGAATTTTTGTTTATAGACCGAATGTCTTGATTTACAGAAGCATCCATGTACATACTCTGTATATGCTTCAAGGTCTCCTCTGCGTGTTGGTTTTGTGCCTTATTGTTGGTGTTGGTAGCTGCATGTCGACCTTTGTCAAGCCGTGTTTTAACATAATGTTCAGGTTTTAACAGTAGCAATGGCAGGCCGACTAATCTGATGATCAGGAGTGACAACACTGTTGTTGTTAAGGGCTCTAGTTTTTTTGTTATGTCGTTTGGGGTGTAAAAAAGCTAGTCATTTCCTTAATCATAGATGTTGCATCCTAAAATATATTGTTACAGTACACTTTTTTTCATTCAATACAGGGAACAGGAAAGAGTACATTTTATGTTTTTGGAGTTATTTTTTGCAACAAAAAAAACAAAACTATTTTTTTCCCCATTTAATACAGTATTTATGCTTGTTAGAAATAAGGCTTTTGTGACAGACTGACATAGCCTTTTCTCTAGTGCAAAGTTTTCACAGACGGGGCAGGTCTTTTAAATATGAATTACTATTAACACTGACTAACTTAGAACAGGGTGTTTGTTTTCCATCCAGTTTTTGCTCCCTCAGCCATCGCCTTAAGTGCATCCACAACTGCTCTCAGCCTGTCTGTCAATGTCTAATAAGGCAGGACATTCTAGTACTTGCTTGCAAATGCTCCACACTTCCAGGACAACTCACAGCAGCCATGACCGATGTAAGAACACTCACCCCAGTGTCCACCCATCCATTAGGCCTCCATGATGCTGATAATGTGCAGCTGGAGATTGAGAATCCATGGGAGGTGTCGCCATAGAACACAGACCAAAACACATTGCCAGAAGACTGCATCTGAAGTGCTGTCTTTTGACACTTTAGTTTACAGTTTAGCTCTGAATCAAGTTTAAAATTATTTAAAATTAGTTTTTTTGGTCTAAATGTTGTCCAAGCGATAACTTCCATTCCAGTTTTTACCAACCTGGTCCAAAATCAGTTAATTGAACTGGTTAAGGTCAATAAACAAATACAGAACGTGAGACCCATAGTTGGGAACCACATTTTTGATGTCAATACAAACAGTTCAGTCCATTTACATGTTGTTTCTGCTCTTACCCAGGAAGCAGTTGCCCCATTCCTGCATCCATATCAACCCACCTTATCTCTTGAATGTGCTTTCCTCATCTGTCTCAGCCACAACAGTCTGGTACTGTACTGTTTAAAAGGAGATGAGAGAGCAGAAGATGATTGAGTAAAAAATGCTGAAAAAAATGGCAAACCAATGAGAAAGCCTGTGCAAACCAACCAGATACAACATTGGAAAAGCAGAGATAACTGTACTATTACTTTAATCTAATTAGTGATTGTTCAATAAAGGAAACTATTTCACAGTTTACACGACAGCCTACCAGTTGTGTGGTTTCCTTTCATTATAAACCTCTTGCATGAGTAAGTTGGATCCAAAAAAATAAAAGGCTCCAATAATCACAAACCACATCTAAACACAGACATATTTAGTTGAATAGATTTATTAACAAATTTACTGTGAACACTGTCTATTTTATGCTGAGATTAATTGGTTAAAGATTTAATGCTAAGAATAAATCACACATTTTCCAAAACATTAGGGGCTTGAAGATAGAGGTTTATCTGATTCCCAGTTGTTTTTTAAGTTTACAGCTTTGAATGTGTCGTTTTAAACAGGAGTGATACCAAAAATACATGCATAGTGACCGATGTTGACTCTTGTCAGGCAACCACACAAGCAAAAATACCCTCTATCATCTCTGGAGGATTGATGGAGTTGATTTCTGTCAAGACCTCTGCTCTGTGTTTTCTGTGTTTACAGTCCTACATTCAGCAACCCATCCCACAGCACGTTGGCTGTTCCTCTCACTTACTACCAGATCTAAATTAGTCAGCAATCCATTCTTATTTAGGCATGCTCTCTGTTTTTCAACTCTTATGTAAATGTTTTTTATAAAGAGTATTGCAGTGGATTGCTTCATATTGACTTTACCAATGAAGACCTCCTTAGTAAATGTTGAGATATTAGTTTAAATTTACACACAACTTCTAACAATAATTAGTCCTGGAATGTGTACAAAAAGGAAGCAACAAATATTAATGGGACGTGTAAGTCTAAACTTTATAGAACATTTATTGTGAAAGAACTTATTAAAAACCACACAGAGAGAGAGAGAGAGAGAGAGAGAGAGAATGAGAGAATGAATAATAGATGGGCTTCAGTGAGTTACAGGAAAATAATTCCATCTAGGGTTTATGTGACGTCATAAACCACTTATAACATGGCTAACTGTCATTTGGGAGATGAAAAATAATTAAAATAATTCAAACACATTTTAAATTAAGATAAAAACAGAAACTTGTATTGTATATACATTCACATTGTAATATAGTCCCAAATTTAATTTAATTTAATTTATTGTTTGCTTATTAAAAATAAATTGCACATGTCTGTTTATTGTGAATTTCTGCGTTAAAAGTGTCATCTCACTAGAAACTAGAGGACTGAACACAAGCTGATGATGGGCAGAGCTTCAAATGACACCGAGGAAGTAAGGTGAAAAGCTGCCATGGATGCTGAAGCTGTATCTTGAGGTGAGTTTGTGTACTCGTTATATGTGAGGCACACATATTCAAGTCTGTTTTCATCCTTTCGGATCTCAAAAGATGTTTTTGTTAGTTGTCGGACACCATTGCGTCCATGTTGTGCCAGATTAAATTGAAGATCAAATTAGACTTTACGCAACCAATCTGATCGCGGTGTCAGGGGACAATGCCTCAGTTTCCCGTAGACGCTTCAAATCTAGACGCTTCAAATTCGGGGGTGGTGTCTGGCCTTGTCTTTACCTGCTTTTCTAAAAGTTTTCATGACTGACATGAATATATTTTTTTTGGTTTTATACTCGCTGTCAGCAGAGATGTTAAAACTTCTACTGTTAAAACATCTATTTAGTCCATCTCAGCTTTATAAAACTGGAGACTGAATACTGGTCCCCAGTTGAACTTCTTGCACTGGCATAAAATTCCCTTATGTTGTTGAGATTTTTTTAAACTTATTTCCTTAAAATTAATGTCCATTAATGTCCATATTTTTTTTCTTTAAACCAGTCTTTAAGTACATTAACAGCCCATGCTGTATTTTTTTTGTGTGTTTTTCAATCTTTGTTTTCTTCTATTTCATTTAGCTGTTTTCTGGAGTTTCATCCCCAAATATATTAAAGGAAATAGGTGGAATGTCACTCATTATTGGCAGTGGTTTTGTAACTAATAACAAATAAAATGGCAGTTTCTCATGGAATTTATAATGCAGTTTCCTTAATGTAAAATGGTATCCCAAACTAGGCTGCATTGACAATTTTTGACAAGTAAGCTGGACAGTCCAACTGGATGAATGAAATAAGCAGGAGCCTCACTTTAGCAGAAGCCTCACTGAATTTGGTATATTTCTAGACTTTAGCTCCTGCTGGTTGCTTCTGGTATTAATCATTAATAGTCAGGGGATGGGGATATAGCAGCATTGGAAACTGACTGCAAAGAGAGGGGGGAGTGATCCAGACAGTCCAGGCAATCACTGAAATTGAATCCTGGGAAGTGGGCGTGTTTTCTTGTATCTTTACATTTACTTTTTCTTTCTCTTGCACATGTACCTTGAGGTGGACTGAACATATACCAAACTTCCATGAACTTCCACCAGATCACTCACAGGGTCCGGTGTGATCTGCATCTTTATTGCTTTGGTCCTTAAAAGCACAAGCTACATAACAGATGTCTGACACCATGTGAAGCATGCACTCTCTACTCTCTACGACTGCTAAGCTTCTCCCAGAGCTCTGAAGTATGACTAGGCATGCACTCTCTACTCTCTATGACTGCTAAGCTTCTCCCATAGCTCTGAAGTATGACTAGGCATGCACTCTCTACTCTCTATGACTGCTAAGCTTCTCTCAGAGCTCTGAAGTATGACTAGGCATGCACTCTTTACTCTCTATGACTGCTAAGCTTCTCCCATAGCTCTGAAGTATGACTAGGCATGCACTCTCTACTCTCTGTGACTGCTAAGCTTCTCCCAGAGCTCTGACTAGGCATGCACTCTCTACTCTCTATGACTGCTAAGCTTCTCCCATAGCTCTGAAGTATGACTAGGCATGCACTCTCTACTCTCTGTGACTGCTAAGCTTCTCCCAGAGCTCTGACTAGGCATGCACTCTCTACTCTCTATGACTGCTAAGCTTCTCCCAGAGCTCTGAAGTATGACTAGGCGTGCACTTTCTACTCTCTATGACTGGTAAGTTTCTCTCAGAGCTCTGAAGTATGACTAGCATGCACTCTCTACTCTCTATGACTGTTAAGCTTCTCTCAGAGCTCTGAAGTATGACTAGGCATGCACTCTCTACTCTCTATGACTGCTAAGTTTCTCTCAGAGCTCTGAAGTATGACTAGGCATGCACTCTCTACTCTCTATGACTGCTAAGCTTCTCTCAGAGCTCTGAAGTATGACTAGGCATGCACTCTCTACTCTCTGTGACTGCTAAGCTTCTCCCTGAGCTCTGAAGTATGACTAGGCATGCACTCTCTACTCTCTATGACTGCTAAGCTTCTCTCAGAGCTCTGAAGTATGACTAGGCATGCACTCTCTACTCTCTGTGACTGCTAAGCTTCTCCCTGAGCTCTGAAGTATGACTAGGCATGCACTCTCTACTCTCTATGACTGCTAAGCTTCTCTCAGAGCTCTGAAGTATGACTAGGCATGCACTCTCTACTCTCTGTAACTGCTAAGCTTCTCCCTGAGCTCTGAAGTATGACTAAGAATTCGATCCAGGATCATCAGGTGACCGCAAGGTCAAGTAGGTTTAGCACTTACTCCCAGGTCTACTCTTTATGTTTGCTAAGTAGTTATCTTTCACTCAGATATCTTGTAAAACACCAGTTAATCACCCATAGCCACCCCCTCCCCTATTACTCATTTGCCAACACCATACAATTTATTACAAACACATAGCAATAAATAAACTGTTCTACATACCAAAGTAACTTGAGAAAATATAAAATTACATTATAATCTGCCTTTATGCTGTATCCATACTGCACTTGACTGTTACACCCCCCACTCCTCCTACCTTTTGGGTCCAACGCTATTGGCTGATATTTGGTTTAAATTACAGCAGCATAAGGCTTATTTTTTCAAATAGAAACTCGCAAAAAAGAAATATTGCCAAGGTGAGGCGCTTCCTTTCACAGCACGATGCTGAGAGACTGATGCATGCGTTCATATCTTCTAGGATTGATTACTGCAATGCCCTGTTCTCTCGAATTCCAAACTGTGTTCTGTCCCGATTGCAGTGTGTACAAAATGCTGCAGCCAGGGTGCTAACCAAAACAAAAACAATGAGCACATTACCCCAGTGTTAGCAGCCCTCCACTGGCTCCCGGTGCTGTCCAGGACTGACTTTAAGGTCCATCTTATCACCTATAAAACCCTAAATGGTTTGGCTGCGGCCTATTTGAAGGATCTTTTAGTCCTGTATGCCCCTGGCCGTCCACTCCAATCCCAAGATGCAGGGCTGTTATCTGTTGCAAGGATTTTAAAGCAAACGACAGGTGGTAGAGCATTCAGTCACAGCGCACCTGAACTCTGGAATGCTCTACCATGCACAGTGAGAGACACACCTACATTGGCAATTTTTAAAAATAAATTAAAAGCATACTTTTATAATAGGGCTTTTATATCTTTATAATATTTATTTTTTATATATTTTTATTCCTATTTATTTGGTTTGAGTTCCTCATCTGTTGTTTTTATTTGCTTGAATTTTAAAATGTTGTTTTCTCTTCCTGTTTATATTGTTTTTATTGTACTAAATGTACTTCTGAATGTCCTTTTTTTGTTAAAAGGTGGTTTATGAATAAAATTTGATTTGATTTGATAAAACAGTGTCACGAGCTGAAGTGTTTATGTAATTGACTGACTAATAGTACTTGCCGAAATATTTGACTACTCCACTTATTTCTTTAACGTAAAATGGTATCCCAAACTAGGCTGTGTTGCAACATTGTTCAGATAGAAAACTTTTGAGAAGTAAGCATTTTTTTTAAATAATTTAAAAAGCAAGTTAAGTGTATCTTCCTCTTTCAACACATATCACTTAATGATTTTGTCTGGTCAGCTGGACAGATCAACTGGATAAATGAAATAATGACCAGGCCTCAAATGATTTAGTTGGGTTTGGCTGTTTTCCATTCACACCATGAAACAGACGCTTAAATATGATTACAAAAGGGCCGTATTTGGATTGACAACAAAGGACATACAATGGGGCCATTTTCTCAGTTGGAATGATGTCAGACATCACTGACTTGATACAGCATACAACATCACTTATTCAAATGTAATTGCCATTTGCCTTAATCTGCCTTTTATGTTTTCCCCAAAGAATGGTGTAATGAAACCTAAATGTAAGATTTATTTTGCACCTGGAGAGCTTTTCCAAACCATAAATATCAGTCTGTGACAGCAGAAACAAACCATCCCTACTTCTCCTCTGTGACCTCTGACCCGAGTCAGAAAACAGCTCTTTCACTTCAGTACTTGACCATTTCTCAAAGGAAGGTGACCCCAGATGAAAGAGCTGAAGGGAGAGCTTGTATGTGTGGGAGCATCTGGACAGATGGAAGTGTCCGGGTGAGTCGGGGGGAATCTTATTCACAGTTATGTTTGAAGAAGTGATTTAGTATTGTAGAATTATTTTCATATGGGAGGTCTGCTTTTTATAGTGTACAGTTTGCCTATTTTAGATTTATTACAACTTCATCGTTTACACACTCTGGCAATGTGTCAAACAGTAAATACATTATTCGAATATAATATTGATCAATTTGTATGTCAAATTATACAGACCATTTTACAAGCAGTATTTCCACGTCATACCCAAAATAATTTAAAAAATGCATATACACTGTTTAAATAAAAACACATGTAATAAGAGGAGAATTATAACTTAAGACAAAAGGGTTGACCTGTGATGGTATCTTCTGAGGCACTTCCTTCTTACTAGCAATTCTGTTCCCTTGCTTGCTGGCAAATCTGCTCTTCTGCACTCTCTGATTCTCTATAGTGACTTTTTTATAGTTACAGTTATATAAACACCTCTGTTTACTTTGGAGATTACATATGTGCAGCTGCTTTATTGTTTGTATTGTTCTTATTGTTTTTATTGTATTGTTCACTTGCTTGTTGCTACTTCTTTTACTACAGTAAACCCTCGCTATAATGATACAACTCTGATTCTACTTTACCTCCCCCAAAATATGCTGGTCACACCCACACAATAATATTGAGAATAATTGGATGACTGCAAAAATAATAATTGTAAAAAATGTAAATGACTATAAACTTTCTCTTATAAGGAATCCAAGCCATAACCCAAGTAGGCTACAAACCCCTTCTACATTAGGTACTTTACATACTGAGAAGTTTACTTGAGGTTACTGTTAATACAAATGCAAACTAGTTCCATGGCTCAGAAGCCATTTGGATAAAGTGACCACATGTCCCGTTTTGGATAGGACAGTCCCACTTTTGGAACACTAGATAAGTTATTGTGATTAAAGGGAAGGTTGAATGACCAGTAGCATTAAACATCAGCTGTACAGCTGCCAGCAAATCTGGAGAATTACTGAACAGTCAACGTTCATAATTGCAACCGATCACAGAATTGCGGGCGGGTTTATTCACTGTCTGTTGCTAAAAGGAACGGGCGGCTATCCTCGTCTGAATCATCAAACTCGCTGTCTGAAGAGGTTAGACTAGGGTAGTGTTACATTAACAGATCATACAGGTACCATTGTGTTGTGCTGGAATTATTCTCCTCATTCATGATATTTGTATATCTGCATGCAAACGACTTTGCTTCATGTGTAGCTAAGGGCGACAATTGCAGAAATCAATGCTGTCATGTCACATCACCGTGCCATGTTTACAAAGCAGTGCACTGAAGATTGTGGTTTGAACACATTGGGCCTCATTTACGAAAGGACGCTAAACTTTATGGTGCACGATAATTGCAATTAATGTGCACGTTAATGATTTCTGTATTTACTATTGCAATTTTATTCATTAACGCGCGAAATAGTGAGCATATTATGGTGCACACTAATTTTATTTTGCCATACTATGGTAATCAAAATTAATATGTGATTTTTATGGTAATGCATGATAATGTATTTAAATGAGCTTCCAGCTCACGCATTAAAGTGATCATTTATTAGTGCGTATGGGAACCACGCATAGGCGCGCTATTTTTCTGGCGTGAAAACTAGTGATGTGCAGTTCGATTTTTTTTACTGTCTGGATTAGTTTGATTGATTAAGTTTATTGAATCAATTCAACAGATTTGTTCGTTTGATTCACTGATTCACTAACACAGAATGTTTGAATGGAAAAATGGCAGCAAGGGCCATTTAAGTTAACACTGTTCACTTGGTGGGCTGCACTATATATATATATATATATATATATATATATATATATATATATATATATATACAGCTCTGGGAAAAATTAAGAGACCACTGCAAAATTATCAGTTTCTCTGGTTTTACTGTTTATAGGTATGTGTTTGGGTAAAATGAACATTTTTGTTTTATTCTATAAACTACTGACAACATTTCTCCCAAATTCCAAATAAAAATATTGTCATTTAGAGCATTTATTTGCAGAAAATGACAACTGGTCAAAATAACAAAAAAGATGCAGCGTTGTCAGACCTCGAATAATGCAAAGAAAATAAGTTCATATTCATTTTAAACAACACAATACTAATGTTTTAACTTAGGAAGAGTTCAGAAATCAATATTTGGTGGAATAATCCTGATTTTCAAGCACAGCTTTCATGCGCCTTGGCATGCTCTCCACCAGTCTTTCACATTGATGTTGGGTGACTTTATGCCACTCCTGGCGCAAAAATTCAAGCAGCTCGGCTTTGTTTGATGGCTTGTGACCATCCATCTTCCTCTTGATCACATTCCAGAGGTTTTCAATGGGGTTCAGGTCTGGAGATTGGGCTGGCCATGACAGGGTCTTGATCTGGTGGTCCTCCATCCACACCTTGATTGACCTGGCTGTGTGGCATGGAGATTGTCCTGCTGGAAAAACCAATCCTCAGAGTTGGGGAACATTGTCAGAGCAGAAGGAAGCAAGTTTTCTTCCAGGACAACCTTGTACAAAAGTTTTAGGCAGGTGTGAAAAAATGCTGTAAAGTAAGAATGCTTTCAAAAATAGACATGTTAATAGATTATATTTATCAATTAACTAAATGCAAAGTGAGTGAACAGAAGAAAAATCTAAATCAAATCCATATTTGGTGTGACAACCCTTTGCCTTCAAAACAGCATCAAGCATCAATTCTTCTAGGTACACTTGCACACAGTTTTTGAAGGAACTCGGCAGGTAGGTTGGCCCAAACATCTTGGAGAACTAACCACAGTTCTTCTGTGGATTTAGGCAGCCTCAGTTGCTTCTCTCTCTTCATGTAATCCCAGACAGACTTGACGATGTTGAGATCAGGGCTCTGTGGGGGCCATACCATCACTTCCAGGACTCCTTGTTCTTCTTTACGCTGAAGATAGTTCTTAATGACTTTCGCTGTATGTCTGGGGTCGTTGTCATGCTGCAGAATAAATTTGGGGCCAATCAGATGCCTCCCTGATGGTATTGCATGATGGATAAGTATCTGCCTGTACTTCTCAGCATTGAGGAGACCATTAATTCTGACCATTAATTCTGACCAACTCCATTTGCAGAAATGCAGCCCCAAACTTGCAAGGAACCTCCACCATGCTTCACTGTTGCCTGCAGACACTCATTCGTGTACCGCTCTCCAGCCCTTCGGCGAACAAACTGCCTTCTGCTACAGCCAAATATTTCAAATTTGGACTCATCAGCCCAGAGCACCTGCTGCCATTTTTCTGCACCCCAGTTCCTGTGTTTTCGTGAATAGTTGAGTCGCTTGGCCTTGTTTCCACATCGGAGGTATGGCTTTTTGGCCGCAAGTCTTCCATGAAGGCCACTTCTGACCAGACTTCTCCGGACAGTAGATGGGTGTACCAGGGTCCCACTGTTTTCTGCCAATTCTGAGCTGATGGCACTGCTGGACATCTTCCGACATTGCGAAGGGAAGTAAGCATGATTGTTACCTTTCATCTGCTGCAGTAAGTTTCCTTGGCTGACCACTGCGTCTACGGTCCTCAGCGTTGCCCGTTTCTTTGTGCTTCTTCAAAAGATCTTGGACAGCACATCTGGAAACCCCTGTCTGCCTTGAAATTTCTGCCTGGGAGAGACCTTGCTGATGCAGTATAACTACCTTGTGTCTTGTTGCTGTGCTCAGTCTTGCCATGGTGTATGACTTTTGACAGTAACTGTCTTCAGCAACCTCACCTTGTTAGCTGAGTTTGGCTGTTCCTCACCCAGTTTTATTCCTCCTACACAGCTGTTTCTGTTTCAGTTAATGATTGTGTTTCAACCTACATATTGAATTGATGATCATTAGCACCTGTTTGGTATAATTGTTTAATCATACACCTGACTATATGCCTACAAAATCCCTGACTTTGTGCAAGTGTACCTAGAAGAATTGATGCTGTTTTGAAGGCAAAGGGTTGTCACACCAAATATGGATTTGATTTAGATTTTTCTTCTGTTCACTCACTTTGCATTTAGTTAATTGATAAATATAATCTATTAACATGTCTATTTTTGAAAGCATTCTTACTTTACAGCATTTTTTCACACCTGCCTAAAACTTTTGCACAGTACTGTATATATATATATATATATATATATATATATATATATATATATATATATATATATATATATATATATATATATATATAAACACACCCACACACACACACACACACACACACACACACACACACACATTGTAATGTACGTGAAAATGTCTATATAAATTATATGTTGGCTAATTTACTCAAATATACTACTCAAAACACATTAACCCCCCATTGCATGATTCCTAGTCATCAATAAGTATACAGGCACGGTTTCAATCAATTAATCAGCATATTACTTAATGTAATTTACAGTACATAAATATGCAGATATAACTTGAAGCAGCTTTCCTAGAACACTGACAAAAAACTCAATATCACAACTAACATATTGGGAAATACAGTATTTTATTTCAATGGAAATCTCAAACAGTTAAAAAAAAAAAAAAGATGTCAGAGTATATAATGCTAATTTATATTCCAAAATATAATCTTTTTAGAAATTAGCCAAATACTGTGCATGTAAATTAATGTGTTCTCTGTTAGTAAATGGGGCCTATCAGTGGTTAAAGCCTGGTTTCCATATGCACAAATTAATGATCACTTTAATGCGCGCACTGGAAATTCCTGTTTGTGCAATCAGTGCAGCTTCTAAACAAAACTCAGAAAAGCTGATTATCTGTGAAAAGGTGGGGAAGCTTATGTGTGATGCAGTGGGTTTAATTTGTTGCACACAGTCAAAAGATATTTAAAACATTTCATTACCTTTCCACCACATAATATAAATGTATGAGTCTTGTTTAATAGTAGAAAGTGGCTGAAATAAATGATTTACTATTATCTATTAATCATGGAACACTAATGATCCAAGCAGAAACTGCAATAGGAGAAAAATGGACAGAACAAATACCATGTCATATTAAATCATAAGAAGTGAGCTTCCCCATAGCTTGGAAGTTATTCACAATATTTTCATACTGTCCCAGTTTAAGGACTTAAAAATCTGGTCACCTCAAGTTTGGATAAAAAGGTTTTTTGACTATCTTTAACTACTTTCGGCAGTTACCTCTTTTATATCCCATACCATATCCCTTTTTAGTCCCTCTCCTTTATTCTTTTCTGTTTGCAGTATCTGTTTCACACAGCTTCAAATTTACGGTCACTGCACATTGGAATCCTCCATCACCTTCATTTGCATAGCAGTCTCTGCCAAAGTTTGTCTTGAGTGGGATAATGGCTATCCCCCTAGTTTTATTTTCTTGTCAAGAATTGCAATAGAATAGTTTGTAAAGCCCGCTACTACGCATTGCGTATAAGTCTTGTAACAGCCACTTTGTTTTAATATTTAGAAAAAAAACAGGCCTACAGTTTAAAACTGTTCCATTTCTTTTTTTCTCCTCCTTTCAGTCGGTTTTGTTAGTTATACTAAAGATAGTCAGCTCACAAACTCGGTAGCTGCAATTTTACTTTTTTGTGAAGCTATTTTCTTTGAAAGGGTGCAGAATCATTTGCACAAACAGAATACCTTTGGACAATGGAGTGGAGTGTTTGCAATAATAATGTCTGCCTATTGGGTCATCTCTGCAGGGAGCACATCCTCATTTTTGTCCATGAAATTTCTTGTCTCCCCCCCTCCACCTTTACCATCAATTTTAATTATCCCTCGCAATCCATACACACATAAGAAGACTACTCACTTCAGCCTCTTATCCTATGTCAGGTTGTATTAATATTCACCAGTCGGGCTGGGAACAAGGGCAGGCTTCTGTTGCAGTGTCACACAGCCTGGCATGGGTCTCCGAGTTCTCACATTACTCCTTCTGGATTACACCATCCTGCATTAGCAAGGTCCAATTAAACTTGAGCATTCAACTAAACAAGCCAATCGGGTAATTCATTTAATCAGATTCCCTACTAGCCTAGAGCCGTGCTTTTTTGTATTACATTCTGAAGAGCTGAAAAGGAATGCAGTGCTGCAGTTCTTTGAGGCATTCTCTTTCGCCTCAGGTGATTAGAAAACACTTAGCTGACCTGAAGTTCAAGTCCTCAGACCCTGGTAAGAGGGGGTTGGGGGGAAAAGGAGACTGGGAGAAAAACGACTAATGAGTCTCAACGTGTGAAGCTGAAAATAAATAAAAAAGGATGTGGGGTAAACAAGTGAACTGGTGGGACACTCTTGAATTCTTACTTGAAATATTCCTCTACGTTACTTTGCTCTCATTGTGTTTCCCTTTGGAACTGCAGATACAGGCTGACATCATAGCATCTGCCTGCTGGCAGGTGAAGTAAAAGGAATGTCGGCTAAGCAGTCTTTATTTTCATTTCAACATATACTGGGTCTGCCTTCAGATTCCAATGCGAGTCCCAATCCTTCAGTTGGAGAGGCAGTGTGCTTTAAATACACCCTAGCCTTGTCAAATAAAACTTCAAGCAAATATGCATATACTGTAGCTCTCAACAGCTCTGGTTATAAAATATTTTTGACATCATGAATGAATTATTACCTTATAAGTCCATCTTGGCAATACCATTACTATAGGCATTGTAAAAAAAAAAAAATATCAAAAGAGAAAAAACACTTGGAAATAAAAAATCTTAAATGTCTGAATTCTGGTATAACACAGTGCATAGAAGACAATTAAACAAATGGATATGACCACAAGGAAATGTCAAATTGAAAAATATTATAGGATACTGCACTTTAAATTGATATTAATGGGAATGTTAGGATTTAGTTTAAAATGCAGAACTCTTTGAATATACCTCTTATCTTTCTTATAATTTTACCTTAGAATTTTGATTGAGCATTTTGAAGTTCTGCACGATAACAAACATACTGAATGCCACATTTTACATGGAATAAACACGTGATAAAAAAACAAAACAACGTTTACCAGGAACCAACATCTGAGGAGCATAGGCCAGATATGTCATTGTGATTCAGGAATTGGCTGGATTTTCAAAATGTTCAAGCATCCACATGTTTGGAGTGAACATTTTGTAAATTGGGTCCACTGATGTTTCTGAAGCTCAATAAACTGCTTTGCGTCCATCTATGAACCAGTGGTAATTGGTTGCCAAACACTCTCTTGTTTTTTTTATTATTTTTTTTATTCTTGAATGAATTCCTTATTATTTTATACGGAAATTGGTTAAAAGATACCACACACAATCAATAAACGCTGTTTGGTGAGACTCACTTGTTACACAGCATTATTCTGCAGCTTCAAAACGAGCCTATAAATAGGCTCATTTTGATGGGAATTCCAGTGATTCTGAGATGCTCAGTGTAAATCTATTGAGCACAGTCTTATTACTCTGAGTACTAACAGACACACAATGCCAAGGTCTATCACAGAGGTGACATAAAAGGAGACACTCATAGCAGAGACTAAGGGCCTGGTTTTTAATGAGCAATTAAGAAAGGAGGGACATTCTTTTAGGCTTTTCTTTCTATTGTTTTGTATTGTTCCTCATTTAGAGAAGATTCAATTCAGCTTCACCACCAACGGTTTCCATTTATTTAAAGCAAGTGCTAACAGCCCTAGACCGGCAATGATGTGCGCCCCCCCTCAGTTTCTGTACAGTGAAAAGGATATGTGGAGAGCTGTGTGACAAGTGGCATCACCACAATGCCCACTCTCAACTCACTCACCACATCCTGACGACTGAGAAGAAGCATGGAGTCAATGACACTATAAATGCTAAAGATCTCAGGTTATTGCATTTTTGAAGTCTTTCATCACTGTATACCTATTACCCATGTTTACAGCATTACATGCTTTCTGTAGTATTTACTGTTGCTTTTTAGTGGAATATCTGGTCTAAACCCCACACTTTACAGGACAATCGCAAACATCCATGTTCTCTAAAATGGTTTGGCTAGATAATTAATTGCACATCTACAGATTGAAATGAGATAATTAAATACTGCAACAAGGTCAATAACAGACGCAGATAAAACAATACCCTACCTGCTCTGGTTCATTTTAAAAGTGTGCCGTTTAGAGTGGATTTGCTGTTATGTTTGATAATGTTGGGTTAGTTTAGTTGATATTGCTGCACTGTTGGGGGGATTTTCAAAAGTTCGTAATTGATAACTCCAGTGTTAATGAACAAATCGGTATGTAGCATTGATTTTGGCCTTTTCAAGCGGTCGTTATGCCTATTTCATTATTAAATAATCGTGCTAATGTGATTTCCGAAATTATGTTGATTTATGAAACAGTGTTAATATCTTAATGAGCAGTGCTTCTTGCAACTATTTCTGTTTGTGTGGAAATTTAAAAGGAAATCCGTGTTAATTTTTCAGAAGTTAATTTGCACTTGGAAAAATAGGGCTTTAATTAACGAAAAAGTATATAAATGATTTCCATTATATGAGAGTAGGTGTTAAAACATCATGCTGATATTGGTCTCAGCTCTTGCCAAGATAAGCACCTAACTAAGACATAGCTTCTTTTACTGTAAACTAATGTGATCCATCTGCGTTTCCTTCCATCTGATGATGTAGATATCCTTCTGCCTGGTGTTGATGGCTGAAGTGTAATGCTGGCTCCAGGGATCAGCCTATTTTACCTCCATAGCGCATCAGCATGACAACCGTCTGGACTGAGCTAAGTAGGGTACTCTGGGGTCTTCAAGTGGGTACCTTCCATCCTTGGTGTTTCGTCGACTAGCCCATGACACCTTAAGAGGGCTCGACAGTGATTCTGGAGTTCCAACATCACCCCCCTCCATCCCCCACTCAGCTAAGCCCAGCTTACTTACCTTCCTTTACATCAACATTGCTTTCTTTCTACTGTGCTTGAGATCCCCAACCAGAATCTTTTTGTCTCAATGAGAGCCAGTTGCTGCTTCTCTCTGCTGCTTCAGATAAGTTCTTCACTATGTGTCACAACTCTTGACCACTGAATCCGATGTCCCTGAGAAACCAGGTTGTGGAGTGTGCCATAAATCCTCGACAACCCACCTCCACTGGGTAAACCTGGACTCTCCATTCTCGCTGTTCCGCTTCAGCAGCTAATTGAGTGTACCGAAGTTTCTTCATCTACAGCATCCTCCTATGGCACTGTTTACCAGCAAAACAAGGCATGCTGATCCAGACCACAAGACAATATTTAGTGGTGGCAATCTTAGGTGGGAAAATAAGCCGTTGTCCAACATCTGCAGGCATTTTCCAGTCTCTAGCAGCTTCCAGTTGGTCCTAGACAGGTTTTGGTTTTAATACCTTTTCTTGGTGGTTGATCCCCTGGATGGAGGAATGTTGTTCCTCTTGTGTCATATATTGCTGGAATTGGTGGAAACCTGTTAGTCATGCTGCGTTTGTCTTCCAATGCTAAGGCTAAATATCACAGCACCTGGTCATGACGCCAAGTAAACTGTCCTTGGCTAAGACCCACCTTACATCCTGTCAAAATGTATCTTAGTGTAACTGGCGATGAACACAAAGGACACCACGGATCCTCACCTACCCATAGATTAAGGTTATGTGGTGATGGGAGAACATCATATGTTGACCTGATGAGGAAACTGATCCTGCTCTGTTCCATTGTCCATAGATCTCCCCAGGCGATCTTGCGTTGTTCCACACTCTCCCATCTCGTCCATATAATGCACAGTTCACAGCCTACCTCTGTAAAGCTCTTTGTAATGGTGGTCCTCTATGAAAGGCACAATATAAAAATAAAGATATTATATTATATTATGTAGGAGGAGTTGAACTGAGACCAAGGCCTCCTCTTCCATGCTGTACTTGCCCCATGATATCACTGATACGAAGGGCTGCCTTTGCATCCTCCATAGCTTCCTTTACTGCCCACGTTCTTCCAGTTTTCAGCACAGGTGCTGCCTCCCTCACATATTCGTTGTGTGACTCTACCAATGTAATTTCCAATCGAACCATGGCGCACTTAAACTCCTCGGTTAGAGCTGAGACTGGCAGCTGCAGTATCCCTTTACTATTCAGTCTCACTCTTCTGAGGCAGCGTAGAACTCCTAACCATTTCCTGACGTATGAACTGATTAACGCTTCCAGCTTCTCTACCGTTGTCAAGGAAACCTCATACACAGCGAGTGGCCACAGAAGTCTTGGCAGTAGACCAAACTGAAAGCACCAGAGTTTAAGTTTGCCCTGTAAAGCACTGCTGTCTATGCTCTTCAACCCTTGCACCGCTTGTTGTCTCACTTCTCCCACACGAACTGTGTCCTTTGGTGTTAAAAAAATAGAATAAACAGACTACAGTATGGATTTGCTGTGAGTGGTAGCAGTTGCTGCAGCAGTAGCAGCAAATTTAATTTTAGAGATTGATGGACCCCGGCTGCGACGCCGATGCTACAGAGAGAGGGTGTACAGGACCAGGGTTAAGTTTTTAGATTTACCAGATGACGATCTAAAAACTCGATTGTGTCTGTACAGGGCATTTTGTCAACTTCTGTCAGACTCTGTGGGAGGACCTTGAATTGCCTAGGGAAAGGGGCCGTGCCGTATTCCCGCATGTGAAGGTGTTGGCTTGGCAGCAGTGTCCTTCTATGTCTGTGGGTTATTTCAAAGGGTCATGGGTGACTTGATAAAAGAGGGTTAATGATTAAATCAGTATCCCTCTTAATCAGGAGCAGCTACTAAATATTAAAATGGAATTGTATGACATTGCTGGATTTCCCAGAGCAATGGGAGCCATCGATTGCTCACACGCTGCACTTAAATCACCGCAACACCATGCGTATGTGAACAAGAAGGGCTCCAACATTCACTAAACATTCAGATGATTTATGATGCATCCTATAACATCTGGAACGTATATGCAGATTTCCCTGGCTCCTGTCATGACTTACATTTTGATACAATCTGCTGTGTTTAATCATTTCAGAGACCCAATACACCAGATGACATGTTAGTAGGTCAGTATTGTAAGACTACCTAGATAATTTAATATTTGTAGTTATGAAAATATTTTAGCCTTTTCTATACTTGTGGTTATGAATGAGATTTATTCACTTGTTTTAACAATTTGAGACCTTATGGAACGTTTGTTGTATTGCTAAAATAATATACAGTTATTTGCACCCAGTATAATGTTACTACCAAGAAATTATCAATGCAACTGTAGAAAATCTGAACTCTGGATACGTACATTATATGACAGGTGACCTCTACTGTAGATTTTATTTGAATTACACAAATAAAAACCTAAGAGTAAATAATGAAATCTTGGTACAGAAAACGACATACTATTACAATAAAGTTTCCTTACAGGTGATTGCGGATTTGCAATGCGTGCTTGTTAGGGAGTTTTATCGTAATCTTAAAAGCTTAATAAATATATAATGAAATGTTCCATAAATGGCATGCATGTATAATAACTAACAACTACAAACACCAATGGCACTTCAAACATATTTATTTATAGCAATCGTACATAATAAAATACAGACAATGTAGATGTCAACATAAGAAAATAAATTCCAACCAAGCCTACATAGATATGACCAAAAACAAATCACATTAAAAGAGTTGCGTATAATAAGCTGTGGAGGGTAAATGACTAGTGGGGGTTTAAGGTTTTTTAATGTATTTTACTGGAAAAACCCAACTACAGTGGGGTTTACAGGTCATGTCATCTGTTCTTCCACACAAATCATAGCTAATGAGCAAAAGATATTATCCCATCTTGTCTGGACATTCAGTCTTACATGTACAAGATTTGTTACGCTATCTATATTTCAAAGAGATCTAATGGCCATACAGTCTCTCCTAGCAGATCTAAGTCATACTGGTTTCCTAGTACATTATCTACTGACTTTGAAAAACAGTAATTGAAAGTAAATCAGTTTGATGCAGTCATTTTAACCGGAACCATTGAACTACCTATTTGGGTGAAACTAATTTACAGTAAAAGACTAGATGGGTCTGATAACATGAGATTCCCATCCACACAAGCAAGTCATGTTCTACTTGTATGTGTAGACTAATGTTTTGGCTAGTGTTTTCTTCGGTGTGCTGATCAAAATGTTAATGTTTCTGTTCAGAATATTTCCACTGTCACAAGTCTAAATCAAATTTAAAAACGAGTTCATATTATTCCCCATTTGTTCATATACCCAGGCCCGGTGTCATGAGTATGCGACATACACAGCTGCCTAGGGCACCAGACAATGGGGGGCGCATTATTATATATATTATGAATGAAAAAAATGCATCCCTATTATTTATATAGGGGCGCATTATATATATAAATCCCCGGGTTTGACTCGTAACCAAAAGTCGAAACACAAACACAGAAAAGTCGAAACACAAACACAGTTCCTAGTGATAGTGAATAAGTGCAAGTGGTGTATTACAGTTCTCCATGAAATGCAAGGTTGAAAGTCCAGGTTTATGCTCTCTTTTGCTACAGCTCCGGATCGTGCTACTGGTAGTCTATTAAAAAACAGACGACAGTTAACAAACACTAACAAACACAAGACAAAACTCACAGTTCACGATACTGCAACACAGACTTCTTGTAGGTTTAAAACACTAACCATTTACCAAGGAACAGATCACTTATACTACCCCCCCTATTTATACCCTCGCTCATGACCCCTAGGTTAACGAGCGCATCTGCTCCTCCAATCCGCGGATGCCACGCCGTTTCCCGTCAGAGTCATTGAGTTTGGGTACCGTAGCTCCGTCCCCTTCCTAAATGACCGACTTCCACCTACCCTAAGGAATAAATTGTCATGCCATTTAGTTAAGGGTACTCTGTTCCTTTTACACAGTGCCCTCACAGGTCGGGAGGGAGATCTAACACCAAGAATCATTCGATCACCATCACAGTGTGTCACTCGGTGCAGCACTGAATCCAGGTTGAGCTGCAGCAGCCTGCTGCCTTGCAGTTTTCTGATTGAAATGTTTTTGCCGAAGCACTGTAGCCATTGAAATCTCTCCTACTGATATTTTCCCCAGTACATTCCTTGTACAAATGAAGGAATTGATGGCTGCCAGGTCCAGTAAAGATAACAACAGACATGTATATATATATAAAAAAATGGAATATTGTAGGCTATATTTAAAATAAAAACATGTATTGTAAAAGGCAGTCAAAATGAGTGCTTTGGCTGTTCTAGGTGGGCGGGATTATAACTTCCCTATTTTCGTGATCCTGCCTTTTAAATGCCGTCAGGGTATTTAATACATGTATTTAGGAAAAGTCATTAACGGACAACCACATAACTTTTAGACATGCAGAGTAATTTAAATTTGAAATCCGCAAACCGTCAAAATGACTGCTGTGGCGGTTCTAGTGTTAAGAGATTGGAAAAATGTATCATCCTTGCTTAGTCAACATGAGTGTTCCCCCTGTCACATTGTCGTACAAAAAGTGGATGAAAGCTGAATTACGCCTGAAATCTCTGAACCTGTCGATGACCAAAACCAAAGGCTGATTTGCCAAGAAGAAGCAAAGTGGCGGAATGTGTTTGAAAGCTTTTAGCCGTCTTTCAGTTTTTGGCAGAGCACAATCTTGCTTTTAGTGGTTTCAGTGACAAATTGTACCAACAGAGCAATGGCAACTTTCTAGGTTAGGTTCTGCTTCTAGCTAAATTTGTCCCTGTGATGCAAGAGCACGTCAGGTGTGCAATGTCACATGACATCCCTGATCACTACCTGAGCAAGGGCATTCAGAACGAGCTGATCCAGATTATGTCTAGTTAACCTAGCACCGGTACAGTACATAGCTCATATTATTCCCCATTGTTAGCGGGTAAAACAGTTCTTAATACACGGTGGTGTGACACAGGAAATGAGTCGCAAGGGCATTTAATGCCTTGTCTCTCATACTGTAACAGACCTGGAAGTGCCTGCTTCAGAATGTTATTGTCAGTTATTGTTTTTTGTTTGTAATGGAACTCAAATTTTCATAAATGCTGCCCTCTTATAATCTGATGATGTCATAAGCCACTAATTGGAAGCATACAATGGCGCTAACTATTGATACTAAACAAGTATGACGACTGACACCAATGTGCAGCATTACTTGCATGTTGACATTCTTTAAAACTGTGAGTGTTTCTAAGCCTTTGTGAGCTCTTCATTAAATGATTCCGGTGAAACTGTTTAAAAACAAAGAGATACGAGTTTCGCAAGGGCAGTTGCAGGGATTTTTTCCCTGCAACTCAATTCTGCCTTGAGAAGAAAGTTGTGCCAGCGACTGAAATTTAAAACGGGAGTTGTGATTAATTATGCAAGTCCACCTACAAATGCTAAATTCAAACAATATGTCAGCAAGTCACAATGTTCAAAGGGAAAATTATGCGTACTATCCTGAGGTCAGAGAGCAACCTGGCATATGAAAGCCAGATTGAGAGATCATTGCGTTTAATCCACTGGCCCTATGGAATCTGTTTTATTATTTTGAATTTTCGGATTTATTTTTTCCTGATTTCGGATTTTCCGGTTTTAAAACCGTAAGACAGCAGGGAGGGGGTTAATATCCTCCCTGCATAAAACATGTGTGTATGCACATTCTGTTTAATAACCGTGTAGTTAGCGCTCCAAAGGAGTTAGGTGTTTATTTTGGTTTTGTTTATTTTGTTTATTAAAAATAGCGTGTCAGTGCTTAAAAAAAAAATCCATTTCTGTGTCCTGGGTCTGCTTTTAAAGGGTGATTTCCATTACATGAGAGTAGATGTTAAAACTTCATGCTGATTTGAACTTGGCTCTCGCCAAGATAAGCACCAACTAAGACGTAGCTTCACAGTAAATTAATGTGATCCATATGTGATTAGTTTTTTTTTTGTTTTTTTTTATAACCACAAGTGTTTGGTACATTGACAGCAATGATGAAGCTATAAATGCATGAAAAAATATGACAAAAAAACCCTTTCTAAACGTTTTTAATCAAAGTGTTTTCAGAAAAAAGTGTACAAATTGGCATAATGTAATAGAAACACATTACGAACATTGTAAGTTTAAAAAAATCCAAATGTAGGGTTTTTAGTAGTTTTTCTTTTCAACACAAGCTGAACTACAGAGATGAAAGTGCTTCTGTAATTATAAGCAAACTGTGATGTCTGCTCTACAACACAGCACTGCTTGCCCTGACAAAACACGCAGGTATATTTTTAATAAGGAAATCATCACAACACCAACTGTAGAAAAACAAGTCAATGCTTTAATTACCGCCCACCAATACTGTCTATAGGCTTATTCATACTTTCAGTATTCACACAGGCTATTGCCTTTAGGCAAGTGTAATAGTGCTTCCAATATTCCGAGGTAATGAATGGTACAGGTTGTGCATGCCTTCACTTTTCTGATGTTACAAGTCCCTGCAAATCAGGAACAGCACCACTGAGATATCTATCAGCGACACTCAAATCCTTAATAAGCAATAATAAACATTACTTAATGCTTTACATTTTTACATTATTTGTTAACACGTTATTGTAAAAAAAGTGGTCTCTTAAAGACTTGTTTATCTGAGAATACAAAAAAAATGTTTAACAGAAAATAAAGTAGACATATCAGTATTCATCTTAATAGTGCCATTTCTCTGGGTCTTAAGGGTGCATTTCCATAGCATGACAGCTGATGGCAGCTTTTATTTTATTAAAATTGTAACTCAACCTAGCTGCTTTAGTGTATCCTTAAGTGCTCGATTCAAATTGTGCCTGGAACATAGCGAGATGCATTTGTGCACAATGCCGAACAGGCTCACCCATGTCTTATAAAAACTTTGGCTTCAAGCAGAATGATTTAAACTCATTTTGGCATTTAAAAAAATAATACATTTAAAAAAGAAACCACAACAGCTGGTACATACAGTACTGTAAAGTATATTGCTCGTCTAGTACAATTGAGGGATACTGGTGACTTCTTTCACTTTCTGTTTAAAAGTCAGTTAATTAAAACATTTTAAGGCAAAGTCAATCTCTTGCATGATTTTGCAATTGCATTTAGGACTGGAACATAAATGGGTAAAGTGCATTTTAAAACTACAGCATTTTGGTATTAATAGCAGACTGAACAAATACAGATCAGCACTAATCTTAGGTCAAGGTAGTTCTTAAATTAATCCTAAAGGTGTCTATGGAATCTGACAGTAAGGTGTGAAATAAAAAAAAAAAAACTACAGTTAATTGTGTTAATTAGTTGTGTGCACAATGTACAGCAGAAACCTGAATCCCGAACCTGGACATATTTTATTTTATGAACAAAAATCACGCTGTATACAATTACTGAGGTAATCCAGTTTTAATTGATTTCTACATGAAGGGGTGTGGCACAAATACAAATACACACAAGTCCCAAGTGAGTGCTTTCAGTGCAAGTGGTGAAATACAATTCAACATGTTAATAAAATGAGCAGTGTTGTCCATGTTTGTGCTGGCCTTAAGCGACAGCTCCTGGATTGTGTTTAGCTGTCTAATAAATCACAAACAAGCACAGTATTAGACATGCCAAAAACAAACAAACACTCACGATATATTTTAACACGGTTCTCCTTCTGGGTTAGCTTTAACCATAACAAAGGAACAGATCACCTCTCTACGTCCCCTTATATACCATCAATCACGCCCCCTTGGTTAATGATTGCAACCACTCCTCCAATCCATGGCTGCCACATCGTTTCCCTTCCGGGTCGATGATTTAGTGTACCGTAGCTCCGCCCCCTTTCTAGATGGCCGACTTCCACCTAACCCTGGGAATGAATTGTCTGGCCATCCAGTCCAGGGCACTCTGTTCCCTTTACACAGCGCCCTCACAGGTCAGGAGGGAGATTTATCACCAAGAATCATTCTGTCTCTGTCACAAAGGGATAAAAAGTGAAATTCACCATAAACCAAACCCCTTCTCTCTGGACACCCTTGACTACATTAACATTTTTAATGTCGCTGCATAATAATACTGTATGTTATTACTGGTCCCCGTTTTATTGATAAGAAAATCTTTTGGTTCTTCAACACTAGTTTAAGGAAGTGATTTAGAAATACTAAAAGAAACTTAACCAAACTACTGAGTAGTAGCAACTTCATCCTGAACTTTGTCTTTGCAATATCTGTATCTTCCAAATGGAAACATTGGACCAAAACATATTCAACAGAAGAAGAGGATGACCAGTGATAATATTGCTAGTGCTGTAAGATAATGAATTTTAAAACCTTGGTTAATACTCCTATAAGTAAGAATTTTGTTTGGCTCAGGTATAGTTTGGGTTAGGACCTATGTCACACTGCAAGAAAACATGATAATTTGTTCCTTTTTCTAGTACTCGGAGCAGTCGTACTTATGTTAAAACAGGATGTGGCAAAAAAACAACAAACGAGTATAAGTAACAAGCATTGTAACATACTTGTTACGGATACCTGTTTATACTAGTTACTCGGCACACCCCTTTATGATGAGCTTTAACCAGTGTTACTTGCTCTGACTAAAGAAAGAAATGAATGTTCATTTTTTCAACTTGGTCCAAATAAAAATGACTTTAGTGTAATGATAAGCACAACATAATTATATCAAAAAAGAAAGTAAGATTTCATGGGCTACCAGAGGAGTTGAGCAGCAGAGTTACAGATCAAACAGGAAATGCCAGCTTCTCTCTGCGTCACTTCAAACAATTTGATAGTGTTTACCATTAGTAGCTAAAGCTTCAGTTTCAGCTATTTGCAAGACTCAATATTTTTTGTTAACTATGAAAACATATTTTTTGGCCAAACTATTCATTCAAATAAATTTAAGACTGAACCCAGGTCAAAAACTTTCACATAATAAATCAAAGAAATCAGACGCAGTATTTAGTTTTAGCATCCCAAATTCAGTATAACAGTATTATTTTTTCTTCCACATACTGTGATTAATGTGAACCCTACTCCCTCGTACAATGCACTTAAAACACATGGAGAGAAAAAGTGGTATTTATGGTTAAATAAAGAGAGCTACAGACAAGCACCAAATAACCTGACCAGAAAGTGCTTATTTTGATTATTTTTTCAGATGTTCCCTGGCTACGCTTCCCTTGGTAGCGGTGACAGTACCACCGTCAGACTGTGGCTGCACCTGGCAAGGCTAGTAGGCGTCAGTCCTATTCCTCTTGGGACTTTCTGGCACTCCATCATACCCACAATGCTGCAGCCCGATAATAAAAAGCAATCACTCTTAGCAGAAGCATGAGACAGTCAGCGGCAGGCTACTTATTTAGAAGTGCATTTACAGTACACACATTCAACTTTCCATTTTCGTTTTTCTAAAATGCAATTTGAACAATTGTTTTGTGAAAAGAAAATAAAGCTGTTCATGTTACAAAACAAATAATAAGTCTGGGATATTAACTGGAGGACTCAAAAATATCCCTTGGTTGTTAGAAGGGTAATAGGAATAAAAATATATATATATACTGTATATATATATTATTGTGGGTAAACCTGTACAAATGTAAATGAATGTACCTGCCTTATGTTGCATTCATTACAACTTCATAAAGGCTACATAACATAATCCTTCATAATCAATTGAAGGACAATCACAATCAAACTGTGGTGCAGGCTTCAATTGTGTAACTTGACTATGAGATTACAAGACACCAAGACAAGGATACAATTCACTTTGTTTATTTAGATATAGACACCATAGTATAGGGAGGTTAATAGGTTTAAAGTGGACACCAACAGTACATGTCATTATCAGCAGCTTCCGGGTTATATTGTAGGCACAGCAATGTGCTGTCATGAATTGCTATTAGAAAACAAAATAACCTAATCAACTACTCATAACAGTGAACATCATAATAGTAATAGTAATCATAACGATAGTACAATCAGTTACAAACACATAGAAATCAGTGCAAGTCAGAGCATCTCAGACAACAATATGTAGAAACACAAAAACCACAACTGTGAAAAGTGTAAACTTTGCTAACTTTGCTAACTTACAACGACTAGGAAAAACACAAGCAAAGGCAATTATCTTTATATTCAGCAAAAAACAAATTTGTTACAACCCACTACATAGCTTTACAACCTGCAGCATTACCCTTCAAACACACCACTGAATGAGCAGGGGTCAAAATTACAGCTGCAAAAAGTGGCATAAATTACTTTGTTTTTTGTATCCCACCCAAAAAATACTTTTAATTGGTTTATATTCTTTCAGTGCTATTTGTATTTGTTTATCAGGTAAATACCCTTTCACTTATGGCAAGTCCTTTGAATGCAGTGATTTCTATTAAATACACAGTACCTTCAAATATGTATAGCACTGCTGAACCTGTATAAATTTAAAAAAAGGCTACAGGGCCAAGTCAGTGTTTTTATAAATTAATATATTTTAATAATAAAGCATATACACTAAATTACATATATACTTCTCAAAATTAGCAACAGTATATGGGAGCACATTCAAATTGCAAAACAAAAAAAATACAGCGTATAAAATATTTTCCCATAAAAGAGAGGGGCCCTCTGCGGTTGTATATGGTATCATTTTTTTCAAGTTAATTTATACTTCCATAACATGTTGGTTTGGATTATGTTTTACATAACTGAAGACTTTGACATGAAAATGAGACCCACTGGACTGGTTTTTGCTTGTAAGAAGAGGAATGTGTGAGAGTCCTGGAAGGGATTTGGAATGGAAGTATTGCTGGAACCAGTGAACCCGCAGAAGTTAACCATGCTTCTGGATTAAGGAAGCAGTTACCCAAAACATTCAGACACTGTGTGCAGACATGCTCATTCGAAGAGAGCATTACAGTACATGTACGGCTGTGGGCTGCAGAGAAAAAAAAGGAATTACTTCAACATGCTTATTATATGCTTGTTATGTAGATTTGCTGATTTTTTTGAGGGTGGATGATCATATTTTTAAATAACCAGGTCTCCATGAAACACATCATTAAAGAAATATCACTTTATTTTTTATTTTATTGGTACTGTAATTTTATTATTATTATTTGTTTATTTAGCAGACGCCTTTATCCAAGGCGACTTACAGAGACTAGGGTGTGTGAACTATGCATCAGCTGCAGAGTCACTTACAATTACATCTCACCCGAAAGACAGAGCACAAGGAGGTTAAGTGAATTGCTCAGGGTCACACAATGAGTCCGTGGCTGAGGTGGGATTTGAACCGGGGACCTCTTGGTTACAAGCCCTTTTCTTTAACCACTGGAACCCAAACACCCATACCTATGTTCACACTAAACTATCCTTTGATATCATAGAAAATTTCCAATATAAATAGATAATTTAGAGATTAAATCTGAATTTTCTTAAACCTTCTCTTACTTCCGCATTGAAGACAACGACACAATCCGTGATTTACTTTTAACTTGTATTATGTTTTTTGCCATAATGCCACACCGATGTGTTTGAGGTGGATGCAGCAACACAAAGCAAGATGGTTTTAACCTGCATAAGTAGCCAAAGAATCCAAACGTTGCCAGGGCTTGTACAAAATGTCTTCAACTTACACGAGTCTGAACGAAGCCAATCAAATGGTCACATTTGTGTTCGGCACACTTTGAGAACCACTGCTTCAACACGTCAGAAGCAGCTAGATCCTTTGGTTTCGCTCCCAGATTCAGAGAGGATGCTGTACCAAAAATGAGCCAAGAAACAAACAAACAAACAAACAAATAAATTACCTCAGAAATGTGTAAGCTACGCAATGTGAGAAAGCAAACCGAGCCGTATGAGTTTGTCGAGCAAGCCACCTACCGACTGCTCTCTGTTGGATATTTTAGCTCATACGGCAGCAAATGTGTCATACGCCGAAGAAGACGGTGATAAACAACCGAGTTTCTCATCTGTGTTCACATCATCCCCCAAAACGAAAGGCTTTCTGCCAGATGTAACGTCAGCATTTAAAAAAGGGAGAACTTGAGGGTACGTACATTCTATTACAAATTGTATACAGAATCAGCTAACTAAACGCAATTGTACCCTCTGCTATACAGTAATATAATGGTCTTACACTGTGCATTTTGATTATATATATATTTCCTGACAACAAATGCTGTCCCTTTGTGTACCCATTGGTTGGCAGTTACCACAGCAGCATCTGAGATAAGGAACGTAAAATACATCCCAGTGGAATTAGGCCGTTATTCTCGTTTGTATTCAGGAATCTGTTCAAGGACATTGTTGTGGTTTTGGCTCAGTTTCTGAATAGGTGAGTGTGGAAAGGTGGTGGGCAAATCACTGACACACGGGAGACAGAAATTTTATTTGGAAACACCGCACTGGTGCCCAGTTTTATAATTTTGGCTATTTTGTCTATTACCCCGCAGAGGGCGCTGTTGTCCGTGGCCTGGGTACCGACAACGGTACACAGGACCACAGGAATACCAATACTGGTAAACAGTAGTAACACTTGTGCACTCACAGGTGCTCAAAATAATAAGGAAAACAAAAGGCGAAATGAAAAGGGAAAATAACACACAGTAATAAAACTACAAAATAAAGGTTCTGCTTAAGCAGTGCCCCCACCGCCCCTAAGCCGGTCAGTACCTACGCTCAGCTATTTCTATACACTGGGGTGGCCAGAGTTCCTTGTATACCTACACAGGTCCCCTCGGGTACGTAATTATTTCTTTTACTTTGTAAATTATTTTAAGGCAGGCTGTCTCCTTCAGCCAGGCTTGTCTGGTCCTTGTTTTACACTGGTGTTTTCTGCCAGTGTCATTGTATATTTCCAAACACGGCCACCCGAATGCACAACCAAGCGCAGTTCTTATAGGCCGAGCAATCTCCCAAGCCCGCCTCTCAGCCACTCAGAGAGAGGGAAAGCCAACACACCCTCTTCCCCACCCCTCCGTGTCATCGCCATGACCGACAGGCGGATCTTATGAGACTGCTGCCCTCTACCTGCAGTACCACGCACGTGCCAGATAGTTTTTATTATTAGCAAACTTACATTTTTTTTGCAAAGATATGGTACCCAGCAAAAAACTTACCAGTCAATGTTGTCCACATAATTCCAGGACACTTTAACCCATTTAGTACTAAATTAATTGCCTTTGACAAAATCATGTAATTTGATACGTTACATTTAGACTTAACCTTTGCGGTTAACGAAATTAGAGGAAGTTATCATAACAATATAGTTAAAGAGAAAATTAAAATAACGGATAGATGCCAGTTAAAAATGGTCAAAAAAATGAGGACAAAGGCACTTAATGGGTTAAGACTAATTAATTGATTTAAATCAACATGTAAAGTGAGTGTTAATTGCGTGAGCTGCTTCAATAAATCAATTTAAATCTGCAGTTGCGGCAGCAATCCCATCCTGAGAGCATTGTAACAACATGGATTAAATCATATTGCTTAAAATGTATATGGTAAAAAAATAAAATCTGTAAAAATCATTTTAGAGAACTTTGCACACAGTCCCACCTCAATCAATCAAATAAGCATATCAACAAGCTATATAGGTCTGCTTGATAGAAACAATCCTGGCAGTAAGTCATCCTGGACTAAGATAATGCAAGACTCTGATAGGGTTAAAAAGGCAGTTTGTGCAATTCACACTTACTTTACATGTTGCATGTCTTAAAATGTTCAGTAATTAGGGGGTCAGGTGGCAATAAAATGCCCCTACTATTATACTGAAATAAGGTCCATTTTTAAAACTGGTAAATCTCCCACTGTTTTGCTTCTTCTACATTGGTACAATGAGATTGAGGAGCAGCTTGATCAGAATTCTACTGACTAGTAGAATGCAAGGCTGAAAAGCATTGAGGTCAATGGTTCACTCTATTTTATGTCCACTTGGGCAATTAACAATAGCTCAAAGTTAGGTGAAAACTAAAGAACAATGGTGAACCATGCTTAGTAAAAATAAGAATGAAGAGACCATGTGGAAGAATCTTAAACGACCTAAAGCAAAATGTAAAAACACGGGTCGGTGGTTAAACAGATTAGCATAGAGAGCCTACAATAAACTGGAAGTCCAACAAAGGATAACCAAAATGTGCAGGCAAAGCTGGAGCACCAAATAGTATGAAACCAAAAGTGGACCAAAAAGAAGCCAACATCAGTAGACCTCAAAGCAGAGTAAGGGACAGGAGCACGTATGTACTGTAGGGTGGCTCAAGAAGAACCATATTAGGCACTCATATGGACCCCATATTTAAACTGACAATGACCAAGGCAGCAGTCTGTCACACTTTGATAGAGATCTGGCATAAGCCTCTGTATCCAAGACTGCATACATTACTGATATTTCATGACAAATGGGTACAAACTCTGGTAGCCATTTTTAACATTTCTCAGCAGATTTCCCCACAGCTTCGCCGAAGGAGTTAGAGTAGGTAATAATTGCGGAGCTGTCACGTTTAAGACCAGGGGTGGCCAATTACCATCCTGGAGGGCCATTCCACTCCAGGTTTAAAATGTAAAATGAGATCAACTACTTTAGGGTCTGGGTGGAGGTTTAATTGCTTAAACAATTTAGAACAGGGTTGGAACAAAGATCAGGAGTGGAACGGTCAACTTTGGCTACCCCCGTTTTAGAAAATGAAATCAGTGCCATCAAATCCATCCGTGGTAGCCCTGCTGCATATTCTATTGACAGTTTTATGGCAGTTTGTGATGTATGGTATCCTTCTCCTTCTACCTCAAAACACGTGACCCTTACATGCTAATGGAAGTTCAGTTGGGCAAAAGGAAGCTGGCTGACCGGCATACACATGCAGAGACCCTTTTAACTAGGTTCCTCACAGCACATAACTCCATATAGCAGATTAAATTATATTTCATGCTTATACATGCCCCTGTTTCTTCCCTGTGCTTTTATGATCTCAATCTAAGCTCAGAGAAGAGCATAGAAGACCAGCATTCACTAGAGAATTAAGTATTTACAGCTGCCTTTGAAGTACTGTAGAATGTACCTGATTTCTTCAAATGCACCAGCCCTATTGCTTTGCTGGTTGACATTATGCAGCCTGGCATGAATATAATTAGGAGAATTGAATTTCTGCATCACTTTTAACTTAAGGGGAAGCTCGGTGTGGCAAAGTTTGCCTTAGTAAAGCAGCTGTGGTAAAAGGCTGTTTGGACTTTTAAGTCCTTCACAGCTAGAGACATTCAGTAGCATGCTAAGAAATCTCACAGCGGTGCCAAATTTCTACATTTGCCAAGACTGCATGCATTGTCAGTGTAACTTTCCCCCACTTTCATCTGACAAGCAAAGGATATACATAGCCTGTATTTTATTGTATTTAAATATAAAGAAAAAAGGAGTACATTTAAAAGTAAACTACATAGGGATTATAGTTATTAAACTGGTATGAATGTCTTCCCAGACAGTTATAGCCAACTGAATAATAATAATAATAATAATAATAATAATAATAATAATAATAATAATAATAATAATAATAACAAAATAATCTGTTACAAACACAGAGAAATCAGTGCAAGTCAGAACATCTCAAACAACAATATGTAGAAACACAAAAACCATAACTACGAAAAGTGTAAACTAAAATAAGAGGCCATGGTTGTAATTAAGTAATAATGGGCAGGATTTTCAAAAGTTCGTAAATGTTAATCAAGAAATCGGTATGTAGCATTGATTTTGGCATTTTCAGGCGGTCGTTATGTCTATTTCGTTATTAAATAATCGTCCTAATGGGATTTCCGAAATTATGTTGATTTATGAAATAATGTTAATATCTTAACGAACAGTGCTTCTTGCGACTATTTCCTTTTCTCGCATGGGAATTTAAAATTAAATCCATGTTTATTGTCATAATTTATCAGAAGTTAATTTGCACTTGGAAAAAGAGGGTTTAACCCTTTGTCGTGTCTGACATTATTATTATTATTATTATTTATTTCTTAGCAGACGCCCTTATCCAGGGTGACTTATAATTGTTACAAGATATCACATTAT
Organism: Acipenser oxyrinchus oxyrinchus; assembly: GCA_030684275.1. Classification (NCBI taxonomy): domain Eukaryota; kingdom Metazoa; phylum Chordata; class Actinopteri; order Acipenseriformes; family Acipenseridae; genus Acipenser; species Acipenser oxyrinchus. The sequence continues at coordinate 90,363,140 of CM060248.1, read as the reverse complement.
TTTTTACATACAATTACAGTTGGGTTTTTACTGGAGCAATCTAGGTAAAGTGCCTTGCTCAAGGGTACAGCAGCAGTGTCCCCCACAACCCACAACCCTCTGGTCAAGAGTCCAGAGCCCTAACCACTACTCCACTCTGCTGCCCGCATCATCAAAAAGACGTAAAACACAGGTTTCTAGTCATTTTTTCTCAGGAAAAAGCCGAGAAAACCATTCAATGGCCGAGTGAGACCGATAGGAGCTGAGAGAAGCCAAAAAAAAGGGGCAGATCTGAGCAATACACACATAGCCCCGGCACCACAGAGATAACACGGCCATAAACAAACAAGATAGCTGCTTCCGCATTCAGCGCTATCAAAGACATATCACGGACATTTGCAGAGCTTTTTGAGATGTTATAGTAATAAAACAATGACTTGGATCGCATTATTGACTCTTTGGTGAAAAAACGAGTGATCAGGAGATGATTTATCAGTATGCACGACTATGAAGAGGTATGTGAAAAATACAGCGAACAAGGGGTGGGGTGGTGCTGGAGATGCAGTACTGAGAGTCCTGTTGATATGCAGTGCCTTTTGAACCTGTTTTAATGTGATAAAAATACTTTTAAACAGCGCGTCTAAAATACACTGCGCGTGTGAAAATAATTGAACCTGACGCGCCTGAGGCACACTGAATAAATGGACCGCAAAGGGTTAACCCTTAGCAGTCCTATGTCGGACCAGGTCAGGGGTTGATTGTTTAGGTCAGGACATTACCCCCACTGCACGATTCCTAGTCAATAAGTATGCAGGCACAGTTTCAATCAATTAATCAACATATTACTTAATGTATTTTATAGTACAGAAATAGGCAAATATAACTAGAAGCAGGTCTCCTAGAACACTTACAAAAAAATACTCAATATTACAAATGTAATACAATGGACTTTCAATGAAAATCTCAAACAGTAAAAAAAAAAAAAAAAGTGTATAATGCTAAGTCTCAATATTTAACTTGTATTCCAAAATATTACTTTTAAATTATTGTGCTGTGCTGTTACACTTGTGTGTGAGGAAACGGATCCTGTGCAGCATTTGATTGACAATTTTACTACCTCTATGAGTTGTGATAGGAATGTCACTCATACAATGCAGACTGCACATATTGAATACATGCGTTATATTAAAGAGGCAGGTTGTTTTAAAGAAGCATTCCAAAACAATACAGTACATCAATGCAATTAACTAATGGACGGGCCGCCAAAAATTGCCCCGCAGGCCGTATGTTTGACCCCTACTTTAGAATAGTAACTATTTATTTTAAACTATGTCATTGCATATATAACAATAATATATGTTATTTATTCTGCCAGTTTGTATGTAAAGATCATTTTTATGTGTCTGTCGCGGGAACGAGCGAGGCTTCCAAGGTTCTGATACATTTCAAACTACCTTGTGTTCATATCTTTTGTGTGTGTTTGCATATCATTATTTTTTTTTAAGTTTGTGTCCCTTCAGTTTTTTTACTAAGTAAAATCAGAACAGTCTCACATTTGTCCAGTGCACTAGGATTTCTCCCTGCCTATGTTTAGTTGGATTCACACACACATAGATTCCCTGCCATTAAAATAGGGCAGCAGTGTGGAGTAGTGGTTAGGGCTCTGGACTCTTGACCGGAGGGTTATGGGTTCAATCCCAGGTGGGGGGACACTGCTGCTGTACCCTTGAGCAAGGTACTTTACCTAGATTGCTCCAGTAAAAACCCAACTGTATAAATGGGTAATTGTATGTAAAAATAATGTGTAAAAAAATAAATAAATAAATAAATAATGTAATTGTATGTAAAAATAATGTGATATCTTGTAACAATTGTAAGTCGCCCTGGATAAGGGCGTCTGCTAAGAAATAAATAATAATAAAAGCTGTAGCTAGTCATGTGTATAAAGCTCATGTGGAATTATGTTACATTTCCAACACAGAGGACAGGTTTACAGGAAGGTGGGCTTCTACCGGGTTACTGGCTTCCCCAGTGTGATGGGTGCTATTGATTGTACTCACATAGCACTGTCACCCTGATCCATGGAGCCTGCTCTGCAGGGTGGCAATGCCAAGAAGGAAGAGAAATGAGGCTACGTCTCATCAATCAATATTTCTCGAGTTAGCAGAACAAAAAGAAAAATATGCCATTGCAAAAACATGACTTAAAGGAAAAAAGGCTTTTTTTCTTTTCTTTTTTTTTTTTTTTGCATCAGACAAGGAATACATGTTAAAATTAAAAGGTAAGCAGTGCAGTTTCACTTTATGTTGCCTTTGCCTGTCCCCTGCTGAGTGCTCTGTCTGTTGATCGCTCATTTTCGGTCAATGTAAGCCACCTCCACCTTCACAATAAGCTACTGACCAAAAGATACGCCTGGACTGCTGGGGCTTTTTATATGAAGATGGTCACATGTAGTCTTGGACATTTATCATGTGCATTAAATTATTGCTCGTACTAAATTTAGTACACACACTTTTGCATGTAAATGAGCCAAATAGTGTGCACATAAATGAATGTGTTCTCTTTTAGTAAATGGGGCAGTAAATGTAGATTTGTCGCGCACATTAGCCTCACTATTTTACATGCGCTGTAACTCTAAATTTAGTGCTCTTTAGCCTTTCCGACCATAATGTCATCAACAGCAGCACAGAAATGAAAATCAAGTGTCAAGGATTCCCAGCCCTCTGTGTGACGGATGGATTGAATTTATGTTCGAGGATGCTTGGAGTGTTTTTAAGGCAATTCCTAAACATTTACGCAAAGCACATCTGTGCTGCACATTACTACACCTCTTCATATGAAACGGTTTTGATACACAATAGTTAACAGCCTACAACAATATGGCTGGAATTGATGTAGTGTGCAGGAGTCGGAGTCAGGAAACAGCCATTCCCTGGCAGTAAGAACGTGCAGGTGTCCTTTTATCACATCCCTTTCTCTTTCAAAGATATACAATAAACTGGAATCCATTTTCCATCGAAATATCAGAAGGGTGGAGGGGGTTAAAAGCTAGAGCTGGTAAACACCTTTAACATTGCTAACACATAAGCAAATATCTTCACAACTAGACAAAAGTACAAAATCAGTTAGCTAAGGATTGTTTTTCCCATGCATATAATATAGCCAAGACCAATTAAAAATCCTACCACAACCACACTTATCTCAATTCCAGTCAGTTTGGAGGACCTGCTGTTTTTTTGAGATGTGGGGAGCTGCTGCAGTGAGGGAACATTATTTGGAATTCTAAATTGGGAAAAGAAAAACTATGAAAAACTACTATATATGACACTCTAAATTTTAAAAGAAATCTGCTTCAGTAAGACTGTAACAGTGCTATTGACTGAAGACTTGAAGCTTTTTATTGTCTAAAAGAAAGATAGGGTAAGAGCAGGACATATCCGTTACTACTTTGGCTTCTGAGTCAATATGCTTTACTCTGGGAACTGGTCAGTCAATCCTTTGACAGGCGTTAAGCCAATTACATTTCCCCGCTGTAATATCCTGGGTCTCTTTGAATCATAAGGAAGTAGCTATGTTAAGCCATGCTAAATTACTTGGTGGTTTTTCTTTCTTTGTTTTTTTTTAAAGGTTTAAAAAAGGCAATGCTTCTCTTCTCACTCTTACAAGTCCCTGAATGTACTGTAAAGTATCTTCTGCTATAGGCCAACATATTCCACCTTCAGTGTGTTATTATGAGATTTTTCAAAGCCGTTAATGCACTGCTTGTATTGTTCACAGCTGCTGTGATTAATGGGATTCGGAATTGTGTCCTGGAATTTGTGCAGATCAATAGGAGGTGCTATAAGTATAAATCGTTATTGGTTAATTTTATTTATTACACGACCCAGGCTGGGATTAAATTGCCAGCTCTGCGGTACTTCAGAGAGCTATAACTTCGTTAGATATGTTATGAATTTTTTCACGCACACGTTACCACATTTCAAAAACCGACAGCGTGCCAAAATCAATGCAGTCGTTTTTGCTGGTTTATATGTGATTAAAACGCCCAATGTGCTTTCTGATTCTCCAGGGGGTTCCCTTATACTTGATTGAGGGTATTGTGTAGTATTTAATACACATGTTTGTGCTAGGATACTATTTATGAAGTGATGGTGCATAAACATGAATTTTAACTGATTTCAGTCAGGACAATCTTGCGTTAAATAACCACCTTTATTTTAATACAACATCTTACAGATTTCCAAAAAACACTGAACCCGAAGCTTTCTAATATTGCAATAAACCAGCCTTAATATAATCAGTTGTTCTAGGGTTAAGACTTTAGACAGTTTTCTGGGCACATTTGTGTATTTGTCATAAGGCTGAGGGCCTGACCATTGCTCTCTTTTGAGAGAGCAATGGTTACTCCAAAATGTAAAATATAAAGACATTAATACTTACTCCAAAAATGTAAAATATAAAGACATTAACATAAAGAATGATCATAAGGCACAAAAGCAGAGATCAAGAGGACAGTACTTGATTGTAATGAATTTAGCTCCCCCAACCAACACGTCATTCTAAATTGTCAGCACAACACTTGAAGACCACTGCAATTGAACCCAGAATTACAACTTCTATTACATTGTTACAACTTCTATTACATTAAACCGGTGGTCATCTCCATCAGCCAACACTGTTTCAGATAAGGATGGAGTGTCTTCATTCACATGTGTTATACATCTGCTTGTCTGGGGTACTTCCTACCAAGTTTTTAAAAAGGAGCACTTCCTGTACAGATTTTTCAGAACTGTCAAAAAATAAGCACATTATTTATTGATCTTATCTAATCACATTAGTGCTAGGGCTTTCAATTCCTCCTATCAGAAACAAGCTGATAACAAAATAAAATGGAACACAGTGTGGATGGGCTTTGAAACACTATCAAATCAGTCATTTAGATGGCATATGACCTACGAAACATTAACCATGGAATTATGTTGCTGTGCTGGACTTTTTACTGTAAGTAAGATAAAGGGGGAAAATCCAGATGGCTGCACAACGGGACACATGCACACACAAACACATGCATCGATGCCTTGCCACTATACATTCTCTGCTTCTTTTGTACTGCAAAGTAATGTATCAGAAGTAAAGTTAACTTTATGGGCTCTACAGAAACCTATAATAGGACTAAATAGGATTTAGTACACAATTCTTATCCCATGCAGAGAGCACACCACAAGAAGTAAAATAAATAAAATAAGCAGCTCTTTTTGAGTTTAATATTAGTTTCTGAGTACAAGATCCATTTCTGAGATCTATGTTTGCAACGTGTTAACTTGTGTCTCTTATTATCACATTAACCCAGCTTTACGGTCCTCTTGCCCCAAACTGTACAAGATGATGTCAAACGAGTGCGTGCGCACTCTGCTGCCTTCTGCTAAAAAAGGCTCTGGGAACATTTGCGACTATTTTCTACACACAAACTGAACATCACACAGGGGTCGGACCCATACCTTTTTAGGCTGCCGTTTCATTACTGCACCCTGTAATACAATCTGAGTGATATTTTTACAGAAAAAATGAATAAAAATCAGCACACATTGTGAAACTGCTTGGTTGAGTATGGGTGCTGCTGAATATCTTTGGTTCAGAATTGCATATAAAAAGGGAAACTGAACCACATGGATATTGTGTTGCCCCAGCATGTGAAGCACCATCTCTATGCAAATAAGCCCTATGTTGCTAAGACTCCTTGAGGTATACAAGGCTGAGATTAATGTGAGCCCTAGTTTGACACTAGAGAGAGACCTTACACCCTGTGAAAGACCTGAACACAAATTGCCTTATGGCTTGGCTATGAGTTGGTCTTTACTTCACAGAGATCTCATTCGAGGCACACACAAGTTCGGAAGGTGTCCTTTCTGTACGAACAGCTGTGTCAAGGCTCTCATACTCAGGCTTACTAGAGTAAATAGTCCCAGGGCTGAAACCATCATAAAGGGCTTTAGATAGTTTACAGACTAACAAAGGGGCTTCAGAGTCTGCGTCTGTACCAAACACTAGTTTAATATTCTTAAATCCTTCGACCCCATTCAGCTCTACGCAGCCCAGTTGAGACCCAATTAAGTCAATCTCGGGTGTTTTAAAGATCTTATCAGTTATAGAACTTACCTCTCAGTGTTAAAAAAAAATAAAATAATAATTATCCCTCATAATGAAGGGAGCTGAAGAGGCGGCTTTGTGTGAAAATCTTACGATGCAGTTATTCAGGAACATGTTCAAAGTTCCATAGCACACAATGAAAAGTCTTTGCTTAAGAAAGTGTGATCCAAGTTTTTATTTGAATGACCATCGAAAGTTCACTGATGTTTAATTAGTCCTCAACAGCAGATGCTAAAAAATAGTGATTTATGAAGGATTTGTTCTCACAACATAACTGTGGGAAACACAAATTGGATGAAAAGTAGCCAAGGATATGAAATTAACCAAACATTAAGGTAAACACTGATCTTAGCTTTCAACAGCTTGAATATGTTATAGCAAAACTGTGTTTATGAATCCCTTGGACAAAAAGTGTTTGGTGCTTTGTAAAAAGTTGTAGTTCTATCATGGACATTGGAGCTACCAGTTTTCTTCATTGCAGATTATGACATTTGACAGATGTTATAAAATGCCATAGGATTAAATTGCAAAAGCGTCAGCTGTCGGTGCTCTGTAATAAATCCAAAACACTAGGAACTGCACAACAATAAACTTCTACTTCTGTTTCAGACTGTGTTGGTTTGTGGATTTTGCAGAAAATGCTGGCAAAAGATATTACTACAATGGTAAGTTTGTTGGGTCAGATTTTATTAAAGACCCATAAAACCTGGTTAAAGATTTATGATCTTTAATAAATAATTTAGAATACTTTCATACATCTGTTATTAATTTATTACTTAAAAAAAAAAAGCTACACATCCTATCTAAATGTTCCGCAGTCATCCACTGTGTGGTAGTGCCCTGCATTGGAGCTTCCTGATTGATGGATGAAAATTCAAAGATTTCTGATATTAATTAATCCCTAAAGGTAAAGTTCTTCTAAAACAAGGGGGTGGTTTCTAATCTGTGGAGAAAACAGAAACTTAATTTCAACATTAAATTAAATTGCAGCAGATGTTAGATAACAAACTGCATACACAACAGGCCATGTATGTTTTGGACTAAAGTAGATGGGTGCAATACTTTTAAATTAGATTGTATACACTATAGTGTCCTTAATAAGCAGGTGTAAAGGGCTCTGAATGTGTCAATAAAAACATTGTACAATTAAAAAGAGGAATGGGAGTCTTGGATATCTTTTTGGAAGAGGTACAGAGATTAGGGCATTCAAATCCTAACAGCGTCCATGGGACCCAGTTTGAGCTGCAGGGGTTGTAAGGAGACCTTAGTTAATGAGTATAAGTCCAAAAGGTAAACATGCCAGGCAGATAACTAAAGTCCAAGGTCATTTAGAACTTGGTATGTGAGTGAAAGATATTAAGAAGCCACAACAAATTAAATTGTGTGCAATGGATTTTCATTTCATCCAAATCTTTTAACCCTTAAGATGCGTTGAATTATAGGTCTCTATTCAGAAAACATTGCCGATTGTTTTAAAGGAATGTTTTGTTAAGGATTGTTTTTGGAAACCCTTTAAAAAGTTACTTTAAAATACAGTAGGTGCTGCTTATTAGCAACCTCTCGGTTCCCAGCAAAAAGTTGTTATCAACCGAACGTTGTTATTAAGCGAAAAGCCACATTTTCAAGGGTATGTATATGGAAAACAATGTATACTATAGTTGCAATGAACCAAGACAGCACACTGACATACTTGTCTTGGTTCATTACAGTGTTAAAAAATAAACACAAAAAACACCAAATATCAGAACAAACAACTGTTTACTAATATTACACGGATGTGTAAAACCAAAAAGTATACGCAGTACTGTAGTAGTACTACAACACTGTACTATCAATATCCTTAAAATCAGTAAATAAATTTATACAGTACTTACATTTAATACAGAAGCATCATTTTAAAAGAAGTAGTTGTCCAGTGTTGTTTGTGTTTTTTACGATTCCTCACCTCCAGCTGTAAATCACTCTCAATTTTGCATGCAGCTTCGTAGCCAATTTCAAAATGTGGGATACAACAGATTTTGAGATGCCAAACTTTTCTGCTACCCGTACATGTTTAGCACGGGTTCACATAGTGCCTCCAGAATCTGAACTTTATCGGCTATAGAAAGGTCTACACGTTTTGAAGCCTTGATGACAGATGACAATCAGACTCAATAAATGTACAGCTGTGTTATGAAAACTGATACATAAACAGATGCTGCGATGCGTGGGCGCGATGTATGAGTGCCGCAGCCATAGAAATTGTAAAAAATAAATTGTCATTAAGCGGCAGACAGTTGCTAATATCTGAAATCCATTAACATTAAAGTCTATGGGATGGGATTGGTTCCCGTGAAAATGTTGTTAATAACAGAAAGTTGTCTTTATCAGGGTTGCTAATAACCAGCATCTACTGTATATACATATGAAATGTTATGAATACAATTGATTGTAACTGTTAATAAACATTGACAGCTCTGTGATCCTTACAACCATTATACAACTTAGTTTTTTCTTGCAATTTCCTGTAATAACACTCTCACTCTTTCCTCTGACTTTGACTTCTGATTAAGAATGGAGCTGACACTTACCACAATGGTCTTTCTTGTTACTCTGTGAAAAAATAAAAGGCAAGCTATGAAAACAGTTCAGGAGAAAACAAAGAGGATTGACAGAAACTCCCAGCTTGCTTGTCTCATATGTTTCCTTAGGTTTTTCTTTAATGTTCCCTTCAAGCACAAAAAATAAGCAACTAATTTCTGTTTCTAACCACGCAGTTTAATTAATTAGCCGTCTCATTCTGTCGTCAGAATTTGTTTGCAACTCAATGACTGTCCATGTTGCTGAATACATTGCCCTACATTTCAGGTGAATGACTTAACTAGAAACCCAGGAATTCAGTTAAAGGGCTCTGAAGTATTAATTTCTAGTTTTGAAACACAAAATCTCTTTTCTGAATAAATGTAGAATAATATACTGCACTTTAGGAAAACCTCAAGGCTCTGTGACTCCCCCCTCCTCCCCAATATGTCCCAATAAAAATACCTAACTATGCCTATGTGACACAATGGCGCATGTGGTGATGTCAGACCAGGAAGGAAATGACAACAGTACTGTGAGTAAATGCACTGTTGCGCCGGTTTATTGTATATCAAAAGGTTTAACAAAACAAAACACTGCACACAAAACGGCACGATGACCAAAACAGACAGACAAAACAAACACTGGAGAAATACTAAATAAAACAAGTATTGTGCTGGTGTAAAACCAGCAAGAATAGCAATTGTAATTATTTGTTTTAAAAACTCCTGACTTTCTCTCCCATTCTCTCCACACTGAACACCCAAACCTGAGTGAGTAAAACGTGCATCTATATATACTGTTGTGCCAGGATTCAATTACTAATTAATCATTTACTTGAACCCCGGCATGTGAACTAATTTGTGCAATCCCTGTGCCCACATACTACTACACATTGTATCTGCATGTGAAGTGATTGTGCAATCCCTGTGCCTAAATACACATATACATTTTAAATCACTTGTGCTACACAGCCCACCTTATACCCCGTGCACCATACACACCAACAATAACACACCACATAAAACATAAAATACACAAAGGGGCAGGGCACCCTGCCACAGCAGAACTCTATACTTCTGAGTTTTCCATAAAGTAGAAAACATAAAGTACATTTTAATTGCTAAATAACCCCCCACCACCACCACAGAAGATTTTCAAAATAACCTAACCACAAGTTTGTTTTAACCTAACATAATAGTAAGAGTTGTGACAGTGGTTCCTTTGCTCAAACCTGCACTCTGGATCACACTCATTGAGAATGCTGATGCACTCAGCTTTTTTCCCCCAAGCATTTTCCTAAGAATCAGGTCCCCACATGACTCTAAAATCCAGGCACAGCACTAGAATGTCCTGAGTTTGCAGTTTGGTTGACTGATCACCAATCTGTGGCTCAGATGACGGTTAAGAGACTGGATTCTTTGAAGAAGTCTGTATGTGTTTGTGCCAGTTTACCAAAGATGCCAGCATCTGCAGTTTACTAAAGGCTCAATGGACTGTAGAGAAAATCGATCGTAAGTAGCCTCCCCTCCCCCCCCCTCCAACACATGTCTTCCCCTGTGGACACAAAACCCCAGGCTGGTTCTATCTGATTAAGCCCAAATTCCCATCAGCCATCACACACACACACACACACAAAATCACCAAAAAGAAATGGGGCCCAAGAAAATCAATGACAATAGTTCATCTGTATATCTGTATATAGTTTCTCTAAATATCAAGAGGAACACCAGGAGGCACAGCTGAACCGCCCTGTACTGTAAACATCATAGGGTATACTCTCTTACACGTTTTACTGACAGCTTGTTCACCCGTCAAATGAGACATGTTCAGATAGCGTCTACACATTAACTTTATATCACTAAGGATAAATTAAGGAAAGAAACTTTGTAAATTCAATGACAAATATTTCGACTGCAAGTCTTTCTCAGTGTCTTCAACAGTCGAAACGTTTATCATTGAATTAAGAAAGTTTAATTTATTATTTCTCAATTCATCACTATTGATAGTTGTGTTCTGCAGGAGCAGTTGTGATGCATAGTTCACCCCCTAAGTCTCTGTAAGTCGCTTTGGCTAAAAGCGTCTGCTAAATGACTTAAGAGGATGGGCTCATACTTTGAATAGGGCAGGGGGCAGGGGGTAGCGTCCTGGGCTTCCACTGTGTAGATTGGAGTTTGCATATAGGTTGGGAGTATGCCATTTGTTTTTAAATAGCACATTAACTAGCACATTCCCACCCATCTTTCAGGATGGAATGACTTGCCACCACAAGACTCCACTGAACATTTAAACCTCATCCTGTATTAAAATGCTGATAAAAAAAGAGTCAATATGCCACTGGGTGGGGCCGATTGCTGTACGGATCAATGCCAGTGTATGGCATTGAATTAAACAGAAAGCAGCACAGGCCTGAGAGAAAGGGGATTAAGCCACAATCATTCCCATGGCCGAGTTCCTGCCTCTGCCTCTGTGGGGGTAACTGATAGAGACGAGTCTTCTGTCCAAGCAGCCGTATGTTATTTTGAATGTCAGCTTCTAATCCCTGCCTGTTAACTGCCACTGCAGCTCTCAGTGGAAAAGCTTTAGACTCAGAGCCATGAGCACTGGCAGACCTCACGACTGTCTGCTCATCAGTGGGTAATTTGCAATCCCAGTGTTCAAGCTCATTCCAATAAACCGCAATGGCCTTGGAAAGCAATCATTTGGCCGCTGGTATTTGAGGTTAATTTGGGAAAACAGAGCAACATAGAGTAAAAGAGAGCAGAATAATTCCAAACTGCAGTTATAAAGAAAAAAAAAGTCTCTGCATTTGATTTTTTTTCACATATACAACACAAGATGGACAGTTCTGTTTTTACAGTACCTTGACATGTAGAAATATTTAAAATGGAATTAATGCGAATTTTCTGTGTTGCATACAACGTAATCATTAGCAAACTTTTCACAGTCACTGTGAAGTTAAATAGTAGAAGGGTCTTATACTGAAAAAATATTTACAAATGGCTATATTATTTATACCTCGAGTTCGAGTCTGTGTCCGGGTCCCGAGTCCATGTCCGAGTCCTTGAAACAAACTCAAATCATTTTTTATTCACTAGTAGTAGTGGGGGAACAATTTACCTAACAGATGTTGTCTGATATCCTTCAGGAAAAATGCACGGATAATAAAAAATAAATAGCCGGTGTAGTGTTAGAAAGTGGTACATTGTCAGAATGTGAAAGTGGTACATTGTCAGAATGTGGTATGCACACCACAATTTGACTCGTGATGGCAGAAAGTGGTACGATGTCATATTTTGGTACATATGCAATCAATTGCGATCTGATGGGTTTTTTTTCCTATTGTCTAAAGAGGTACATTTACCATTAATTATGCATAATTTTTTTGCAAACTTAAACTGGCAACAGACAATTAATTTAGACGAAGTTAGCCAAACATAATTAGACTTGTGAATGTTATTTTAATATTTAAACAGCTTAAATGTTTTCTGTCTTTCCACAAAGTAACACACTATGCCAGACTGAGAAGAGCCGAACCCGTGCTGTTCATATTTATAGCCTTTGTTGTCTTGGCACTTGTGCGCTGATCGCCTGATCACTGTGTTTGCTAACCGGTTGTGCTCCGTCCAGACATTCTTTAAGCCAATCATAGCTAGGGGTCTACTTAAATCGCGGTAAATTTACGTATTTTTCACGGGTATGTTACAGAATAAAATTAGGATTTTGCGGACCTGTTTAAACATTAAATAAACCTATGTAGGCAGTATTTCAGAACACTATAAAGCCTAAAAATAGTGGTAGTTGCTTCCTTACGAAAACAGAGTGCTGTCATTTGTTAAAGGCTATCTACAGAAGGAAGATACGCAGTTTGCGTCGCCTGCGGTGTGCAGTAGTTAATTTAAAAAAAAAAAATTCCTCTCCGTACTTGTTTGTATGCATTGGCCCCTAAGAGGTACATTTCGTGGTGACCCCTCAATTTCACGATTTCCGCGAAATCGCGATTTAGGTAGACCCCTAATCATAGCAAGTCTGGTGAATTTTGTTATTCTTATTATGATTGGCTGCAAAGACAACAGGGCTAACTAGTGATTGGATAATGTTTTGTCAGGTGTGTTTTTATTATGCACAGGTTTCCTAGTAACTGTAATATTAATTGTGTAATAGAAAATAAAAAAGGACTCCGAGTCACAGAGCCCAAATGTCTGACTCCGAGTCACACAAGGCCGAGTCCGAGTCTTTTGCGGCCGTGACTTGAGTCCTACAAGTCATGAAATATATATATATATATATATATATATATATATATATATATATATATATATATATATATATATATATATATACACACACAGTATATATATATATACAGTAGCTCTCAAAAGTATTCACCCCCCTTGGACTTTTCCAAATTGTATTGTGTTACAACATGGAATCAAAATGGATTTAATTAGGAGGTTTTGCCACTGATCAACACAAAAAAGTCCATAATGTCAAAGTGAAAAATAAAATCTACAAATTGTTCTAAATTAATTACAAATATAAAACAGAAAATAATTGATTGCATAAGTTTTCACCCCCTTTGTTATGACACACCTAAATAAGCTCTGGTGCAACCAATTGTCTTTAGAAGTCACATAATTAGTTAAATGGAGTCCACCTGCATGCAATTAAGGTGTTTCACATGATTTCAGGTTAAATACACCTGTCTCTGGGAGGTCCCACAGTTGGTTAGTACATTTCCTAACAAAAACTACATCGTGAAGACGAAGGAACATTCAAAGCAAATCCGGAATAAGGTTCTTCAAAAGCACCAATTAGGGGTAGGATATGAGAACATTTCCAAGGCATTGAATATCCCCCGGAGCACAGTAAAGTCCATTATTAAGAAATGGAGAGAATATGGCACAACTGTGAATCTGTCTTGAACATGCCGTCCTCAAAAACTGAGTATCCGGGCGAGAAGGGCACTAGTCAGGGAGGCCACCAAGAGGCGTATGGCAACTCTAAAGGAGTTAGAGTCTTCCATGGCTAAGCTGGGAGACACTGTGCATATGGCAACAATAGCCCGATGGCTTCACAAAACTGGCCTTTATGGCAAAAAGAAAGCCATTGTTGAAAAAAACTCACATCAAATCTCGGCTAGAGTTTGCCAGAAGGCATGTGGGAGACTGAGACCAAGTGGAAGAAGATTCTATTGTCTGATGAGACCAAAATAGAGCTTTTTGGCCTCAATGCTAAGCGCTAAGCGCTATGTTTGGCGCAAGCCTAACACCGCACATCATCCTGAGAACACCATCCCTACCGTGAAGCATGGTGGTGGCAGCATCATGCTATGAGGATGCTTCTCTGCGTCAGGGCCTGGAAAGCTTGTGAAGATAGAGGGCAAAATGGATGCAGCAAAGTACAGAGAAATCCTGGAGGAAAACCTGCTGAAGTCTGCAAGAGGGACTTGGGAGAACAATTCCAGCAGGACAATGACCCCAAACTTACAGCCAAAGCCACACTGGAGTGGCTTAAAAACAAAAAGGTCAATGTCCTGGAGTGGCCCAGTCAAAGCCCGGACCTCAATCCAAGTGAGAATATGTGGAAAGAGATGAAAATTGCTGTTCACCAAAGGTCCCCATCCAACTTGATGGAGCTTGAGCAATTTTACAAAGAAGAATGGGCAAAAATTGCAGTGTCCAGATGTGCAAAGCTGGTAGAGACTTATCCAAATAGACTCATGGCTGTAATTGCTGCCAAAGGTGCCTCTACCAAATATTGACTCAAGGGGGTGAATACTTATGCAATCAATTATTTTCTTTTTTGTATTTGTAATTAATTTAGAACAATTTGTAGATTTTATTTTTCACTTTGACATTGTTGACTTTTTTGGTGTTGGTTGGTTTATTTTATATTTTAGAGTAACTAAAAGCCTGGAAATGTTTAAACAGGAAGTTTCACATATGAATCTACACCAGTGAGAGGCATGCGTAAAATAACAGTCACAAACCGAAGTCATAAATCAGGAAAAATTATAATACATCAAGGCTATGCCCCGAAACTTCAATATTATAATGCGATTCGTACATTTGCATACGAAAGTAGGGTTGAAACTAAGTTATGGGAGTGAAAATAACTTTAATACATCACGGATAGGTTTACAAAGTCACAAAAACCTACGAAAAGTCAAGATACGAAAGAAAAATCAATGATACATAGAGCCTAGTAAGTACAATGTAACTATGCATAATAATGCAGCATTTCAGCAGGAGGCAGAAAACAGGAGAGACACGCTTTACCCTTGGATCCAATAATTCTTTATTCAGACACTATCTCAGAGTCCACTGCTCTGTCTGCTTCACACTATACACACTTCTCTTATCTTGGCAACCAACTTCAGAACAACAACAACAACAACACAACATAAAATGATGTTGCAGCGCCTCTTATAAACTTAGTCTTGCTCCATTATGCAAATTGTGTACCAGGGCTCAGATACATCCCATTAGCTGTCAGCTGCACACCAGGACCAATGGACACAGACAAACAGCCAATGAGGACAGACAGACAACAACCAATCATAGGGAAGACACAGAACATGCCCACATGCAGGCTAGGATTACACAGACAGAGGTAAACAAACCAGCGGCGAGGAATACAGCAGGTAGGGAATAAATACACAGCACATAAACACATATAGACAGCGGGGAATTACAGTACACACACACAATGCACAGATTGTAACAATACCATTGAAATTATGTAGCAATTATGTAATTAAGTAGCAAAGTACACATGTATTTACTAAGTACTGAAAGCAATAAAAGGCACAATGCTTTCATCTGTTCATATAGCTTCTGAGGAAAGAACTGAAAGGAAATTGCATGTAAATGTAATTTGCTGTGATTCTTCATTGTGCAACAAATTACATTTTCAACTCCCATTTAAAAAAAAGAATCCTTCAAGTTCATTACATGGAAATGTCAAGACAAATTGCATACCACAATTGAATTCACATTATGACACATACTTATGTAAAGTACCTTCAACAGTTTCAGCCAGTTGCTGATTTGATCTACTGCGAGGCAGCATGCAAATGTAGCTGTTGAAAACCACTGTGGATCTCCCTTTTCAGAAGACATTCTTGAAAACGAGTAAGAGTGCTCTTTGATTTATAAACTAAGCACCCATTATGGGGATGCTCTGCCAGCAGAATCCCATTGAACATCAATTACATTCAGCTAAGTCCTTCATTAAAATATTTTATTATCAAAGCAAGAGTTTTATAGGGCTGGGGTCAGGTATATACAAAGTGCTCAGTACCTAGGTGGCAGTTTGAGTAATACAAAGGTCACATAGTTAACACACAGATAACGTTCAAAAACATTACCAATGCATGATTAAAATGGTTAGTGTGACAGATTACCCAGTGCATGTGTCAAACCTTATCAGATGCTTCATTATACAGGATTGTAGTGAGAGGGGGAGAGGATTCCTTTTATCAGCCTGCCTTGCATAGGTTTTTAAATGATGCTATCTAAAGGCATCAGCATTACATATTCCAGACCAGACACGGAAAAGTGGGAGATGCACTTGACATGATGGAGCAGGGCATTATCTTCTTAACATCTTGAAACTCCTTTACCTAGAAAAAAACAACCGATTCTTGTAAATTTGCTGTTAACAAAAAAGTTTCAGGGCTCCTCAAAAGGTGCTGGATTAACAGTGTTGCGATGTGAGCTTTCCTCTCACGCTACCCCACTAATGTGCCTTAACCCTGCCCAGGAATTACCATCCTATAGTCTCCACTAATTGATAGAGAAAGCAATTGTGCCCTCAGTGCCACCAGTCTAAATGTAAAGCTATGAAAAGTTACAGCACAGGCTGCAAACTCTAAATTGAACTGCAAATTTAATCATTTTATTGACAGGAAAACATTTGCTACCAATCCCCGTAAGTCAAACAAACACTGGACTAGAGGCTTGTTAAAATTTAAATCGAGGCTGATCTGTAGATTCTCCACCACAGTTTATATAATTATTAAAAGGCCCAAAGGTTATGAAAAAACAAACGTTCGCTAATGTAATGTATATTAGGTTATTTCTACCTGCAATATCTAATGGTTTAAATGACTGTGGTATATGTAGATCTGCCTCTGTTCAGATCAATTGAAATGACACCTCTGATGTAACATCCTAATGACCTAATACTGTCTATTTTTAGTTTACTGGGCCTTCTCATTTTTTTTTTTACATGAAGTTTAATTCGACTAAATGTTTTCCAGGTTTTGTATCTTGCTTTCATCTCTATTATTTTTTTTGTTGTTTTTTAAAGGAAACATCACACAGTTCAACTGTTTGCAAAATAAATTAGTTTATAAGAAAAAAACAGATCACAAGTTACATGTGTTCCTCCTTAACTTAAACTTTGTCATCCATAATAAAAATAAATGAACCAGTTAATAAGTTACAGTATTATTTACACTGGAAAGCAGTGGTTTAGTCGAGTCAGAACATGCTGGACCATCCTTCTGATACTATTTTCTATAGGCATCAGAAAGTGATGAACTTGCATAATAGGCAAGCTAAGTCACATGACTCACATCTCCTGCACAGCTGTCAGATTCAGGCATGTTGATGCAATGAAAAGAGCATTAGACACTTCTTATATTATGAAGAACATCTTTAAGAAGGCTAAAAATGCTGACGAAGACAACCGCAACAGTGCATCGACAACATCTGTGGACACAAACATAAACAAAGCCACAACACACAGACGTGTAAAGTAAAGCATTCTGACAAGGTGGAGAAAGACACTTTATGAAAAAGAAATGAGATAAATGCATGGCCTATTATATGTGTTACTAAAAATTCAGTATACAAATAAAATGTGAATTTGTATATTAATTCTTGTTGAAGAAAATCTATATTTTTGTGGAGCTAGGACTACACCACTGCTGGAAAGGATGAGAGATGTATGTTAAAGTAACAGATTTAAATATCATTATAAATGTACCCAGATGAAACCCTAGGCGAGCTATTAACAGACCACATGGTTGCCAGCAATGACAACACCTGTACCTGTGACTTTTTCAAAGTACCTCCAGTTAATGAAGCAGCTGTCATTGGTATTTACTTTGTTTTACCATTCATTCTCACTCTATTAGTGCTAGTTAACATTTTGCGGAAACCTTCTTTCTGGACCCTATTTAGCAAAGAGTGCAAGAGCAAGGGAAAATGATTTGAATACTATTCCTTGCTTGTTATATACTGCAGTTTTGTTTTATTCCTTTCAGACGATTTGCCTTGCATATCTTGCTAAATAGGGCTAGGAACCACAAAGACCAACAGGATTGCACCTATTAATCACAACTTTGAGATCAAAAGTATTCAGACCCTGACCAATTCTCTCATATTACTGAATTACAAATGGTACATTGAAATTTCATTCTGTTTGATATTTTATTTTAAAACACTGAAACTCAAAATCAATTATTGTAAGGTGACATTGGTTTTATGTTGGGAAATATTTATAAGAAAAATAAAAACTGAAATATCTTGCTTGCATAAGTATTCAACCCCACACATTAATATTTGGTAGAGCCACCTTTCACTGCAATAACAGCTTTAAGTCTTTTGGGGTAAGTATGTACCAGCTTTGCACACAGTGTCGGGTGATTTTGGCCCATTCTTCTTGGCAGATTTGTTCCAGGTTGTTCAGGTTGGTTGGACGACGGCTTGTGGACCGCAATTTTCAAATAGTGCCACAGATTCTCAATGGGATTGAGATCAGGACTTTGACTGGGTCACTAGGACATTCACCTTTTGTTCTTGAGCCACGCCAATGTTGCTTTGGCCTTGTGCTTGGGATCATTGTCCTGCTGAAAGGTGAATTTCCTCCCGAGCTTCAGTTTTTTAGCGGACTGAAGCAGGTTCTCTTGCAGTATTTCCCTGTATTTTGCTCCATCCATTTTTCCTTCAATTTTAACAAGATGCCCAGTCCCTGCTGATGAGAAGCATCCCCACAGCATGATGCTGCCACCACCATACTTCACTGTAGGGATGGTGTGTCTTGAGGCATGGGCAGTGTTAGGTTTGCGCCACGCATAGTGCTTTGAGTTTTGGCCAAAAAGCTCTATCTTGGTCTCATCTGACCACAAAACCTTTTCCCACATCGCAGCTGGGTCACTCTCATGCTTTCTGGCAAACTCCAGATGTGCTTTCAGATGGTATTTTTTGAGTAACGGCTTCTTTCTTGCCACCCTCCCATACAGGCCAGTGTTATGCAGAGCTCTTGATATGGTTGACTGGTGCACCATTACTCCACTCCCAGCCACTGAACTCTGTAGCTCCTTCAAAGTGATTGTTGGCCTCTCTGTGGCTTCTCTCACTAGTCTCCTTCTTGTTTGAGCGAGTTTTGGGGACAGCCTTTTCTTGGCAGTGCCTGGGTGGTGTGATGCAGCTTCCACTTCCTGATTATTGATCAAATTGTGCTCACTGGGATATCCAAACACTTGGATATTATTTTGTACCCTTTCCTAATCGATGCATTTGTATTACTTTATCTCTAACTTCTGTAGAATGCTCTTTGGTCTTCATTTTCCTTCAGATTCACAGCCTGACCAATGATCCTTCAACAGTGGGGTTTTATCCAGAAAATGTGACAGCAACTTTAGTGGTTCACAGGTGAAGGCCAATGGTAAGGTAATTGTGTCCTTGGTAGGGCAATTTCTTTCATCGGTGTAAACTGGGAGCTTCCACAGCACAGGGGTTGAATACTTATGCAAACAAGATATTTCAGTTTTTATTTTTCTTAAAATATTTCCCAACATAAAACCAATGTCACCTTAAAATAATTGATTTTGAGTTTCAGTGTTTTAAAATAAAATATCAAACAGAGCGAAATTTCAATGTACCATTTGTAATTCAGTAATATGAGAGAATTGGTCAGGGGTCTGAATACTTTTGCAAGGCACTGTATTAATCACAACTTTGAGATCAAAATATATTGGTTAACCTGACCCTGAGAGTAGGGCTGTACTCCAAATGGCACTATACAGCATTCCACACTACAGCCTAACATAAACCATGGTGTTAAAACCTGAATGGTTGCATCCTCATCTCCTAAGTTCTCATATGTTCACTGTTCTTTATTGTAGAACACAGGCAGGTGCTTTTTTTTTTTTACCTTATCTTAGGAGCACCTTGATGTGAGCTTGCTGACTACTCGCACACATAGTACATGCAAAAAAAAAAAAGTTACAATCCAGGCATATGTATATGTACAATGCCTATACACCAACATTTACACACAACACGTAACACAAAATACACACAGGGGGCACTTTGCCACAGGAACACACTTATTGTGACGTTTATATAATTTATATTAAATTATTGATTTCTGTTTTAAAATTAATATTTGCCTGCATAAAATGTATTTTGCTATCGAGAGGAACGGTAGCTCCTCGCACCAAGTTACAGTGAAGCACGAGAACTGCCAGTGATCTGTACAGCATGGATAGTTTACGTGTCTTCAGGGTATTGGTGCAACAAAAGTAAATCAGCCAAAAGCAGCATTTCACTTTTCATTTGTAATTCCCAACACTCTTACGTGAAATGTAGAAAAAAAAGTCAATACCTGTCATACAGTAAGAGAAATAAGTCGCCAAATAAAGGTAGAAATGTCCATCTCCTTTTTCTCCAGATGTAATTTTTTGCAGATTTTTGCACACTCCAGGCAATTTTATACACGTATATGTATATTATGTATGTATATCACACAGGGTTTATATTGAAAATTTAAAAAAAGTATTTTATTTATGTGTTACAAACACATTTTTTTATGTGAAAAAAATGTAGTTGATATGAATGACATTTTCATTGAACATACATACTTTTGCACACATAACCTTAACACATGCATATATATTGTTGATAGTTTCTATTGTATGAACTCATGATTGAATTTGGATATGACAATTGCATTATGCTGAATCAATTATTATATATATATATCACTTTAATTTATGTGGCAGGTTGCTGTTGAACATATGTAGCACCCGGGAGGGACACTCGTTCTTTCTGATCAGGGTGGGTTCGGCCAGGCAGAATACCAGAAGGAAAATATAAACTAGACAACACTACTATGTCAGGCAATGAACATTGTTTTATTAAATACAGGTGGTAAACTATACTTAACAAAAAGGGCAGATCTAGAATACACAGTCACTGCCCATTAATTAAAACAATAACTAAACACAGAATTACAATTTAAAACTAAAGGATGGTACGGCTCAATACCTGCAGAGAGACAGGGCTCACAAAAAAAAAAACAGCAATAAAGCCAATACAGCCCATCTCCAGCACGCCTCTAAAACCCCAATACTAGTTTAAAAACACATACACGACAGAATGGAGACCAAAAGCTCAGGCAGAGAGATGCACCTTTCTTTCCTATTTGTCTTCCTTCCACCCACCGAATCAGACAGCCCCGCACTAGACGAGTGGGAGAGAGCACAGCTGGGGATGTGGCGTCAGGAGAAGCCACGGCGCTCAGAGAGGAGTGGGATGAGGTCATCAGATGGTCGTCGAGTCGCTGCCGCTGCCAGACTTCCATGCTGCTGGAGGGAGCGTATCCCGTGCCACCACGAGGGAGCATTCTATGCTCCCAGCACCAGAGCCCCAGAGAGAGAGAGCCCAGCATCACCAGAGTGCCCAGTGCTACTGCCTCAGAAAGTTGCTGCCAGAGAGCTCTGCTCCAAAACTGCCGTCTGAGACAGTGTCCCGCGCTGCCCAAGAGAAAGTGCCCCACACTGCCAGTGAGAGCAAGTCGCGCCACCGCCAGTGAGACTGCACAGCAATGTCAACGAAAGAGTACCTCCCGCTGCCTAGAAGAGACTGTCCTGCGCAACCAGAGAGAGCTCCGTGCCGCCAGAGCTCCAGAGAGAGAGAGCCCAGCACTGCCAGAGGACAAGGAGAGGGAGCCCAGCACCGCCAGAGCCCCAGAGATAGAGCCCCGTGCCGCCAGAGCCCCAGAGAGAGAGCCCTGCACCACCAGAGCCCCAGAGAGAGAGCCCAGCATCCTCAATCTAGAGAGAGTGCCCCACGTCGTGGCTGCAGCACCCAGCCCTCGTCAAACAGCAGCCGGGTTCCGTGGTTGCTGTTGGGGCTGTGCTAGCTAGCCTCTGCCCCATCTGTGTGGAGGGGGGCAGCGGTCCCAGGAGGGACTGCCGTCCAGGACTGGCACAGGGGTCTGGGATTGGTAGCTGCCCTGGAGCCCCGTGATGTGGCCCAGTCCCTGATCAACACTTCAGTTTGTAACATTGAGACCAAGGCCTCATTTACAAGGGGGTCCTGGAAAACAATAAAAAGACCATTACAATATATAAAAAGACAATTACAATGTAAATACAACACCATAAGTAGAGTAAATAAGACTTATCTATTTCTTAATGTCGACTGAAGGAGCAGCATTGGCAGGAGATTCTAAGCAATTTCCTAATAAAATATTTAAGATTATCAAATTCCATCTTCATACTATGATGACTTACATTTGCAAAAGCCCTTAACCATATACCTTATCCCAATAATATTCATGCTGCCATTTTCCACAGGAGGTCGACCCCCTTATCAACATCACTAAAGACAATATTAATTCAGTCAGGGAACTTATGCCATAGATAAAATATTTATTACAGATTAGACATGGTAACACATGTATGTGTATTATACATTCTTGGATAACACATTTAACATATAATACATCTTTGGCCTTTGGCCTCGCCTTGGGGAATCACTGCCCATAAATTTTTCTGCTGATAAGCGGAGAGGCTGACTGTAGGAAGCTGGATAGCTGCCCTCCCCCTTAGACGAAGCCAAAAAACAGGTGGAAGCTGGTGAGGAGGAGGCAAAGTAACCCACAGCAGGGAAGGTATTGGATCAGGTAAGATTTGAATCCCTTTCCTGATGATCATTGGACAAGTAATTATGCTGTTAGCGATAAGGCACTACTATTTCAATTGTGGGTAGCCTGACTGCCCATTGTCTCCACTCGCTGTGCCAAGCACTTGCGTAATTTGTTATAACATTGAAACAAGAAATCTGAGTCCTTTCACATCTGGCACAATGTACATTTCAATTAATTCTCGTGCAACATATTCATTGGAATGCACTATTTGTAGGAAATCCCTTATTCATGTAAATCTAAGAGATTTGAGTTTTTTTCAGTTAACTTGATTTCAATTTCATTCAAAGACGGCTATCCTAGCGTGATTATAGCTAACATTTTCCACGCCATGTACGTCAATTCAATATGCTGTAGGTTCTGGGATGTGTAGTTTTGAAATAAATCCTTGGAGGTGGCTCTCTGAGAGCCAGGGGGCGGTCCCTAGCCTTCGCTTGTGCATTTCTTTTTTCTTTTTCCAGCTTTTCGGGCTCTCCTGCAAGGGAAGTGAAGCCCACGGCTTGCTTTGGAAGTCCGGCCGCGCCAACCTCCTTCAGCAAAGGCGACCCTTGTAAGCCGGGGAGGCCTCTGGACCTTTTCATCTTTTCAATTCTCCCGATATCCTTTTTTTCATTTTCCTTTGGGGAGAAGCGAAGCTTGCTTCTCAGCCTTGGAGGCCGGTCGGTCCGGCCTCAGCTCCGAGACCCTGTCCTCATTTCCAAGTCACAAGCACTTTTCTCACATTTAAACTCCCAAGGTTCTTCCTTCACGCAGCCCTTGCTCCTGTCCCTTGACTAGCTAATACAATTTACCATGCCATGCACGTCCATTCATTGTTTAAGTTTTATCGAATTCTATGTTTCAGCAATTTGCCATGTCATTTTAAAACATGATATCTAGTACTGCAATAGGTTGAGGAAATCTTTCACTTTTATGGTCAATTCACTTGTAGAGGTAAATTGTCCCCACCGCCTTTGGGAATAATCGATTTTTGATTGACGTGGCTTTTATTTTGCAAGCCTCAGTTAAACATTATTATTAGCACATGCAAGGTTGTCATGAAGAATACAGTATAATACGCACATGCATGTTTTTTTGATTCTTGCTTTTGAATAACAAAACGTTCTCAATCCATCGATCGTCATCAATTATTACCTTGTCGATATTGTTACTATTATTACCTTGCAGAATCTACCTCTAAGTCTACTTATTGGATTTACTCAGTTTTAAATGTCTTTGGGTCGCATTCAACTCAGGGAGACATTGATACTGATAAGTGTACAGTGAACTCAAACAGAAACATGGGAAGAATTTGGAGGAGCAACAGTGGCGTTTCGAATGGGTGTTGCAACTGGATGTAAACCAATGCTTTGGCTTTTTCAAGGAGGTAACAAGCAAAAGCCCATAGAGGTGGGGGTTAACTTGTATTAGTCGACCCCCTGTCCTCTTACTACTCAGTGAATCCAGTGGAATAACCTGTCACGCTGGTCTTGTCTGGTACAGGTCACACAATGTGTCTGTGCATGCTGTTTCAATTTTCACTTGTGAGCCTTCATATGTTTCTATTTTTGTCCTTAAAGTTGTCTCCTGAGCCCATTTGGTATGGATCTTATTACCTGTGTAATTCAGATGAATACCTCAGCTTAATGCCTCAGCCACTTCTGCTGGGATTGTAAAGAGATGCCTTGACTTTAAAAGGACCTTCTGCCAGCTGCTCTCGAGCAAACTGTGCAGCAAGAATTTCATTAAAGTGGTCTGCTATTCCTGTGTCTTATTAAAACCATATTCACTCAAACGATTTTGGTTCTCTCAGACTAGAAAAGTTCCTGATTGAGTACTTTGTAATAACCTGCGACTGCAGTCTGATTCAAACCCAGTATGGTAGTAGTCAAAAGGCATTTTGATTAAATGGCTTTCCAGAGGCCAGTGTGAAATTAGAGCTCTTAAAAGTAATCTATATTTTTCTTATTGACTGGCAGATATTCTACCATACCTACAATAGTTAATCAATTAAACACTAATCTGTAGCACCATTCCTTTAGACCCGCCTTATATATGCTTGTTTTCTTTTGGGCAGTTCTCCCTCCTACAGGAGTTAAAAAAAGCCCCCTTTCATCTAGGTTGTTGTTTTGAAGAATGCCTTTTACACCAAATACTGTATATCCAGAAAGATTTTGTGAATAGCAGCTATTCAATAGATAAAACCCTCGCTTGAATGAAAGTGGTGCTTCTATATTTGTTTAAAGAGTTTGTTCCTGAGGTCAAGCTATGTGAACCCTGTACAGTGCAGATAGCTTCTTTCCCAGAGCCCAGGACTAATACCTAAATTATAATGCAGCAACCTCAAAAGTACTTCAAACACCCTTATCTGCAAGCTTTGATTTTCCATAAATAAATCCTATAGCAAGTCAATAAACAGTAAAAGACTTACGACCATGAATACAGGTAGTCTTTGACCTACAGCTTGCATAGACTGATATTGATTCCCACTGTGAGCAAACTATGTTACTTATAGTATCCATGCATTTTATGTGTTCTTAGCTTTGCACAAAACCATGACACTATTGCACTATTTGGTTGGTTAGCAAGAGGTTTCATGTCAGGACTGAGATGTGCTGGGCAGAGGCTGGTTGCAAACCGGTAACCACTGTATAAAGGCTCCTCATCTCTCTTATAGGGGTCAGGCTCTGTAATGGCAGTGGATCACACAACACTGCCTGTTACACTTGCAAAGCTGTAAGGAGAGTCTTTTGTTTATTCAAACAAGGGACTGGCAGTGTGAACATACCTACACTACTCTACATGGACCTGTTCTCAAACCTTGCCCTGGACAGACTGCCCTTATCAAATGATCTTTAATGGCAATATATTAGTACTATGACTGTAATACAATGGTTCTGTTCTGAACATAGGGGCAATAGCAGTACAAGGGCAGTGTGACGAGGTAAAGCGATCTTATGCTAAAATTCAACCTCCCAACCTCCCTGTCTCCCTATTGGACAGATCGGCTCCTACCACCAAAGCCCAGATAAGATCACTGATGGGTCTGGCTGGATACTACCACAGATTTATAAGAGATTTTTCCACCACAGCCGCACCTCTCACTGACTTACTGAAAAAGAATGCTCCAAACAAAGTCAAATGGAGTGCAGAGTGCCAGAGTGCCTTCCAATCTATTAAAACAAGTCTCACTCAGGCTCCAGCACTTATTACACCGGATTTTAGCAAGGAATTCATCCTTCAAACCGATGCTTCGGAGGCAGGTTTGGGGGCTGTTTTGTCTCAGGAGAAAGAGGGGATAGAACATCCGATTCTGTTTATTAGCTGCAAACTACAGCCTAGTAGACCAGATACTCTGTAACAGAGAAAGAGTGCTTGGCAATAAAATGGGCAGTAGAATCATTAAAATATTATCTCCTGGGATGTCACTTTACTTTACTGGATACAATGAAGGACAAGAATGCCAGGGTAACGTGGTGGTACCTGGCATTACAGCCTTTCTCCTTTGATGTTAAACATCGACAATTGGGGCGGTTAGGTGAATCCGAGTGTTCCTTCGGCTCCACTCTAAGGGGGGGAGTATGTGACGAGGTAAAGCGATCTTATGCTAAAATTCAACCTCCAAACCACCTGGGGGCTGTGAGCCAACCTTGAGGCTTTCAACAGAGAGGGAATGACGCGGAAGTTCCGGCTTTTGGGCGGAAGTCCCAAAAGAGCGGTCGCCATCTTTGTTGGGGGCAGCAATAGGAGAATGTGCTGGAAAACTCCAGAATCAGCAGGCAATTTAAATATCAATCGCTGATTGGTGTTCCGCTGATTGGGGGGTGTTCCAAGTCACATAAAAGGGCTCTGGTTGCAACACTCAGGGTTGGTTCATGGGAACGCGTAGGATGTGGTGTCTTCGTGGGAATTAGAATCCAAAATGGACCTGAGGACCATCCTACAGCTGTTCAAGGAGCAGGCACAGCAGCAGGAAGAGCAGTTGGCTAACTTCCTAGAGAGTCTGGTAAAACAGATGACAACGTCCTCAGCCTCGACGGAAGCGGCAACCCAACTCAAGATGTCCCAGCCGAAACTACAGAAGATGACAGCAGAGGATGACCCAGAGGCATTCCTGGTGACCTTTGAGCGTGTGGCCAAAGCAGCACAATGGCCCATCACCACCTGGGCTACTAAACTGGCCCCCTGTCTCACGGGAGAGGCACAGGTTGCCCATCGGGCCATGTCATGCTGGTTGCAACACTTGGGGTTGGTTCATGGGAACACGTAGGACTTGCATAAAAAGGGAATTAATAAGAATACCAGCAGAGGTGAAATCTTTTCTTCACAGAGCCCAGAGACCTGGCATGAAGAAAAGGATCCGGAAGCCAGACGAGGGGCCTAAAGAAGGAGATAGTTGGAAGACCTCTGGCTGTTTAATTTAGTTTATATTTCCCTTATTGCATGTTTGTTTAAATTTCAGTTTTGTTTGTTATCATTTTTTTTTAAATAATAAACCTGGAACTATCTCCACGGAGGAGTAGAAATGGGACTCTGCTTGTTTTTTTTTGACGGCCATCCTGTGACAGGCAGTTTCAATGGAATAAGCTAAAAATATCAAACTAGCACTGGTGTTTCCAGCATACCGTAGCTGTTATTATTATAGAGACAGAAGTAATGTAGTAATGTAATAACTATAAAAATGCAAATTCAGAACCCCACGTTATCCTATGTCAGGGTAATAGCTGGCCGTCAACTGGACCTCACCTTCTCCAGGGCCTGCTGCCCCTCCACCCTCTCTGTCACCGCTCCGTCTGCACTAGAAGACTAGCAGTACCTCTGCTATGCTCCCCTGCCACCAGAGCCCACTCCTTCTCCACCCTCGCCCCGCAGTGGTGGAACGACCTTCCTACAGATGTCAGGACTGCCCAGTTCCTGACCACCTTCCGGCGCCTGGAAAACTCAACTCTTCCCTTCTGGACAACATAGCACTCTGACTTTAATGCACTTTAACTTGCACTTATCTGCTCCCTATTTACTGTATTTAATCCTGCACTTAACCCAATCTGTAGTATTTTGTATTTCACTTGCACTCGTATCTAACCCTGATGTAACTATCAACACTGCTCTTCAACTGCCCCGATATTTGCTCTTATTAGTACTGAAGTCATGGTATTTTGTATCTTGCTCTTAATTGTACTGTAATTCTTGATATGTATTTTTTGTATACAACTGTTAGTCGTCCTGGGTAAAGGCGTCTGCTAAGAAATAAATAAATAAATAAATAATATAATATAATATACTGGCATGTGTTACGCTAACAGATAAGGATTTTATGATGCAGCTTCCTGCTTCAAAGAGGTGGGAATAATGATCCCTCTTAGAAGGAAAGGGACAGTAACATCTGTCACTAAACAGACAGCACATGAATTCATAATTAAAAGACCAGATACAGTAAATGGTATTAGCATACCTCCAGCATAACTTGCAGCTCAGATAATATACACCAGAGTTTATAGGATTAGTGTAGGTTACTGGGTAGAGGTTAGTTCTTTGTAAATTGTAGCTACCGTTAGTTAATTTGGGCTGTTGAAATGTATACTTCTTGCACACCAGCTGGAACCATGCCTTTGTGTCCCGGTTTATTGACCTGCGTACTAAGGAGATGGGTGAAAGAATCGTATTACAGATTCTAATATAGGCTCACACCCTAATAAAGTGCAGTGTCAATTGCGGGCTGTAATGCTTTAACTCAGTGGAAAGCGTTTCTGAAATCAATCTTGCACGACGGTTATTTTTTTATTTAATTTTTTTATCTGGTTGAGAATAAAATCAGAAAATTAGAAACTCAACGAGAGGCCGGGTTTGAATCTGACTCTTGTGAAATGGGTTTTGGTTTAGTCCACATAACGAAACCATCAAACAATCCAACACAATTGGCAGCATGTGCTCAAGAGAGGCTAAGGACTGATTGGCACAGAGGGTGTTCAGGTCTGGACTGATGTTCACTCGCTATGAGGGGATGCCTTCATTGTGCCAGTAGGCACTGCCTCATTGTAGTCAGTGCCATTGTCTTCCACCTTTTATTGACACTAAAATGCACTTGTACAAATAAGATATACAAATATACATTGTAGTTCATTGGATGACCTCTAGCTTTTGGGTAGGCAGATCATTTGTTACCTGTGGTCAGTGTTTTCTTTTCAGAGATTAAGACCAAATTAAACTTTGTTACAATCAGTAAAACTAAAAGGTATGTACACCATCACCATCTGCTGGAGACTTAATACATAGCAGGCATTGCTGGACCCCAAATACCAATTCAAAACAACCTATTTTCAAGGGTTTACATGTGTGTTCTTTTATTCAGCTATAGATTAAACACATTTTTACTCCAGTGTGCAATTGTAACAATTTTTGTGAGGAGATTAAAAAAAATGTATGCAATGTACACAAAATGTGGAGATTTTGGAAAGTTTGTATTTTCTTTCTACAAAAAATGTTCTCCTTTCACATTAACCAATAAAAGTCACATTGACATTCGCTATTGTCTCAAACAGTAGTCACAACTATGTCAGTAATCAGGTCTATATATTAATACTTCTTAATTGATAGAAGTATGCTTCAAGATCAAAATGAATAAACCTTTTATTGAATATTTCATCCAGTAGATAGAGGTATACAGTCCCACTGAACTGTATGCTCCCCGACCCACATCGTAAAACCGGACCCCCAATCTATAATTTAAGGACTGCAGCTCTCTTCTTTTAATGACTTCTTTCTTGAGGAAGTTATAAATGCAGAACAAACAAAGGGCTGCTTTTCCTCCGAGTCTAATCCAGGATACAGGGCTCCTGCCACCAGCTTTCCCCTTTAGCCCTATAAATCTGTGATTTTTTTTCCTTCTAGCTCAACAGGATATAATATTACACGCACAGCTCCAGCAGCCTCAGGGGCCAGCCTGCTGCAACAAATAAGAATGCTGGGTTAGAGTGGAGAAGGCAGAAGGCAGAAGGTAAGGGAAGCAACCCCTGGGACAGCAACTACAAAAGCAACAAAGACTCCCTGAAGGAATTATGAACCAGAATCTAACCACAATGAAATGTAAAAAAATCTGCTATGTTTTTTTTTCCCCTGTTTGCTGTCTTACACACTACATGTTTTCATTCATGTTTAATCGCTAACAAGAGTTTTGAAATATTCCTCGCTTTCCTTGGGGGCTTTCGACCCAGCTCTGCTTTGCTGTTGCTGTGGTACTACTTGTGTCACAGCAGCAACCCCTTTTTAGGCTTCAAAATTATGTCCACTAAGTAAACCCTAATATTAGACTCTGTGTATCAAAGAGTTTGAATGGGTTAAAATACATTTTAAATTCCTTTTTAAAAATGTATCACTATTATTATTATTATTATTTATTTCTTAGCAGACGCCCTTATCCAGGGCGACTTACAATTGTTACAAGATATCACATTATACAGATATCACATTATTTTTACATACAATTACCCATTTATACAGTTGGATTTTTACTGGAGCAATCTAGGTAAAGTACCTTGCTCAAGGGTACAGCAGCAGTGTCCCCCACAACTATAAATACAGCATATAACATGCCCGACCGACCTGTTAGGTTTAGGTATTCCATTACCATGCCTGATCCTTGTGTTACAGAGGGGCGCAAGCTGAAGCCTTGTACTACTTGTTTCTTATCAAGGACCTGGGCAAACAGTGACGATGCTGGCTCCATAGGAGGGATTTGCACAGGAGCAGGGTGGTCTGATTGCAAATCAGACTTATCAGTGGGACACAACACAAAATGATGTAGACCAACACTGGCTTTATGTACTCAGTCAGCAGGTTACCTGATATAAGAGGGCAGCTCCAGCAACAACAGACTGTGGGTCTTTGCAGCTCAGCAGAGCTGGGTTCACGCGAATTAAAAAGGAAGCAAATGGTGCAAAGTAGGTGTAGCGCGTGTGCTAATCAATACCTGGTACTTAGACTCATCTTCAACAGTTTTAAGTATAATTAATTGTTAACAAAAAAATATATACGTATGATTTTCTTCTATTTCTTCACAAATATCTTTTAAAGAGCCAATAAGAAGCAGAAGCCTTCTTTTAATGCACAGATTCAGATTGGTGGACTTAGCACTTTCTAAATCATTAGTCATTATTGGGAACACTGAGTTTTGCAATATGTTGGTATTGTCAATGTATTGCATATTCATGGTTCCAAACACCGACACACATATACAATTCAAGGCACAATATTAGGGACTTTTTAAACCAAGATCAATGTCAGGAGCAACAAGAGAGACCTGGGGACACCACAAAAAAGGTTCACTGATGTAGAAGGGAAACTCTTAATTAGTCTGGTTCATCAAAACAAAACCAAAATGTACTGTCTATAACTCAGGGAACTGACTGGAACATTTGAAATGGTTTAACCAAAATAATGCCTTCCCCCAAAGAATGTTACAGGATTCTCCAAATATGGTATGTATGTTGTCATTTAAAAAATGCAAAATGAAGATGTAAGACATGATATAACCCTAATCCTAACTCTAACCCCCTAAACTCTAACCCGAACCCTTTTCTGATACAACTGTGTACTTACATATATCGTACAAAAAGGATGTACATGTTAAGTACATTGTAACTATGAATAAGAACATTCTAATTATGTGTAAGTACACATGTATGTACTATGTAACAATTATGTAAATACACAGTATTTAGAGACACTTCATGTTAAGTGTTACCGGAAAAGGGGAATAAGGAAAGATGATTTAATAGATATTTCGTTTTACTGTGATTTTATGTTTTATGATTTTCAAAGTTTGCCAACTTGTGTTCAGCAAATCTCTGCTAATAAAAATAGTACACTGCTTTTTCTGGAAGGAAGCTAAATGACATTACAGACATTCAGAGAATGGTGAGACCATTGGGCCAACTTACTGTGGCGATGAAATCCATTTTACCAAAATTGTACCCCTATTTTTGTTTACTTCACCTTCAACCGATTTGTTCTTTTGAAAAAATGTGGAAAGCGAGTAAATCTACTCAAAAATATCCTTACCAAGTTTTAATGAATATGTCAAAAATGCAAAATGCATTAACCCAAGAGGTGTTGTATTTACAGTATTTGTACTGAAAAAACATTGGTGTTGGTAAAGCTTCTGCCATTAGATTTCAAACATTGTGCTATTCATCATCGACAAACACAAACACGGTCTCTAATAGGGGTTATTCATCTTTCAAGGTGACCTTAAACTTTTATGAAAGACCTTTGGCCTGGAAACAGAGGTGGCCTACTGTAATTCTTCAGCAACAAGTGGGAGCAATTTGTAAAAATGCAGACAGATGGATTTTTCATTAATTCAATTAATGCTGGACATTTTCACCCCCAGCCATCAAAGTGTCTTTTGTGCTACAGAAATCGTGTATTCTTCTTTAGTAAACATAATGATGTAGTCCAAACAGCAGGGGCTGCATGGAGTCAAGCCAGGAAAACCAGATGTGTTTCAGTTGTCTGTCAAGCTACTGTTGTGTTTAGAGGTAACAGGTTCTTCCAGCCAATAGAGGACAACATGTAAGATTGTAAATGTAAGAAATGTAAGAAAATCTAAGATTCCTCTCAAAGACAGTGAGGTCATTTATACAGCAGTGGATCTAAATATCGCTGTCTTTAAAACTATTCAAATATGAACCTTCTGGATCATTTTAATGTTTAACAGTAAACAAAAGTGACAAACTTACCCCGTTCAGTGTTTGATTTTTCACAACTTTGCTGTCCCTTTATTAATTATTTAAACAGTGGTAGTGTTTAGATCTGCCTCCATTTAGATCAATTGAATATACCCCAGTTACTTACTGTATGTGCACAGTGGGGATGTTCCTTGATGTTTTCCAATAAAATGTTTCTTATTTCCACACAACTTTGATCCTGTGGGAATTGTTTTATGTTTAGGAGTTGCGAAATATAAGTTTTATTCGTATCGGGGGTAATATAATGGCCTGGAAAACTATATAAACATTTGTGTTTGTACATGTCTGTGTTTGTGTGTGTTGTAGTACCTGATCCATGCATACAAAGAAAAGTGTCATGCGTAGATTTATGAATTGGACTTAAATGAGAGTCACAAAGCCCTGAAAGGGATATTAACCAGAAACTGTCAAAGTTATTGACGTCAGGGAGGAAGGGGAGTGGGTCTACTATTTTTAGTAGCAATGCATATTCATGAATATAATTAGATTCTGTGCCTCTTAAAGTTAAACACAAACACACATACATTCTGTGCTGATTCTAGTCTTTCTAAAATATATCCCCCCTTAGGTCAAGATTTTTTAATAACATTTTTAGAAATGTAAAAACTTGTTTGTGTGAACTGTGTGGAGTTCGATAAGTAGCCCTGCGAAAACTTTGAAAAAAAACAACAAAAAAACATTATGCATTAAATAGATGCATAGATAGGAAACTTAACGTGGTACAATTCACACAGTGACTGATAAAAAAAAGCGCTTACAATTGTAATACTATTTCAATCAGGGAACTCATGCGATAGATAAAATATTTATTACAGATTAGACATGATAACACATTTATGCATATTATATGATCTTGGATAGCACATTTAACATATAATACATCCTTTGCCTTTGGCCTCGTCACTGGGAATCCCTGCCCATAAATGTTTCTGCTGATAAGTGGAGAGGCTAACTGTAGGAAGCCATGGGAAGGGGACAGGATAGATGCCCTCCCCTTTTAGACGAAGCCAAAAAACAGATGGAGGCTGGGGAGGAGAAGACAAAGTAACTTGCAGCAGGGAAGGTAATGGATCAAGTAGATTTAAATCCCTTCCCTGACGATCATTGGACAGTAATTACATTGTTAGCGATAAGGTACTAATTTCAATTGACAACTGTCTGGTTATCAACTCTTAATAAGCTTGATTTGATTGACGGATTAAAAGTGAGTTCCCTGCCTGAACCATCGCTTGGATTCATATATTGAGAATTAATTGGTCCCCAATGAGACTCTTGGATTACTTGAATTACTTAATAGTTCAAGGGACCCCAATCATATAGTTAGACAGACAACCACTTAGTTCAGATGACCGGAAATACAGATGTTACTGAATTTAATACATTTTAATAAAAAATGCAAACATTAACATACTTGTACAAGAGCACCCCTATAAGCAGACTGACATAACATTTGTTGCCTTCTGATGAAGTATGTATTTACAGGAAAAACTGCAAAACTACAATTCCAATAAAGTCATCATTAATTTGTTGCTGATGTTTAGAAGTGATTGGGACAGTGTATAACTAGGACATCCACTATGAGCTATTCATATTGTTATTCCTAATATAATCTAATATTTACATTCCTATGCACTTGCAGTCAGGTGTCACCAGAGCTATATTGATAAAGACATTTCTAAACACGGGCCGCTCCCTGTGGTTGTCACCCACCCCTCGCTGACACACGGTGCCCCGGCACTGCTGGGTATTACAGAGCCGCGGGGTGCAGAAAGTTCAGGGTTCAATGAAGTCTTTGTTTTACAATAACCCCAGAGAGTGATTTTTCAGTCTCATTTTCACAGGCCTCTTCCTGACTTGGCCCTGGCCATTAACTCCTGCACGCAAGCGTCTGGGTCAGTTAAACTCTCATTAGTATGGAGCCATTCCCTCTCCATGAATGAGGCTTGCTTTTTGTGCTCGGGTGTCACGCGCTTTACAGTTTATTGCTAGGGACAATGACATCCCTATTCTGCAATATTGTTTTTCTGCAGAAACTGACCATCGCAATGTAAATTCTAGTTTTAAAGAACATTCTTTCTATATTTTAGAATTAATATTGGCCAAGGATGGTGTAATGCAATTGAGCTAGGCTAAGATTTGGATTTTGGCCAGAAAATGTATGTAAACTGTTATTCTAAATAATGCAGAGGAATCTCTGAAGTAGACTGGGCAAACACCAACTTGTGCAACTGACTGAGTTGTGGTTCAGAGCAAAATATGTCCCATACTGGGCCTCATGCATAACTTCATAAATATGAAGTAGATAAATGTTTCAGCTAGCCTTCTCCTTCGGATGTTTTATGTTCTTATCATCATCGGTATTCCTGTAGCATTTGTTATTTGTTGGAAAAATATTATATAAATTATGATTTTATTTTTTCCCAGGGTTGCTATGGTACTAGTTGCTATGGTGGAGGTCAACTTGGCCAAATTAAGTCAGTGGCTTTGTTGCCTCTCAATATATATTCATAATACTTGACTTGCAGTTTACTGAGGTACACTATGATAGAGTCATGCAAATTGTGGTGAACACAGTAAACCATGATAAATTTTTATTATTATTATTTATTTATTAGCAGACGCCCTTATCCAGGGCGACTTACAATTGTTACAAGATATCACATTATTTTTACATACAATTACCCATTTATACAGTTGGGTTTTTACTGGCGCAATCTAGGTAAAGTACCTTGCTCAAGGGTACAGCAGCAGTGTCCCCCACCTGGGATTGAACCCACGACCCTCCAGTCAAGAGTCCAGAGCCCTAACCACTACTCCACACTGCATGGGAAGCATGGGAAATACTCTTGTTTGCTTTTGTAATGGCTGTTTTTCACTAGGCATTCAGAGCACTACCTTTTCTATGCAAGTGGTAACCTTTTTACAGTACTAGTACGTGTTGTATGCCATGACAATGTACAGAGCTCTTGCATTGACTGCTGTTATATACATAACAGTTCACAAGGGCACTATAAAACCGTAGCATCTGTAGCAACTGCAGCAACCGAGAAACATGGAGTAATTGTTAATCTTACTTGCAAAGACATCCTTCATTTTTGAATTAGTAAAAACACAGTGAGTGTGGGTGTGGCAGGGCAGAGGAAAAGCCCTGCACATAATTAGAGGGACAGGCAAAGCCCTGCATGTAAATAAATGTAGTGTGTTTATTCAGCACGGGTGAATGTATTGTAAATACTGTATTGTTTTGGGGTTTAAGAACGGGTGATTTGAATGTATTATTTTGTGTGTTTTGGTATGATTTGAATGTATTTTGTGTTGATTTAAAATACAATGTTTTTCTTTATTGTTATTGATTTGAATGTGGTCTGGCAGAGGCGGTGTTCACATCTTGTCTCTGCCAGCCAGCTCGTGCGAATGCATTGTCGGCAGTCAGTGATTATTGACTGTCAGCCATGCAAACAAAAGCCCTGTGCAGAAGGTGACCGTCTCCAGATTAATTAATTGATTAATTGATTAATTTATCTGGAGATGGTCACCAGTATAAAAACCAGCAGTTTTTGCTGGTCGATATGGGTATTCAAAGAGGAGGAATGTGTGTGTGTGTGTGTGTGTGTGAGCCAGTGAGAGTGAGGAGAAAACTAAAGTAAAACAGACTGCATGGCAGGATCAGTGAAGGCTACTGCCCAGCCTGACCTACGTGTTGTGTTTGTTATATGTGTTTGTGACTTGTTTCTGTTTAAACTTTGTTAACGTTGTTTTTGTCTAAATATTTATTTTGTTTTTGTTTTCACCCATAGTACCTGTCTGTGTGTTTCTCTGTCAGCTTTATGGTCTGGGGACGCCATCACTCGGCCAGCCTATCACAGCGGGTCACGACAGTTGGAGCTATTCTGGATGGAATTCTGATGGCTATAAAATTTAAGCAAAAAATAAATTAAAAAATCACAAACTGAGTTGACAATACATTTACTTTTATTTGCATAAATATTACTTATTTTGCACGCAAGCTGCTCCACGAACGGTATCAGTTGACGGAAAATCTGGCTTCTCTGTGCTGTACTGCTTCCCATACAGTCACTGGAGGAGCGGAGGATAAGGGAGATTCTGTCTACTCCTGCAGAGTGATTAACCAGTCATATTCCTCCTACTTTAATCTCACAATGTCACACACATTAAAAAAAAAAAAAAAACACACAGCCAAGGAGGCGGGTCTCTTTCCACTGTGTCTGCCAATCATTGGTCTTAACCTTTGCCTGAACTCTAACGTGCGTTGATTGTGTGACCCCGTAACCCTTATTTTCATTTTTTTGTAATAAGTTAAAAAAACATAATCAAATAATGTAAATACATTACATCTCACTAAATGTAAATATTTCGGTTATTTCAGGGTAATCAAACATACATATGTGTAAAGTGCATTATTTCAAATGTGCAACACTTTAAAGTCTGATAATACCATGGTGTCATTTACGTTAAAAGCAAGTTCTCACATGGAGCTTCACTTAATAATCTACAAGTAAATAGTATAACCTGTGTGATATGACGTTTTATCTTTCCTGAAATACAACAACTGCTGAGTGGGGACTTTTATTGTAGAAGTGAGGAGATTTGCACAGGGTACTACATTAAACTGGAGAGCTATCTGAATTATTAGTACAGTATTTGGTGCTGTGCGAGTACATACACCATGTCAACTAGGATTACAGATGTTCATAAAAATAATTTAACTGCACTTTAGGACGGTATGTATAGGAAGCCAATAGTTTTGTGTGTTTCTCAAATTATATATAAACCTAAAATACCATCTTCCACTAAAAATGTGTACATTTTCTGTATTAAAACAGGTTTAGATATCCCACGTAGACTTGATTAAAATGTCAAAAACAGTATTCTATACATGAAGAAAAGTGTTTGTACCCACTTTCCCACTCAATTTATTGAAAAGGTTCAAAGTCAACAAGCAATTTACCGTGAAAATAATATAACTTTGTTAAAGTGAGCCTACATAAACACTTATTTGCTTAAGCCACAGTATATGACATGTCCACGAACTATGCATAGACATAAAATATACTGACAAAAAAATGTTTTTAAAATATTTATTTATGTTAAAAAAACCTAAAATACAGCGAGCAATTTCCTGAAAATAAAATTTATTTATAATACAAATTAAACGTAAATATACATTACGATAAATGTCACTTTTTTGAGCTAGGAATTAAGGGGCCCATAGGCGGCCATGTTGTCAGTGACAATGCTGGCAATGGCAAGGCTGACAGCGGCAATCCTGTCAGCGGACATGCTGACCTTGGTGAGGCTGGCTTCTCCAGCCAGGGCAATCCTGTCAGTGGAAGTGCTGACCTTGGTGAGGCTGGCTTCTCCAGCCAGGGCAATCCTGTCAGTGGAAGTGCTGACCTTGGTGAGGCTGGCTTCTCCAGCCAGGGCAATCCTGTCAGTGGAAGTGCTGACCTTGGTGAGGCTGGCTTCTCCAGCCAGGGCAATCCTGTCAGTGGAAGTGCTGACCTTGGTGAGGCTGGCTCCTCCAGCCAGGGCAATCCTGTCAGTGGAAGTGCTGACCTTGGTGAGGCTGGCTCCTCCAGCCAGGGCAATCCTGTCAGTGGAAGTGCTGACCTTGGTGAGGCTGGCTCCTCCAGCCAGGGCAATCCTGTCAGTGGAAGTGCTGACCTTGGTGAGGCTGGCTCCTCCAGCCAGGGCAATGCTGTCAGCGGACATGCTGACCTTGGTGAGGCTGGCTCCTCCAGCCAGGGCAATCCTGTCAGTGGAAGTGCTGACCTTGGTGAGGCTGGCTCCTCCAGCCAGGGCAATCCTGTCAGTGGAAGTGCTGACCTTGGTGAGGCTGGCTCTTCCAGGCAGGGCAATCCTGTCAACGGACATGCTGACCTTGGTGAGGCTGGCTTCTCCAGCCAGGGCAATGCTGTCAGAGGACATGCTGACCTTGGTGAGACTGGCTTCTCCAGCCAGGGCAATGCTGTCAGGGAACATGCTGACCTTGGTGAGGCTGGCTCCTCCAGCCAGGGCAATCCTGTCAGCGGAAGTGCTGACCTTGGTGAGGCTGGCTCTTCCAGGCAGGGCAATCCTGTCAGCGGACATGCTGACCTTGGTGAGGCTGGCTTCTCCAGCCAGGGCAATGCTGTCAGAGGACATGCTGACCTTGGTGAGACTGGCTTCTCCAGCCAGGGCAATGCTGTCAGGGAGCATGCTGACCTTGGTGAGGCTGGCTCCTCCAGCCAGGGCAATCCTGTCAGCGGAAGTGCTGACCTTGGTGAGGCTGGCTCCTCCAGCCAGGGCAATCCTGTCAGCGGAATTGCTGACCTTGGTGAGGCTGGCTCTTCCAGGCAGGGCAATCCTGTCAGCGGACATGCTGACCTTGGTGAGGCTGGCTTCTCCAGCCAGGGCAATGCTGTCAGAGGACATGCTGACCTTGGTGAGGCTGGCTTCTCCAGCCAGGGCAATGCTGTCAGAGGACATGCTGACCTTGGTGAGGCTGGCTTCTCCAGCCAGGGCAATGCTGTCAGAGGACATGCTGACCTTGGTGAGGCTGGCTCCTCCAGCCAGGGCAATCCTGTCAGCGGAAGTGCTGACCTTGGTGAGGCTGGCTCCTCCAGGCAGGGCAATCCTGTCAGAGGAAGTGCTGACCTTGGTGAGGCTGGCTCCTCCAGCCAGGGCAATCCTGTCAGGGGAAGTGCTGACCTTGGTGAGGCTGGCTCCTCCAGCCAGGGCAATCCTGTCAGCGGACATGCTGACCTTGGTGAGGCTGGCTTCTCCAGCCAGGGCAATGCTGTCAGCGGACATGCTGACCTTGGTGAGGCTGGCTTCTCCAGCCAGGGCAATGCTGTCAGCGGACATGCTGACCTTGGTGAGGCTGGCTCCTCCAGCCAGGGCAATCCTGTCAGTGGAAGTGCTGACCTTGGTGAGGCTGGCTCCTCCAGCCAGGGCAATCCTGTCAGTGGAAGTGCTAACCTTGGTGAGGCTGGCTCCTCCAGGCAGGGCAATCCTGTCAGAGGAAGTGCTGACCTTGGTGAGGCTGGCTCCTCCAACCAGGGCAATCCTGTCAGTGGACACGCTGCCAGCGACATAAACACAAAACCTAAATAACAAATGCTACCGAATGTGACCGAACCCGGGATGTGATTCTAAATGATCTTTCTTTTAAAGATCACGTACTAGCCAGTGAAAATTGAAATAATGTCACAAAAACAATTGCGGTCAGTTAACCTCAATGTAGAACACAAAATCAATTCTTATCTGTGTCATGTAAGCATAACTAATACATCTAATGAACTTGGATTTCTGTTTGCCAAATGATGGTACACTGTGTGACTGTTTGAAATCTTTATTCATTTTTAATGGAAATTCAGAAAATATGCTGTATTGTCTACAAAAAGATAAGCTTAATCCATTAAACACTGTTTGCTACAGCATTGGCTGCAAATTGTTTTTTGTTTTCAATGCAAGCCGTGAGAATGTATGCAGTTCACTCAGTAGCGAGAGTTAATGATGAGCAGGCTAAGCAAGTGTCTGCACAGTAAAAATACATCTTACATAGGGTTACACAATCATTTTAAAATGAAACATTATGTTTATATATACAGTGTATAGCCTATTTTTCATCAATATTGATCCACTTAAACGGAGTATACATTTAAGCGGGTTGTTGATTCCCAAATCATAAACAGTACAGTATAAAATGGACCGATAACAGAACACATTGTTACAGTCCTACAGGCTGGATTTGTAAAGAGATGTAAACACAAGGACCTATTCACATTCTACGGGTTTACATCAGCACAAAACTTATAAAATCAAGACCAAAGTATTTACCATTTCATTAATCACTTAATCACAATAAGTCAGGCCGACACTTAATTACAGTATTTCACTATAATTAAATATGAATCTGCATGCCATTTTAGATTAATTGAAATTAGAACAGAAATTATTGCGGATAAAGGCTTGGTTCATTTTAACACATCATAGTCCTTTACAGCAGTCTGTTAACCATTTACCTGTCGCTCAATGTGGCTGATTTTAGAGGAACAAAAAAAGTTATACATTCCAGTTGCTGACACGTGGTAAAACAAAAGTTGCAAAAAATTAAGAAATAGATGATAATAATTTTAACACTAGAAGGACCGGATATACTCATACCTAGAAGCCCTGCAGCAGTCTTTCTGACCGCTCTATTCAAAACACTGTATATAGTATAAGGACCTAATACTGATCCACAGGGATCAGTATTAGGTCCTCTGCTATTCCTAATCTACATTAATTACTTAGATTCTGGTATAGAAAGCAAACTTGTTAAATTTGCAGACGACACAAAAATAGGATGAGTGGCAAACACTGTTGCAGCAGAAAAGGTCGTTCAAAATGATCTGGACAACATTCAGAACTGGGCAGACACATGGCAAATGACATTTAATAGAGAAAAGTGTAAGGTACTGCACGCTGGCAATAAAAATGTGCATTATAAATGTCATATGGGAGATACTGAAATTGAAGAAGGAATCTATGAAATAGACCTAGGAGTTTATGTTGACTCAGAAATGTCTCAGTATTATCATATCATGTATCATCATATACAGTATATTATATATTATATATTGTATATATATATATAAATTATATAATATACATTAATATCGTTTATATTGGTGATTACTCTGGTTAAGCGATTCCAAGAGGAGTGGTAAATTGTCTAGCAATATTTCTGGCAACTTTAGAATGTCTAAACAGTGACATCTAGCGACTTTGTGTGGTTTCTCTAGCGACTTCCTGCTTTGTGGAGTTGGCAACACTGACTAATCCTAACTTTCCTGCCGAACGTCATATTTGTTGTACAGTCAGAATCTGAGACTACGTACCGAAGTGCTGTGTTGGTGATACTCATTACCGGGACATGGCATCTCTTTTACTAATCAGATTTTCTACAACTAAGCGACCAATAAGCCAAAAGGAAAGCGTTGAAATCAATGAATCATAAAGAAAGTAATTATGGAAAAAAATGAAGACGAACATTTAGAGTGGAAGCTTCATCTGGCTTCATTATGACAGTGAAAAAAAGTTCTGCCTTGTTTGGAGTCAGTTTCCCAGACTTGCAGATAAAACAGCAGCTTTATTTGTTGTGAATTCAACATTTCGTTTACATCATATCCAGTCTCACAGTAAGATGTCCTGATGGATACCCAGATACATGATCGAATTGTCTAACTTTTTGATTTGGGATCCGATGTGTTCAGGTCAAAAATGCCATTCACAATCTGCCTGAGAGATTTTAGGACCCTATAGGAGCTCCTAAACTTGAAGTTTTTCTGCCAGAGTAAGCTCCTTTTGCTTCTTTTTGGCTGCCATTTTAGTGCGGGAATATCCTGAAAGCAGACCAGGCTCGTGCCTGTTTATGTCACAGTGCATTGCACGTGCTCAGTTAACTGTATATAAGTATCACCGCTATGCAGTAAAACGGGAATATGCACTTATAATATTACACTTAAACAGGGTAAATTTTATAATGTAACAACGGTAATAGTTTTGGATTTTAAAATTGAATACACTAAGCGGGATATACACTTAAATGATATACACTTAAGTGGGGCAGACTGTATATATTATTATTTTAAATCAGTTCTAAAAATAGCTGTGTTAATCAAAAGTCTATAAAAAAATAAATCATAAAATAGCCATGGTCAGGAAGTTTAATTTTAATTATTAAACACATAATCAGAATTATTAAACAAGTAATCAATTTTTAATTGCTCTCAGCTCTTCAGTTGCAGAGTTCCAGTTACCTATAAAATGTTCTAGCTAACTGTTTTAGAGCTGAAAACAATTAAAAAGGTCTAATTAAGCAAATTATCAGCTCAATTAAGGTCTAGTTAAGTAATTGAGCGCTCAGTTGGAATGGAAACCAGCAGACACAGGGGGGCCAGGGTTGGGACCTACTGCTCTAAATCACTGCAGGAAACATAACAAGTGCTCTGGCTTTTCTGTTCTGTACCACATCATGGATCATTATTGCTGTGTTACCTGTTTGAGAATGTGGGCAATAATTCTTACACTATCAGTGCACTAGAGCATATGTTTTGAAAACAGCTTTGAAACAGACTTTGAAGTAATAAGTGTAAAACATTGTCAGGGATGTTAACAATGAAAAGAAAAAATGACAGGTCTGTTATTTAAACAGTTGTAGCAGCACGTAGGGACGTACAACGGTATATTTTTCAGAACCCCGCTCCTTACTCTTTAAGCTCAAGTGCTGTAGCCTGACCAGAGAACACTGCTGTTCCCTCTGCAGGCCAGGTGATATTAATCTTATTGTTTTATTACTGACTGCACTCCACTAGCTTGTACAGTAGTTATCATATTTTTATTACAGTGAACCCTGGGTACAATTGGTTAGATGAATATTTTATGTGTTATTTTTATTGAATGATTCCCCTTTAATATTTGTTTTGATTTTCCTATGATTTCAATAGGATTGTTTTTAGCATATTGCTTACACAGTAGTGTTAAAAAAACAAACCCTATCCAGCATACAAGTCAAAGTAAACATATGTATTAACCTGGGTTACACAATGAAGGTTATGAAGAAATGTATATTATAACAGGTGCATAAATAATTTATTGATTATAATTCCGATTATTATTATTATATCAATTATGTTATGTTATGTTAATGTTAAATGTGGGACAAAATGCTTCCAATATGGCAATAAAAATATATATTACATGGATGAAGGCAATATTTGGATCCTAAAAAAAAGGCATAATACCACACTAGTGACGTCAAAAAGTGATAATTCCTCCAGAGGAAAATATACTTGAACTTGACCCATTCGACTCCTCGAGAGCATCACTTTCAAATTCAATCACAAAATGTCTCGTTTTCAATCACTCGACAACACCCACAGTACAGAAATGTTCATTAATGATCAACAAAATGTGAATACGTTAAAAGAACAATGATCTAAAGCTGGTATATTCATATCTCAGATAAACTGGAGAGGAACGGGAAATTAAAATAAGGTAAAGGCAATCATCCATATAAAGCTGAAGCACTAATGGATAATGACATAGAAAGTCTGTACAGCATTGAAACACTAAGTTTAAAAAAAAACCCAACTGTACTGCTGAACCTCGTCTCCTTTAATATTAGCATCACAAGGGTCTCCATGTATTAGAAAAAAATAATAGATGGGCCTCTTCAGTGATTTACAGGAAAACAATTCCATCTCAGGTTTCTGTGACAGTTTATAAATTACTCGACCATCTATTATTCTATCCATATATATATATATATATATATATATATATATATATATATATATATATATATATATATATATATATATATATATATGTACTGTATATATTGTTTTATTATTCCTTTACAAAATATGTGAGCTCTTCAGCTCTCAATGAAAAATACAAAATGTATAAAGAAAGCCTAATGTAAAAGTGCTACCTTAAATGTTAAAGTATATGATTTACTGTATGTTTTCACACACTCAGATGTGTAGTAAACGTATAGAAAGACTTTGTTCTAAAATGAGAGAAATGATTTGTGTGAGAAGTGTATTTGGAGTTATTTAGTTTTTGTTTTGTTTTTTTGTGTAGAGAAGCTTAGCAGTTCATCAGCAGTCAGTTTTCATGCTGTGTAAAGACACGGTCAACCTGGATTGAGACATCTGCAAACTTGCTGGGTCACTCCAGCTTATCTTTCCCATGACACTGTGTCTCCCAGTAAGCTCAGGGCCGTGTCACAGCGTACCCACACAAAGCAATTCTTCTGGCTGAATAACAGCATTTTATTTCTCTATTTAGGTCTCCTTGTCAGGGTTGAGACACAGAGAGCATGACAGATGCATGGTGCCTTTTCTCAGACAGGGTCTGTGGACTGAATGTTAAACACGACTTACACTGGGCAGGGAGAGATGGGGGAGAAACAGGTCCAACTTGATGGCTAGATTTACACCAATGCTTATTTTCTCTAGCTGGTCAAAGGTCATGGCTTCACAATAGTTCCCAAGACATGTAGGCCTTGACAAATTTTAGGAGTAGGAGCTCAGAGTTTGTGTATCAATTGAATTACAGTATACTCTGCTTGC
This sequence comes from Acipenser oxyrinchus oxyrinchus, assembly GCA_030684275.1. Lineage (NCBI taxonomy): Eukaryota > Metazoa > Chordata > Actinopteri > Acipenseriformes > Acipenseridae > Acipenser > Acipenser oxyrinchus. The sequence continues at coordinate 90,318,658 of CM060248.1, read as the reverse complement.
GGTTGCTCGGGAAACCCCAGGCCCAGAGAGTGGCCTCCTGCTGTTTTCTCAGTGTCTGAGGGCTGTGAAATTGTAACACCACAGGTTGCTGCCTAGGACAAGACCTCAGGTTCAATTTGCTGCTGACACCCAGAATAAGTGTGAGATGAAAAGAACATTTATGTAAACTATAAATGAAAAAAACTTTATGCTACTCATTTTTGTTTTTCAAGTTCCAGATTTGAATTTGTTTATCTTTATTTATTTATTTTATTTTATTGTATTATTTCCTAAGTTCTTAGAAATGACATGTCCTAAACTGTCCTATACTGCACAAAAACTAAAGATCTGGAAATGTAAACCTCATAGTATTTCTACTGTGTCACAATGGGGATATTTCTGGAGGATCCCAATAAAGATGTCTGTTACACTTTTGCCCATTGTCATTCGTAAGCACTCTAATGCTCACAGCCCTTTATATACCATTAATAATAATATGAATAACACTAATAACAACAGAAACCTGAGTAAAAGCTGTCGGGTGTTTGTTAAATGAAGATGTATTTATTGTTTGAAAACTGAATGCAATATATTGGATAATGAATTGCTTTAAGTTGGTATTTGGCCTCCTTGGCAAGGCCTCCTTCATAATTTCTGGTAACAAGGAAAAAAAATTCTAATTCTATAAGAATTATGTTTGTAGCAAAGCATGCTGGCAGTACTATTTCACTTCAACAGTTGCTGTGTGCTATCATTAGCAAGCAGATATTTAAATGGATAAAACGGCGCACAGCATGTCCATCTCATACATTAGCTCTTTGTAGAAAAAATGTCATCTATGTTTGCTCAGAACACCAGACAGATTTCAGCGTGTGGAAACAATAGCCACTTTTCACCCAGAAACTGTTTGCTCAGACAAACATAGCCCATGCAGATTAGCATCTCTGCGCAGAGTGCTAGACGTGGGGAGTTCAAGTGAGGTGCTGAGATTATAACTTCTTGAAGGATCTACGAGGGACCCAGCAGGAAATGTTTCCGTCTTTTGGAACCCCCGGCCAAATTTCCATATGTAAAAAGGGCTGGATAGAGGAGGTCTTTCATGGGATAAGGTGGTGGAAGAGGATTAAAATGTCTATATCCCATTCTTTTGACACACTCGCTTTCAGTTTAGAAAGAAGACTGAAACAAGAATGATTATTTTATTACAGTCTTTTCTTTATTACAATAATGGGCACATCAAACAGTAACTATTAATTGGTCGAGCACATTATTTACAGCCTACTCCCTATATCTTTGTATGTACAGTAGTGTATGCAGCATTTCATAATTAAACTAAAACTGGCTAAAAAGTAATGGCTAAATCAAAGTTCAGCAACCACAAATTTTGACAGAGCACCATGCTGGTGGAAGTCATTTTTTTAATTTTGTGATATTTTCTAAATTCCCCAGTTAAAACAAAAATATATGTTTGATTATCCAAGACATCTCAACTACAGTAAACATAAGGACATTAATATGTGTGCGGGTTAAAGGACATTGAGATAATACAATAATTCCAGTAATTATTACCATTTAATTATGTATTACGCTCACAGTATGGTAAATGTGTAATTTATTTTTTAACAGTATTTTTTGTAACTTGCTATAGCTTCTGGGACATAAAACCGATCTAATGTTTATGGTTTTATTTAAAAAAAAATCCTTTAAAGGGAAAAATAATTGGTTATTTATTATAAATGTAATGTCGTAAAATAGAATTGACTGTGAACCAGATCTATAACCAGCCCACAGAAATACTTTTTTTTTTTCTCTCAAGAAGTGCATTAACACATTCATGTGTGAAATGACCTTCATGAAGCCGATTCACATGGATATACTGGCTGTAATGCTAATCCAGAGCCTCATAAAGTGTTAAAAAGGACAATTAGAACTCTGGGACCATTGTCAACAGCAGCAGCATTTCTGTGGGGATTTACTTGATGGTTTCATAAAGCAATGCTCGAGTGAGCAGCAGTGAGCTCACTTCAAGGGAATGGTATTCTTTACACTTTCCTTTGGTTGGGGCTGTCCACTAAGTAACTCTTCTTTATTTAACCACTATACAGTACAATAAAGAAACTATATCATATATTTTAGTGTTTGTGTTTTGCTTTCATTATCTTGCATGCCTTCAAACTGCTGCAAAGGTACATAATAATATCAAGTTATATATATTTTTTTAAAAGGTAAAACAAAACTAGATCCAAACAACTAAATAGCATAATGGAAGCTTATTTAACTGTTTCTTGTGTTGTAACAATGTTCTCCTTTAAAACAAACCAGTTACTTGCAAATAAAGAATGGAAAAAACATGTCCCTCATTCAGTTACTTGTTTCAGAGATAGTCAATATCGATCAATACAAGCAATGATCTCTACTTTGGGTTAGAGAGTTAAAAAGTATACATTTTAAATCCTTATTCATCTGTGTTAGTTACCTTTTGAAAGGCTCTGTCATTTTTAATATTTCTAAACGTCTGAGTGTAGGAACAATAGGTTAGTTTATCATTTGAAATATACTTTAATGTAATTAGTTCCAATTCAGAATATTATTGACTTTAAATTTGATCAGAAAAAAATAATAATATTGACGTTCAAGAGATCGAGGAATTACTGATGAACACCCAAAACTGGACGCGATAAGTTTCACAGTAGCAGTTTATTATTATTATTATTATTATTATTTATTTCTTAGCAGACGCCCTTATCCAGGGCGACTTACAATTGTAAGCAAATACATTTCAAGTGTTACAGTACAGGTAATACAATAAGAGCAAGATAAATACAATGACAAGTTTATTGAATACAGAAATATTAAAGACAGAAATATCACTCAGAAATAAGCCTTCTGATGTGTGCAAAATAAGCTATTAACAGCATCACTCTAGTAGCATAGAACTGTAACCACAAAAAGACAGGAAAGGAGTTTAAACAGCTCCTTATATCTAACAGCCTGCTTATACCTTAAACCATTGTAATAAACATAGTAATATGTATTAAACTAAAATATAGCAAGTTATCTCAAAAGCTCTTCATGTAAGTACATGAGGTATCCTAACTTACAGTTGCTTACCAAGTGTGTAAGTTTAAATAGTTAACTAGTCAAACTTCAATGTGACTATCTTGCAATCTATTTAGCTTTGGTTGCATGAAGGGAATGTAAATTTAGACTATAGTCAACAGTTCCCTGGCAACACTGACTCTGTCGTCTTCTGGCTGTGAAACTTGATCCGTTCAATAGTTCAATTAGAAGTCCTTCTTCAAGGGATCTTCAATCCCAATTGGGATCAGCACAGCTTCTGTGCACTGTCCAGTCCTTGGAATCTTCAGCCACTCGAAGTGACCCAACACTGTCTTTGTGTCTTCCTGCAATGCAGCCACTTTAGACTTGCTTGCCTGAACAGTCCTTTCTGATTAACAGCAGGTTTCGATTCTGATGGTCTCTCATTGTCCTGCACATATGGAGCGCCATTTGTGCCCAAACTATTCATCAGTTAATTAATCAATTCATATTTTTTTTTGTCAATTCATCAATTAATTAATCAATTTGGCAGAAATTTATAAATTCATTTGTCAATCCGTCCATCAATTCAGAAATTAATTCAGCACTTCAGCAATGAATTAATCAATTTGGGAAGTAATTCAGAAATTAATTCATCAATTCGTGCAGCAATCCATAAATTAATGAGTCAATTCATCCATGCGAAAGGCTTGATGGGCTTCTGGGTGAATTGATTGCTCCACGATTTACCTGTGAATTAATTAATTGAAATGTGAATTGCCAACCGTCAATCTCGCACTGTGCCAACCATTTCTAGCCAATTGGAGCAGGTACTAAAATTTTAACCAATGAGAATTTCTTTCTCAAGCAAAACTGCTTCAGCCAATAACCTTGCAGCTTGCTAGAAAAGTGCAGCAAGCAGGTTTTAACATTGTGTGAAAGCTGCACTGAAAGACTTAAAGACTTAATTTGTCAGGTTGCAGGACTAGTTCCTACATGAGCCATGGAACCAATTTAAAAGTAGCCTAAATAAAAGAAAATATACCAGACTCCATTATATATATATTTTCTCAAACTGTGCAAATAATTTATAGTTCTGTTTGCCCTTGCTTCACATCTCATTAAAGTGTTTATCTCTTCACACATTCACCATACTGCTAAAAAAAACAACAAAAAACCCATACACAATTATTCCATAGCCATTGCTCACTAAGAGGTATCTCCAGTAATAACTAAGTAAATAAATCAAGCCCTACAGTGCATGCACCTGGTAATTAATAGCTTGCCACATTCCTCCTATATTATTCTAGTTTAATAGCAGCTAAGCCATTGGGTTCAATAATGAGCAATGCCACAGTGACATATAGGTTAGCAAATGGAATGTTCTAAAGGAGTAATGGACTATTTTCTGGGTTGACTAAGCTATAGATTTATAACTTGATGTGACTAATTAAACCTGTAGGGACGCCATCTCTTACAGAATGTAATGAATGCAGCCATGTGTAATTCAGAATGAGCTTTGGACCAAGTATTCAAATTCCCAGGAAAGAAAAGAATAATCGTTGCTACTGTATTAAAAGAGTCAACAGCACCAGGGTTCAGGGGAACCTTTATCAGACAAAAATATTATTATTATTGTTATTGCATATTTTCTCCAGTTCATCTATACTACTGTTGTCAATCCTGCTGTAGACAAAGTAAGGGAATATGTTTCCTGTAGGCTCGTATTTTTTAGTATTGCCAACACATGGACTAGCAACACATAAAATGCAATACCATATAAAACTAGTGAGGATGTGACAATAAGAAATGAATTATTACTGTTGGTGTGGCTCTTAAACACACACACACACACCAAATGGTCTTGCCTTTTCATTACTATCAACTTGTTTTAAAAGAATGTTTTTTTTTAAACAGAAAAACTAATCCTTAAAAATAATTTTTAAAAAAGCAGTCCATATCTAGTCTAAATAGAGCTACAGTATAAGCTCGGTCAGGGACATCTCAATCAACAACTCCATCCCCAATAGAGCCTGATTCATGGCCTCAGCCCATAGGCTGCTGTAACAGCAGCACCAAGCCCCTCTGTTTGTGCCACAGTGAAGCATAGGAGGGAAAAGGCAAAGTAAGCAAGCATGACACATTATAATTTCAAACAGCAAAGGCCTCCTTTCAGCTTTATTTATCTTGTCCCCTTGATACGGCAGCTTCAGTGCCTAATACATGTCTGTCCAGGCAAGATGAAGGATGTGCCTCACCTAACTTGACTCTAACACAACAAATAGATGAATGTTGCAGAATAAATTTTATACCAGGAGCGTGGGAGTAAAATGCTGAAGAGAAGTAGTTTATTTTTTTAATTAGACGATCATCTTTATAGACTTTTCCCTATTCTTACCTGTATGTTTGCAAGTCAGTATTTTGTAAAAAAAAAAACTTTTAAGGCGATTAGGTAACTGATGTTTCAAATCATTGTAAATGCATGAGAATGTTGTGTAAAAATAAAACACATTCTTTATTTTTAACAAGTGTGATTTCCTGTTGATAGTTATAGGTCTTCACATCCTGGATCATGGATATCTTAGCTGGGGTGTTAATTGTGCAGCCATTTTTGCAAAATTAAGAGGTGAGGGGCAGGGAGGTAAAGTGGTGTGCTCTAGGTACCATCAGTAAGCCAGTAGCACAGCTTACTGCAAGTACTGCCTGAGCTGGATTCCAGTTCTTTAGTGCTCTTACAGGACTCAAATAAGCAGGGTTGCAAGTAGTGAACATTAAAGTCATGTGCTACTACGTTTGTGTTTTGCATGCACAATTAAGCTCACTAATACTAATACAAAAACAGCATTCTCGTCATTAAACCATAGCAAGACAAACACAATTAAAATGAGATGGAATACAAAACTGCAGATGGATGACATAAGAACATAAGAACATAAGAAAGTTTACAAACGAGAGGAGGCCATTCGGCCCATCTTGCTCGTTTGGTTGTTAGTAGCTTATTGATCCCAGAATCTCATCAAGCAGCTTCTTGAAGGATCCCAGGGTGTCAGCTTCAACAACATTACTGGGGAGTTGGTTCCAGACCCTCACAATTCTTTGTGTAAAAAAGTGCCTCCTATTTTCTGTTCTGAATGCCCCTTTATCTAATCTCCATTTGTGACCCCTGGTCCTTGTTTCTTTTTTCAGGTCAAAAACAGGTTGACAGAACCTGTGGACAATAACTAGAACTGCCCTATAAAAGTTCTTCTAAGCTCTACCTTGCTTTTTTTTGCAAACTTTTTGATTGCTACAATTTCCATTCTCAACTGGTCCTTACTGCTCCTTAACTGGTCCTTAACACTTCATTAAGTTTTTGGTGTATAGTACTCTTTTTCCCCCAACAAATTAAAATCTTACCTAATAATATATTGTTATAATTTTGTTGGTCTCAGAATTTGCTATATGAAGTTTATAAACTCAAGTTCAGGAGGAGGTACGGCCCCTACACATTTTGTCGTCTCAATCAAAATCATATAAATAGACACCCCTCTATTTAGTTTGATACATTCGCATCCCTCAACCTCCCCCATCTCCGCCCCAGTAGCGTCTCTCTATTATGGGGGTCTCCTGTCCCGTCCAGACGGCCAGGTGGTGGACCCTTAAACCAAGCAGGTTTGTTGCCAAATTATTTCTTCCATACATCGCATAATCACATATGCAACATTTCCTTCAACTTAAACTTCTGTGTTGTGGGGTTTGACCTGAACTACTGAAATGCCAAACACAATCGTTATGATAAAGGAGAATTACATTTTTAATGGTGTGAAGCTGTTCGAGAACAGTATTTAATGAACGTTTGTTGCAGATTGTGACAGGGTAACCCCCACCCCTGGGCGTATTTTGGGTTATTTTGTAGAGTGTGGTTTATGTTGCACAGGTGATTTAAAATGCATGTTGGTATGTGGGCATGGGGAAGTCACAAATTACTTCACGTGCAGACTGTGCCGCTTAAAAGAAGCACGAATTCACTCATGGTTGTATGTTCAGAGGTGGAGACAGTGAGACAGTAAGAACTGAAAAATAAACAATACTTGTTTGTTTGTGTCTCTGTTTGAGTACTTGTTTTGGCCATCATGCCGTTTGGTTTTCTGTACAGTGTTTTGTTTTGTATATTTTACTTTAATAAAGACAAGTGCCGAAAGTGTTCTTACCCCTGCCTGTGTTATCTTTCTGGTCTGTGACATCACACCACCCAGCCAACCTGTCACACAGATATCTCAATGATGTACTTCCAGTCAACTTCCTAAAGATGCATGAAGGAATTAAGTTGCCATTGAAAACATGTCAGTCATAGGAAAAGCTGTGATTGGTACTCAAATGCAAGCCAATGCATCTAGCTACTGGGAATTTGTGTTCTGTTAAAGAAAATACTGTAAATGGCATACTTTTTTTTTTAATGTGTATATTTTTAAAAAAACCAATGCGTTCAGGAAGAGTAATTGGGCCAGATTCTCCAAGTCATCATTAGCATGTTTTTCAGATAGCAAAAACCCAATAAAATTACCAAACCAGAAATAAACAACTCAGACATTTCATTTAGGGGCCTGTGAGTAGTCTAAAGCAGTCTATTATTGTGCTAATGACAACTGTGAGTAAATCATTTTGAGAATCCAGCCCACTGTCTACAAATAAAACAGTACGTGCACAATAGTTTTTTTCTACAAGCACTCAAACTACAAAACGCAACTCACGTGTACCGGAATGCGTTCCATCAATGGGAAGTACAACATGGAAAAGAGTGCAGGATATGTGTATTGTATTGTTTGTAATGTTGTCTAGTCTAAGCTTTAAAAATTGTATAAGAACATAAGAACATAAGAAAGTTTACAAACGAGAGGAGGCCATTCAGCCCATCTTGCTCGTTTGGTTGTTAGTAGTTTATTGATCCCAGAATCTCATCAAGCAGCTTCTTGAAGGATCCCAGGGTGTCAGCTTCAACATTACCGGGGAGTTGGTTCCAGACCCTCACAATTCTCTGTGTAAAAAAGTGCCTCCTATTTTCTGTTCTGAATGCCCCTTTATCTAATCTCCATTTGTGACCCCTGGTCCTTGTTTCTTTTTTCAGGACAAAAAAGTCCCCTGGGTCGACATTGGATTTTCTTTCGCCTGACTGAATAAGAATGTCAATACCTACTACGCTGTCCTCTCGAGTATACAGTACAGACCATGGGGTTACAGTGGACTCCACACCAACAGTATATCATCGATGTGATGAGGCAATTAAGAAACGAAGAAAATGTTAGGTTGCACAGATACTGCCCTGGGGAAAATGATGATCATTAATCGGATGAAAAAACAGCGTTTTCTGCCTCTTATGTTTTTACATTGGCACTTTAAATTGTTATTGGTGGTTTCTCCATGTTTGGAGCGTTTGTTTACTTTTTTTTATTACTCTGTGGCAGGCTGGCTTGCAGTGGTGACGTCACGGACCAGGAAGTAACTGAAACCACAACAATGGATGGGCGGGCGAAACTGAACGCATAGCGGCGTTCAGTTAATTTTATTAATCAAAATAAACAAAACAAAAGATTTAAACAAAACAGAAAACAAAAGGCGTTGGCCAAACAAATAAACAGACAAACAAGTAAGTGGCGTGCTGGCTAAACCAGCACGTTTTAGCAATTGTTTTCTTGTACCTCTCTATCTCCCCGTACTTCCTCTCTGCATCCAACACTCAACACCGCAGCACAGACAGCTGTCGGTTCTTATACTCTGGCCGAGGGGTTAACTAGCTGTTTATCTTATTACCCCTCGGCCACAGTCTGCAGCGTTTGGTAAGGATGCATGACTGTCAGCTAGTTAAATAATCAGTAGCTGATCAGTCATGCATCCTCACAGGGTTTTAAATATAAATATAAAAGGCGGCGCTTTTACCCAGCGCCGCAAACAAAAATACAAATAATAATACATAGGGCGGGACACTCCGCCACACATGCCCCCTGTGCGCAGCACACATGGCCTTTTCGGCCACCTCCCCCTTATTCCCTAAAGTCCCAGCTAGCAGTCCCGGCGCAGGAACAGGGGCAGCAGCGGGCCAAAGGTGGCGGCCACGGTGGGATGTCCTCCTCCCACCCAAACAGCCAGAAGCGTTCCAATGGCCAGCGCACAGGCGGCTCCTTTGGCCAAAAATTTTTGGGGTGGTCTCCAGACCTGCCCCCCTTCTTCATGGCCGGCAGCTCCCCTCCGTGGGGCTCCGGCCACCCTCTCCTGCAGCGAAATTGCTGCGGGGAGCTGGTCTCCTGACCTCCCCCTTCTTCATGGCTGGCAGCTGCCCTTCATGGGGCTCCAGCCACAGTATTTCCTGCCGCGAAGTGCGGCTGGGGAGCTGGTCTTCTGACCTCCCCCTTCTTCGTGGCCGGCAGCTGCCCTTCATGGGGCTCCAGCCACAATATTTCCTGCCGCGAAGTGCGGCTGGGGAGCTGGTCTCCTGACCTCCCCCCTTTTCCGTGGCGGCAGCTCCCCTTCATGGGGCTCCAGCCACAGTATTTCCTGCCGCGAAAGTGCGGCTGGGGAGCTGGTCTCCTGACCTCCCCCTTTTCCGTGGCCGGCAGCTCCCGTTCATGGGGCTCCAGCCACAGTATTTCCTGCCGTATGGCAGGACTGGTAGCGACCCCAAGCAAAACAGGACCCTCGGGAGGCGATGGCAGCAGCAGCGGACCCTCGGGAGGCGGCGGCAGCAGCAGCGGACCCCGGGAGGCGGCGGCAGCAGCAGCAGTAGCGGACCCTCGGAGGCGAACTCGGGAGGAGCCCCTGGCCATGGAGGCGGCAGCGGGAGCTCCACTTCTCCCTCGTACCCTATAACTGGTGGCTCTCCAGGCGATGCGGAGCAACAGGCAGCCCCAGGCGTCGCGGGCAACAGGCAGCCCCAGGCGATGCGGAGCAACAGGCAGCCCCAGGCGTCTGGAGCAACAGGCAGCCCCAGGCGATCTGAGACAGGCCTTTTGGGCGGCGAGGCAGGCATCCTTGGGCGAAGTGAGGCAGGCATCCTTGGGCGGCGAGGCAGGCATCCTTAGGCGGCGAGGCAGGCATCCTTGGGCGAAGTGAGGCAGGCATCCTTGGTAGGTGCGAAGCAACAGGCATCCTTGGCGGTGCGAGGCAGGGCAGGAGCAGTTCTTCCCATGATGGTGGATGTGGAACCAGCAGGTATTCACCCTCTGCTGGTGGAGGTGGAGATGGAACCAGCAGGTATTCACCCTCTGCTGGTGGAGGTGGGAGGGGCAAGCAGTCCTCCCACGGGGTTGAGGCGGAACCAGCAGGTATTCACCCTCTGCTGGTGGAGCTGGGGCGGCAAGCAGTCCTCCCACGGCGGTTGAGGCGGAACCAGCAGGCATTCACCCTCTGCTGGTGGAGCTGGGAGCGGCAAGCTGTTCTCCCACGGCGGTTGAGGCGGAACCAGCAGGTATTCACCCTCTGCTGGTGGAGGTGGGAGGGTCAAGCAATCCTCCCACAGTGGTTGAGGCGGAACCAGCAGGAATTCACCCTCTGCTGGTGGAGCTGGGAGCGGTAAGCAGTCCTCCCACGGTGCTTGAGGCGGAACCAGCAGGCATTCACCCTCTGCTGGTGGAGGTGGGAGGGGCAAGCAGTCCTCCCACGGCGGTTGAGGCAGAACCAGCAGGCATTCACCCTCTGCTGGTGGAGGTGGCGGAGACAGAGGCAGCTCTTGCTGCTCTGCACCTGGCGGTGGTGGAGACAGAAGCAGCTCCTGCTGCTCTGCTCCTGGCGGTGGTGGAGACAGAGGCAGCTCCTGCTGCTCTGCTCCTGGTGGTGGTGGAGACAGAGGCAGCTCCTGCTGCTCTGCTCCTGGTGGTGGTGGAGACAGAGGCAGCTCCTGCTGCTCTGCTCCTGGTGGTGGTGGAGACAGAGGCAGCTCCTGCTGCTCTGCTCCTGGTGGAGACAGAGGCGAGGGCTCCTCACCCTCTAGCGCTGGAGACGGCAGCAATGGCTCCTCTCCCTCTGGCTGGAGGCGACAGCGACGACTCCTCTCCCTCTGGCTGGAGAAGGCAGCGGCGACTCCTCTCCCTCTGGCTGGAGAAGGCAGCGGCGACTCCTCTCCCTCTGGCTGGAGAAGGCAGCGGCGACTCCTCTCCCTCTGGGCTGGAGAAGGCAGCGACGACTCCTCTCCCTCTGGCGCTGGAGAAGGCAGCGGCGACTCCTCTCCCTCTGGCTGGAGAAGGCAGCGGCGACTCCTCTCCCTCTGGCTGGAGAAGGCAGCGGCGACTCCTCTCCCTCTGGCTGGAGAAGGCAGCGGCGACTCCTCTCCCTCTGGCGCTGGAGAAGGCAGCGACGACTCCTCTCCCTCTGGCTGGAGAAGGCAGCGGCGACTCCTCTTCCTCTGGCTGGAGAAGGCAGCGACGACTCCTCTCCCTCTGGCTGGAGAAGGCAGCGACTCCTCTCCCTCTGGCGCTGGAGAAGGCAGCGATGACTCATCTCCCTCTGGCGCTGGAGATGGCAGCGGCTGGGCTTTTCCCGATGGAGCTGGAGATAGCGGTAGCCCTGCCATATCTGCAGCCAGGTAGTGGATTACCATGTCCCAACCTCCGCGAGGGACACTGGGCAGTGTTGCTTTTCCCAGGCTTCCCATCGCTCTCCATCTCTGGCCCACAGGAGGTTGATCACATCGGGGAGGGCCTCTTCAGCATTCCTCCCAGGCTCCACCAGCCAGCCCCAGATTCCCTCAGAGGAGAGTGAACTCGTCTTAGCCAGCGGGCCCTCTCCCCTGACGCCGGACGCTCAGGCTCCTCCATCTTATGCCATGCGTGGCTCTGGCTGAGTGGAAGATACCTTACCTCGCCACACAGGAAGCACCACCCTTCCTCATCCAGACAGGCAAGGCAAACATCCGGCGTAGTAGAGACGCTGACGGGACCTGTGACCGGGCCCGCTGCTCTTGATGCACCACCTGCTGCTGTTGCTGCTTTCTTCGGCCGCTTCTTCCCATTTTTTTTTTTTTTTTTTTTTCAAACACAAAAACACTTTTCGAAAAAATAAAAACGCCCTTTGTATTCCTGGTCCGGCTGTTGGAGGCGTAGTTTGTCCCACGCAGGACACCATATGTGGCAGGCTGGCTTGCAGTGGTGACGTCACGGACCAGGAAGTAACTGAAACCACAACAATGGATGGAGGGCGAAACTGAACGCAACGGCGTTCAGTTAATTTTATTAATCAAAATAAACAAAACAAAAGATTTAAACAAAACAGAAAACAAAAAGCGCGTTGGCCAAACAAATAAACAGACAAACAAGTAAGTGACGTGCTGGCTAAACCAGCACGTTTTAGCAATTGTTTTCTTGTACCTCTCTATCTCCCCGTACTTCCTCTCTGCATCCAACACTCAACACCGCAGCACAGACAGCTGTCGGTTCTTATACTCTGGCCGAGGGGTTAACTAGCTGTTTATCTTATTACCCCTCGGCCACAGTCTGCATCGCGTTTGGTAAGGATGCATGACTGTCAGCTAGTTAAATAATCAGTAGCTGATCAGTCATGCATCCTCACGGGTTTTAAATATAAATATAAAAAGGCGGCGCTTTTACCCGCGCCGCAAACAAAAATACAAATAATAATACATAGGGGCGGGACACTCCGCCACATACTCTAACTGGTTCAGTTACTCAATATTACACATCATTACACTTCCTCCCCTCCATGTATTTATTGGAACAAATAACAAGAGAAAATCCAAAAACATTCATGGTACATTTCTTAACTTTCTTGATGAATGCATAAAAAGAAGAAAACCATAAAGGAAAACACTGAAAAACAGATAAGATCATGAAAACACGACAAAAGAGATAAGGAGACTGCTTCACACCTTGATAAAAGATACCATCGCTACGCTGCTTTTTCTTGAAACCTCTTACAGCATTTGCTTCTGGGAAGGAGTGCACAACAGAACGTAATTAAACATACGACTCATAAAAAAGTTATCATTTGAGTTATACAGGTAATAATATAAAATATATATCAACAAATGATGACACAAGCAAAACCAGTGAGTCATGACAGTGAAGTATATTCAATCGGTCCAACAATCCTACCCTTACATAAGTTGACCATGGTACACACATTTCCCCATGCTTTTAACATTAGATTTCCTTTTTTTGCAATTCTTTACTATAGTTCTCAGTGATTAAAAATGATTGAGTGTGCTTTCAAGGCTTTTACTGTGTTTTACTACACTGGACTCTGCTTTTACTATAATTTACTGCAGTAAACTATTGTGGGGGAGCCATTTATAATCTGTCAACGGTTTACCCTGGTGGTCCTCATCACAATGCCTTTGGGTCACATTGGGTCACAGAATATCCAGGTAAACTGTACACTGCTAGAATAGCAGATATTATAAATAACCATCACCATATTAGATAACACCCCACAAAAGGTTCTGTTGTTAACAGAAAGAAACTACTGTAATCCTGCGCTCTTGGCTCGAGCAGCCTCCCTCTGCTGGAAAGCCTTGGTAATTCAATCTCTCTGCTTGTTTAACATGCTGACCTCCCTTAGCAGACTTGCCAGTTGAGCTGAATGTATTTGTCAGCCTGGGTTTAACAATGTGTGCTCCATACGCTGGAGACTAACCTGAGACTACCAGAACTTATTTCTCTGGGGGGATAAGAAGAGGAATAACTATAAAATGACATAATACTGTACTTAAAAAGGCTGTAATTCCATCAAGAGACACATAAACCAAGAGAGCTCTTGATCAATGTTAGCCTTATATGCACAGTTTTTGTGATTTATGATTTCCATTACACGAGAGTAGATGTTAAAACTTCATGCTGATTTGAACTCGGCTCTCGCCAAGATAAGCACCAACTAAGACGTAGCTTTACAGTAAACTAATGTGATCCATAGGTGTCTCCATCCATTTGCGCTTCCTTCCTTATGATGATGTAGATATCCTTCTGTCAGGTGTTGATGGCTGAAGTGTAATGCTGGCTCCAGGGATCAGCTTATTTTGCCTCCCGAGCGCATCAGCACACACAACGGCTGCGATGCTGGCTCCGGGGATCAATCACAGTGCGGTCTCCCCAGCGCATTAGCATGACAACCGTCTGGATTGAGCTAAGTAGGGTACATCTCTGGGGTCTTCAAGTGGGCACCTTCCATCCTCGGTGTTTCGTCGACTAGCCCACGACACCTCAAGAGGGCTCGACGGTGATTCTGGCGTCCCAGAATCACCCCCCTCTGTCCCCCACTCAACTCAGCCCAGCTTACTTACCTGTACATCAGCGTTTCTTTCTATTGTGCTTGAGGTCCCCAGCCAGAATCTTTCCGTCTCAACCACAGCCAGTTGCTGCTCCTCTCTGCTGCTTCAGATAAGTTCTTCACTGTGCGACGCAACTCTTGGCCACTGAATCCGACGTCTCTGAGAAACCGGGTTGTACAGTGTGCCACAAATCCTCGACAACCCACCTCCACTGGGTAAACCCGGACTTTCCATCCTCACTGTTCCGCTTCAGTGGCTAGTTGAGCATACAGTGTATTTTATTTGTTGCAACAGAATAGAAAAATGGATTTTATTTCGATATCTGACTGCATACCCCTAATATTTTGACCCATTAAGTGGCTGGATATTATTTATTTAAAATGTATCAATAAAGGCAGTTTACTGACAGAAGGAAAGAAGTATGTATATAATTTCAAATTATTTTGCTCATTGTTTTTTTTAAAGTGTACTCAAGTTTATAAAAGATTTACAGTAAATAAATGCAGTAAATGTGAAGTTTACCATGCTTTTCTATTATTTATATTTCAATGCTTTACCATAACTATACAATGCCACTTTAGCTGTATTTTGCTATGCTTTTGACCTTGGTATATTCACTAAACTGGTTGAAGTCACTTTCCTAATCAATGGTTTCCTAACTGTGTGATCCATTCAGTGCATTTCAATTATGATTTCATGTGCTGTATGTGCAAGAGGAGGTCAATGCCAGCCTATTTAGCTAGTGGATTAAGCCCTTATGAATCGCTTGTCTTTATGTAAACCACTTGGCAGGGTTACATCTCTTTTTCTTTCTTTTTATTATCATACAAGCCTGCCCAGCTTGCTTTGCCTGCTCAAAATGCCAAATTGCATAAAGACTTATATATAAATGAATGTCTGCAAGGGCTAATTTATTTATTTTACCTCCCTACACATGAGTGGAGGTGTCCGTCCCATCAGCCTGATGGCCTGTTGTTTGAATGTGTTTGACAATGCTGTACATGTACCCAGGGACTGGGAAAGAGCTGGGTACAATAGATAAGCTTTAACAGCTGTTATAATAAGGCAAAGTTTACACTGTGCAAATACATATCATTCAGGCGGCAAACGCATTAAATGCTGTGTAAAATATTAAATAAAGCATTGCTGAAAAAAAAATGCTTTAATGATTTTGTGGTGCATCCTGGGTTCCATGCACACCAGGTAAAACACCAGAATCTGTAAACCTAAAACCTGGGAACAAGAAGGTGAGTCAAATGTAAGTAGTGGAATTTGTGAGGGTGTTGTGTAAAATAAAAGTACTGTAGGATTCAAATATTGAAGCCAATCCTTTTTACAACCAGAAGCCATGACAGTTAGGCAAAGTTATCTTAATCATGTGACAACTTTGAAGTTTTGGATGTGCTGCAAAGGACTCTCTTTTAGGAATATCAGAAAGAGGTTTTAACAATGGTTAGGGTTAAGTTAGGGTTAACATGTCAGAAGCAGCAGCTTTTTTTACATGAGGTCTTCTTAATCATGAACACTGTTTAAAACTTGCCTTTTTCCGCTTTACTGAGTCATGGCAGTCAGCAACAGCCAAAGAATAACCTTACAGTATCTTCAGCTTATTCCGATATATTTTCCCAAAAATGGGTCGCTTTGAGTTCATTGTACTTTGACATAGCAAATTACCTTGTGACTATATCAAGGGCAAATCTTGTGAAACTAAAAGTAAATGTGAGAACAGGGCAGGAGTGAGAAACCAACCCATAGCCTGCTTTTGCTTTCCTGGGAAGTATTTTACTAGATAGTCTTAGTCTAGCAGGTTAAGAGGAAAGTGACCTTTTGAATGTAGTTATGGAAACTTTTTGAGGAAAACTTCAGTGCCCCCAAAAATTATTTCTTTATGATTCATGTTGCAGCCACCATTGTTTCATGACCCCAATGTCGCTCTGTAACATTATTCTGAGATTAACATCTGCACGAAGAATGATGTCTGGTTGTAAAATACAGTGCCCAGTCATGTATTTTATTTCAAGGTTTCTTCACTGCTGCAACCCAGGTACAAGGAGAACCGAAGATCAACCGGCGAGCTCTGTGCTGTCTAGCCAATTGCCTCTTTTCACCTGAGCAGCAGCTGTTGCCAAGCTACTGAACCCTGGTCAATATTTCTTTTATTAAACATGTGATGTTGATAGTGTTTTGACTACTGACTCTGTTGAGTGACGTCAGAGGGCAAGAGTTGTTTGACTATCGACTGCTAGAGTTGTGGACGGTTTGTGGGTAATCGTACTAACTATTTTCGGTCATGTGACATGACCAATAGGGTTGCAAGTTTCAATCTTAGAACCTAAGAAACTGTAACTTCTGCAACAAGAACAGTATACTTAATCAAGAGGAATCCAGGAAGGCTTTGTATTGTTTAAAACCAGTGTTTATTTTGTGAACTAAAATAAAAGTGCGAGAAAGCACTTCATCGTTCATGTTCATGTGATATAGAAATCTTAGAAGGTATTCCCTTCTCTACTGCCTCTTACAAAACCATTGTTACACTATTATTCTTCAGTCAACCAGGAACATCCAAACCTCTTATAATTGCCAATGTGTAAACTAACCTCAGAGAGTTGTTTATTTTTGTAGCAGGTAAGTGTGACAGAGCTCTGCCTGTAAATCGTGTAGTGTTTCATGGTGTTTTGGTGGTTTGTTGGCAGGGATGGGGTTAATTCCTGTCCATGCCAAAAACATGTGAAAATATGGCTGCTCCTTAATTGAATGATTAAGTGCTAATTGGTAGCAGCCACATCACATAAAAGGATTGCCTAGGGCTCCATTTGGGAGGAGGAGTTTGGTGAGTGTACACTGTGTTTGTGCACATTTTGTTTTTGTAAAATTCAGTCAAGGCTCTGCCCAGCCTGAACAGTTTTTGTGTTTTGTTTAAACTTTTATTTTGGCCCTTGTGCCCTTTTTGTTTGTATTTGGTGTTATTTTGTTTATTAAATATGCGCTTTGGCACCCATACTGCAGCTTCCTGGCGTCTCTGTCTCGCTGCTATCCTATCACATGTGGTGTCCTGCATGGGATAAAAATGCCTCCAAGACTCAGAGCAGGTCTCTGGGTACATTTTTTTTGAAGAAAAAGGATTGTTTGTTTGTTTGTTTTGGTTTTTGTGTGTGTGTGTAAAAT
This sequence comes from Acipenser oxyrinchus oxyrinchus, assembly GCA_030684275.1. Lineage (NCBI taxonomy): Eukaryota > Metazoa > Chordata > Actinopteri > Acipenseriformes > Acipenseridae > Acipenser > Acipenser oxyrinchus. The sequence continues at coordinate 90,301,227 of CM060248.1, read as the reverse complement.
GGGAAGGAAGAGGTGGTAGAGTCGAGACCCTAGAACAGGGCCACCTCAGGATTAGCAGGCATAGCAGGAGCAGTGGATGGCTGAAGGGGCTCCGTAACGTGGTTGCAGTGCAGAGTTCGGACATGTGAGTGAGGATTGTCTGTCCCTATGAAGATCCAGGCTTTCATGCAGCCTATGCAAGGGGGGAGGTAGCAGATGCGGGCATTTGGTTTTGGCTGCAGGACCAACAACCACAGTCACCTCCCAACCCAAAGAAGTCTCAACTGCCATCCCAAAAACTAGAGATGGTCCCCTCTGCCTCCAAAGCTACCTGGAGCAGTGGTTAGGACACCCTACCATGGTGCCTCGCCTGTGCAAAAGGCGGGCACTATACCGTGTGCTGCCCCCTCCAGGGTGAGAAGAAGGAGTCGTCACCTGCCTGGAAGAGCAAGAAGGAGAGGAGCGGCCACTCCTGGAGGCGAGCCAAGAGGACAGTGCTAGAGAGGGAGCCACTGCCATCCCAAGAGCCCGAGAAGGAGGAGCTGCCGTCCCCAGCACCTGAGAGGGAGGAGCTGCCTTCCCCAGCACCCAGAATGGGGGAGCCTGAGTGTCCAGCGCCCAGAATGGGGGAGGTCAAGCATCCACAGCCCAAGAAGGGGAAGCCTGCGTGTCCAGAGCTCAAGAAAGAGTCGCACTAGTCTCCAGTGACAGAGGGAGAGCCGCACCAGTCTCCAGTGACTGAGGGAGATCCGCATCAGTCTGCAGAGATAGAGGGAGACCAGCTGTCGCTCCTGCCTCCACTGCTGTCTCCAGCACGAGAAGGAGAAGCCCCGCTGTCGCAAAAGTGAGAGGGAGAAGCGCCGCAACATGTGGGGTCTATGGGACAACAGCTGGGCCAACCTCAGCAGGCACTGCATTTGCTGCTGAGGGGAGCCCGGTGAAAGCCAGTTGCACGTCCGTGTCTGGAGTGCCCAGTGTTGCCTCCCGATGGTCCACCGTCATCGCCTGGGGATGCCTGTGTGCCACCGCCGGGGGATGCCTTTGTGCCACCGCCCAGGGATTTGTGGTGTTCATCAGAGAAGGGGGGTTGAGGTCAGGAGACCACCTCCACCGGCAGCATTTTCACTGCCACACCTGCCTCTGGTCCCGGAGGACCACCAAGACTTTTGGGACTTTAAGGGGGGAGGTGGCCTTTGGGACCAGGTGTGCTTTGCACAAGGGGAGGGATATGTGGCAGAGCAAGAGCTCTGCCTGTACATAGTGTAGTGTTTTGTGGTGGTTGGCAGGGATGGGTTTAATTCCTGTCGCTGCCAAAAAACATGTGAAAATGTGGCTGCTTCTTAATTGAATGATTAAGTACTAATTTGAGCAGCCACGTCAGCCATTCTGAACAGTTTTTGTGTTTTGTTTAAACTTATATTTTGGCCCTTGTGACCTTTTTGTATGTATTTTGTATTATTTTGTTTATTAAATATGCGCTTTGGCGCCCAAACTATCAACTTACTGTTTTATCCAAGTGCCCCCCACTAATAGTTTTATTCCCAATAACTTCAAACATAGCTAACAGTATTTCATTTATTTTTATTTTTGATTCTTTCTTTTATTTAGTATATCACATATTCCAGTAGTATATCACATATTCCAGTTTGTGACAATGTCAAGACCTTTACATCAACACTGCTGACAACATCATTGTTAACAGCCCAGGTCATAATGAGTATAATATAAAACCACAAGCATGTGGTTCTATAGTACCTTGGAAGTGGGTTCTCACAGTAAAACTGCACACCACCAAGTGTGCACTATGAAATGCCCCTTTTATAGTTTTTAAAAAGTGTAAGAAACTTGTGCTAATAAATGTGTACCATATTCTCATGCAAACTCGCGCATGGGCTTATACTTAATTATATACTGTTTAATGTGAAAATGTGGTTTTATATATCTAGACCTCCTATGGGTGAAGACACAGATGTAGAGGCTAAGACGTTTATACATTGCAATATTATACAACAGCATGGTAAGTTGTGACAGTAAAATCGATAAAAGACCATATTAAATCTTTGTAGGTAGATTCTAATAGATGCTTTTTCTTCATCTCTTTTCTAAATTAGTTCTGCGCCTATTATGCAGTATACAAAGTTTAATCACAATCAGATTGCTGTTTTCTTGGTACTGTAAATATATCGAAAAATGTAAATGCGACATACGCATGGTGATATAGTGTCACCATTATATCCCCATCACTGGTTATATTCATCCCAAGGGAGCTGCAATTAAAAGCAATTCAAATCAATCTAATGGAAACGTGATTTCTCATCTCATCTTTGTATCGGTTTATACAAGACTAGATACAATATTGGCACAAGGGAAGAAAATAATAAAATAATCTGCAGGGCTGTGATATCTGACAAGTATGACAAGTGACTTTTATTTCTTCAGAGTAGGCTTTTACCTTGACATTTGAGACCTTAGTGCTGTCTGCCAAAAAGAGATTGAAATGGTCGCAATTAGAGATTATTAAGGATGCAATATTGCTCAGGTCTCAGGGAAATTACTAATAACAAACTCAACACTGCTCGATCCCATTTTAAGTCATAATGTAGTTTGTCAACACCCCTCTATAATACATGTATTCTCTTCTGTGATTGAAACAGCTGAAGCATGAGCCTTGATAAACTGATTGGCACATATATATGAAGCTTTAGCAGCATTTCCATGCACTGCTATTCACTATGTACTGTTATGCTGCCTTTCCCTGTTTTTTTGCTTGCATATAGTAAAGAACCGGAAAGTATCTGATTCTATATTTCAGATACAGTTCAAATAAATTGGTACAGAAAAAATCACAAAACTTTACTTCATTCTCAAACTTGACACATTTGTTTCCAGATAAGTGTGAACAAGCACATTTTTGCATTCATCACCAAACTAACTGAACAGGGACGTTTTGTGCTTAACAATTAGGCACTTTATTAGACTCTCGCCCACTTGGCCCAGAGGTTTTAACTAGAGGGGGGAAATGCATATGCCAGTGTTATAAAAAGCAGCCTAAAATATTGTATTGGGAGTGAGCTGAAGTAGCATTTTTTTCACTTCTATAGCTCCATTATCAAAGCAAAAAGGAAAAAGAAATGATCTATTTTCAAAAGACCCAATCTAACTAACACCTAGAGCCTGGCATGTCGACAGTAATACATAAACACACACATACACAAACACACACACACACATGCAATCTTGGGATGAAACCAGAGTTCCGTACCACATCAATAGCTTGTGGTTGCAGGGTGATTTGTGACTCCAATTAGGTACATAGAGGCTGGGGAATATTGAATGTCATGTGGTCTGCAAATGGTTAGGCCAGGTCATTGATTACCCATGAAAACTAAGCTGCAATAGGTGGTATTCCATGTCCCACTGGGCACAATCTGCAGTGTCGCTGTCAGCTAGACACCGGGATGAAATATACACAGACATTAATGGAGTGGATTTAATTAAAGGCATTTGTTCAACAATATGAAGTTCTCTTACACAGGAAAAGCAGGGAGGGACTTCCTGAATGTGTATAGAACTTTTTGAAAATACCATGTGCCGCACAATGTGGTAAAATGCAGTAACTGCGTAGTTACTTCCCCATTTTATCTATGGGTGTGGAAATTTGTTTGCTCTTAATTACACGGTGTGACAGAGAGAGAAGAAATCTGAACTGCAAATCTCCCTCCTGACCAGAAAGAGCGCTGTGTAAGGTCGGTGTTATGCTTTCCCATGGTAGGTGGCAACTGGAAGTCGGCCATTTTGGAGGAAGCGCATAGCTGCGAGTTTACTAAACAAATCCATTGTGATCAGCAGGCAGGGATTGGATAGACCATAGCGACGGGCTGATCACATGGAAAAGGTTGGCAGTACAAAGGGGACGCAGCTAAGTGAGTACGGCCCTATATGCTGAAGTTACTGATGCGCCAGAGCACTGTGCTTTTGTTGTTTTTGTGTTTGCAGAGAATGAGTAGACGACAACTGCAGCCACAGAGCCAGCACAAACCCCTGAGCACGCCTCTCACAGCACAACACGGACACGCACCACCATCCACAGGTTCATGCACCGGGATAAAACATAACGTGTATTTATGATTTATTTTGTTTGGGACTGTAATCCCACCGTGTACCCCCGATACCATTGCTGGTAAAGGGGTAGCTTAATTGTTTAATTAAAATTAACACGGATAGTTTGGAATATAAAGTACTGTCTGGACTTTGTTTGTACCACCCATACCACTCACCACCTGACACACGGTCACACCAATTCCATAATAACCAAGCATTTATAAAATAATTACCTAATCGTTAAATAATTATACTGTACCAAATAATTGTGTGTAACTTATGTCTGTAACTTAACTTGTTTGTTTATTACCATAGGGATTTTTTTTCCAGATCCATAAGTTATTTAAAAAGTTTAAGAACCCTTTTCACTCCTCTCGGATATTAAATATTTATTCTTGACCTCCTCCAGAGTTGACTCGGGGAGTGGCGTTTTTCTTCCAGGTCTATACTGTGTACAGAGTATACAGCTGGATATAAACCTAAGAACCTCTGTTGCATGTAAAATTACACAACAAAGTTGTTAGGAACTACACTGGACGCCTGGCTGTGTGTGGGGGGCAGCTAATAAAATGGAAAACAGCTAATTTAGGAACAGGACCTGTTACACTTTATTTTGCAGAGCATGTGAGATAAACTGCAATGGAAATAGAACAGGGCTGCTTGTGTGTATCCACAATTGGACTGCCACTGCAATGTTGGGCTTAAATTCTGGATGTACGTTGAGCATGTTCTTTATTATTACATTATGTGATTACAAGTGCCATTTAGATGTGTAGTCACTAAAGCACCATCAGAATGCTTCACACAATTAATCGTCTGAGCCATCAGGAAAAATGGTGTGTGAGTTGTGTGTTGTATAAGTCCAGTTATTCTTTCTCTATTCATAATAATTAAAAAAGAAGCAAAGCTCACAGATGTGTGATTCATTTTCCTGTGAACACATCTGCAGCCCATCTGCAGTTGATCCCACATGGGGTCATCACTGTGCTTTCAGTGCTTCCTGTTTTTTTTTTTTGGGGGGGGGGGGCTTTTTTTGCAGTATCTTTGGCGCTGCTCGTGAAACATAATATTAGCTTTATGGTATGACACTTTTGTTATTTATTTGTTTGTTTTAGGCTTACACCTAAGATCACAGATCGCTGATGGCAACTGTCTTACAGATTCCTTGAAGAACACTTACAAGTGCCTCTGTGCTTTTCTATGATAGAAATGATGTGCCTGTCAACACATCATTTATTGATACAAAATATAGATGCAGCAAAACTCAATGGCAGTGCTGCAGAACTCAATGGCAGTGCTTGAGAACACAACGGGGCTCAGGCACAGGAATATTGAGTTCAGGCCCTAGGCACGTGTCTAGTTTACCTATGCATTAATCCGGCCCTGATTATGATACAAACACAATCTGTTTAAAACATAACTCACCTACAAAGATGTTCAGTTCTCTTTATATATTTGTTTGGATTCCAAGCATTTTGCATAAGAAGACGTTGTTTCATTAAGCTGAAATACATTAGGGAAATGAAGTGTTGAGAGACATCCCTAACATAGAAATAGCAGAGAATTGTATAATGAGGGAAGGGTAATTCTAAAGCTTTATAAAGATAACACACTTAATTTATCAACAACGTGATCCCCTGGGGCCGTCTATATTTACACCGCATTATGTATCCTAATAGCAGATCATGAAGTTGACTTTTTATTAGCATCTCTTTTTCACAATTTATTTTTATTGCATGCTGTGAGATTTACAGTTGCCGTTGCTGCACTCTCAATGTCTGTCAGAAATCTTACCACAGCGATTACAATTCTTTACAGCTTTGTGGCGCTAGCACAGCAGTGTAAATTAAGCAAAGCAGTGGTTCTGTCAGGGAACTCACATTAATCTTACATCAAAGCACGTAAATATCTGCAACACCAGATCAAATCGTCATTTGAAAAGCTAGTATCATATTTGCCCTTCGTTAAACAATACGTCCAATGATCAGCAAGGAAAGGATTTATATTTTACCTCAATCCATTACGTCCCCGCTGTGTGGCTGAGTTCGGTTGTGCGCCAGAGTTTGCTGTTTCAGTGAGTCCATATACGCCATTGATGTTACTCGTTCAAACCTTATCATGGATTTAGGGAAGAGTGGTAACTGCCTGCCCCGTTGTATGACTACTAAAGGTCAGGTAATCTCATCGTTATCAGTCAATTGGTTTTGTGGTTAATATGGCCTAGTCATTTTGAGAAAGGCAGCTATCCAGCAGTCCTGTCCATGGCTTTCTTACAGTCAGCCTCTCCACTTGGGGGAAGGGGTACCTTGAAAGGCGAGGCCAAAGGCCAGAGAACGTGGTGTAAAATATGCATAATGTAGTAGTGTTGTTTAGTTTTAATGTTCTAATAAATATTCTATCACATGAGTTTCCTGACTCAACAATTAATACTGTGCCCTGCTCACAAAACTTCACCTCGCAAGCTAAGAGTATGAGCTAGGTTCACTAAGCTATTTACTCCAAATAGCCTTCTGCACAATCCCTTCAGGAAGACACACTCAATAATGATTCAAAACTATAAATAAATAACTCAGTTATTATCTGTATGGGCTTGTAAATGGTATTTCTAGAATGGTAATTAGAGCTTTCTAGTCTGTTTAAATAACTTCCGTTTTAGTGTACGGGATGCCACACACATTTTATTTAATCCACTTAACGTTTAAAAAACTCTCTATAAAAAACAATAAGTGGTGTATTGTGGGAACAGAAAAACAGCCTTGTTCTGTAACACTTTAAAGCAGAACACCATTATAAATCTAAATAGCTGATATAGATGACTGTCACTGTAAATGAACCTGTTTGGGTTTTTTTGAACCATGATTGAAACTTTTAATTTACATTCTTTTCTTGTTACCCAAGGGTTTGAATGAACAAAGGCCTGCATGGCAAACTTACAGCATGCACTGTGATTCCTGTTTGTGGCATTACTGCTGAGCAGTTCTTAGGGAGATATCTACTGGTACTTGTATTTAACTTTATAAGGCCTTGAGGTAAACCTGTAAGGGTTCCCTTTGATCTATTCTTGGCTGGTTCTGTGCTGCATCATTTCATCTTTATGATTTGTTTGGTCTGAAACACATAACGTATTGCTCCTGCTGCCTAACAGGTCACCCCTGAAAATGGGAAGTTCATGCCAGTGGGTTTTAAGCTGTATAAATAATGTTTAAACAATACATTTTTCAAAGGAGAATTTCCATTCCTTCTTACTCCTCCAAGAGAATATAGATTGACTACCAGAGAGCTCTGTGTGAAAACACACAATCCCAGCCTACTCAGTGGGGTTTACCTTCCCTAAAGCATTGCAAGTGAAGCTTTAAGAGCTTTAAGGTCACTTCCGGCCCACTTTAAAAAGGGATAAGAATTACATTCTAGTCACTGGTTCCAGCATGAAGGGCAACAACATCAGACTTGGCTCAATTGATATATTACTCATCGTCAGAATATCATGTTTAAGAACCTGCATGGGATATTGAAACATATGTCACTAGTTAGTCTGCTGTAACCCAATAGCATACAAATGTCCAGTTTTACCTCTTTTTATTGGATATTGCAAACCAATGTGGATGAATGAACAACAGTTATTCATTAGCGCAGTCCAGGGGATTTTCAAATAATTTAGGTGAGACTTAATAATGAACAAAAATGTGGAATGTGTAAGAAATGTGCTTTTAGGCAAGAGAACTGTGGATCTTCTCAAACCAGATTCAACACTTATTCACAAAGCCTTGAATTATTTAAAGAATGTTTGTTGATGGCTACACTTTAAAAAAGCAATTATTCATATTAACTGGTATTTATATGATGACCCACTTAAATTCACGTGTAGTTTTCTTGTTATGTTATTTTCAGAACCAGACAGTTCAATTCAAAATAACAAACTAAAACATTAGTCGTTCTGATATTGCACCTATGAAATATGGAATTCTATTGAAATAATAATGAGTTTGAGATTGATATTCATGAAACTAGGAAACAATACAGAATTGAAGGGCTCTACTTTGAAGAAAGTGCAATGTCAAAAACACATTTTCAGAGAATAAAATAATTGTAACTGTATAGAATAAGTCCATGTCTTTTTTAAAAGGCTTTTAAAGAAGAAGAAGAAGGAGGAGGAGGAGGTTTTGGCGGTCTTTGTCAAAAGAGCAATCTTTAAGGTCAAATCCCAGGAAATAAAAAGTCTATTATGTTTTCTCTACTGAGCAAGTGCCCAGAGATGATAGCCCTGCCAAATCTATTTTATCCCTCTAATCTTAGCAGGAAAGTTATTCAGGCTATTGATGAGAGGCAACATTTAGCAAGCAGTGCAATTCTATTGTGCGTCTCACACTGCCTCGTCTGATGGCTGCCAGCTCTTCCCTCCTTTCACACACACACACACACAGGTGTTTGGGAATCTGTGGCAATTAGGCTTAGAGAGGCCAAGCGGAATCCCAAACACATAGCACTCTGTGGGGTTAGCTTTCCATCCCGCTGAAAGTCTTTCTGGATCATTGCAGCCTTTTAATTGTAATGAACTTGAGTGAGATCCATGCTCTAAACAGTTGGGGAAGGAGAAAACTTCTGGCTTTAGCGTGGCTTTGGATGTTCTGCCAACACCCCCCCACCCCTCCTCAACGACCAGAAAATAATGCTGCAATTATTTCACTGTTTCATTAGCTGTTGTTTAAATTCCTTTTCAGTTTTCATTCCGTCTTATACAAAGAGATTTCTTTTTCTCTTTGCAGATTTTTTAAACTACTATTCTGCATTAACCACTGTTTAAAGTGGGTTGACCAGTAGCCCTCAGTTCAAGGCCAGTATTATTCAGGGTGCCAGTCCAATATTGCTTCTGCTTGAAGGCAAAAGCTGTCTCTTTTTTGTTTTTTAAATGGGCCTATTTTCTCTCCATTTCATCTCTTTTGCTCACTTTAGGATAAACACTGCAGCAGCCCTCAGAAGGACACCTGCTGGGACAGGTGGCACCGCAGCAGCTGCACATTCACGCATACACTCCCAGGCACACTCACCCAGTCACTGCTGCCACTCACTGCACCCTTCGAATTTTTGTATTTTTTATTTATGGCTTAAAAACGTGTACTTTTTTGAATACAGTCTCTTTTTTTCTTACTGGTTATAACTATGGTTACCAAATTCTAATTGAAATAACACTTGGTCACAGCAGAGCTATACCTTGTATTTTAATTAAAAAATTGTCTCAAATAAACCGTAGAAAACGCAGCATATAAAAGTGTATTACACAGACTTTTATAGCATAAATTTATGCGTAAAAATAATGTGCAATTATCATTTGGAGTCTGCTCCCCACCTCTCCTGCTTCAGGCTCAGCACAGCTGGACTCAGTCACTGGAACTTAGGTAAGGCAGACGGGCCCACTTCGTCCTGCCGTGGAGACTTCAGCCATTGGTCAGGGTATTGTGCACAATATTCATTAAGTGTTAAGTGTTTGCATCGCATTTTCAAATCAAACTAGTAACTGTCACTGTATACCTATAGCAAAAGCCTATCTATACCTTAACCTGCTAATTTCAAAGTAGGCGCTTTGAATGACAGGTGTTGTAGCTGGCAAGTGCTCAAGAGGGAGGTATGATTCTTTATGCTGCCATCTGGTGAGAGTCGAGGCAAGTACATTTGATACCTCTGTGTACCACAGGTATCAATTGTGATACATAATGGGGTCGATTGATGGAAATAAAATAGCCGAGCTTGAGGCGAATGTAATTATTTAATTGGTGTGGGGATGTGTAAGTGTTGGTGTGATTTTTTTATTGATAAGTGTGGAATGTGGGTCACACCCTATAAAATAATTGTCTGGTGTGGATTGTGTAGGAGAGTGTAGATCGGAGAAGGAGTGTAACAGATGAAGAGTGATAGAGTTACTCTGATAGCTGTGCTTGGGTGCTGTTTTGTTTTGTGTGTTTAAGAGTTCTGTGTGTAGTGTGGCAAAGTGACTGATTGTGTACAGGTGCAGGAGTGATGCAGTGCGCAATGAACAAACAGAATATTGTAATCCAGTTGGAAACAGTTTTTAATGATTATAATCCTGGTCTGGTGATCAATCAATAACTCCAGGCAATACACAACAATGTGTAATGCACTGTAAGTGAATAAACGGGTTACAGTCCCAAATAATAAACACGGTCACCAGTCCTGGGTGGGTGCTGTAGTGCTCGTGGTGGGTGATACAAGTTTATTCATGACAGTGCTGTTCCGGGTTTTGTGCTGACCCTTGGCGACAGCTCCGAAACGTGATAGCTGTCTAATAATTGCAAACAACAATTATAGACAAACAAAACAAAACACTCACGGTACTTTTATCACTGGGTCTCTCACAGGTCCTTACAGTTTTAAAATTCAAAACCAAACGAAGGAACAGATTGCGATTCTCTGCCCCCTTTTATGCTGTCACACATGACCCCTTGGTAAACGAGTGCAACCGCCTCTCCAATCTGCAACAGAGTCTCATCTTCATCCAGACTGGCCAACTTCCTGACCCTGGGAAAGAACTGTCAGACCAGCCCGTTCAAAGAACTCTGTTCTTGCTGCTTAGCGCCCTCACAGGTCGGGAGGGAGATTTACAACCAAGATTCATTGTATTTCTGTCACAGTAGTATTTATGTTCAAACTGTTATTTTATTCCTGTGTGTTTTGTTTGTAAAGAATAAAAGTGTGCAAACGTGCTCAACTACACTACATCTGGGTGAGTGCTATTTCTGCCGCTGGCAAGCCTTGACCACCAGTCACATTACCACAATATAGATATATGCCACAGCTGCCTTATCCACATACATTTTACAGCCCCAAATCCCAATGTAAGTGTACTACAAAGGAACCAAAAGTTATAGGTTAAGGGTTTCCCAGGGGGATGGTTCTGGGTAGTGGTCGCTTGTGACAGGATGACTGTGTGGTGACGTCCCCAGACCAGGAAGCTGACAGAGGCAAAGACAGGTACTGCAGGTTGAAGACGCTGGTGTGCGTATTTATTAACACTTTGCGGTCCAGTTATTCAGCGCGTGTCAGGCGCGTCAGATCCAATTTATTTTCACACACGCAGTTTATTTTAGACGCGCTGTTTAAAAGTATTTTTTTCACAGTAAAATGGGTTTAAAAGGCACTGCATATCAATAGGACACTCAGTACTGCATCTCCAGCACCGCCCCACCCCTCGTTCGCTATATTTTTCAAATAACTAGTAATAATAGTACATACAAGGAGGCTGTGTGGTCCAGTGGTTAAAGAAAAGAGCTTGTAACCAGGAGGTCCCTGGTTCAAATCCCACCTCAGCCACTGACTCATTGTGTGACCCTGAGCAAGTCATTTAACCTTGTGTGCTCCGTCTATCGAATGAGACGTAATTGTAAGTGACTCTGCAGCTGATGCATAGTTTACACACCCTAGTTTCTGTTAATCGCCTTGGATAAAGGTGTCTGCTAAATAAACAAATAATAATAAAAAATAAAAATAATAATAAATCATCTCTTGATCACTCGTTTTATCACCAAACTCCTCAATAATGCGATCCAAGTCGTTATTTTATTACTATAACATCTCAAAAAGCTCTGCAAATTTCTGTGATATTCTTTGAGCACTGGATGTGGAAGCAGCTATCTTGTTTGTTTATGTCCGTGTTATCTATGTGGTGTCGGGTCTATCCGTATTCATGAGATACGCCCTCTTTTTTTTCGGCTTCTCTCGGCTCCTATCGGTCTCACTCGGCCATTGAATGGTTTTCTCGGCTTTTTCTGGAGAAAAAACGACAAGAGACCTGTTTTTGTGTCTTTTGATGATGTCGGACAGGGTCCGACATTGGACGGAAAGGGAAAATTGCGATGTCGGACCAGGTCCGACATAGGACTGCAAAGGGTTAAATTTTGAAACAAAACACTGCTCACAGAGCAAAACAAATAGTCAAACAAAAGCAAATTTCAAACACAAAATGAATTGCCTCCGCCCAAAATAAGTACCACGCTGGTCCGTCCAGCACAAGTAGAATTTATTATTTTTACTTTCTTTTTTGTTCTCTCTTGCTCTCTTTCGCCTACAAAACCCACCCTGAACACAAAACAAAGCCCAGATTATATACACATGGCCATCTCCGAATTAACAATAAATGAATCAATCCGGAGATGGCCACATTCTGTTAATAATTCATTCACTGCCGACCACACATTCTCACGAGATGTCTGGCAGAGACTAGCTGCTAACATCACATCTGCCAGACCACAACTATACAATAATACTATCACAAAATGGCATCCAGAGGCGATGGTGAACAGGCATCCCCAGGCGATGTGGAACCGGGCAGGAATGGTCCCTCGGGTGGCGATGGCAGGTGCGGACCCTCAGGAGGCCACGGCAGCAGAGGACCCTCGGAAGGCAACGGTACCAGTTGAGCCCTTGGCTTTCACCACACTACCCTCAGCAGTTCATGTAGCGGTTGCTGAGGTCGGCAAGTGCAAAAGCAAAAACATTGGGCATCACTTCTCCCCTACCTCCTTTTTGCAGTGAGAGAGGTGCTGTAAGTTAATTGAGGAGTTCAATGATGTTTTTTTTGACATGCCAGGTTGAACTAACTTTGTTGAATATGCCATTATCTCTCCCCAGGTGTCACAGTCGAGAGCGACATTACGGATCCCAGAAAGTCGGCAGTGGCGTTAGCAAAGAGGTATGGGACATGCTTGAACCTGGGGTGATTGAGCCTTCCAGGAGCAAGTGGTGCAGTCCAATTGTGATAGTGGCTAAAAAGGACACCACACCAACCGCTTCTGCATTGATTTCTGTAAGGTAAACGCTATTGCCAAATTCGATGCCTACCCCATGCCACGGGTCGATGAGCTTCTCGATAGAATGGGAACGGCTAGGTTTCTCTCCACTCTGGACCTGACCAAGGTATACTGGCAGATCCCATTAAACCGCAGTTCTAGAGAGAAAACCGCATTTTCAACACCAGAAGGGCTGTTTCATTTCACAACCAATCCAAACTGCTGCTTATATTGTTCGGGGCTGTGTTGTGGCAATATATTGTGTGGAGTTGAATAATTGTAATAATAATATCCCCCTGAAGTCACAAGTAGCCTGTTGACAGTGTTTTATGGAAGGTTTTAGTGGTTTTACTTGGTGCACAGTTTTAGGTGTTTTTAGGATAGGTTTCATATTGAAATACCATGCAAGGTGGTTTGAAAAGGGGGGTTTTGCAAATTGTCTTATGAAATAAGTTGCAAATTGTATTTCCTGTAATAAAGAAATCATTATTTTACTTGCCTGTTTGTGTGGTAAATGTACACTTATTGGGAAGGTCCGGGTGGTCAGTTCGAAATCCAAAACAACCTGTGGGCAAAGGGTTATAAAGAATTATAAAAATGTATACTTACCTGGAATGAACAGTATTAGACACTGACAGAAATAATCCTTGTTGTTACCATCCAGGTCTGTCTGTCAAGATGGCCGAATTCATGTGTCCTCTCCCTGGAACCACACACTCATTTCCTGTACTTTTAGTTCCCTTTTTGTAATAGACTGTCAGTGATAGTTAATTGTTGCAAATGGAAAATGCCATGCAGCATTTGGAATTGGGGAATGGGACTATTTTCTCCCTCTAATCACCTGTGCTGTATTACAATTAATAACACACTAAACTTAAACACAGCAATACAAAATAAGCAACAATGTGCCTCCCTTTGGGTAATAAACAAAATAAAATGTGAAACATAACAAGTGTAAAAAAAAGCAAAATACTAATATAATAAACACAAAAGCAAAACAAATCAAAACATAATGTGCACAACCCAACTAACTATAATCACGTGTGACATTTATTTATTAACGTAACAGAGTGGAGGCTGAGCCTGAAGTGGTTAGCAATCAGCTTTACCACCAGGTTCGTCTGCATTTGTGGTTATTGAGCTTTTAACCTGACAGGGACAGAATCCATAACAAGAGTTCATCACACAACACGGCCCGATACACTCACAAATATTAACTGTTGTAATGCAGGCTTCCAATTGCTACTATCTTGCCAAGACTACCTTGGACAGTAGGGTGAAATAAAATTTAAATAAACTAAGAATGAATTGAAAATACCCGAAGACTGACATTGTCAGCTCTGTGGCCAGTACTCTGAAGGTGCCAGTACTTAAAATGCAGTTTGTTTTTCTAAAGTAAACAAATACCCCTGCCATTTAAATTACATTAAATTACCTTAAGTACTTCAAAGTAAAAAATAAGTAGCATATTGTTGCTTTTTAGGTGAAGTGTTTGTGCTTATCAGTGTCAGTACGTGTAGGAAAGTCCTATTCAGGGACCCCAATCAGAGCTTCATGTTTTGATTCATCTTTATCAAGGAGTACAGAACAGTACACTCCCAGGCAACATTCGCTAAGTGCAGAGCTCTGTGATGAGATAGAATCTAGACAGAACATTATTGTTACATGCCTGAAAAGGCTAACCTCGTTGGGAGATAAAAAGCAATTAATCACGACTGACTGTTTGTACAGAAAGTTCCCTCCTTCTGATAAGCCACTTTGTGTGGAATTGGGACCACTGTGTAAGCCTTTCAGTCTGTCAGTGTAGGCCTCATGAATGCCCATGGCAATGCTAGGCCAAACGAGTCATTTTTTTCCTGCTATAAGCGCTGCAGGAGCCAAATGGTGTTTACATTTTTGTTATGTGGGAAGAAAGGAGCCCATACAGATATGATCTGTTTCTGTTGGTTGTTGAAATTATGGCCTAGTAGCTACAGCTGTCAACACTGGCAAGCCAAGCTCCACGCCTCGACTCTTGCAGCCAGCAGAGCTTGTCAAATCTAGTAAGTAACGACTTTTGGACCACATTCAATCCTCAAAACATCGCTAGCAGCAATAAAATCAACGTAGCATATGTTTAGGTCAACAGTCAGCGTTTTATTATAAGGAGTGAAAACATAACATTTTAATTGACAATTGGGATTTTAACAGTATCTTATCCAATTATGTTGCTGCTGAACCAGGCTGGGATAAGTGAGTTTCTATCAGTTGTCATTCAGCATTAGCCATGCAGAACGCTTTTCTGTGAATACTCTGAAATCTCCTAGCTTCTGAGGCAAACTATCTTCTTGGAGGTATTCAATTTTCAATTTTTCCCACCACAGGATACAAAAACTAACATAGTATTGTTCAACCGCGCAGGGCCCATCCCTTATGAAAATGTCCTGTGGTAAGTACAACAAAAATTACCACAGGATTTTTACAACAGATAACAGTATGACAGGAATACTACAGTATTTCTTGTGGGAAATTACCACACTAACAGAATATTACAGGAATTCTAGTTTCTTCTGTGGTAAATTACTACAGCTAGTGCATATGATCAGAATAGCTTAAGATGTATTGTGGTAAACTATAAACTCACTACAAACAGCAAAAGACAATAAAACATGTCATATTAACAGCATTCAATCGGGAGTTTCAGCAAAGCCTTTTCACTGTGGGGGGGACTGGAGGAGATCCAGCGCTTTCTGGAAGATCTGCTGAAACTCCCGATTGTGCAGGGCTAGAAATTGTACTTTCTGTGCAGGACTTATCTGATGCACTTCAAGGGTTGACAGGGAGCAAGGCTCCCGGGATTGACGGTTTAACCCTTTGCGGTCCATTTATTAATTCTGCGTCAGGATCGACAGGTCTAATTAATTTATTCACGCGCAGTTAATTTTAGGCAGCTGTTTAAAGTATTTTTTTTCACAGTCAAACGGGTTTAAATGGCCCTGCATATCAACAAAGCACTCACTAGGGATCTCCAGCCCCGCCCCACCCTTTCGTTTGCTATCGCTTTCACATATGCTACCAAATAAAAAAAAATAATAATAATAGTCGTACATACCGATCAATCGTCTCCTGATGTCTCGTTTTATCACCAAACTCCTCAATAATGCAATCCAAGTCATTATTTTATTGCTATAACATCTCAAAAAAGCTCTGAAAATGTCCGTGATAGTCTCTGTGCGCTGATACTGTACTCCCAGCTTGTTTTTTTTTATCGGCTTGTCTCGGCTCCTTTCGTTCCCACTCGGCCATTGAATGGTTTTCTCGGCTTTTTCCATTGAAAAAAAGACTTTTTTGCATTTTTTGTGTTTTTAAAATGATGTCGGACAGGGTCCGACAAAGGACCTGACGGGAATAATTGCAATGTCGGACCCAGTCCGACAAAGGACCGCAAAGGGTTAACAGTGGAATTCTTTCAAGGATTCTGGTCACTATTAAAGGAAGACATGTTGGCTGTTTACAGTGAGAGCCTTGAGAGAGGTGAACTGTCTCTGAGCTGCAGGCATGCAGTTATCACGCTTTTACCATAGAAAGGTGACCCATGTGAGACAAAGAACTGGTGCCCAGTGTCATTACTCTGCACGGATTATAAAATACTGTCTAAAGCATTAGCCAACTGACTTAATCCTGTGGTGGGGAGCATTGTCCACACCGACCAAACCTTTTGCGTCCCTGATAGAGATATTCTGGCTGCTTCCAAGCTGTTTGGGTTTTCTGCTGGTCTGATTTCTTTGGATCAGGAGAAGGCCTTTGACCGAGTTGATCATCGGTACTTGTGGCAGGTGCTGAGGTCATTCAGATTTGGCCGGGGTTTTTTGGCTCAGATTCAGGTCCTATGTTAATATTCTTAACCTGCTGAAGATCAATGGGGGACTGAGTGCACCTTTCCATGTCCAGAGTGGCATCAGACAGGTTCTAACAGGAATCACTATATCATACTGTAATGGACCCTCAATTAAAGTGTCTGTTTATGTTGATGACATTGTTGTTTTAATTAAAAATGAGAAAGATCTTAAAGAACTCTGTCATAGCCAGGCTTGCTTTAGTGGAGTAAGGGGGTTAAGTATTTGGGAGTGTTTTTAGGAGATGAAAAAATAGTACAAAAGAATTGGGAGGGGGTGCTGGAGAAAGTGAAGGGGCGTCTGGAGAGGTGGCGATGGATTTTATCCCAGCTGCCTTATCGGGGGCGGGTTTTAATTGTAAACAGCCTGGTACCTTCAATGCTATGACATACGTTAATTTGTGTGGAGCCGCAGCAGTACTTGTTACAACAAATTCAGAGAGAAATCTTTGACTTTTTTTCTGGGATGGACTGCATAGGCGAAGACAGAGCATGCTCTACCTTACCCTGGAGGAGGGCGGGCAGGGTCTCATCCACATTGCCAGCCACACTGCTGCTTTTTGCTTGCAGGCCCTGCAAAAACTATTGTACTATACTGAGAAACCCCCCTGGAGAGAGTTGGCTCTGGCGTTTTTTGACTAGATAGGAGGATTAGGTTTGGACAGGCATTTGTTTTTAATGGATACCAGCAGAATGAACTGTTCTGGATTTCCTGAGTACTACGGGGGGGTACCGAGAGCACGGTTAAACCTGTGTGTGGAGAAAGAAAAAAGAGCAATGGATTTGTACTGGGTGCTTGAAGAGCCTTTTGTTTTTAATTCTGTTTTCAAAATAGGACTGTGTTAATCTCCTACTTATGAAAACACTCTGATTAAAGGTGGAATAATAAAACTGGGGCATATAGTAGATATAATAAATCATTCCTGGAGGAGCCTGGAAAGTTTAGCGGATGCACTGGCTCTAAGGTCTGTGAGGGTGGCTGGCCTGTTACTGTCACAGCTCAGAAATGCACTTCCTAAACAGATTCAGGACATTTTAAATCAAAGTTTTATTGAGCAAGCTCCGTCTCCCTGTGAGACCCCGTTTCCAGCTCTACTTGTTTCCCCAGCTGGCCTCCCAGATAGTGAGACAGAGGGGGGATTGCTTCGTACAAAAAAACTGACAGATCTGCCTCTACAAAATGTGGGGGGGGGGAGTGTCTGTACCAAGTGTGTGTGAAAATGCAGCACAGACAACAGCTTCAGAGCCTCCCTGATATGCACTGAAGAGACCGGCTGGGAGTAGGGAGCGAGATCAGAGCGGCGTGAAGGGCACTATGCACCACTCCCAAAAAGAACAGGACACCTACAGTGGAGTAAAGCAGTAAATTCCTCTCTGCATAATTGACCCCTTAATTAAGGATAAATGCCCCTTTTGCGGAGAGAGGGAAACACTGTTCCACGCATATATGTCCTGTCACAGGCTGTTTTCATTGTTTGCTCTGTTACAGTCAATGTTTAAAGATTCTGGAATGGACTTTTCAGAAGTTGTTTTTATTTTTGGTGTACAATACACTAAGAACAAGAAATACCTGTGCCAGATAACAATTTTTTTACTAGGACAAGCTAAAATGTTGAGGTCAGGGTTGATAGGTGATGCAATCAAATATGAAGACAGCGGTATCGGCGCTATGCATCAGTGCGGGAGGTCCCGGGTTCACGTCCCACCTCCGCCTGTGAGAAACCCCTGCCTGCGGGAACCGAGATTGTTACATTAGTGTCAGAAGTGAACGCAGGTACCCCGGAATGCACTTGGAAGCCTGTAGCCTGGTGAGCAAGTTCGAGTGCGGACTTGAGGCTGGCAAGGGAGAGTGTAGCGTGCACGGGGGTAGGGGTCAGGGCTGGTAGGTGACAATCAGATTTGAAGACATAAGTCTGATTGATCATTATTGAGATCCACAATCCTGCAGTTTTTATAGTTATCGCTTAGTTACTAAATAACAGGAAGAAAATGTAATTGTGACAAATTAAGCATAATTATGAATACACTGCAGCGCGTATATTATGTGACATAAACAACCTAAACATTAACCTGCTAGATTTTTAAAAATTTAATATTTTTTATAATTAACGTTGTATGATGTAGAAATAATTACCATTCAATATTGATCCACTGCTGTCTTTGCTAGCAGAGCATTCAGCTTTCTATTTACCTTTCGAGAGTATGGGAGTGTCTACTGAGCTATGTAACCACATTGGTCATGTGATACGAAAAGCCGGCCCTAAATCTGCTTTGCGTTCATACACACGGACTGCAGGCCCTGGGCCACATCAAAACAGTGACCTAAATCTGGTCTGGCCCTGGGCTGCCTTTTCTTTTTTGGAGCATTCATATCTGAGAAAAGGCAGCCCTGAGGCGGCCCTGGGTTTTGCATCACCTAAAATTTTAGGATTGAGACATAATAAAAAAAAATTTAGCGAAAGTCTACCGAAAGCCATAAGTAGTACAGTATTTCATGTTAGATTTCAAAATGTCACATTTTTCAATTTTTGTCAGTCTTTCATTAAGTATATGTTAACATAACATTATTCAGCAGGTTTCATTTGATTGTATGAAGCAAAATGTGTTAATTCTAATGCAAAACTTGTGGCCATAGCTGTAGATCTATTATGTGAGCAGTGACTGATTGGATATCTAAATTTTAAGGAGTATCTCTGAATTTTAGTTTCCCATGACCTTTGTCTAATTTCTGCTCATCCAGAGCAGCATTGCCTACCAGTAGGATCCATCATTTTTGGCAGTTATCTTCATTTCTTCAGCTGCTTGCTTTGTGTGTCTTGATTTCTTTAATGACAGTCTGTTGGTGGCTCAGTGGGCAGCACACTTGCCTGTCCAAGAGATTAGCATTTTTTATTCTGCCAAGGTTCTGACAACTTTGCATGTTTAGATATCTTGTAGCAGACCCTAGGATTCAATGTAAATCATGGTGCTGCTACCCTTATAGCTGTTTTTAAAAAGTATTAAACAACACAACAAATGACAAATGTAAAGACATGTGTTTTGTTTTTTTTTTTTGCATTTTGTTACCATTAAATGTAGGATACGGATAGCTGTGCCCAGATTACATCTGAATCCCAAAGATAGTCAAAAAGATAGACGCCCACTGTTTATCCACCACAAGCTACCAATACCTCCATTTAATTTGTCTTCTTCATGTTATGCCTTCAAACTGCCTGACAGCAGTATCTAATTAAGCAGTCCAGCTATGAACTAAAACAAGAAAGGCTGGATCACCTTTATAAATGTATGGATGTAAAAATGATACTGAGGACACCCCACCCTACTGAGACCTCTGTAGTGTCTCAACTGATGTGTAGGACCTGATACTCTATACGTGTTATAACAAAATCAGTAGGTCTACATTACTATTTATAAAAAAACAACAATAGTGTAGAATCAGCATTAACCCTTTGCGGTCCATTTATTCAGCGCGTCTCAGGTGCATCGGGTCCAATTTATTTTCACATGCGCAGTTTATTTTAGACGCAGCTGTTTAAAAGTATTTTCACAGTAAAACAGGTTTAAAAGGCACTGCATATCAACAGGACACTCAGTACTGCATCTCCAGCCCCGAGATGTATTTTTCACATACCTCTTCATAGTCATGCATACCAATAAATCATCTCCTGATCACTCGTTTTATCACCAAACTCCTCAATAATGCGATCCAAGTCATTATTTTATTGCTATAACATCTCCAAAACATCTCAAAAAGCTCTGCAAATGTCTGTGATATTCTTTGAGAGCTGGATGCAGAAGCAGCTATCTTGTTTGTTATCTCTGTGGTGCCGGGGCTATCTGTATTGCTCAGATACATTTTTATTTTTATTTTTTATTTTTTTTCAGCTTCTCTCGGCTCCTATTGGTCTCACTCGGCCATTGAATGGTTTTCTCAGCTTTTTCCAGAGAAAAAAACGACTAGAGACATGTTTTTTATGTCTTTTTGATGATGTCGGACAGGGTCCAACATTGGACCGGAAAGGGAAAATTGTAATGTCGTACCAGGTCCGACATAGGACTGCAAAGAGTTAATGCTCACCTGCTGGCATGAACAGAAGAACAGACTGAATTATAGCAGCTCTGTCCTTATATTAGTTTTTAAAATGTTCAATATACCAAAATATTACAACAACTATGCTCAGGCGCGTAGATTTATTCTGTTTTGTACCCTGGTGGGGTGGCACCAGGAATGCACCAAGGAGGTTTACCAGCAACGGTATTCCTGCTCAGGGTGTGGAGACAGTTTCTATTATATAAATAATAATCCAAATCCAAGGGAGAAAATAACACGAGAAAACAATACTGTAAATTCTAAACTACAAATCAGAGTTCTGCTACCCACATTGTCTCGCAGCCTCCACTAGTCTGCAAGGCGCAAGAATAAATTACGGTCCATTTTCCCCTCACTATACTAGAACGGGTTGCCCAAATATTCCCCGGAGCTAACTATTAAATAAACACTCCAGCGACTGTCCGTCTGTCGGTCTGGGTACTTGGAATTGTGCTGCCTCGGGGCAGTACCCCTCTGCTGTCCTTCTTGCCCTTTGCCTTTAAAACTTGCCCCACTGCTTTCCACCTGCCACGTTTCGTTTTGTTGGTCTCTGGTTCTTTGCCTTACTCCGGCTCTCCGAACCAGCCTCCTGCCGACTTTTCTCCTACACAGGCAAGACAGTGGGAATCGCAGCACGTTATTTTGATTGGCTAATCATTTCCCCCAAGACCCACCTCCCGACCACTCAGAGAGAGCCAGACAACACACTCTCACCCAAACCCTCTGTGTCATCGCCATGATTGGCAGGCAGGTCCAACAGGTCCGTCGACTCCCCCTGCAGGAGCACACATGCGTCAGACAGCCAGCACAGACCTCGCCCTGCTACAGCATTCAATTTAAATGTAATGCTAGTACGGCATAAAATGCATGAAAATGTAAGCTATAAAATGATTGTTGCCACTGTGAGGCTACGGGTTGCTTAAGTGAACTACAGCATTCATTCTGCCTTCCAGAGTAATCAAGGGGCCAGGAGAAATTGGCCCACAACAGGGTGATGTCAAATCTAATCAGGTAGGCAGGTCCTAATAAAGTGACCTGGCAGTGCATCTCACCTGCTGTTACAGCGACAAAACTGTTCATTTCATTTGATATTGTTTTTATTTTTGCCAGGTATAATTTGAAGGTTCAATAAAAACATTTTTAAAATGTTACGGTCCGAATTAAAAAGGCTTAGGTTGAATAATTCAAACAGCCTTCACTATTGGTTACTCACAGCACATTTCATTTACAATTTGTTCCTCTGTTCCAAGCTATCAGAAAGACTGCTGAGTAGTTTGGAAAGTTCTTAGTGGGTCACATGTTAAAAGCGAAAATAAATACTGACATTATTCTAATGACACAAGGCTAGAGTCAACTGATAAGTTCAGTAATTCATCACACTGATACCCCTCTCTTCAGTTAATTCCGGTAATTCACTGCTCTAGTCATACTTGACAGAAAACAAGTCCAGTGGATATAATGAGTTAATATGAGACTGCTGCTTTTACTTTAATACTATTCTTTACATGAATCTCCTTCTTTGTTCATCACACTGTTCATGTTCCTTTGAGTTATTGAGAAGGTGCAGGAGACTCGTCCTTGGACTATCAGGTCACCAGTTTTAAAGGCTGCTAGAGCTTAGAGATTGATATACTCCATCTCTTGAGTATGGCACCTTTCAGATGTGATACAAAATTATTTTAATTCACACAGAGCTGTGTGACCCAGCATGCCTAGCCAGTACCCAATGCATCAGTCTATTAACAAAGCTTCATATATTTCCATCACTGATAAAGGAATGACCACCAATGTGCTGAGCAGGATCAGTGCAGGTCTGCTTCTTGGATATGCCAAGTTTCCAGTGTCGCTGGGGAGGCTACAGGAAGCTTTGCATTGGCCATTTCCAAAAACGTCTTTAATTCCCTAACCTTCTAAATTGAGATAAGAAATCACAGAAAACTAGATGTTGCATCAAAGTTGAAATAGCTTCAGTGACTGAGGTTAAGGAACTTGCTGTAAATGCTTGGGACTGGTTCAAGTCCCCATCATGTCACCAGACTGCAGAGGTTTAAGCTAGAAAGGCCACATGGTTTTTTGAGCCTTGAAACACAGTTGTCTTCCAATAAAACTACTGTTTATAGCGAATTTAATTAAATGTATTTTTAGAAGGTAGTTAAACATCTCAATTGTTTTGACACTGTTAGATTCTTGATAGCCTAAAAAGGCTCCAAGAAAAACAAACTCTGAAGTTAAAGTTTTTTGAGTGAGGCACATTTGAGCCAATTAGCTATAATTCTGCTGGAAGCAGACAGAAGCTACATTAATTACATTAATGGCAGCTTTCCATGTACTGCACAGTGAGTGCCAGGTCTCCTGGCACTGCAGCTTAGTCGATCGGGTTAGGGCAGGCAGGTGAGGTGTTTCCCATTTAATAAAACCTAACACTGCTTAACAAAGGAACCTGAAAGGGCTGGGCAGATTTTTGGATAAGCTCCATGTACAGGTTTTCATAGAAAAATAAAATGTAAAAATGTGTTCAATTACAAACACATGCACATGCACACACACATACATATACACACATGCCTACCAACATACATGATGTCCATACCAACATACATACATCCACATGTAAAAATAGTCACTGCAATGGGGTTTTAAACCCCTCTCACCAGCAGTTGTGTATTCCTAAATCTGAAGGCACCACAACACCACTAGAGATTTTCTTAAACAAGAATTGATAGAAGAATTCACATTTTATTTATATATATTGAACTTCTGGAACACCTATAGTAAGCAATGCATTTACCTAATATCTACACACAGTCATTGACAATACACTGTTGTTGCTGTCATCTTCATCTGCCTTTTAGCCTTCTTAAAGTAGTTCATAAGTGAAGAAGTTGCCAAAGATGACAATCAACTTTAAGAGCTTCAGTGTTTCAATTAGTTTCATCCCTGATGCACCTTGCATTTTCTTGTATTACTCTCTTAAATAGCAGGAGTCCAAAATGCAGTAAAAAAAACAAACAAAAAAAAAACCAGTGCAGTTTTGACTGTCGACAGGTGTAAGGAAAAATGTGAAGAGAAAAAAAACAAAAACAGACCATGACAGATAAAATGTTAATACTCAGGATACCTTGATATCGCATTCTATTATTCTGGACCAAGCAGGCAGAACAAGAAAATAATATTTATTTGAATACGTTGAACAGAATTTTAATGTAACCTCAGATTGTTTAATCAGTTTATTTATGGCCATAGCACATATATTTACAACCTATTATTCTACATTATCTAATGGCTAGACTTGAGTTAAGCGTGTTCACATTCAGGACTCATTCCGATACACCATGATGCAGGTAAGTTTCTTTTACGTTGCTAATCACAGTATATAAACAGTATATATGCTAGATTCTTATAGGATGTGGTAAATATGTGTTTTTGCTGTTACTGTAGGGATTAGGTATTCATGATAGCGCATGGGAATATTCTCTATCACATATGGTTCTTTATTTTCAGTCATTGTTTTGGAGGAGTGCATAGAAATATCACAATGAATCACTCGAGTTTAGAGTAGACGGGGGTTCTTCATTAATGCATCACACATTTGTAACCATTTGTGGAAAAGGAGAAATAAACGTAGACAAGACAAGTTAATGAATTAAATGGAACATATTTCAGCTGTTAATTTAAGCTTGCTATTCTTTCAGTGTAAATATTTTTTCGTTTTCCACCAAGGGGGTGGTTTCAACAGGCAAAAAAGACAGGACAACACATTTCTATGTGCTGAGAAACTGCACAATATTACCAGATTTTCAGTGAAAACTGGAGGAGGCTCAAGATAAACATGTTTCTCTGAAAGGTGAGTGATTTATTACAGTATTTTGAGCCTTAATAAAGCACCCAAGCTCCACAAAAAGATGTTTGATTTCTGTAGGAAATCTATTCCCTTTCCTTGCTACCACCAAGGTGATGCTATTAAAATACTAAAACACTTATAACCTGTTTATTGACTTATTTACCCAGACTCCCTGAAAAATTACCATCACAAGTATTTTTATAGAGCATTTCCGTGACGATAATGTTACAGCTGCTCTGATAAACTAACCAAACAATGTGACAAGAAGAGCCACCAGCATCAAACAAAAATAACATAAAATAAATAATACAAAATGACACTCTTCCCATAATGACATGAATTTGTTCGACGGGGAAGACTCTTTCCCACTGACATGACAGAACAAGATGAATTGTCCTTCACTGCGGCTGCTGTGAACTATGCAGCTGGCAGCATCAGGAAAACATTAGGAAAGGGGGCTCAATGGCAAATTGTAAAATGAAGTTTTGGCTGAGTGTTAACGGTAGAGTAATCTGTCGCAGCTGTGTTTAATAAAATATCCAGCTGAAACCCAGCACTGATGATACCTGGCCAATCATTTTTACATCCTGGAGCTGGAGAGGGGAGGCTGTAATCCCACCAGGTTAAATTGATTACTTCCTGTTTTCAGCTTTCACAAAAGGTGTTGCGAAGCCTCATCCAGCTGCTTCTCATAGCCAGGCTTTCGGACGAGGACAGAAGATGCGGCGGAGACTAAAGTCACATAGTAGAAGTCGTGGGCAACTACTGTGTACCATACTTGAAAAAGAAACCTAGAGAAAATACCCACAGCTCTGGCAGGACTGACAGCAGCTAAAAAGACCATTCTAGATACACTTTCCGAGATACCCCTAAATTATACCTTTTTTTTTTTTTTGCAGACATCATGCTTCTGGAGAGAGGTAGTGCCAGATTACATCATGCCAGTGTAAGGACAGTGCCCGCTTGGTCAACTGCTGCTTCCACCATTATGAATATGTTCATCTAGCGTATGCATAACTTTGTATATGTTAATGTGTATTCACTTCAAATATGTATTATTTCCTTTTTATCTCGAGAGCCTCCACTCTAGTTGCTTATTTGTAAATAGTTCTGCATTTGTTCTTTATTATTGTATTGCTTGATTTAAAATTAAATAATAATAATAATAATAATAATAATAATAATAATAATAATAATAATAATAATAATAATAATACCTGCAGCCAGCAGTCCAGATAAGCTGTGTGTCTGCAATTTTTATACATTAAAAAATCTGAAATACGGACTAAATTTAAATTTAATGCGTAAAAATACGCATAGCAATTTTGCTGCACAGCTTGTCTGGCTCCCCTAAAACTTCCACTAACAACTACATATCCATATCCCAGAATACAATGTCTTCAGTTACTAGGCAACTGTACACAAGAAAAACCAACCCAACAAACATTATCTAATCTTTGCAGCCAATCACAGTAAGAATAAGAAAAATTCACCGGCAAGCTACACAGGTTGAAGCGTAAGCACCCGAGTCCAGCTACAAATCCAACTGGAACCATCGTCAGAGGCAACCGCTAAAATTATTATAATATTAAATGAACTGTTTTATAACTTATTAATGCATTTCCTTATTTTATTGATCTGTATGGTTTTATATTGAAGTTTTAACATGCTCACTGAGTTTAAGAATGTAATGTTAAAATATAAGTAACGTAATTAAATTTGCAGTCAGTGTGATACCTCGGAAAAAATGCGCTAAGCTGATAAAAAAGAAACCTTGTAGAACACACATTGGACAGGAGTTCAAAGTAACATTGCAGTTAAAATGGAAGGCTCTTTTTTAATGCCTACCCAATTACCATTAAAGATTGTACAGTATTTATCGAGATTACTCATGACTTAAAGGTAATCCCCTGAAAATACATTTTACTCTTTCAGTGTTAAAATTAGAGGATAAGTTACTCCCAGACCCAAAACCTTATCTGGAGCGCTGCCCACAGCTCTGAGAAAAGGGACTAAACTCTACCTGCAATGGCTATTAAATCACTAAAGTGGTTATGAAAACATCATTAGCAGTATCTGGAATCTTTACATGCCAGACAGCTGACATTAGGATCCAAACACTCAACACAGGAGATTTTTACACTCAAGTCTGACCGCCGAATCATTACTCACTAAAAGGGCAAAATAAGACAGGACTGGAGTGTTGTTTCTTAGGTTATAGTGGGAAATGTCTGAAAGAAAAAAACAACAACATTCATTTCTCTGACCTTTTGGGAAAGGTCTTTTCATTATACAGTCAGCACTCAGATATACGACACTCAGATACACATAAGTCGCGTTTTAAGAATAAACTCAATCCCCATTATATATGTGTAATAAATTAATGCACTTACCCATCACACGCGATTTCCGACTTGCGTGTGATAGAAAGCCCATCTCTTCAATGTTACAATTTACTTGATTATCCGTCACAGCCTGAGTTTTTTTGTCTTTTTTCTCTTTGTTGTGTAGTTACACAGCGCTTCTGCCAGTTTCACCTGACGAAAATGCAGCAACAACAAAGCGAACAAGATCAGCTACTGTAATGTAAAACAGCTAATCATTAAACAGTTTTAGATACTGTGATGTCTTTTTAATCTGTGATCTTTAGTTGTTTTTGTGCATTTTCATTTGCAAGTGAACTGTAACATTAGGGCCTTATCCAGCACTATATTCTGCCATTTTGAATACTGACTTTGGAAACCGTTTTAATTCTGGAAACTGTGGTGTTGTTTTTTTTTAATCTTTTGCTAAATTGCATTGCCTTTTACGTTTTACGCAGTTCTATGCATGGGTAACATTTTGATTTCATTTTGCTCGTTAATGGAGAATTTTACATACTGCTACAATACGTACCAGATTTAAAGGTATGTACTGTATTACAGTCCATATGTCCATGAGTCATCTCTTTTGGCAAGTGATATTTTTAGAATCATATCGTTCTGAATTAAAATACTTCTTCTGTTGAAAAGATAGCACTGCACCAAAATAACAACTACAGTACATCTAAATGGAAGCCTACTTATTTCAGCTGTATTGTATTTTTGACATTACACCTTTTTTGTGTTCCCTGAAAAATGTTCAAGGGTTGGAACGGGCCAAAATGAAATAATCAGATATGTGTCACACTCGTTTAACCGTCACTGAAGTCAACATTTTATTGGGTCGGACATGTGAGTGCTGACTGTAGTAACTTCAATTTATTTTTGTATGATAGAAGTATAAACTGTACATTTAAAAACAAAATTGTAAAATATACACAAAAGTACTAAAAAAAACCCTTAGAAACCTTTAAAACATATATGTGAAGTATGCCAGTGTCTTTCATGATATAATATAAACTGTGTGTTATATTTTGCTATAAATACCTTCTACATTATTGAAATTCACTAGCATACTGTAATGAATTGGCACCTCAGCCCACTGAAGTGAATTGAGAGGCAAGGTTGGATGCAAACTGCGAACAATATGGTTCATAATCTTACTATTCAACTAAAGAGCAAGCTCTGTGGTCGCGAGGAAGTGCATGTCTTATGTTGATGTCAGTATATTTTACTTACCAGCTGCTAGGAGGAAATTCATTACAATATGTTTTCTATGTTTTGGTTTTCTTTTTAGCCAATTGAATCCTATCTACCAACATGTGTAAATGTGTAACTCCAAACCAAACATAATTATTTTTTCTATATAAATCAGACCAATTCATGATAATTAACTCTTTATTCAAACATTGTCAACTACATATGTCCGTTAATCTGGTGAAAAAGGATTTTGAGAAGAATGTTGTTTTTTTAAGTCCCTTCCTTACTTAAAGCATGTGCACATGGTGACCCCAAAGTTGATTCAATAGTATTATATTAAAAACAAAATCTTGAAGCATTAATAAACGAAAGACACCATATCTATGTCAACTGCCCCTTTCCACTCACACTGCACCACCAAACAAGGTGGCTGCTTCAAGGCTTTAGAAATGTTCTATGCAATAACAGTAAACCGAGCCTGTCGCAGGTGGCAGTGATTATCCGTTTATTTTGGGGCGTTTTATTTTTTCCGAACACGTTCTCCATTCAGGTTGATGCAGGGAACATCAGAATGGTGGTGCCTGTAGTTAATTATTTTTTGGGACTGACATTGATGGAAGTGCTGGTTGCTATGAGAACCTTGATATATACTGTATATATATATGTACTGTATATATTATTATTTGTTTATTTAGCAGACGCCTTTATCCAAGGCGACTTACAGAGACTAGGGTGTGTGAACTATGTATCAGCTGCAGAGTCACTTACAGCTACGTCTCACCCGAAAGACGGAGCACAAGGAGGTTAAGTGACTTGCTCAGGGTCACACAATGAGTCAGTGGCTGAGGTGGGATTTGAACCGGGGACCTCCTGGTTACAAGCCCGTTTTTTTAACCACTGGACCACACAGCCTCATAGGCCTCTTGCCAGATGTACATTGCTGTGAGTTGACACTCAAAGAATACACATTGAAACAGTGACTAATGAAAAGTATAGAGCAAAGATAAGAAACTCAATAGAGGAGTCCTCAAGGTTTTGTATAATAATCACTTATGATAATATGATAATAATCACTGAGGAGCCCAGTGTCACAGTCGGTCAGAGCTTTGTTTCCCTTTCTACCAGAATATCTTATTAACTCAAAGGTCTACCTGAGGTGACTCACATTAAAAAAGTTCTAGGTTTTATTATTTAGTACCTTCAGGATCTGCAGGTGACATAAAACCATCTTCAACTGTAGGGGTGTCCAGGATATAAATGGTTAAATATATTGAGCAGAACTATAGATGGGTGTAGTTGTAATTGTATAATGAACAATTCCCTCCTATTGTTCTGTTTAACATGTGGTAGGCAGAGCTGTTTGACAGTGCAAGGCTGGCAGGAGTCTTGGCATGCATCTCGCTAGTATCGGACAGGTGGGTAAACCAGCAGAATGTCCCTTTGGGGGTCAGTTACTATCAGCTTTGTGGAGGACAACACGCTGATACAGTCCAAGCCAAACCAGCAGCAGCTGACACTAGCCAACAGCAGCTGGTCAATTAAATATCGGTGTGACATCACAGCCCGTTCTATTGTTCTTGAGAGTGATATCAAGATCTCCGTGAAAATTGGGAACTGGATTCAGCTTCTACAGTACAACTTAGTTCCAAACTGAAGGATCTCAGTAAGTTAGGCAATTGCATGTTTATTTTCAAACTCACAATTATGCAATCCAATGCATTCAAACCCAGCTTTTCTACATGGTGAATATGATTGGTACTGTAATATCTGTGAAGGTGTTGAATGTCGTTTGCAACAGTTCATGCAGGTTTGGGGGCTTCACTTTATTGAAGACGTTTCATGGTGACATGGTCAACATCAAGTTTCATCACGAGAAAAGAGAAAAGCATTGTAATTGGTTGATTCAGTGGTGTTTCTTTGTAAAAACACCCCTTCCAATGCCTTTTAGAGAAAAAAAAAGTATCTCAGTGCTGCACATACTGTGTTGGAGATAAGGTTTGTGGGATAAAGTTTTAGAAAACTTGAGAAAAAAGAAGTGCTGTTGCTGCAGGAGAATGTTCAATAACATGTTGCTAATTCAGCAAGTGGGAGATTCTACTACATCTCCCGTACATTCCAGACCTTGTCTCCAGCAGTTTAATTGGCCTGCTGAAGGAGCATCTTAGTGCTAAGAGGTTTATAAAAGCCTGCGTTCTTAGCAGAATGTAGGGGCGTCCTGCCACTTGTACACAGAAGTGTGCAGTACATCGATAGAAGGAGAGCACTCTAAGAAATAGCAGGCATATTTCCAGGGAAACTTAGTACAAAATTCTTTAGATATAGACATTTGCTGTAAGGATTGAATCTCTGAATGCCACTTGCCGGTCTAAAATCGCATAATGCTGCCGAACACAAAAGGTTGCTTTTCCTTGATATACAGTAATAGTAATAATAATGATCATAAGCATCATATTATTCACATTTCTGTAGCACTCTTCATGCAGTGAAGCATCTCAAAGGGCCTTCCACAGTATAAGTGCATGACGGTGCCTAATTACAGCAGCTATTATGCACTTAACAATAATCCAACATGCGTCCATCAATTTCTGTGAGTTCATTTTGTATTTCAGTGGTAGAAGCAATTGCATTAACGCGACAGCCTGGATGTGACCAATAGAACTCAATTCAATTCAGCTAAGTTTCTATTGCCATAATCCCTGTTCTAAACACAATTTTCCATGAGCACGCTTTTCCAATGACTGCCCTTCCCTCCCTCTGCAAGCAGGATCTTTCAGGTCTCAGGGAGAATGGTTAGTAAAGCATTCTCAGGGCAGGTTGAGTTAGCACACAGAGTTCAAAACAAGAAAACACATCTAGGGTTCAAAATCAATTCTAATACAGGTATAACATTCTAAAATAAATGAAGTTTTAGCCTTACTGTCAGTGATAACGTTTACTAGGCTCTACAGCTTGGTGCTCAACAGCAATGCATCTCAACAAGCACCTGGGAATGGCATTATGGGAAATTGGAAAAGTAAATTTAGTCCCTTGGCTGGAATCAGATACATATATACATAGAGAGGAAGGCAGCGTGAAAATCTAGGACATATCAACTGAAGCACCTCAGATAGAGACTGTCCCTCCTCTGTTCAAATAGCTTACACAGAATCAAACCCATCAATTCCCAAAGCAATTATGCATTACCGATCTGCCAATTGCATGTCCCATACAGAGGTACAGTCTTTAGTCTTCAGCTGGAACTTTCCCAGCAAACGTTTTGTCATGCCAAAGCCCTTGCCGCTTGCACTATCACCACCCATACAGGTCCAGGTGCAGCCGTAACTCACTTGCATTGTAACAGCAAGTGCAACTCAATGGGCATATCTGTCGACATCTAGGGTTGAGCAGAGTTCAGACAAGCATTATGATTAGAAAGAAGAAAGCGGCACTTACAAACACAAATTCTTTTTAACCACTCACAATCTGCATAGACAGATCCCACAATCTGCATAGACACATAGAAGAGGCTCTGTCTTTCTGTATCCACAAGAACCAATCCAGGCCTGAGAGCCTGTATGAAATTAGTGACCCTGGGGGCTAATATAAATCAAACTGGATTGCACAGCTAGTCAGCTGCTGGGGGTACTACAAATGTAGGGCTCTTGTTTGCGAACCCAGCTTGTTTACTGTTATGCATCACATAAAAAAAAGGGGGACCTGAGTCGCCCAGAGCAAAGACACAAAGCTGCAATTATGCCTCAGGCTGCACCTGCTTGGGCAGGCAAGGCACTGCTGAAGAAAGCAGCATCAATTCCTGAGGCTTGCCATGGTGCGAACAACAAAATTGTCCCAAAATCCCAGAGTGTATCTGAGGGAATGGTCACAACACTTTGTGCAACGTTGGGAAGAAAAACAAAACTAAGACAAAGAGGCAAGTGAGCAAAAGAAAAGCTTCTGATCTGTACAGCCATCTTTTGTGGGTGACCAAAAGGCAAGGCCCGCAGTCAGGTGGCTGCATTTAATGCCCAGATAATGGGTAATTGTTTAAAAATTAGCCTTGGGTCCAGCACCACTGACAGAAAGATTAGAATCACAATGGAATGGTTAATGATGTTTGTATCGCAGAGGAAACAAACTCATTACAAAGTCATTACTCTGAAAGAGAGCCGCTGTTTGTAAAGTGATGACACATGAAGAATGGCTTCCCTAACAGTCTCTGGCTGTCAACCCCCACTCCCATTAATACCCTGTCCTGTCTGAATGGCCGAGGTGGCTAGAGAAATGCTTCATCTGCCTCAGCTCAGTGGACTGGCGTATGGAAAAAGGTGGAAAAAAGTAACTAGCTCTGTGTTTCAACTGCAACAGCTGTGGATGGAACAAACCCCAAACTCTAAATGAGAAACTCAAAATAAACAGCATAACCGAAGTCTCAGTCCTGTGAATGAGACCTCTTTGTGTCTATCAGGCTATCTTTGGCTAATCTAGCCTACATTACATGCGTCTGTGGTAGGAAAGAGCAGCCCCTTAGCTCATAGGCAAAGCATGCAAAATAAATAAATAAATAACTTTCATAATGATTGCAAACATCATAAACGTGTAATGGCTTAGGGTTAGGGTTAGGGTTAAGGTTAAGCAGAAACAAGATTCCTCAGTTGTTTTTAGTTTTTTTCAATTTTTGCAACTTCAATGGGTGTTTTTGTCCTTTCAGGAAACAAAAATGGTGCAAATGACACTTTTTTTGTACATCTTTCAATGGCACATGCTTGGAAATATGGAGGTCTATTTTAATGATCTAAACAACAGAAGATCTAAATAGCGTCACTCTTTAAAAACCCTGGGGATGGTTCATTTTTGTTCACAAACACCACCATTTCTAATTTTTGGTATATTATATGGAAACCAGCTGGCTTTGTAAATGTACAAGCCTCCTCAGAGCACTTGAATGAAATCCCTGAGTCAGTTGTTTGTTGGAGTAAATGGTTTTGTGAATTCCTCCCCCGTACAGTATCCCCTGTTGTTGCTGTGGTCCTACTGGGATTTATAGCTTACATTACCTGCTGTAAGCAGAAGAGATTGGCAGTGGCTGAACAGCACTGCAGGGTAATGAACAGTAACAACACTATACAACTTGGTAGAACTGCTATAGCAACAAATGTATACACTAATATTTAATAGTTTCCATTCCAGAGACATAGCTCAATAGTTTCCATACCAGAGGCATTGCTCTAGGGCTCAGTCAGTGGCTACGTTTTCTCATAAGAGGAATTTGTCACACTGTTTTTTTACACTGCTGTCATGCTGAATTTCAATCTAACCTCTTTTTTAACACTATAAAATGGGCTACATGTAGCTTTAATTTTAGCGTGACATATCCATCATTAATATGCTGTTTCATGACTCCCACTCACCCCCTTCTCACTATAATCTTAAGGGCAGCAGTGTGGAGTAGTGGTTAGGGCTCTGGACTCTTGACTGGAGGGTCATGGGTTCAATCCCAGGTGGGGGACATTGCTGCTGTTCCCTTGAGCAAGGTACTTTACCTAGATTGCTCCAGTAAAAACCCAACTGTATAAATGGGTAATTGTATGTAAAATAATGTGTAAAAAATAATGTAGTTGTATGTAAAAATAATGTGATATCTTGAAACAATTGTAATTGCTAAGAAATAAATATAATACTGTTAAATCCATATTCTTACTTCTGTGCTGGCAACATTATGCCTAAGATCACCTGCTTATTTGCTTGTTTACAGCACTGATCAGGTACAAGGATTGACTGATTGATTAGGACCTGTGTACATGATTGGATTTAGCTTAGCCCTGTTGTGAGGCATCTTCTCCTGGTAGACACTGGTTTATGGCTATGGAAAGCGGAATGAACGCTGCTGTTTGCTGAAGCATTGTTGCAGATCCAGTCCACCCAACAATGCTGCACTTGACCCTGATGGCAACAGGAACTTTCAAGACAGCACTGCACCAGAATTGGGTGTGACTGAGCCTTCCACGGCCACCACAGTCCCGGATTCTCAATCAAATTGAGTATGTTTGGGATGAACCTGAATGGTGAATCACAGTCCTCTGCCCACTTCTCTGCTGCAATAGCATTAAATATGAATGGCTGACCCCTCTAGAGACCTTTCAGCACCTTGTGGAGTCTATGCCACCTTGTGGAGCCTATGCCACATTGTGGAGCCTATGCCAACTTGTGGAGTCTATGCCACCTTGTGGAGCCTATGCCACATTGTGGAGCCTATGCCAACTTGTGGAGTCTATGCTACCTTGTGGAGCTGTCCTTACAAAGGTACCATCAAATGTTCCTGTCAGGACACTGCACTCTGATTGGTTATCATTTTCCTCTCCCAACACCGAAACCCTAAACCTAAGGTCAGTATCCTATACTGCAGCCATTACACATCTAAAGTAGTTCATGTTTGGCACTGAATAATTGTTTTTGTTACTTTAAAAAAAAGTGAGCGGAGGTGCTGACTTCCTCAGTTGTCCTGACAGGAACATTTCGTGATACCTTTGTAGGCACTGCCCTTGTGGAGTCTATGCCACCTTGTGGAGCCTATGCCACATTGTGGAGCCTATGCCACCTTGTGGATTCTATGCCACATTGTGGAGTCTATGCCACCTTGTGGAGCCTATGCCACCTTGTGGATTCTATGCCACATTGTGGAGCCTATGCCACCTTGTGGATTCTATGCCACATTGTGGAGTCTATGCCACCTTGTGGAGCCTATGCCACCTTGTGGATTCTATGCCACAGTGTGGAGTCTATGCCACCTTGTGGAGCCTATGCCACCTTGAGGAATCTATGCCACCTTGTGGAACCTATGCAACATTGTGTCAAGGCTGTGATCAAGGCAAACAGTGTCCCAACCCAATTTGAGGTAAAGTGGCCAGGCTCTGTAAATAGTGTTGAAAAATCAACATATCAGTAACCTGAAAAAAAATCAGGGAAAGAACCAAAATACATTAAGAATAACAGAAAGGGAGCCAATTATATGACTACTAGGTGTTTATGTGCGGTGTGTGCGTG
Source organism: Acipenser oxyrinchus oxyrinchus (assembly GCA_030684275.1). Classification (NCBI taxonomy): domain Eukaryota; kingdom Metazoa; phylum Chordata; class Actinopteri; order Acipenseriformes; family Acipenseridae; genus Acipenser; species Acipenser oxyrinchus. The sequence goes on along the minus strand of CM060248.1, from coordinate 90,265,964 downwards.
TGTGTGTTTGTATTTGTGTGTGTGTGTGTGTGTTATGAACCAAATTATCAAATGGGGCACTTGATTTGGGCTTGGTTTAAAATGCCTATAGAGGTCCAATTTTTACATGATTGACTTTCTGATGATTTAGAATAAAATAAATGTATGCCCCATTATTTATCACCATTGGTCTGACCAAGCCCACTTCACTTTTTACTTTTTATACAATGTGGATTATACTGCCTGCGGTATACACAATACTTCCCCAGTTACCTGATAGCATCACACCTACAGAAAGAAAGAAAGAAAGACAGAAATGCCATTTGATCTCTGCTGTCTGGAGTACCAAGTGGGAACAGTAGTTTGTGCTAGTAAAGATTAACAGGGCCATCTAGTGGTCATATTTTGGAATTGCATGTAAATTAAAATCCAAGTAACAGTAAAACTTACTTTTTAAAACTATTGCTGTCTCACGTCAGGACCCATTTACTGTACAAATACCTTCTCCACTGATCAAAAATAATTTTATATATTTTTTATCTATTAAATATAAAATGTACTGTACAATGAAATGGATTCACCTCATAATAGTGTTTTTATTAAATATAAATCATTTACACATTATTTTTACATACTGGAGCAATCTAGGTAAAGTACCTTGCTCAAGGGTACAGCAGCACTGTCCCCCACCTGGGATTGAACCCATAACTCTCCGGTCAAGAGTCCTAACCACTACTCCATACTGCTGCCCCTACATTAGTACTTGAACTAGGCTGAGGCCACCAACACAAACATTTGCTCACTCAGTATAAACATTGGCTAAATATCCCTTTGCCATGGCCAGCAGACAGGCTGACAGGCACTGTAACAAGGAATTCAGAAGAAACAATATACGTGTGCCAAAAACAATCCCTGATTGTGTCTGAGTAGCCTAATCATTGTGCTTTTTGGTGTGTCTTTAAAGGTAAATATTTCATGTCACTGCTAGTTACAGTATATAGAGCAGGAGTGAGTTTTCACACATTTAAAAGGACAGTCACAGTCTGCTCCAGCGCATCCAAAACTCTGCTGCCCGCCTTGTCTTTTTCCTTCCTTGTTTCTCCGCTCCCTCCACTGCCTCCCTATCGCTGCTAGTATCCAATTTAAAACTCTTGTACTCGCCAATCACTGTCTCAACCTTTCTGCTCCCTCCCATCTCCAAACTATCATTTCTCCCTACACCCCCTCTGGTCCTCCACCACTGGCAGATTAGCTGAATCCCACCTCTGCTCCCCCGCTTCCAGAGCCCGCTCCTTCTCCACCCTTGCCCTCAGTGGTGGAACAACCTACCCACGGACATCAGGACTGATAAGTCCTTGACCACCTTCTGGCTCCTCCTCAAGACACACCTGTTCAGACAGCATCTGTAAACCTCATAACTCGACTATACTGGACTATATGGCACCCAATTGTACCAGTACTTGCATCAGCTTGTACTTGCACTGAACTGCTCCATACCTTGCCGTATTCTACTGCTCTTAATTATAACTATTTCCTGTATCTTGTAGTACTTGATTTTACTCTTATAGGTATCCGTATTCACGGTTTTTGTAATTGCTCTTATTTGAAATCATTCTTATCCATCTATCGTACTTACTACGTGCTCTTAATGGACTTTACTTGTACAAGTAAATATTTTACTATAAGTTTAACTGTTCTTAGTCAAACTCACTCTTAAATGTAATTATTTAATGTATTCCTTATTTTGCTCTTATTTGAATTTGGTCTTCTACTTTTCTTCATTAGAATAGTGAGGGCCTGAGCAAATAAACAAGGCCTCGGCCTGTTGTCAGACCAGTCAGGGATAGTCAAAAGAGTGCATTTATCATACAACAGACATCGGCTTGGAAACAAGCCTGCCACCATGCAAAGTACCTCAGTGAGTCAACGAGGGGCCTTTGCATCGTGAAACCTACAGGGGACAGAAGGATCTAGTAATGTAGCGAAGACTCCACAGTATGCTACAGTAAGTAAAAAAACTCAGGAGACCTCATTGTTCACTTTAAATCTGTTGGAGCATTTACTATCAATACATTTGACTCTGGTCTTTTAATGATTAGGTTCAGACCTTGACGGTATGAACGTGTGAAACCCTGTATCTCCCCTGTATGGGTAGCTTTGAAACCCCTTACAATTTAACAACAACACAATAGAAAAGAATCAGACAAACCTGCAAACCGACACTTTTTTTTTTGTCAGAAAAAAAACCCTGTTTCTAAACTGCGTGTGAGATATCTGCTGACAGATGCTCATGCACAGATGGAAATTGTTTGCTTAAATGCTGAATGCCAGTCAAGGCCTGTCACACATGAGCTGTTAGTGCTGTTTGAAAATCAGGAGTTTGGTGAGGCAATATATGAAGCGTTTGCAGAAGTGCAAAGTTTTTACCTCTCTGTTCTTTAAAGGTAAACAGAAGAAAAGGACATAAATATGTAGGTCTCCCATTTTCTTATATGAAAGTCCCACACAATACAATGAACTTGTATTTTATTTTTAAATGCTTTTCTTGTTTTTCTTGTTTTTTTTTTTGCAATTACGGCTTTGTTGTTCTTGGTTACTGAGAAGGATAACCAAAGCGTACTCCAACTCCCAGAGGTCAACTCCTCTGCACTTTGGCTTTTCCCCAGAAACCAACCATTGCTTGTTTATCTCAGGTGCTTCAGTGTCTCTACCTTCATCATGTGACTCTGATCATTTGTATCACTACCTCCTTAAATAAAATCAAACCAAATTAAATCTGTATTAACATTCTACTTCTTTAAGTTAATCTCAGTCTTAAGGAACTGTATTGTGGCCTTCCATGGCTTCCTGTTTCACTGGGGTATAAAAATGAGGTAACACGCATATGAAATCCATTTGTCATCCATCACCATGGGGAAAGGCAAAGAACTCACAAATGAAAAGAGACAAATGGTTGTTGACCTTCATAAATCAGGCAATGGGTACAAAACAATAGCTAAAAAACTAAATATACCACTTACCACTATTAAGGCAATAATTAAGAAGTTCAAAAAGTAAACTTGCCTGGTAGAGGACGCAAGTGAGGCAGATGGTTTGGGAGGCAAAGGGAAATCCAAGGGCCACAGTTGGAGAATTACAGAACTTGGTTGCATCTTGGGGTCACCAAGTCTCCAATTCTATAATAAGACGTCACCTCCATGCCAATAGGCTATTTGGAAGGGTTGCCAGAAAAAAAACCTTTATTGAGAGCAATCAACAAACGTAAGCGCCTGGAGTTTGCTAAAAGGCATTGGTACATCGATTGGAACCGGGTGCTATGGTCAGATGAGATGAAAATAGAGCTCTTTGGCCACGCACACCAGCGGTGGGTTTGGCGTCGAAAGAAGGATGCGTGTGCAGAAAAGAACCTCATATCTACTGTAAAATATGGTGGTGGATCTTTTATGTTATGGGGCTGTTTTGCTTCCACTGGTCCTGGGGCCCTTGTTAAGGTCAATGGCATCATGAACTCTACCCAGTACCAGAACATTTTAGCCAAAACCCTGGTTGCCTCTGCCAGGAGGCTGAAACTTGGCCGCAAGTGGATCTTCCAGCAAGACAGTGACCCCAAACACACATCAAAATCCACAAAGAAATGGTTAATTGACCACAAAATCAACATTTTGCAATGGCCACCTCAGTCTCCAGACTTGAAACCCATTGAAAACTTGTGGTTTCAATTGAAGAGGGCAGTCCATAAACGCAACGAAGGATATCAAGGATCTGGAAAGATTCTGAATGGAGGAATGGTTTAAGATCCCTCCCAATGTGTTCTCTAATCTCATTAAACATTATAGAAAAAGACTCAGTGCCATTATCCTTGCAAGGGGAGGGTGCACAAAGTACTGAAAAGGGCGCCAATAATTGTGACACTTCATTTTTTTGGAAATAAATTTATAATTTGAGAAATGTGTAATTTTGGTTGATTCCATTGAATCATTAATAAAGTCAAATAGATTCCACATGTTGGAAAATTATAATATAGCTCAGTACTGGTATTATTTATTTTATACAGTCTTTCTTTGTTCATCTTTATCAAGGGTGCCAATAATTTTGGAGGTGACTGTACAGAAACCCGAGATGGAATTATTTTCCAGTAACTCACAAGCCCATCTATTATATTATATATATATAACTTCTTGCTGATATTAGACTCAGCTCTTGCCAAGATAAGCACCAACTAAGACATAGCTTCTTTTACTGTAAACTGCAAACTATAATCAAATGTGTTTCCTTCCATCTGATGATGTAGAAATCCTTCTGCCTGGTGTTGATGGCTGAAGTGTAATGCTGGCTCCAGGGATCAGCCTATTTTGCCTCCCTGGGCACATCAGCACATACAACGGCTGCAATGCTGGCTCCAGGGATCAGCCACTGTGCGGCTTCCCTAGCGCATCTGCATGACAAATGAGCTGAATAGGGTACTTCTCTGGGATCTTCAAGTGAGCACCTTCCATCCTTGGTGTTTCGTCGACTTGTCCACGACACCTTAAGAGGGCCCAGCTTACTTACCTTCCTTTACATCAATGTTGCTTTCTTTCTACGATGCTTGAGGTCCCCAACCAGAATCTTTTTATCTCAACCAGAGCCAGTTGCTGCTCCTCTCTGCTGCTTCAGATAAGTTCTTCACTATGCATCGCAACTCTTGACCACAGAATCCAATGTCCCTGAAAAACCGGGTTGTAGAGTGTGCCATAAATCCTCGACAACCCACCTCCACTGGATAAACCCGGACCCTCCATCCTCGCTGTTCCGCTTCAGCAGTGAGTTGTGCGTATCGAAGTTTTTTCCTTTCATACGCCTCATCCACAGCATCCTCCCATGGCACTGTTAACTCTACCAGGTGAACAAGGCATGCTGATCCAGACCACAAGACAATATCAGGTCGAAGGTTAGTGGTGGCAATCTCAGGTGGGAAAATAAGCCGTTGTCCAACATCTGCCAGCATTTTCCAGTCTCTAGCAGCTTCCAGTTGTCCTCGATGAGTTTTGGTTTTAATACCTTTTCTTGGGGGTTGCTCCCCTGGATGGAGGAATGTTGTTCTTCGTGTGTCATATATTGCTGTAATTGGTGGCAATTACATGCTGCGCTTGTCTCTCAATGCTAAGGCCAAACATCGCATCACCTGGTCATGACGCCAAGTAAACCGTCCTTGGTTAAGACCCACCTTACATCCTGTCAAAATCTTAATGTAACTGGCGATGAACACAAAGGACACCACCCATCCTCTCCTATCCATAGATTAAGGTTCTGTGGTGATGGGAGAACATCATATGTTGACCTGATGAGGAAATTGATCGTGCTATATTCCATTGTCCATAGATCTTGCCAGCTGATCTTGCGTTGTTCCACACTCTCCCATCTCATCCACCAAGGCTTCCTCTTCCATGCTGTACTTGCCCCATAATATCCTGATACGAAGGGCAGCCTTTGCATCTTCCACAGCTTCCTTTGCCGCCCACTTTCTTCCAGTTTTCAACACAGGTGCTGCCTCACTCACACATTCGTCGTGTGACTCTACCAATGTAATTTCCTTGGCGCACTTAAACTCCTCGGTTAGAGCTGATACTGGCAGCTGCAGTATCCCTTTACCATACAGTCCCACTCTGCTGAGGCAGCATGGAACTCCTAACCATTTCCTGATGAATCAACTGATTAACGCTTCCAGCTTCTCTACTGTTGTCAAGGAAACCTCATACACAGTGAGTGGCCACAGAAGTCTTGGCAGTAGACCAAACTGAAAGCACCAGTGTATAAGTTTGCCTGGTAAAGTGCTGCTGTCTGTGCTCTTCAACCCTTGCACTGCTTATTGTCTCACTTCTCCCACACAAACTGTGTCCTTTAGGTCCCCATCATACCATCTCCCAAGACTTTTCACTGGTTTCTCAGACACTGTTGATATTGCCTCACCGTTAATGTAGAACCTCTTATCCACTACCTTTTAATTATAGAGATGCTCCTTGACTTAGTGAGCTTGAATTGCATTCGTGCCCATTCAATGTTATTGATTAGTTTGTCCAATAACCGACTAGTGCAGACTACTGTTGTATGTATGTATGTGTGTGTGTGTGTGTGTGTGTGTGTGTGTGTGTGTGTATATCAAAAAAATTCGGGAAAATCAGGACTTTTGCTGTCCTTAGTATTTAAATAAAAAATGTCCTAATACATACATCCAAAATTGACATTCAGTTCATTGTTTCTACTTTAAAGTATGAGCAATTTACTACATATTATCTTAGATTATTTTGACAAAAATAAAATTCTCATTTGTAGAAATGTGCGTTAAAGTCAGCATCATGGTTAAAATGATATGTCCCTAGCTAGAATGCTGACATTTCTAAATCTTATAAAAATGAAATTCTGCAGGTTGTTAGGCAATTAAACCTCCCTGATGATAAACATTTGCATATGCTTTAAATTACCAATAATTCAAAATTTAAAATAAACTTTCAATTAGAAATATATGCATTTGAATTTTAAAAATATCATGTGCCACAAAATGATCAACTCGGTCATGGTTTATGATTTTCACCAATTTAAGTAAGGCATTTAAGAGGACAGGTATAATCTTCGGGTCCTCAGAGGGGTGCTACCATCCTGCTGACAACGTGAATGTGAAACATGCTTGATAAGTTTTAAACTTTTAATGTTATTTTAATATCTATGTAATGTAGGTGGTATTGATAAGCATAACATGTCAAACGGTCCATAGTCTGAAGTGTACAGATAAAGCGAAAGGTTATCTTGATATTTTGACCTGGACTTACAGCAATGTGGAATCTTTGCTGTAATCTGTGTGACCAAGTTGACCTATTGTAACTTCTCTTAATTAAACCATATAAATTATTAAGGAATTAATCTTGCAGGTGGGTTTCAATGCTTAGCCTATCAGAAAAGCAGCATATGAAACCGAGAACGATGGAGAATTGATGTGTTAGTGTGGCAGGTTGGCTTTGTGGTGACATCAGACCAGGAAATGAATGGAATACACAACAGGCAAGTACTATGGGGCGAGATGTAAATGTGCTTGTTTCTTTATTAAATAAAATATTTAAACAAAAACAAAACACTTTACAAAACAAAACCAAACAGACAACACACAAAACAAAGTGAACACTAAATGAAACAAGTATTGTGCTGGTTTAAAATATATTATTATTAATTTCTTTGCAGACACTCTTATCCAGGGCGACTTACAATTGTTACAAGATATCACATTATTATTTTTACATATAATCACCTATTTATACAGTTGGGTTTTTACTGGAGCAATCTAGGTAAAGTACCTTGCTCAAGAGTACAGCAGCAGCAGTACCCCCCTCCCCATCTGGGATTGAACCCACAACCCTCTGGTCAACAGTCCAGAGCCCTAACCACTACTCCACACTGCTGCCCAAAACCAGCACGAGTAGCAATTGTTTACTTTCAGTATCTGTTCTTACTTGTCTCTCTCCACTGGACAACCCACCCCGTTCAGCCAAAGCTGCAGGTCTTTTATATTGTGGCCAAGGGGTCAACTGGCTATCAATTACCTAATTTACCCCTCAACAACATTCGGCACAGGTTTTATCATAATTGTTTTTGTTTAAATAATTCAACAAATAATATAACACACACAGGGGTGAGGTGTACCCTGTCACAGTTAGAAAGAAAAAGAAAGAAGCCTGTCACACCTAGGAAAGTCATATCTAAGCATCAATATTGGAAACTAAAAAATTACATTAATAAATCTTCATACTCCGTTCTTACAAAGCATCCTATGAAGAAACTCTCGTACACCAGCGTCTGTGCCTTAAAGCCAACTTGGTCACATGATTAAATTGTAAAATAAAACAAAAACTACTCAGCATTTTCTAAACTGTTCATTATGATGTTTTTTTCATAAGTAGCACAGTTTAATATATTTTCATCGTTGAGAAATATATTAGGTTTGTAAAAGCCAACACAAGAAATACCAATGTATTGTACTCGTATCAATTAAACTGTAAATAATTCTAGGCAGAATTGAGAAAAATAAATTATTTTGCATCGTTAATAAGATCAGATGGTAAATTATTATTAGGTAGAATTCAATCTGTATGTATACAGTACTTCTATTGCATGTACAAAATGAGAAGCGTGTCTCTGAAGCCTGATTGTCTTTCAAACCTGTCTTGGCCTTTCATTTTTATAACTTTTTTTGTGCCACGGGAAAACATCCATAGGGATACAGGTGATGGTTTGTATCACTGAGGACGGTTGTGCCACATTAAGTGGGAGTTCCTATCTATCAGCAGATTATTAGACCTACTCCTGTTCTGCCATTTTCTGTTGCAACTTGCATGGCAGGGGCGCAACAGACATTTGTGTTAAATCAAACATGTAAGACAACTGTGTTTAAAGTACAGACAAATATTGGGGGGTTACCACTGTCATGAGTTATATGAATAGGAAATTGATTGGAAGACATCTGAAACAATATTGTGTATCCATGGAGGTTGGATAACATTGGATCAGAGCCCACAGTTCAAGTTTATACATACCACATGTGGGATAAAATGTTCTTATTTTTTATTGTTGAACGTCCTAGGCGATTCTACCTATATGCCCACAATTCTGGTATTTTTCTAATATATACTGTATAGATGTTATGTCAGCACATAATTATATCAGTTTGGAAGAGTAAGCCCAGCATATATAAGCTATGGGCCCTACTTAATAACGTTTGGTTTATTCTTCATATCTGATCAGCTGCATCAAACGGTTCCAGATGCAGAGAATCAGAGCATGCAAGTTGGATGTCAATCATATAAACCCGCCTTATCTCCAATAATGACAACTCAATATAACTCCACACTAAAAGATAAACAGTGTAAATATGCACGTGTACAGCAATTGTTTTAAGAAACTCATCAACTCAGTTTGTGGTAAAGCCATTGCATCACCCATGATGTCTAAATAACATAAAGGGCTTTTCCATTCAATATCTGTGTGTTTATTGAACACTTCCTGAACAACAAGGGTCTTGGTTTAAAAAAAATAATGATGCTTTATTTATTTAAAAAGACCAATCATTCCTTTCCAGAGGAAGCAATAATGGAGCAGGAAGGATGTGGGGTCTCATAAACGTGTCAGTCATGGGGTCCTGTCCTTTCTCATGATTAGCAATAAAGAATTGTTTGCATTGTATTGTTCTAATCCCTTGTATTAATGGCAGTGATTTAGTGAATGGTCCTCTTACACAGCAAAGTACAGTACATGGTTTTAACCTCAAATGAACCACATTTGTGAATAATAATGAGGGAGGATCGGGGTATGCAGTAAATGCAGACTGCCAGCCATAGTCACAGTATTGCATATTTTATAAAACAGTCATGCAGCCTACTTGACGTGGCCTGCTCCCCTAAATGTGGAGCTGTTTGGATAGCTTAGAATTAGGGTTGTGGGTAAGAGTATGGCTACTGTTCTGTCTTAAAGCACTGTATTGGAGGTGCTTTAGTAGGTGCCCAGTACCATTTGGGGATGGTGTTATATGCCTTTGCAGGTTCTTCACAATTAGCACTTGCTAAAAAAAACAGGCCCTACTATCAGTGAAAGGACACTGAAAATATGTACAGTATATGAAATGCTCCAGGTCTCCCTCTCCCCCCTCTCCTCCCAAAGTTCTTCTCGAGGCTCCAAAGTGTTAATAATGATCATCTCAGCCATGTTGGTCTTAACAGGTCTGGTAGGTATAAACAGGCCTAGTTATGCAGTGTTACTGTGTTTACCTGTGAAGCTGATCAAACAGTTCAACCTTTTGTGTCAGTATTTTTCCTCCCCCGGGAGCTATGACTACGAGCTTCTGTTTTGACAGCAGATCTGTTTAAATAGTAGTGGTTAACCAGGTGTGATAATAGACTGCCAGGAAATGCGTTCATCACATTAAACAAAGGAGGACGTTTCACCAGGCCAGTATTGATTTAGAATACTAATAAGTACAAATGTTGCAACAGAACAAAAGCCTAGTAGATATGAAATAGTCTGAGATTCCGGTAGATAAGCTCAGGCCAGGCGGAGACCCTGTCTGTCTTTGCGTTTACTCGTCTTCCTGCAAACTCAGCGACAGCTAGCTACTGCCTCATTGTTTTCATCTAATAAAGAAAAGAAAAAATCTTACCAGTTGTGCACTTCCATTGGCTATGCAGTACATGTAGGTCTCAAATATGCATTTTGAAAGGCATATGTTTTCAAGCAAACACGTTTTCTTCAAATGTTTTCTTTAGTTTTTTTTATTATTTTGTATTGATATTACTATTTATTAGTTTGCAATTTTTACTACTTGTTGATATTGCATACTTCTTTCTGTTTTTCACCAACATATTAAGCGCTCTGAGAAACTGTGGTATGAATGGCACTATATAAATAAAATACATTGAAATTGTATTTCCAAGATCTTTTGGTATTACTTACTCTCAGGAAGCCTGTCGCTGTTTCACTTATTATTATTATTATTATTATTATTTAGCAGATGCCTTTATCCAAGGCGACTTACAGAGTCTAGGGTGTGTGAAGTAAGCATCAGCTGCAGAGTCACTTACAACTACGTCTCACCCGAAAGACGGAGCACAAGGAGATTAAGTGACTTGCTCAGGGTCACACAATGAGTCAGTGGCCGAGGTGGGATTTGAACCGGGGCCTCTTTTCTTTAACCACTGGACCACACTTCCTAGGTCATTGTACTTCATCAGGGTTGTCAGAGTCTTACTACTGGCTGCTGCAGAGCAGGTCAGTCATTTATGGAGGCAACCAGCTGGTGAATGATAGGAAATGAGGAGTCGAAGGGATGGAGACTCTTTCAATCTCCAGGGGAAATGAGTAGAGAAGTGCAAGAAATTGAAAACTGATGTAACAGGGCAGAGACTGGGTGTGAACCGGCGACCCTGTGCACCACAAGCCAACATTAACCACAATACAAAAGACACAGGCTTGTCTGCATTCATAGTTTTAGAGCTTTTAACCAACGAGGGACAGGACAGAATCCGTAACGGCAGTGTATGACACAACACTGCTGTTACATTGAGTTTCAGAAATCACGTTTTAAAATTAAAATACACATTTGATATAACATGTAGGTCTTTCAAACATTCACATTGAGACCAGTGACGTTAATGGAACTGTATACAAGTAAGATTTATGGAATTATTTTGTTACCTACAACCACTTTTATATGGGAAAGCAGCTTCAAATTTCATTTCATTTATCGTTTTGCCTTTCCCCTTGTATGATGATAACAATTGCGCCAATAGTGAATCGTAATAATTTTTCGCTGTATAAGAATTCACTTGACATTTTATGTGCCTGAAGAATCCTTCCTGATTGCAGAGAAATCACATGGTGCAGTGACCTTTCAACCCTGCTGGGATTCTGATGCAGAGAAAAATATAAAAATTCAATATGGGAGCAACAGAATGGCATTTGAAGGTATGTACCCTTTTAATTGGCCACTTACTGTATGATGATACTACATACAATACCTTATAGGGGGAAAAAAATGTGAAAAATCTGTGCCAGGCCCCTTTCACATCCATCGCTGTTGCTATTTTGTCCTAGATGAAAGCTATCTTCTACCATAATGAAGTACAATGGTTTGTCAATTAAGTCAAAATAAGTTTGTTTGTACCTGTTACTGCTGACAAAATGTTGTCAAAATGTGTTCACCCCACACACCAGTCTCTCTGGACTGTTTAAATTGTTGGTCGTTAATAAAAAAAATTATATTCTGGAACATTTGCAAATAGGACACAGCCCTGGTTTGGGCCTGGTCAGTAGTTGGAAATTCAGGTGCTGCAGGGAATGGTATTGAAGGCCCAGTAGAGGGCAACATTTCCTGTCTTTTTATCCCTTAAGGTACAAGACACATATGTGACCCACAAAAACAACGCTGCAAATGTTGTTTTTTTTTGCAATGACATGCATGAAAATTACTGACAGGTTGGATCTGGTCATCCAAATTGTCAGTTTCCTCGTGATACTTGAGTCACTCTCAAATGTATTTAAAGAAGATCCTTTTTGAACATCCACTCAATTCCTTGTGTACCTTAAGGGCTTAACTAATCCAGTAGCACTGTTGTTCTTCAGATTACACATTAAATCTGTTTATTCTTGCTTTTGCAGACAAAAAATCCAATCGGGGGCTGGGCATCATTGTAACTGATTCCAGTAAATCTATCCAACATAAATATCTTCAAGTACATTAAGCAAAATAAACTTGTTATTGATGTTGGCTAAGATTTGCACAACTTTCAACAACTGAAACAATAAGTTTGAGAAGCCAGAGGCGTGTAAACTCTCATAAAGAATAGTGTCCAATTAATACACCGGAGAAATGACAAAATGCTTACAAATATTTGCGTATGATTACAACATTCAACAGATACAGTAAGTAGATCCGCTGAGCAAGCTGATTTGGAGTGTTAGCTGCACACCTACTGGAATATAGATTGAAGCTTTCAATAAGGACAGGGCAGCTCCCCCATTCTGTGAAATGCTACAACCTCATTGCTTAAACCAACTGTACTTTTATGTGCCTGTGCTGCCTCCTCGTCCCACCTCATAGCCTCACACTCAGCTTTACCTCACAACCCTATTGTCTGTCCCTTGCTCTCTTTTATATCTCAGCTACTAGCCATGTTACCATGGCTCAGTGAGCTCCTGCACGCAGCTGCCAGAGATGGAATGCAAGCTCCCACTCCCCACCTCTCTTTAGGACAAGCTATTGAGAACTGAAAGCTGACAAATACAAACTATCAATGTTACATGTGACAGACATTTACTTCAAGAGTTATTTTCTGGTATGCAAACTGACGAAAGGGTGTACTCTGCGTAAATAAATGTTTTCTCTGCATTAAGAGTGAGCATGCAGCGTGTCATGTCATGAAGGGGTTTTAGATATTCAAAACAGCCTTTTGCTTTCTGTGGCATTTTAATCCTTTAGATTGAAAAATAAGGTATCCCTTGGAGTGTAGATGGTGTTTCACAACACCTCCGAAATGTGAATAATGAGGAAAACAATCCAATCTCCATCTATTTGCAAAGGGCATGTAGTGTGAGTATCAGGGCCTTGCCATGACTCTATAGTCCCAACCGTGACTATAGATTAAATTCTGCTTGCTGTAATTGTAAAGCACAGAAATTGTGCTATGTTAATGACTTTGCGTTGTAAAATCAGGAAGATAGATAAAATTGTCATGCGCATAAGAGGAAGGCATAACTGACAGATAGACATGGTGCAGAAAGGTGCATGTTTTGAATAACTTCCCTGAAAAAACAAAACATAAATTATTACCTAAATTCTTCGTCGATTTTCATCGGAGATCAGTCTCCTGTCTTGCTTTGTTTTGATAGTTTGTTATGTAATGTTGATACAGGGCTCTTATTAGGTTATGGTTGGCATAATACTTTGGTTTACAAAATAATGCACCTGAATGTTGCTGAGCTATTACAAAGTTGTATAGTTTAGTAAGAAGGTACATTTCCAGAAACTCTGATTTTGGTATCAAGCGCTTTGTGATGGTGGTCCACTATGAAAGGCGCTATATAAAATAAAGATTGATTGATTGAGATTGATTGGTATGGCGTCATGAAGTGGGTGTAGCGGAGCAGTACCAACACAGCTATAATGGACTGTGAACACTACAGGCGAGATCAGAGTCTTTTTCACTGGTTAGGTCGATTGCTCTTGGAGCATGTGGCCACCGATTCACCCCTAGCCTTCACCTCGTTAGCCAATGCTCAAGAGACACTGAAGTAATCTGTTGGGAACGTTTTAGACAGCATCACTATTGTTTCAAATTTTACTGTTAATGCATCACATGGTAAATGCATGGCTTTGTTTTTAATGCAGTGAATAGCAGCCAAATGACTTATGACAAAGCTATCCAGTAACGAGGAATGATTAAACGTCACTATGAGGGAACTTCCATTTTTAGTTAACCTTAACAAACCAGTCCATTAGGACATACTCAAGCGTTCATCTTTATCATCAATTTCATTCAATCATTCATTCATTTATTGTCCGCCCTATTTCCTAATCCTAGCATGTACAAGTTCAGTTAAGATCAGTTTCATTGAGTATTTAACTGACCAAAGTAGACAGTAAAGATCAATGCTCTGTACAGTTTAACAGAGGAATATTCTAAAGGGGTTTATGGCTTTGTCAAGCCATTTAAGACAATTACAGTCTGACAGCAAGACTCCTTTGTGACCCTTATATATAATAAAAGTTAAAGCTGAAGCCAGTGGGAAGAGTATATAGCATGTACAGTAACCACACTGATTTGGTTGTGCTATTGCAATAACAAGCGATTACGGAATGTATTTAATACTGTGAAGGTTTTCGTGTACCAAAACCCATTAGGGTGTGCCACATAGCAGCTCCGGATTTATTCTCCAGGATATAGCCTTTTAGAATTAGTGTTAGAGATAATCTAAAGAACACATAAAGAAGCTTCAGACTTTAGAACTGTATAACATGCCTAGATTAGGTCATTTTCTGTCACATAAGTATGGTCTTGGTTTGTTTAAGAAATGATTGAACCAAAAATCCAAAACTACCTTTTTCACTGACCAGTTACCAGTAGCAGCTGATCATATTTATAATCAATCCCATCCAAAAATAATGAGAAACAATCAATCTAAAATGTATCCTAGACCCAAGCATGATCAATTAGGGGTCATAGCAGTCAGTCAGTCTGCACTCAGTCACTGCTTTACCAATACATCATGTAGCTGGCTGAAGCTTTTATTACCCTGACATTACTCTGCCTTCATTAGATGGCTTTTATAGTAACTTGGCAACTCAGTGCCCAACTGAAGGATGAGTCCCCAAGAGGCAAAACAGCTCTTGATTCAGTGATCCACCTGCATAAGACAAATGGTGCAACACGATTATAGGACAGTAGGGGACTGTAGCAAACTCATTTGTTTTATAAACCTGCAGCCTTCACCCAGCCAAAACCTCGTATCTCAGAGACCATTTGATCTACAAAATTTTTATTTCATATATACAGTCCGTGTCAACATGGAAAACCAAACAAAAGGATGTTTGTATCCAATAAATATCCTTTTTTTATTCAAATATTTTATTTCAGAGATATTTTTCCCCTTTCATTATGCCCCTATTTCTAGTTGCATCATTCTGTTTAATGCTTGCCTTATTAGGAAATACGTTGTTAAATAGCACCATCTTGTGTTGAGAAGATAAATTACAAAATGTTCATAAAACATTTTGTTCTTACAGGGTCAATAAGTCCACCTTTAATCCCAATACAAAACTTTATAATAGTCACGTAGTGTACAAGGGTGATTTTACTGGGAAATGTTGTATGAAATCTCAATCTGTCCATCCAAAGCAGAAGGGATTTACAATATACAAATGTGTCCTCTATCCCCCATGCCTCAAATTTACAGTTACACTAGTATGTAGTGGGACTAGTCAGACTTTTAACAAAATACAGATCTTATCATCCATCTTTTTTAAGTGTTTGACGAATGTCATTGTTTAAAGATAGATAAGTAAAACCAATAGATTAGCACATAACCCTCAATTACAATAATTACAAACACATTACTAATGTATCCTCTGCCACCCAACACACCACCTCCCCAATTGCTCAGATTATGTGAAATAGCTCTAGCTGATGCACCAATTTCTAAAAAGTTAAATCTACTTTGACTCTTGCTATCACTAACACTTTAAAAACAGGAACTGCCGCAGCAGTTAATACACTATTTATTTTGTTTTTCCTACTCTTTTAAAATGGCCGTTTTTGCCTGGCCCCGTAGAAAATTAGCCAATTGACTTATATTTTTATGCCCTTTGGTGTAGTTCACCCCAAAAATAAAAGTAGTTTGAGTAAAGTTCAAACCCAGTGCATTTAACAAATCATTTAGTACCTCAAAATGGCTGTAACCGGGGCTAAAACAGAAGGTAATGAAATACTGTCTGTCTCCCTTTTCAAGCAAAATGGACAGTTGTCATCCACCCCTGGCTGAATAGTGGCGAGAAAGTTTTTGGCCTCAATGATGTGCAATACTCTCCACTGGCAATCACCCACTCTTTTTGGTATTGGTGGCCTATACAGATTCCTCCATGCAGATGTGAGGGATTTCTCTACTTGCAGCCTCTCTCGTCAGTGTATATCATGCATGGCCTTTAAACTTTTGAAATGCAGCACTTTCACACATACCCTATACATTTCTGTCTCCACCCCCCACAATCGACCCAAACTGAACCCTGTACAATTTCCCAACCTGCAGAATCTCCCCCGGGATGTCACTGGTCTGCTCTATTGAAGGTCCTACTCTGGAGGTTCTCTCCCGTTCACTTTTACCTGTAAAAAATGGGCTCAACTGCTGTAATCCTTCTCCAGACAAGGCAGCTCTGAGCTGCATTAGAAATCCCTCCACCATACGCATTGACTTCACCCCCAGTCACTTGCTAGAGATGCAGGGCTTTTCCAGGCTCGGTTTGCAATGTCGATTAAGTTCCCAACCTTCACTACCCCTTAGGAAATTAAGAGTGAAATAAAATTGATTCTAAAAAGTGGCATTTTAAAAAGCGATTATAAACTAGAAGCTCTTCAAGCATCCAGAACAGCTCTACAGACAATCTTCGAGTCCTAAAAACCTTCCAGGCGTTCAGCATCACCCTATAAAACAGAGAGGTTTAACTGTCCACTGTCCATTAAAAACAGATGCCTATCAAAATATAGCCTCACCACCGAGCGAAGGCAAGCAAAAACCAAAACTCTCCAGGGAAGAGGCTCACGAACATACAGCAGTCTCTGTAGCGACTGGAGTCGAAAAGCCGCTAGTCTGCTCTCCATGTCCATTAACCCCTGCCCTCCTTCCTCTACAGGCAAGTACAACCCCCTGTTTTATCCAATGCAGAGCACCCCCGCCAAAAAAAAAGCTTAGCAGTAATCTCTGAACTTCTAACAGCAGAGATGGAGGGGGTCTCCACACATTTGTCTGTGCCAAAGCATGGACGTGCCCAAGTTATTGAGGATAAAAACTCTCTGTAGGAGAGCTTGGTTAGAAGCCAATGACAGTTTTCTAGTCTGCCTTTTACCTGTCCCAAAACTCTGTCCCAGTTTTCTTTCGCTATTCCCTGCCCTCTCAAGTAAACTCCTATGTACCTGAAAACCTCCTAGTTCCATTTTAGCCCTGGTGGTCGGCTGCTCTCCCAGTCCCCAATCAGAAATGCATTACTTTTAGCCCAGTTTACCCTAGCTGAGGACACACTTTCAAACATCCCGGTCATCAGCATAGGCCACCACCTTAATCTCCATCGTCACATTCGGGATGGACAGCAGTCAATATCGTTCTCAATTTTAAAATTAGGGGTTCAAATGAGAAAGAGTACAACATTCCTGATAGAGAACAGTCCTGGCAAATTCCTCTCTGGACCTTAAAAGGAGAGCACAGCCCACCACTGGATTTAAGTACACTAAAAAATGTTACTATAGAGCAACTTAATTGGGACTAAAGCCCAATGCCCTAACTACAGCAAATAAATTCCTGTGGTCTACCCAAACCCGAATTAAAAAAATATTATCAAATATGGATCTGCCAGTTACACAGTACATTTGATCTGAATGCACAATACAGCTCATTACTTTGCTAAGTCTGTTCACCAAACACCTTTGATAGGATCTTGTAGTCGGAGCAGACTTATAGGTCTCCAGTTCTTGATATTACACAAATCACCTTTCATAGGCAGCAAAGTCTGCAATGCATTCCTCCATCACGCCCTGCAGCTCACTCCTCAACTGAGGAGTAAAAATCAACAGGTAGCCAAATCAATTCCAGGGGCCTTGCCCGTGTTGAGCCCCTCCAGAGCGCTGGAGTTCCTGCAGTGTCAATGCATTCTCCAGCTGCTCCTTCTCCTCCTCTGGAACCTGTGTCAGCCCCTGGAGGAACTGTTGGGCTCCCTCAGACCTGTCCACAGCCTCTGCTGTGTACAGCTCTGAGTAGAACCCCACAGCATGCCCCCTGATGGCCTCAGGCTCAAACAACAGCTGACCGGCTGCTGTTCCAAGGCAGTGTATTACTTTACTCGGGACACTTTTGTCTCAAAGAGAAGAAATACTGAGTTGGAGCATCCATCTAAGAAAGCCTGAGAAACCGTGAGCGTACCAGTGCTCCCTGTACCTTCACATCAGCCAAACTACTCTTTTTGAGCTTCAGGTCTTGGTAAAGCCTGTTGCTATATCTGGACTCCAGAGCCCTACGGAGATCAGCAATATCCTCCTCCAGTTCTCTCATTGCCTCACTAGTGCTCTTGGTAGCATTTTTAGTGTACTGCTGGCAGAATAGTCAGGTCTGAACTTTACCTACATCCCACCATTGCTTTACTGATAAAGATGTCCCTTTCTGCCTCCTCCATCGTTCCTCAAAAAATGTAAAAGATTTTTAGAAATGCCAATAGAAAGAATAGACACGCAAGGTAGGAATAATCATGTTCAAACTAACCAAACTATGGTCAGATAGACCTGTGGGGTGAATAATGTATTTAGCAAAATAATTAAAAAAATTAACAAGTCGAGCTAGACAGATATTCCCAGCGCTCCCTTTAACCCAGATGTACAGCCTAACATCAGGGTTCATTGATCTTCTAAATCATGCGTTTAGGACAGTAACCAGCTCCTTGACTGACCTGGGTTGGGGTTCTGGGCTATTTCTGTCCAGCTCGTCGTCAACTGTACAATTAAAATCTCTAGCTAATAAAACTATTTCTTCAGGGCAACTGTGCTAAAACTCCATTAAGGGTCTGAAAGAACTGCACTCTCCCGCCCATCGTTTGGAGCATAAATATTGATAAATACAAACAAACATTCTAACCTCTACACACACCTAGACTTTCAACAAGCACCCTTTAATGACCTCATTTACTGTGATAGCCATGTTTAAAACATTTAGCAAATAACATGGCAACTCCAGCACCCCCTCCCAATCATGAGTCCATTCCGCTGTTCTCATCAGCGTGCGTCTCTTGGAGCATGGCAACACTAACTTTCTTTTGTTTTATATATTCAAAAACAGCTGCTCTCTTTGCTGCATCTCTGCTCCTGTTTATAAACGTAAACAGAAAAGAAAAAATGCTTTTGTAAAATTATACATCATTGATCTTTAAGAAAGACCCATACTTTGCTTATAAAAATGTTCACTTGATCTCTTCTTTTCCATGCCCAGTACTACTGTATTGCATCTAACCTGTATGGCATCTAACTTGTAAGAATACCAGAATGCTTTGAGCACTGTACCCCACTCTTGCTTTCTGACTTGCCGACAAATCAGAGCTGATTGAAGAGTCGGTACTGCTGCCCCCGTCTCCACTAAAATCACCAACACTAACCGCTATGCTGTTGGGTCTCTCGCAGACAGCTCGCTCTGATACATCAGCCTCAGAGACAAAGCTGTGCTTCGCTGCAGTAATTCTAGAATAAATAAATCCATCAAGTGCTGAAAAATAAATTGGAAATTTGCAACTCAAAAGGAAAAAAATGGTTAAAACTAAAGAGTATAGAAACAACCTGAAAATGGCAGTGTTACAACTAAACAAAAAAGGTGAATAGCAGAAAGACTGTTTACCAGAAACCTCTGTGTAGGCTATTATTGGCAAACACAGGAGAACAGAAACTACAGCAACTAGCTCCAGGTGTGGAAGACCAAGAAAGACTTCTGCAAAATCTGGAAGAACGTTCAAGCAGACCAGCAAAATCCTCAGATCACTAAAGATTTGACACAAGAATTGAAAGAAGATTGTCAAAAAATTCACTAGTGAACAATTCAATGATACCTTAACAAGATAGATGTCCACGTGTGAAAACCAAGATGCAAACCTTTGTTAAAAACAATACACAAAAGAAAGCGATTGGAGTTTTCCATTGAATACTTGAAGCCTGATTTCTTCAACCAAATTTTATGGTTAGACTAATCCAATATAAATTTTCACCAAGAAAACAACAGAGGGGAGAAGAATTAAGAAAAGTTCATCATGCCCAGTGTTAAACATGGTGTTGGTTGTGTGATGGTATGGGCTTGTTTTTCTTCCTCAGGCACTGGCAACCTTTGTATTGTAGAAGGATCAATGAATGCTGCAAAATATCAAGAAATGTTGCATTCATATGTTACCCAGTGCTAAAAGGAAGTTTGTACTCCTGCAGGATAATGACCCTAAGCATTTTGTGGAGGCTACAAAGGAATTTCTGAAAAAAAAAGTAAGTTACAGTTATGGATTGGCTAGCTCAGTCCCCAGACTTGAATCCCATTGATATGTTGTGGATTGACTTGAAGGCTACTGCTGCAAAAAGGAAGCCAAAGTCAATTGCAGAATTCAAAAGCTGTATGTGTTGAAGAATGGGCAAAATTCTCTGGAAAGATGCCAGGAACTGGTTTCAAAACACAAAAAACACACCACACCCCACACACAACTGCAAGCTGTAAAGTAAGCAAAGGGTGGGGACACAAAATACTAATGTAAGGGTGCCCAAATACTTGTCAAAGCATTAAACTAGTTTTTGCGTCTTATTTTTCATTTTATGCATCTTACGTAATAATTTGTTGTTTTATTATAAAGCTGAATCTCTACTTTAATTTATTCCTTTCAATAGAACAATTAGATATTATATAAATCACTTTATGCTTTTTTATTTTTTACTGCCCAAATACTTGTATGCGGTTATATATACAGTGCCTTGCAAAAGTATTCAGACCCCTGACCAATTCTCTCATATTACTGAATTATAAATGATACACTGAAATTTCATTCTATGATATTTTATTTTAAAACACTGAAACTCAAAATCAATTATTGTAAGGTGACATTGGTTTTATGATGGGAAATATTTTTAAGAAAAATAAAAACTGAAATATCTTGCTTGCATAAGTATTCAACCCCCACATATTAATATTTGGTAGAGCCACCTTTCGCTGCAATAACAGCTTTAAATCTTTTGGGGTAAGTATGTACCAGCTTTGCACACAGTGTCAGAGTGGTTTTGGCCCATTCTTCTTAGCAGATTTGCTCCAGGTTGTTCAGGTTGGTTGGACGATGCTTGTGGACCGCAATTTTCAAATAGTGCCAAAGATTCTCAATGGGATTGAGATCAGGACTTTGACTGGGCCACTGTAGGACATTCACCTTTTTGTTCTTGAGCTACTCCAATGTTGCTTTGGCCTTGTGCTTGGGATCATTGTCCTGCTGAAAGGTGAATTTCCTCCCAAGCTTCAGTTTTTTAGCAGACTGAAGCAGGTTCTCTTGCAGTATTTCCCTGTATTTTGCTCCATCCATTCTTCCTTCAATTTTAACAAGATGCCCAGTCCCTGCTGATGAGACGCATCCCCACAGCATGATGCTGCCACCACCATACTTCACTGTAGGGATGGTGTGTCTTGAGGCATGGGCAGTGTTTGGTTTGCGCCACACATAGCGCTTTGAGTTTTGGCCAAAAAGCTCTATCTTGGTCTCATCTGACCACAAAACCTTTTCCCACATCGCAGCTGTCACTCTCATGCTTTCTGGCAAACTCCAGACGTGCTTTCAGATGGTACTTTTTGAGTAACAGCTTCTTTCTTGCCACCCTCCTATACAGGCCAGTGTTATGCAGAGCTCTTGATATGGTTGACTGGTGCACCATTACTCCACTCCCAGCCACTGAACACTGTAGCTCCTTCAAAGTGATTGTTGGCCTCTCTGTGGCTTCTCTCACAAGTCTTCTTCTTGTTTGAGCACTGAGTTTTGAGGGACAGCCTTTTCTTGGCAGTGCCTGGGTGGTGTGATGCAGCTTCCACTTCCTGATTATTGATCCAACTGTGCTCACTGGGATATCCAAACACTTGGATGTTATTTTGTACCCTTCCCCTAATCTATGCATTTGTATTACTTTATCTCTAACTTCTGTAGAATGCTCTTTGGTCTTCATTTTCCTCCAGATTCACAGCCTGATCAATGATCCTTCAACAGTGGGGTTTTTATCCAGAAAATGTGACAGCAACCTTAATGGTTCACAGGTGGAGGCCAATGGTAAGGTAATTGTGTCCTCATTAGGGCAATTTCTTTCATCGTTGTAAACTGGGAGCTTCCACAGCACAGGGGTTGAATACTTATGCAAGCAAAAATATTTCCCAACATAAAACCAATGTCACCTTACAATAATTGATTTTGAGTTTCAGTGTTTTAAAATAAAATATCAAACAGAACGAAATTTCAATGTACCATTTGTAATTCAGTAATATGAGAATTGGTCAGGGGTCTGAATACTTTTTCAAGGCACTGTATTATATATATATATATATATATATATATATATATATATATATATATATATATATATATATATATATATATATATATATATTTTTTTTTAGTGTAAAATTGACTGTCAATAATGTGGATTATTGTAAAAAAATAAATAAATAAATAAATAAATAAAATAAATAAATAAATAAAGTATTAACCAATTTTTAGAGCATGTTCTAAATTTCAAACATGACCTGGGTGGCTTTCTTTAAACACTTGCAGGTTTATCCAGGTTAATAAGATTCACACAGCATGGTCATTTTGCAATCTAACTTTTTTTTTTAATTAGCAGTGCTTTTATCTACATACAACAAACAAAAAGACAAACAAGAAAGATAAAGTATGAGGAGATCAGAAAGACAACGTTTACAGGTCATTGGCGAGCGCCACCTTTTTGCACGTTCATTATGAGTTCATCGCAGAGTTTTGTTAATTCTTCATTTTCTTTTGCCTGTTAAAGAAAAAAAATAGATAGATGAGTCCACTAAGATACTGAAATGTTATATTTTATAGAAGAACTAAAGTATGTAGCCAAGGATGAACTTTAGGAAACTTTATAGGCAACACTTTAGTATGCATTACAGGCATAAAAACATCAGTACAAAAAAATCATAGGAATTGTTACACGGCAATCAATCTTAACCACTTCAACACCATGACGTACGCACGTCAATTGAAAACCCACTTACAGTACCGTGCCGTACGTGCGTACGTCACGTTACCCATTATATTCTATGATCGTTTTCTCAGTCTATCGTTTCAGGTTTCATTCTCTAAAGCAGTGCTTGTACTGTGGAATGTGCAATGAAAGTTGGGGGAGGATCAGGTGACATTTTTATCCAATTGCATGTCATATAGCAATTCCAGTCTGTAGATGTGGGCGTTTAGAAGGCTGAGATACATTGCAGGAAGCCATTCAGCTTTTACAAGTGTGTGTATGTATGTATGTATTATTTTATTTATTATTAGTTTTACTTGTTTAGTTATACTTTATATAGTTTTCAGTGAAAGCTAAACATGGCAACGTACGTGGTCTTTCTATAATGAGCAACGGGAGTGAAGTTGGTTCGGAGGATTTCGATACCAGCAACAGTGATGCTGACTTATCACCCGGCGATTATGGATGAAGAGGATGTGGAGCCAAGAACAATACAAACAGAAGAGCATGCAGCTACTTTACAGGTAAGCCAGCTGCAAACAGGAAGCTGTTTGTTTTGAAATGGCAGTGCTGTGACGAAATACAGGCAATGCGGCAGGCAGATCCATCACAATGTCTGCGCAAAGTAGCTGTGTACACGCATTTGTGACTATCCCTCCAACACAAGCGAAGCAGACACCGTAAAAAAAAAGTACAGGGTCTGCTACGAAAATGACAAAAAAAAGAAAAGACAAAAGAAAAAATGTGCAGTGGTTGTGAAGGCAACCCCGGGTTCTGTTGTATTGAACATTTCAATAAATGGCACAGAGCAAGTCGATACTGGCACACGTTTTGATGTGGTTTGATTTTTATTTGATAATTACTGTTTACTGATTATTATTGTTATCGTTATTAGCAGCGTTTTTGTTTTCATTGTTAAAAACAACACGTTTTTATCTATATTGAATAATAAAAAAAAACAAAACAAAACACGTTTTTATCTCTATATTGAATATGGGCATGTAGTACACAGCAGCATAAAGGGTGAATGACACACACAGTTTAGGTCTTTTATTTGTGTTTTATGTATCATATATTAACATTTTATAGCAATTACAGGTTTGAAAACATTATTATTATTATTTTCAAAATCTGGTACCTGGGAAGGGGTTTCATTTTTACATCTGGAGTTGAAGTGGTTAAGAATGGTACTTAACAGCCACTTTGAGCCTTCTTAACCAGTAATTGTAATAAAGCCCTCTATCCACCAATGATTGACAATTGATTTAAGGCAGCACAAAGCACCACGGTTCAATACGTTTTACAACATTGTTTTTATTCCTATACTATTGTATTGTATAGTGCCACCTGGACTGTACGACACATTCCACTCACCTTTTGTTCAAGACTCCTGTCCAGCGACTGGATTTTCATCTGCTCACGGCGTAAAGTTGCTTGCAGTGCTGCAGTTTCTGCCTTGTATTTTGTTCTAACCTGGGCAATTTCCTCATTAGCTCTAAACAAAACAGAACTTTCATTGAAAACCACTGCATTCATAAAGCAACTTTCATTGGTATGCTGCTATCCTTGTCTAGTCTTAAAATTGCAAACAAATTCCATAAAGTTGCATATTTAAAAAACAAAACAAAAACCCACCACACACACACACACACCACTACACAAAACAACCACACAGTACTTACAGGCCTATTTTCTCCTCAGCATGAGCCTTCAGTGTTTGGTACCTCTGTTCCTCTTTTTTAATTCTAGCCAGATAGTCTTGAGCACATCTCTTTAAAGTTTCTTCATTCTAAAAATCAAAACACCACAAGCGGTTGCATTATACCTTCTTACCATTTAATTTGCATCGTCAATAAAAACAGTTCTTTACAGCACGTTTGGTCATGCACAGTACCACAAAACAGACAAATCAACTTAAATATAGTACAAGTATTGGCAGTACAATAAAGTGGTAACCATTGCTTTAAAGTCTAAATGTTTCATTGTCTATACAACATTTTATTAAATCTCCATCCGGGTTTTGGGCAAGGACAGTAAAAAGAAGGCCAGGACAATCAATCCCATGGTTCATTGCCATGATCCAATCCGTGTATCACTACAGGCACCATTGGAGCCCACTCAGAGGTGGAGGGTAATACAAAGCATTGGACAGACAGCTGAAGAAACTGACTTCTACAATTACTAATTTTGTAAGAATTTAAGAACCAGTCTATGATTACATGAGTTGAAATTGATTTTGTAATTCTGTCATGTGTGTTTCTTTAACATTTTTTACATTTTTATATCTGATAAATTTACCTCAAAATTCTGTTTAAACATACTATAAAATCACAGTTGTCCGATTCCTAGACACATTTATGAAGAATTAACTTATTTTTTATGCAATGTATTTCTTCTTTTCTATCTAATTGTAAATATTTCTGGGATTCTTGTTTATACTTTGATGCCCTGATGGTGTGAATGCACCAAAACGTCTGTTTTTGGCTTTCTTTAAATATGTAAAAAAAAAGCTAACTGAACTTTCATCCATATGGAGTTGCCGATGTTTCTGTGCATGTGCAATATTTTGGTGTGATACATACATTTCACTTGACCACCTGCTATGTTCTTTGTTTTGAAATGTTTAAAAAAAAGCTTATAAAATAAATAAATAAATAAATAAATAAATAAAATTTTAAAAAACCGCTGGTTGTCATGTGTTTGTTCATGCTCCCCCAAACAGTCAATATTTCTAATAAAATTAAAAAAAATAAAAAGTATTTTTTATTACCACTTCTTGTCTGCATATTTCACTTAGTCAATTATTTTTTGAAAACATTTAAATTAAACAAAACAATTGTGGAGGTGAGATTTGAACACATGGTGTCACAAGATCTTTTAACCTATATACAGTATTAACCCAGTAGACACTGTTTGGCAGTAGCAGTTGTATGCATTAAAAATTACCACAATTACCAAAAATTTCCATTGACTATATGGAGTCACAATGGGCTAACTCCAGCTTTTCTTCAAACTTGGCTGGACTAGCAGTCATTGCAAAATACCTGCAAAATGTATTCCCCGCCGCTCTATTCCCATATACAATCTGAACAGCAGCAGCCTTTCTGGGCTCCAGGTACTAGCCCCTGTCTCAGCTCCGCCCATCTAGGACATCATTGTCCTATCCTTGGTTTTGGGGCTCCCTATCCAAGAACAGATAGCAGTTTCCCATTGGGACTCACTAGTCAATCTGCTTTATACTCCTGGCTTGTGGAGGTGCTTAAAATGGGATATAAGTCAGTCATGTTGTAAAAAGGATAATAGAACCACGGGGCTGCAATAGTTTCCTACATCTTACGTATTAAATAAGAATCAAGTTAACTTCTTACCGTTCTGTAACCTTCTATTGCTTCTTTCTGTTTATCAAACCTTTTAAAGAGGTCTGAAAAAGATGTCTCCATTGAACTCAAGTCAAGAAGGAGCTGCTGCTTCTCCTCACTGACTTTCTGGATTTCAGCTTCAGCTGCCACTTTCTGTTTCTGGCCATCATCTGAAATAGAATTTAACCATTGCATGCTGATCATTACAAAGGAGTTTAACAATGTATAAAACCTGACCAATAAGACAATACCTTACCCAAACTGCTATATTCAACTTAGGGGCGTCAAAAAACAAAAACAAAAACAAACACACACATACCTACAATTTGGGCTATTGTTGATTCAAACTCTGCCACAATTGTCCTAAGGGAGAAAAAAAAGTTAGTTAAGGAAAATGTAATAGCATGCATACAATTACATTAAAACCGTATTCTCCAAAATACCTACTCCATTATAGTGTAATCCGTCCGCAGTTTGTTATATTTGTCCTGCCACTCATCAATTACTTTCTCTTTTTCTTGAACCTAAACAGAACATTACACATTAAAATGCTGGATAAGGGTAGTTCATTATTCTGCACTTACAATTTGTATCTTGTAAACCAAGATTAAAGATTTCACTATTCTGAGCCTTTGTCATTGACTACCACTGGGTGGCACTATTGTGTATTTGGGAGTGCATTTACCATTCCTATATTACCTATACAATACACAGGCAAAACTGTATTGGAAAAGGAACTGCCATTTGCAATACAGTTTTGTTCATTTCTTCATTGTAATATTGTTATTTCAATATAACTGTCCAAGATGTACTTATGGACAGTATTCCATTACCCCAATGGTCAGGTTGCACAGACAAACTATTTAATTAACCATTTAATTTGTACCTGTCGTCTGGCTTCCTCAATGGCAGCATCCATGTCTTTTTGACTGTATTTTAAGACTTCAATGATAGCATCTTCTGCCCTACTAGTGGGGAGGGGAAAGTCAGAGACTAGAGAATGTAAGGCACTAGGCACACCAGGCACCAGAGGAGCAGTCATCTAAAAAATAAAAAATGTTGAAAGATTTAAATTTCAAAGGTTTGTATCCAAGTAAAAAATGTAAATACTGTTAAGGTCTTCAATACTGCATCGACAAATACAGTATATTCTATCAAATGAACATAACCCTAAAATGAATACGGGCAGTATTAAGACAAGGTGATATACCATGCATTACCACTACTTCTATTTAAATGTACACTTCCAGAGAAATGTACATTTCTACCTTCAAACTTAATACTTACAGCCACTGGGGATGTTTCGAGAATATTCAATTCCTCAGGCTTTTGCTCACTCTGCACTTTGTTTTCAACTCCAGCTGGCAAGTCCCATACTTCACCAAACCTAAAATCCAATACAGACAGGATCTGTATTTATTCATGTAGTGTTCAAGTACTAAAGAAAGTCATAAGCAATGAATTGGTACAAAAAAAATCACATCACCATTTGCAGGTTTTTGGGCTATTTATGTCCACACAAACAAATTACGAAGCATAATGCTGAATGTGATCGCAGGCATCTGAACCATACTAGTTTATATGTACCTTGAGAGGACTGAACAAGGGAGCAGTATGCCATTGCACATTGCGGGCAGAGATTTCTTTGGGCTGTCTTTCAGCAATGGGTCAAACTTCAAGTACAGGGATTGCTTTCTTAGCGCAGATTCCTTGAACTGAAAAAAAAAAAAAAAAAAAAAAAATCTAGATTTTCAAGATCTACTTTTTGAAATCTTGTGGGCACTCAGTTATAGAGTTGCAGTGGTACTGGTTTACAATTGGAGGCATACTTACCGTTGACGTTCCAAACTGTTCCAAGTAGTCAACTGGCTCATTAAAACCGGAAGCTAGAACTGAAGCAGACAGAGCAATTAACTTGCTGTACAAGGCTCTCGTTTAGCCTTGCAAAACCTGGAATGACAGCTATGCTTTATGCATCAGGCCTACCCAACAATGCGCAGGGTGGTGTCTATATGTCACTTCAATTGTTGCATATATATCTGGAAAGTCATTTACCGAATTGTATTGAAACTTGTCAATTCTTATAGTGGTGATATACATTTGGTCAACTTCATCATACCGATAGCTTTAATTTTGAATTTACAGCTGTGACAGTAGAGGCATGTTACTGAATGCAATTACATAGTATTATGCCAAACATGTTAGATAATTAATAAATGTTCATTAAAAAAAAAAAAAAGGTACAGCAAACTTGAGTGAGAAAGAAACCAAAGCGGCATACATTCTGTTCCTGGCCTGAATAATTCATCTGTTGTAATGTCATGGTTAGACACAGTGCAGTTCATAAATGATTCTGCGGCACTTCTTTGCATGATCCACTCTGGTTGCGTCACTGGCATTTCCATGGTCAGATTCTCATAGCCTAATGCCAGCTTGTCCTCTTTAATGGCAGGAGGATTATTGCTTGGTGGTTCTGGCACCACATCCTTCAAAAAAACAATTCATATGGTTTTAATAAAAAATTTAAATCTTTTACCACATCAGAGAAAACAAATTAGAATCATTGCAGAAGGAACAGCTACAGTTCTGCAGCCCAGATTACCATTAAAAGCATTATAAAACAGCATTTAGGCCTATTTATGTTGAAGATGGCTGGATGTGAAAGCTCTGCAAAAAACCTTTCAATTTTAAAGCTTAAAATCATTCAACTTCTTAATAAACAATCAAAGCCTGTACTTTGGTCGATACATTTATTAAAGTAAATTTAAAAAAAACATTTTACCTCTGCTGCAGGTGCTGTGCTCCCGGTCAAGGTAGGTACTTTGGCTGACCTGTAAAAAGTGGACAATGTTGAAACAAAATGTAGGGTCTTTTGTTAACCAGTTCACCCACCTCATTTGCAACCAGATTTGACCATGCACAGAATTTTAGCTGGTCCACCAGAAGCAGTACTGCTGAACCAATTCTATGAAAACTTTTGATCAGACATATTTAACAATATGGACAAATACCTCACTAACAAAAGACTTACATTGACACTGCAGAAGATTCGTCTTTAACTGGTTTTTCATCAAGTTCAAGCTTTGGAAGCTCTGAAACTTCCTGAGGTGCAACCTCTGCCTTTTCTTCAGCTGGGGCACCTGAAGTGGCTTTAGCATCTAGTTTTGGAGAACTGTTTATTTTTATACCAGTCCCAAATGGGTTAAAATTGGGGTCATTAAACTTGTCAAAGTCAAAATTATAAGATGCCTTTGGAAGGGGAATGTCGTCATCAGCTGGTTTATCACTAACTTCTTGCGATTTGGAAGGTTCTATTATTTCACTGGGTGCCATTGGTTTCTTGGCAGACAGTTTGGCACCAGGTGGCCTCTTGCCAAAGTTTTTGGGAGGTTTCTTCTTGGCCTTGCTGTCATCATCAAAATTAAATTCCAGTTTCATAGGTTGCTCTTTCATTGGGGGAGAATTTTCTGCAGGTTTGTTGGTTTCTTTTACAGGCTCATCTTTTACTGGTGGATAGGTTTCAGTAATGGGCCTACCGGCCTCTAGATGAACAGGTTCATCTTGCATTGGTGGGCATTCACCTGTGGGAGGCTTGTTGCATTCCAGTTTTTCAGGGAAATCTTTCGCTAGTGAAGACCTTTCAATGGGCGTCTTGGCACCATCACCAATGGGCGAGTTCTGGAGTGTTGAACCACGGCACTTGAAAGGATTAATGGAATCAACATCAATATCAAGGTTGTAAGATCCTATAGCCGGTGGTGGGGAATTGTTCAGGTTTGAAGATGATGAAAAAGGGTTAATCATATCCAGATTGTCCAAATCCAGATTGTAATTTGCCTTGGGAACTATCACCTCTGCATCTTCTCCAGATACATCATTAGACAAATCAGTGCCTGAAGTATCTTTTTTGACAGAAACAGGGCTGTCAGTGTTGTCTGCAGTTTTTACCAATTGCTGCAGTTCTATTTCAGGAACTGAATTATCCAGCCTTGGGTTAATAGGGAGTGTATCTTCCAATGATAATTCACTCTGAGTTATATTCTCTGGCAAGGGCTTCTCTGGGCTTGTCACTTTTACAGGGGACTTATTTTGTTCTTGGCTCTTTGACACTTTAACTGGAGAAGATCCTATGTTAGGGAGGGAATTTCCCAGCTGACTACCACTCTTAAAGGGGTTAATGGAATCAAGGTGGTCAAAGTCAATTGTGTACGCTCCTTTGCTTTGAACAGGTAGTTCATCATCTGGGTAAGGCACCTCCTCATTTGCATCTAAAAAGAAATAAAGAATTAGTCACAGACAATAATTAAACCCACCAATCTAATCTGAAAAAGCAAAAAGGGTCTGCCATGTTCAGATGTCCCAGTCGCAATGCATAACAAAATTTGCCAAAATAGTCTAAAGTAGAATGAGTGTGCATCCAGTACACAAATGGTACGTTTCTAAATGAAACGACAACAGTACTGAAGCTGAAGTTGCCCGCCCAAAGGGTAGACGTTAGTTATGCAGGGATATGCAATTCACACCCAAACCCTAGATCAATGAAAAGGAACTCCAATTCTGAAGTGTCGATCCGGTACAAGTTAAATAGTAGGGGTGCGCAATAACACCGATATACCGGTATATTGTGATATTCATCAGGCAATACAATAACCAGAATTTGAAAAATAATACCGGTATTTTTGGTTAAACTGATTCAGGGAAACGTCTACTGGAAAATGTCAGCTATTATCTCACTAGATAATCACTTCCCACGAGAACACATAATGTGAGCTGTGCTAACACAAAAGAAAATATGGCACAGATTTTGAGCTGCTTAAATTCTACAAAGCAAAGTCACATGTGTGGAATCATTTCCTAATAAAAACCTCTAAAAAGGTTGGCTGTATAGCATCAAACATTGCGGTATGTTGTTTATGCAAGGCTGAAGTCAAATATACTGGCGGTACCACCAATCTTACATATATCGGTGTAGTCTTGCATCTTAAAGTACCGGAACACCAATTACAATATTGATTTTTCTAACACAAATTATACAAATTCACATTTTATTTCTACATGAACTTGAGGTAACATTTAATAGGTAATGCATGCGTCTCGCATGGGACTTAGGCCCTGTCCACACTATGCCTTTAAACCGTATTAGTTGCATTTAAGCCGGCTTAAAAGTGCTAAATACGGTTTTCGTCCACACTACGCAGCATTTAATACTGTACTGGAGACCACCTCAGGAGGTAGTCTCGAGTCCAGTTCTAATTAGATCACATCAGGTAGTGCGGTTTATCAGAAGTGTGGAGGCTGTAATACCAAACTATATTTTTTTGTGTATCCTCCAATATCCCAAAATGCTTTGTGGTATGTTTGGCGAAATACTCAGAGCAGGCGCCTGACGGACTTGCTATCAGTGTACACTCCGCACTAGGTATTCATTTTTATGCTGTAAAAAATCTGTCAGGACATCTCTGTTAAACTAGTGGGGAAAATAACAAAAACACAACGTTAAATTAGGCGACTGCAAAAATGAAATGCAAGTTAAAAGTACGATCGGGGATGAACAAATTACGTAATTTGTCAGCTCTGTTTGAAATAAAATTAAGAGGACCAGAATTAGGCTCAGGCAAGATATGAAGGTAAAAACAAAGATTGTTTTGTAATTAACAGCTTCTTTCTGAGTTTAATTATAAAACAGAATCAGCTCAATTTGTTTAAAGGGACTTCACCTGATTAAAAATAAAACCTGAAAACTTCAAGCCCTACTTGTGTGTGTGTGTGTGTGTGTGTGTGTTCGGATTTACTTTTTCCACAATACTTGTTATATTTCTTTTTAGCAATATGGACTTCTGTTAATATGGGGCATAACACATTATTTTAAAATAAAATACAGTTTATGGTGGGATACTATCGTATTCATTTCATTGCGCTGCTGGGAATTGTAACTGAACTATTCTAATGGCGTGTGGATGCATTAAGCCTGACTAAACATGAAACTGTACTTCAGTGTGGACGCTTTGAGCTGTATTAGAGAGGTTTTGAGTACGGTTCTCGAGATCGGTTATGTAGTGTGGACAGGGCCTTAGTCTACTCCCCCTTGATCAGTGCTGCTAGATTGGCGGTTTTCCAGCCAAATTTGGCTTGTTTTGAAAGCATCTAGCAGGCAAATGTTGTCTTTGGTGGTTGACTTTTTATCATGTATGTTTTTTTTCTATTATGAGGTCATCTCCAGCGCAGAACTTCAAAATCACCACTATGCCCTGTATAGTAGATCACGTCCACATCCTCCCCACCACCCCCATCTTTTTTCTGGAGCTCTGCATTCAATAAAATTACAAATTATACAAACGCTCAGTTATTTTTTATTCATCACCAATTTAAGAGCTGTAAAAGACTATCTGCCAACAGTTCTGGACAATAATTTTACACTATATTCTGATTTTTTTTTTTTTTTTCCCCCTGGACCTACTGTATTTGATCTCATCAGATAAAAAAATAACACAGCTGTTCTGGTACTGTAAGTTGAGAGAAAGAAAACAAGCAAAGCAGATACATAAATAAATAGTTTAACATTACTACCAGTATTTATTTTTTATTTGTAGCACTTATTTATGCGTTTGTAATATATATTAAATCTTAAAAGCAAGGTCAGTCTTATTCCAAACCCCGGGTATCTGCACTGAACGATTATGGCCAGTCATAGGATCCACTTTTGAAAAGCATGTTTAATATAAAATGAAAAAAAAGATACTTATAAGTAATTTAAAATCAATGTTTAGAGAATTTTAAATAGCGTTCAAAGCAGCACTGTTTTTCCATTTTTCAAATTGGGAGCACATGCACATTTCAGAGGACCCAAAAAAAAAAAAAAGAAAGTGTGTTATTGGGCATTTCATATGAGTGTTTAATGTGTCATATTACATTATAATACTTTAAATTCAATAAAAATGACAAAAACCAAAGTTTATACCTATAATTAGGTACATAGTTAAAATGCCACTGCTCTAAACATTTATTAGCAAGTGTATTGAATTGACAAGCAAGATTTCTAAACATTACCTGCTTTACACTCACTATCTTGATTCTTCTCTTTGTTTTCAATGTGCACAGTACTGCAAAAAAAAGAAATCAAACTTTCAAACTCCCACAAGTTGGATTCAGTAAAAATATGGATGCTGCACAATTTACTATGAAAATTGCAGCTGAATGAGATTTCTGAACAATTCATAAATTAAAGCTACACAAAAACCCACATCCAGTAAGTTACACTAACTCTAAATATAAAATGCTTACCAGTAACTTTTTCCAGTGGACGTTAGATACTGTATGAACTGCAGACTGACTGCTACTGTTTTGGACAATGGCCCAAGTCTATAGAGCCACACTGACCGGAGATGCATGCAACGCTCATATCCAACAAATGTGTTGCAGCTAGCCTTTCAACGAGTACTGCTGTGCATTCTGCACACTGGATCTTTCTTTTTATATATAAATGAGAACGCACCGCTAAACTTAATTTGAAACTACTCACTTATTACAAACAAACCACAGTATCCATTAAAAACAAAACAAATAGGTTTGTGCAGCATTCACAACACAGACATTGCCATGTTCAAGCTCTGCACAAAGGGCCAACAGCAACCATTGTCCGTTTCTCCTTTTGTTTATAACACGACTCTCAAAGCTGGGCAAAGCAGCTTGTCCCAAGAATATATTAAAATGCTAATCCATCTAAACCAATGTTGACAAGAACTCATTTGGGCATATATAAATACATCTCTTCGTTCAGTTTATAAGAGATCTGTAACAAATAAAAAAAGCATGCATTTGATGTTTCTGCACACTACCAGATCTTATTTTCACAGTAATAGAAAAGTTCCCTAATTGACTGACTACCATTTCATCAACAAAACATATCCCATGCCACTTCAGCAATACTTTACAAACAATGAACAAAAAAACCCAAAAGCCACACAACTATGCAGAACTGCCACTTCACAAAAACAATATAAAAAAGGAAGCAAAACATTCAACTAAACTTTGCTTTTCTGAAGTCATAACCTAAAAAAAAAAAAAAAAAAAAGAGAAGCATCATACATTTTTCTATTTTTAAAACTAAATTTGTATTCTTAAATCTTAGCCATGTTCTACTATTATTCTAGTAACTAGATATTTTCCCATAGGTATTCAAAGAGCAAAAGTCGCATTTGATCTTAACATTGTACCAATTTAATTGCATATTACCAAAAATAAAAAGCTGGGCTACCAGCAGAAAATCTTAGTGTCCTCTTAAATTGCTCTGGCAATATGTAATTGGTAAAGCAGCTTCGAGTATCAAAAAACAGTGCATGAACTTACTCAGCAGTCTTAGTTTGGTTTGTTTCCAAAGATAACTTTTCTAAAGCCTTTGTGCAATCATCCAATGTGAAGCTGTTCTCCAGCTTGCTAGCTTGAGACACAATCTTGTGTGTGACAGGATCCCGCACCGGTGTCTGAAAGCATACCTAAAGATAAAAGGAGAAACATGGTACACTGTTTTTATTAAAGTCATTATATTGACTGAACGCAGGCAGAGACAGCACAGCAGCAGGGGCAGGGGGCGTGTGTGCCTTTGTTTTACAGGAAGACCTTACAATATGCAACACAAATAGAAAAATATCCCAGGAGTAAAGAATAAGTTGTGTAGGACTTGCTTTACCCCAGTGAATTAACTACAAAACAAAGGATGCCAACTAGCAGTTCAAGTTAAACGTTGTTTTGTTTATTCCTGAAACACATAGTATGAAGTTGACTCCTCTCAATTCTCCCGCCACCACGTCCCAATCTCTTTCAAACTCATCTCCACACACACACACAACCAAGTCCCTCCCCCTTCCTCACTCATTGGCCAAACACTCCCCATCTCTGACTGGTCGTGTCAGACCTGCTCCCACCCCACTCAGTGACGCACTCACACTCTGGCAATCTCTCAGCTCTCAGTCACACAAACACCAAAACACCAACAGATCTGAACAAGAAAAACACAGTTTACAAACACACATTTACAGAGTACTCCCATTCCCTTCCCCAGTCCATTCCCACATTGTCTTGCAAATCAGCTGCCCCCGCCCTACAATATCAACACACTGAACAGCTCACGTGACACTACCAGCAAAGTTTGCGCACGGAGCACGTACAACACAGTGTACAAAAACTTTGGTAGGATCTACAATCTCTGATCTAATCTTCTCTGATCAATAAACTAACGTTGCTGAAGAGATTGATCATGGCGGATAAACGGCTAGGGCAGATATTTGACGGGAGGATATGCGACGGATTAATCTGTGTGTGTGTACATAATAAAGAAATCAGCTACAGTACTGTAGAACTAAACCTATGACATGCTGAAATACTTTAACTTGATTGGTGGAGGTAGTGTGCAAGGCTGTTTTTAATTGCAGTATAAAACTATTAAGATCAAGGGGAGTTGTACTTATAGATCCAAGCAAACAAGACACATCAATCATGTTGAATAATACTGCAATCCCTTTGAAAAAAAAAACAAAAAAAAAAACATTTGACTAAATACCAATTTGCATTGATCACGCAATTTTTGCAATGGCAAAACTTTAATACCTTCACACCCTTGATCAAGCTTTTCAGGGGCACGTTCTCTTTTTGGGACAGGCGCAGGATAGAAGGTCTCCCTGTGGGTTGTTGTGACAGGCAAAGGAAATCACACGTCTCTGAACTGGCACGGTTACTCGAAGGATCAACTCCCAAGTTCTCATCGTTCACTGCAATCAGGCTCATTCTAGAAAGAAAAGTTTGTGAATGCACAATACATTTTTTTTTTAATTTTTATAAAGAAACAGATTGATTTGAAAAGACTCACTTTTGAACAACTCATTAAAATAATAAATAGCTTTTACAGTAGATGGACAGCGAGATGTTTTGTATCAGCAGAACCAGAATGGGGACATTTGCAGTTATTGAACACACTGTAGATCCCCTCAAAAGTGTTCAGGCAGCTTATGGTCAGAATATCATTTGCTGGGGATGTGCATGTTTAACAGTCTATTTCTAAAACCAGGAAAGTTACTCAGACTTATACCTCTATTTGTTTATATGTATACTTGTTTTAAGTAACTGACAAAAAGACAAATAGAGTTGTTATGACTTTTTCTAATGCTGTTGTAAAAACAACTGCCCTGGTTTGTATTACAGCAGCATGCAGCTAAACTGCTGGGAGGAAACATTTTAGAATTAGTGAGATCAGGTGGGCAAGTTGTAAGGTGAATGCAACCATGCACAATTTAATATGCATCCCTTACTGTAGCAACCCAGAAACACAGGAGCCAAGTCCCAGCAGTTACATGAAAATTCAGCACTTTACAGATCTTAGTCAAAATGGCTAAAGCCACAACCCCCAATAACAGTTGCCCATTTTCTAAGCGCAATAAGACCCCCCAGTGTGGGCGGTATTGGTAAATACCAGACCTTCTAGGGGCTATAAGGAAGGACCTCGGCCTGTGAGGTCTGGCCTCATTACACCCTTCGGCGGTGCAGTATTGCCCAATACTACCCACCTGTCTTATTGCTTACCTAGCCTACTTACTATACACCTAAATAAACCACATGAGCTAAACATTAAGTGAAAACATAAATATCAGAGAGAAAACATGGAGGGAAAGAGGAATACAAGTCAATAATGGGGAAGATGCTAACAAAATGTGAATCACTCTTTGGGGCTTCTTATGACCCTTGAAGTGAAATTACAAATCTGACAATACAATACTTGTGTCGGGGAGGGGTTACTGCCAAACGAGTGATCACCTGATGTCAAAATCCTGTTAATTCACCAATACGGAAAAAAATGTGTCTCTGGTATGTGATTTACCTAACAGAAAATAATTTGCGTATTTATTTTCTGCGCTACAACACAGCACAGACGAAACCCGTGACTTTCAGCCTTAGCCAGAACAATATTAAATACAATATTTACCACTGCCAGCAGTAGGTACAGGCTGATATGGCTATTAGCGGTAACACTGTTTAAAATATTATTGCATAAACTACTGGATGGCAGAGTTTATCTTGAACGCTACTCCGTGACGTCATTTGCCTGCTCAGCTTGGGATCTCATAGCACATAACACCACGAAACAGACTATACTGTCGTGGAAAACCTCAATCAAATCACACATTAACGATTCAGATGGACCCATCTTGACATTAAAATAAATTCAATGCACTGCCATTATGTAAAAAAAGGGCTCTACTGCCGAAGCCGTGAGAATAAAATGGCAGTCAGTGTCACTGTTGACAAAGTTAAAAATTATGTCAATCTTTTGAAATGGCCCTCTTCTCCAGAACAGCAATTTTGTACGAGGCTAATAAAATTATTAAAAAGATGAATGACATACTTTAGAAAACAGATGCAAGTTATTACAAACGTGTTAAGAGTCCATCAACCATCTTATGTTCTACAACAGTGCGTTATGATGACGGTGTTATAAACAGTATCTGTTTACAATCCAACAAATGAATATCGTACCTACTTACCTTAACTTTCTTGTACAACTGTCTCAAATTTAAAAAAAAAAAAGAAACGGATTCCTTAACGCTGAAATAGCTACAGTACAGCGTATATCTTCCTCAATCCAGCTATGTGTAAACTCGTTTATGGTTTCTGTTCATCAAAACTGTCCTGGGCCAGTACATTTTAAATTTAAACTCGGCAATACCACCAATCATAAAGCGCGAACAGGATTCACAAGGCAGGCTATGATACAAATTTGGCCAATCACGAAATAGGTGAGCCTCTACGTAATGAAACATACGTCTTATGATTGACTTACAAATACACCAATCATGGACTCACCGCTGCGCCCTAGGCGCATTGCAACTTGTTTTACAATAAATCGTCTAGGTACTGGTCCCGTTTGGCAGGGCTGGTGTTTTGAAACTGTGATGTATCGTTACGGGTTATATGTTTTAAAAAAACACATTAGCCGGAGATATTTCGCAAGCTGCAATTTGCTACTTAAATTGTATTTTGTAAAACCAAAGATCCTTAAAAATAAAATACGTGCAGACCGTGGTTTTCCAGTCATTAATTACTTCCCTTCACGAATATTAAACACAGGAAACGTGTATATGTGTTTAATAGTATTAAACAGTATTATGTTGTTTAATGACATACAATTGACTCACACAGACCTAAAAAAGGGCGATACCTGTACATGAATTCAGAACTGGGTATGTTCAGTCCAGTGTGTATTTAACATCATACTTTTCAATTGTGGATAAATCTTTCACACAGTATGGCCATGGCGGACAAAACCTTAATGAGTTTCTTTCGGCCTCTGGCTGTTTGTTCCATGGGTGTTGATTTGCAGAACTGTCAAATTTCCAACAATTAGGCTACCAATGAATTAATAAACCTACTTTTGACGCCTGTAACTTAGATTATGGTCAGGGATGATTGAACACTTGAATGCTAGGCTCATCCTTTGGTGAAACAAAAATCTACGGCAAATCTATATTGAGTCGACACTTCAATTGTGGTTTTAATCCAAAACTACATTATTACAGAATCTACATTAATCCAGAATCTAAAATATAACTGCAAAAAAGTTCTATATTAGAGACTTGTTAAACTAAACAGTTAATACATTTTATACACAGTCAATATGTTTAATTCCTAAATATAGTAATGCTCATGTAACATGGCACTTTTTTTTAAATGTTGTTTACTCCGCTTTTTTAATTCTTAAATTACAACAAACAAGCGCGCGAACTTGTCGCAACAGGACAAACAGAAACCGAAAGCTTTTATTCCCATTGATCTGGGACTTGTAGTCTTTTTTGTCGTGACATTGAAAGTGTATGACGGTGAACGACAAAATAAAAAAACTACAACCTCCACCATTCAAAGAAGGGTAAGGACAGCCATTGGCCAACCACACATTGGACGCTCTATATCAACTAGACACGGGTAAGTATATTTTATAAAATTAAATAATTTAAAACATTTTCTCCTAATTAAATATAATTAACAGTTTTTACTCGGTACTCTATTTGCTGTGGCGTGTGGAATATATATATATATATATATATATATATATATATATATATATATATATATATATATATTTCCCAATGGATTCTACCTATTAAATAAAATAATAACTCCCCCTTTACCAAACAGGGCTATGGTACTGTCCACGCCCCGCTGTTTCCTTGGCGCGTTGTATTAAAATGATTTGTCTTGAGTTGGAGGGATTTTTTTTTTTGTTCATTGTCTTGAACTGATCTGTGTGGGTGCTTCTGTTTTAGTCTGCGCTCTGTTGATCGATATGTCTTTCAGGCACAATTCAAGCCCCTCCGAACAAGATGATGTCAGGTAATTATAACACAAAGCACGTTTAGCGATTTAATTATATATTTACATTTTACAGTGCGGTGCGGTAACTGAAAAAATAAAATGTAAATAAATATTTCGGTAGCCAGTTGTTGTGTGCGCTGCAGGGAATGTTGTGATTTTTAATACATCCTTAAAAACAATAACTAAAGAATTTGTAAGCTTGTTTATTTTGTTTTGTTAAAAAACTGGGCTGCCCTCTTTCTAAAAACAGCTTGAGCCCATTCATGGAAATACGAAACTCATTGTGGCAAATTGCTGAAAAATGACAGTTATAAAATAGGTTTTGGTTTATTAATTTTAACGCTTCAGAATGCTCTGGGGGTTTTAAGTTTTCAGTATATCCTGAACGAAAAATGGTATTGATTGTATTGTATAGACCCCAAAATAGTATAACTGGTGTCTGATTTTTGGCTGTGTTTGTGTTAAAGTTTGCAGAATTAACAAATGAGGATTGGTTGTGATATTTGTGTCGAAGTACGTGACTGATCATTAACCGGAGGGAGGGGGGAATCAAATACGTTAAATACTCACAGTTTCTCCTTTTAAAATAAATGCAAAGGCGTAAGACTGTACAGTACCACCCAGAGCAGTGGTGTTTACCACAAATTATTATACAAAATGGCCGCTGGCGCGAAGTCAAACGGGTTATTGGGGTGCAATCATTTCGGTAACAACATCGGAACCTTGGACCCGAACATTAATATCAATTCACACGTAATCGAATGACACTTTTTATTTGTTAGGTACTGTTGGGAACACCGAACCAAAACAAAGTCGTATATGCCAATGACATTATTAGGGAAATACATGTTCAAATAATACGTGCTCGAGGTTTATTATACATACAGTATGCTACGGAACACGCATCTGGTAATACCACATGACTTATTTAATAATTTATGGGTGAACTTAACAATACATTGTATGACAGGAGTCGGCAGGGCAGGAAGCGCGGAGCAGACGGGAAGCTGAGACAACACGGAGATACCGAATCCACTGTGTTTGATGATGAAGAGCTCGAGAAGCACAGGCGCAGATACTCAGACAACAGACCATCTAGGTAAGAGAACCTGAGATGGCATGTGCTGAATGACCCAGTGTTGTAATTTGGATAAAAAATAAACTGGAACTACAAATATTTGTATAGTAGTGTACACGCTTTCTTTCTAAACGGCTGGCAAAGCTTATTAAGAAAGTACAATATTCATCTTTATTTTAATGTGCCAGAGTTCCCTGTTCTAGTGATGGTTAGCTTTGTTTAATGAAATATATCTATGTATCAGTTACTACTGGATATGTATCTATTACTTAAATGTCAATTCAAAAGTGACTTGCGTGATGGTCAACATGCAATTTACACCATATGGATAGGCATTTATCAATGTGTTTTATTGCTGCCTTTTCTTCTCTAGTTTTACAACCCCTGAGGGAGATGGACCCACTAGCAGGTGTGTAGACTGGGGCAGTGCCGTGGAACAGGAAGAATTACGAACAAACGTCAGGAGAGATATGCAAAGGTTAGTCATGCAAATCCCACACGTATTTATCCAGGAGTCAGGTGCAACTAAAGCCTTGTGCACAAGGGTGTTCTGGCAAAGCACAAATTAAAGTTAACAGGTGGGAACAGGTTCATGTTATTTGGCTGACCAAGCTAAACCTTTACATACAACACAGAATTAGAAGTTTAAAAGATTTTGTCATCCCTCTCCCCCTCCCTTAAGCCGCTTTGTAGATTACACAGCACTGACCCCTTAAATCTACCTTTTACTGTTTGTACAGGTGAAATGTTTTTGGTCAGATTACCCCTCCCTCTTCTCGCTTTGTTGCAAGTTTTAACTTTTGTGAAAAACAAATGCTATACCTTGGCAGGTAGCACTGCAATAACTACATAGTTTATACAATAACTACACCAGTTTATTTTTTATTAAACAAACTGATTATCTGATTTTCCTGGAATGTGTTGATTTATTACTTTCATACCCTCATGCTTGCAGGTACAGGAGAAGAATCTTGGTTAATGACTTTAACGAAAGAGAATGGACAACCTCCTCGGGAAGGTATAAAATATAAAACATTAACATGATAATTACATTTATTCAATACGTATTGAAACTGACAGGAGCTCAGGCAATGTAAAAGCTCTCCCCATCCACTCGCTGTTTGTGATCATGAGATATTACTTGTCTGCTGTGTCATCCTGTTGTGGGGATGGGAGGATGTACT
Source organism: Acipenser oxyrinchus oxyrinchus (assembly GCA_030684275.1). Lineage (NCBI taxonomy): Eukaryota > Metazoa > Chordata > Actinopteri > Acipenseriformes > Acipenseridae > Acipenser > Acipenser oxyrinchus. The sequence goes on along the minus strand of CM060248.1, from coordinate 90,223,987 downwards.
TTTACTACATTATCAGGTGGTATTAATCACTAGCATGGGAAAGGTGGGGGGCATGGAGAATCTCATCGCTTGTCTTTAAATCGCAGTGTTGGAGATTTACTTTGGCTGCTGCATTTTTTTCGCCTTTCCTTTCTGTTTTGACAAGTTCCCAAGTTTTCTTTTCATTTCCTGATTGTTGAATCTTGTAATTTTATAAAATGCTTAACAGAATACCACACAGTATCTGTTAACTGTGGGTATTTGAAGCCTGTTGTGCTAGAATGCTAGCATTAGTCGTTAGTGTTGTGTGCACTGGTGAAGACTAGCACCATAGCTGTTCTATACTGTGCAAAATATAGGCACCAGCATAAAGTTAAACAATTTTGGACGCCGATGTTTAGGGTGTCTGATCGTTTCTTTCGCTGTTGTCTGAAGATATGTTGACGCCCTGCATGCCCTAAAGAAATAAATCCAAATACTGCAGTTGTTAAATTGATTTAGTTTTTTGCTTGGCTTGAATTAATACACACAGTTTAAATATGATTCATTGTGAATTTGCTTACTTTTTTAATGTGGTATTTTTCTTAGTTCCGATTCTAGAGATTCACCTGTACCTACTGAACTGGAAACGGATGAAGGAGTCCTTATGAGAAGACAGAAGCAAATAAACTATGGGAAAAATACTATTGCTTATGATCGCTACATCAAGGATGTTCCAAAGTAAGTACATGTAAACTATAGTAAATCTTGCTGTACACTTTTTTTTTTTTTTTTTTATAAACAAAAACATGAAGCATGTTTACATATTATGTACTGAAGGTGTTTACAAGGCGAGACTGTCAAAGCTTTTAAAAACTTCAATTTTAAACAAGTAAAACCTTTTTTTGTTTTTCTTCTCTCTATAGACCTCTTCGTCAGGCAGACGTTCACCCTAGGACACCCAATAAATTTAAAAAATACAGCCGGAGGTCTTGGGACCAGCAGATACGAATCTGGAGGGTTGCTCTACATGCTTGGGATCCACCAGCAGAGGAAGGCAGTGACTTGCAAGCAATGTAGGTTTACATACATAATTTGAGGCATTGAAGAGCAAGATCAGTACCTGTCTGGGAGAGATTTGAGTAATAAATTTAAGGTTTTGGTTCTTAATACACATATAATTCCACTTACTAACTGTAAAAAGATTTAATATTAAATCTGTCATCTATGTTGTCCATGCACCATCAATAATAAGTTATTTTTAAATTCTGTTAGTCAAGAGATTGATCTGGAGGACATCATGGAAGTTGAGTCTGGGGACAGCAGTTCAACAGAATCGGGGACAAGTTCCCAGTGTGTGAATGTGGGCAAAACTCCTGCAACAACACCAGAGGTAAGTTAATTACAGGAAAATACTTTCCAGACCACGTTGTATTAATCCCCCTGCTGTAATGTAGCTACAAAGGGAGGTGTATTCTCACAAACTTATTTCAATTAATCAATCTTTATTTTGTATGTAGCTCCTTTCACGATAGATTGCTGCATAGTGCTTTACAAGTATAAAACATTAATAAATATTACTAAAAGTAACAATAAGAAGTAAAATGAACAGAATACAACAAGCAAGAAAGGGTATGAAAACATTAAGATATGTAAAATAGGTTATAAAAACGTGTTTTTAATCTAGTTTTAAAAGCAACAGTAGTGGGAGCTTTCCTTACAGGGCTAGGCAGGTCATTCCATAATTGAGGGGCTTTATAACGGAATGCTCTGCCATCTGTTTTTTCTGAATTTTGGTAATAGTAAGTTACTTGGTATCCTGTGATCGAAGTGAGCATCTAGGAACATATGAGGTTAAAAGATAATTTAAGTAAGATGGGGCAAGGACATTTAAAAACCTTATAGGTTAAAAGCAGCCCTTAACCCTTTCCGGTCCATTGTCGGACTGGGTCCGACATTGCAATTATTCCTCATAGGTCCTTTGTCGGACTGGGTCCGACATCATTCTAGCAATGCAAAAAACGGGTTTCTAGTCGTTTTTTCTCCGGAAAAAGCCGAGAAAACCATTCAATTGCCGAATGGGAGCGACAGGAGCCGAGACAAGTCGAAAAAAAAAAAAAAAAAAAGGCGATCTCATGAATAGTCATAGTACCCCATTGGCATCAGATGGGGCGGTCGATGGAAACAAGCTGGGAGTATAGTATCAGCGCACAGAGACTATCACGGACATTTGCAGAGCTTTTTGAGATGTTATAGCAATAAAATAATGACTTGGATTGCATTATTGAGGAGTTTGGTGATAAAACGAGTCATCAGGAGATGATTGATCGGTATGTACGACTATTATTATTATTATTTTTATTTGGTAGCATATGTGAAAGCGATAGCAAACAAAGGGTGGGCGGGCTGGAGATCCCTAGTGAGTGCTTTGTTGATATGCAGGGCCATTTAAACCCGTTTGACTGTGAAAAAAATACTTTTAAACAGCGCCTAAAATTAACTGGCGTGTGAAAATTAATTAGACCTGGCGAGCCTGACGCAGAATTAATAAATGGACCGCAAAGGGTTAAAATCTATCCTAAACTGGACAGGAAGCCAGTGCAAAGATACTAGCACAGGGGTAATGTGTTCTTGTCTCCTAGGCCCAGTTAAAACTAGCAGCATTTTGTACAAGTTGCAGATGAGGTATTCAAAATATTTGCAGCAGAGGTGTCAGCCTGTTTGACAGAGAGATATAATTTGGTATTGTCAGCATAACAATGAAAATGAACTCCACCTCTATGAATAATGTTGCCCAAAGGTACCATATACAGTAGTCTCCGGCTCAGAACACCCCTCGGGAAACAAGCGACGTGTTCTTTAAGACGGAGTTGACCACCAAACACCATTATGAATCAAATAAATAAATATGTATTACTTGTCATGATGCACGTGCATCAGCATATGAAATAAACAGAAAAAGTAAAAGAAAAGCAATAGGCAAGTGTATGTTAATAAACTATAATAATAAAGTAACAAACTAACGTTAATAAACAAACTGCCAAACTAAATTAATACATCGCCCCTACACAGCAGCAGCTCTATATTAATTCTGAATGGCTGTACAGGAGCAATATTCAAGACATGCGCAAAATTATTTAACAGAATGGTGAAACAACTCTCCAGAATGTAAAACACCAAATTTCTTTTGACAATCCAAGGCAATATTTGGTTGAATAATTTACCACTGTTGATGAAAATCCCAGTATTTTAAGTAACAGCCATGATGACTTTGTTTAACACTCATAGCATTATACTAGTTTTTCCAGAAATTGTATACAACTTGTTATATTTTAGAAACTGCTCATCATTAATAAAGTATTGATTTGTATAGAATGGCAGCTGCAGAAACACTAATGGTATGTTGCAAAAACTGTGTTGATTTTCTTTCTTCCTTTGACTAAGCTATTTCTCCAGTGGAAAATGTGCACCACATTTTACCACAGAGGTTAACAAATACAAAAAACAGAAATGGGTGTGCAGTGGAGCATGGCTGTGTATAGCTGGACATGTGTTTCTCTTTTTTTTCTTTCTTCCTATTATTGACGGTCTTTTGTGTCCTCTTTGATTTTTAGGATTCTTGTAGTGGCACTCCAAACAAGATGATGAGGCGCATGGATGCTCAAATGGAAGCAGGGTTTGACTTGGAGTCGTGCTTGGCTGAAGCGCGTGACAACAGCTGGCTTGCTGCTTCATAATGTGCTGATCCAGGAGAGATTTTATTGGAAAAGATCCATTGTAGCTTAACTTCTTAAAGACCTTTGGCTATGGGGGTTGGATTGGGAATGGGGTTAAAATTACAGTACAAATTTTAATTTCATTTATTTCTAGAATAAATGTTTAAGTCAAAGACATCAGGATTTTATTTTTTAAAACTTAAATTATAAAGACTGGAAATTTAAAGTCTGCAGTGTGAGTCTTCGGGCTGTATTTTAATACCAGCAGGGCTGATGAAAGCCAGTTAAGCCAACACTCAAACTTGTGCTTTATTTAATAGTGTTGGCCATTTATGTTGAAAATTATTTTTGTAATACATATGATTCTTTTGATATGATGCTTTTTGTCTGACTTTAATGGCATTATTAAAAAATGCAGTCCTTTGTTTTCCAAAGTTCTACAGAATCTAATGTTGTATAAAGTTATAAATTATGCATATTTTGATAGACGGAGCAGCTGGTTTCACTAGTCTTGTACTAACTTGCTAGGTAGTCCATGACAAGTGCTAATCTGGGTTGTGAAACCAGCTGAAAGTGTGAGGGAACAAGTCAAGATCTGTGATCTTAACAGATGACACTTCAAATGCTTTCCTCTTGCCATTTCAAAAAAACAAAGCTATATGTTTCAGATTCTAGATCTATGTGGATTGAGTTCTGGAAATCTGTAAACTCAAATTAATCTTAAATGCAGCAAGTGTTCCATACAGCCATTGGAGGGAGGAGGGGACATTTTTGCATAATCTTCCTTGGTTATTTGGTGTGTATTGTTTTGATGCTGTTATCTGTATATAGTATACACTTTTATACATGCATGTTTAGAGTTGTAAACATGTCAAACATAATTTGTGGAATGCCTTTGTTTTGTTTGTTTGGACCCTAACAAAAAAAAACAAACAAAAAAAAAGTAATGTGCACGGATTCAATTTCTGTATTAATACGTTTTGTATTTTTTTTTTTTTCTCATGCCCTTTTTATTTTCAGAAATGACGATTGATTGCTGCCTGCATATGGTCCAGCTTGTCAAAATAATGTCCTGTTTCTACAGCATGAATGTTCCCCGACCCCCTCCTGTGTTTCTCCCTTCCATATTATACAAGCAGTACACATTAACAGACATTCAGAATGTGTGTTAATATGTACTGTTCCCGTTTATCAAAACAAAAAACAAAGACAAGTATTTTGTGGTGGGAGGCAGAATAAAAGACTTGTCTGTTTACACTGCTGGCAGCACCTTATTGCTGTCTTGGCTGATTTATTACTTGTTTTTTTAAATCATTATTAGATGATTAGTATCTGAATACTTGGAAGTTTTTAGCAACTGTCTTATTTTTTTGTTAGTTCTTTTGGAAAAATGTCATGTGTACAAGTGTATATAATGTGTTTTTGTTCAACAAGCACAGCTCAATTTTATTGTAAATGTTTGAAATAGTGTAGAGTGCTCTGATATTTTGAACAAGTGAGTGACTGCATATCATTTCAGAATATTCCTGTTTCATGTTTTTTTGTTTATTTTTCTGACAAATAGCTGTAACAATACAATAAATAAGTATATCAAATGTATCTGCTGTAATCAAATGCAATCTACGTAAAATGTGGCATTAAATGCAGACCTGCTTTATTATCCCTAAAGGGACAAAGGGAATGTGGTGTAGGTAAATGTTTGTACAGTTGTGATCCTTTTGACGCTTGTTATGGACATACAGTAGGACTTATAACAGTTGTTCATGGTCTCTAATTGGTTAAGGCTTCAGAATTGTTTGCATGGACACTTGGGCAAGAAATTATTCTACATACTGTGAATTAGGGCTGGCAGTTAAGCCTCTAAATAGCAATCGATTAATTGGGCACACAAAATCGAATAAATATCGATGATTGTACCGCCCACATACATTTTCGCTCCATTCCTGTCCCCACGACTTGATTATTTTAATATAATTTCTGTTGTAAGTAAAAGTTTGTGCACAACAATTAAATGCGAGGGGTATTTGCGCCTTGGTAGCGTTAGGAGAAGTTTAACATACTACAGGAGTGTTACTAAAATATTTATTCCCGACACATTACAGTACTTTGGAATGTAATCTATATAAACTAGACACGAGTTTATGAAAACCTTTTTTTTTTTTCTCTATTCAATGACAGCTGCAGCATCACACATTGCATCTTGTTTATGCTGTACCACCTAACCTTCACTATCTGTGAAACACAATGCGGAAATCCCTGCCTAAAACCATCATCATCATCATTATAATAACACAAAGAAATTGATTTACGTACCATAACACCCGCTATAGGTCAAGCTGATCCTTACTCCAAAATTGCATTTTACATCAATGATTTTTTTTTTTTTATTTTAACTTTGGCCCTGTCCACACTACATAACCGATCTAACTGAAACCGCTCTGGCCCTGTCCACACTACATAACCGATCTCGAGAACCGTACTCGAAACCGCTCTAATTAATCCAGCTCAAAGCGTCCACACTGAAGTACCGTTTCATGTTTAGCCAGGCTTAATGCGTCCACACACCATTAGAATAGTTAAGTTTCAATTCCCAGCAGCGCAACGAACCGTGGAAATTAATACGATAGTATCTCTCCATGCACTGTATTTTATTTTAAAATAATGTGTTATGCCCCATATTAACAGAGGTCCATATTGCATAAATGAAGTATTGTGGAAAAAGTAAATCCGAACACACACACATACACACATAGTAGGGCTTGAAGTTTTCAGGTTTTATTTTTAATCAGGTGAAGTCCCTTTAAACAAATTGAGCTGATTCTGTTTTAAAATTAAACTCAGAAAGAAGCTGTTAATGACAAAACAATCATTGTTTTTACCTTCATATCTTGCCTGAGCCTAATTCTGGTCCTCTTGATTTTATTTCATACAGAGCTGATAAATTACGTAATTTGTTCATCCCCGATCGTACTTTTAACTTGCATTTCATTTTTGCAGTCGCCTAATTTAACGTTGTGTTTTTGTTATTTTCTCCACTAGTTTAACAGAGATGTCCTGACAGATTTTTTAAAGCATAAAAATGAATACCTAGTGCGGAGTGTACACTGATAGCAAGTCCTTCATGCGCCTGCTCTGAGTATTTCGCTAAACATAGCACAAAGCATTTTGGGATATTGGAGGATACATAAAAAAATTTAGTTTGATACTATTAGAGTCCACAATTGTGATAACCCGCACTATCTGATGCGATCTAATTAGAACCGGACTCGAGACTACCTCCTGAGGTGGACTCGAGTCCGGTTTTAAATGCTGCGTAGTGTGGACGAAACCCGTATTTAGCACTTTTAAGCCGGCTTAAATGCAACTAATACGGTTTAAAGGCATAGTGTGGACAGGGCCGTTATTGAATATTGTTAAATATTCTTTACATAACAGTTCATTTTGAAACTCCAAAGAAGCACAAACTATATACAGTCAGTTTTCTTCAATGTGCACAATTTATTTATAGGCTGTTTACCAGGAATACAAGCCTGTCGTCCTGTTCTGGATTCAAGGCGGCGTGCTTTTTTTTTGTTTGTTTGTTTACGTCAAACACACAGAAGGGTGTACTTACAAAGCATTTTCAAAACTGATTCGCTGGTAGAATGGAAACCGCAAATCAGATGCTAGTTAAGACGTGCAGGAAAAGAAGATCACGCCCACTGCTTGTCTGGCAGAAATACTATAAATAGCAAGGCAGGGCGTTCGGTGCAGTTTCGTTGATAAATAATGTTATTAACTGTGCGCGTTACAAAAATGTAATTATTGAATCGATTATCCAGTATTTATATCGATGTACACTGCTGTGCAAAAGTCTTAGACATGTTGCATTTTCTACTCTGGTGCATTATGAGCATCAACAATTTACTCAAAGCCTCCACTAGTGTTATCTACTATTATAACAACCTTGACTTGAATAAAGAAGGAAAAAAAAACAATGAGTTAAATAGTTCACATCACTCAATTTCAAGGTGTGGTATCCAAAGTGTAATCAACAAGTACAGAGAAACATCTGTAATTGACAAACCTAGGACTGGAAGACCCAAAAATCTGTCTAACAAGGATGAGCAATACTATTGTAGATAATATCCTTAAGGAATAGAAAGAAGACAAGTGTTGAATTGACAAAAGAACTGGCAGAAGGCACAGGTGTCCTCCATCAAATCAACAGTACGAAGGTCACTCTTGAAATCAGGACTTAAAGGGTGTGTTGCAGTAAGAATATCTCTGTTAAGAAAGGGGAACAAGACTAAAAGGCTAAAATATGCACAAGAACACAGAAATTGGACTATGGAACACTGGTCAAAGGTGCTTTGGACTGTTGATGGATTATCCAAGTTACTTGGTGAAGTTGTTAAATAGAGTGAAACAAGACTGATTGTCCATGGAATGTACGGAATATAAGATTAGCTGTCTTTGTGAATAGCTAAGAATCCATACTAGTCACTGGAACTGTGTACGAAAAAGCAGGAAATGATAATTAGCTGTGACCCATCTTGTTGCAGAAGCAGGAAAGTCTTGGAAGTATGAAGCGGACTTTAAACTTGTTGGGGGTTCAAGCCATTATTTTACTAGAGAAATACATTAACACAGTTCTTAATGTTTTAGCTTTTGAAAAGCCTGTTGATGTGTCTTCGGAGTCGACAGAAGACACCTTCAGAGGAACTGAAATATTTAATTACATTGAGTCTAATACCAGCATGAAACACACATATTATGAACTGCAGAAATCTTCTGAGAGTCAGGGAGGTATTGAATCAGAACTGCTGTTGCTCAGACAGAAAACCATTGTTTCCATGAACAAAAGGAAAGGGGACTTTAAACCCTTCCCTGTTGTAAGGGTTCTGAGGATTTTATCGAAACAAAGGGGGCAATTGGCAGCTAATACATTATGTCACTGGGTCATTAATCAACAGTTTTCTTTCCAATGTGGACCGGAGTAATTGTAAGTGCCTGGTTTGGGAGAATGTGAACGTGCCTTTTCTTCAAAATGCATCAACATCCTGGCCTGTCCAGACCAAAACCTGGAGAGGGTCAGCAAAGCTTTTGCACTGGAGCTCAAACACATCCCTTGTTAGAGATTTTAAAAGGACAAAGAGTTCACGGATAAAGTCCTTGATGCGTTGGTCTCTTCTACAGAAACTCTGAGCCATGTTCTAAACAGGCAAAAACCTGATAAACCTCAACAGCATGTAGATTGTAAACCTGAAAAATCCCCGGAAAGCCAAATCCAGAAGGCAGTAAGTGATATGGGTAAAGATCTAGAATTTGGCAGAGAAGGAGAGATACCAAGTGCTAAAAACACGACGGCACACAAATCAGTTCAGTGGCAAGACTCCACGAATTTGGAAATCAAAGGAGCTTTTTTCCCAATATAGAACTATGCTATGGAATGATTTTGGTGCAGCTCTTGAATCTCTTTTATCAGCACAAATGGATAGGTATTCTTGGAAGCTTGAACAGTGCAAAGACCAACTAGAATTTCTTGTGAAAGAATTGCGCAGTGGATGCAGGAAAGGTACGTACAAAAAAAAGGAAATAATATATTAAAATACTGATGAAGCGCTAAAACTGTGGTCTTTAGTTGCAGGCTAATATGTAAGCTCGATATATGTATTTCAGCACTGATGTCCAAGGAGTGTGATGAATAAGAAGAGACCTTTTGGCTGCTTTTCATAATCAAGGTAATTTTAGTATCAGCAAAAAATACTTTATACTGTAGAGGGCAGCATTGTAACAGTTATGATTCAGCTTTCTGGATCATGAAGACGGCTATTTTTCATAAAAGATGAGCATGTGTAACTTCTGGAATTTCATTTTTTTTCACACAAACTTTGTTTTGTGTGTTAGTGAATTAGTCAGTTTGGTTTGATTAAAGAATACTGAGTCTGTTTAATAATTCTGCATACAAATACAGTATAATCATTAAACAGAAGCCACAAGATCATGGCTAACTTATAAAATACAGGTACAAATGTTGCACTGTATACTATATTTGTGCTGTTTTTAAACTATTCTCTTTCTCCCTTGTTTTATAAAGTGTTGTGCAAGGTATTGGGGACAGGACTTAAAGACAAATGCCTTTCAGACCCAGAGAAGGAGGGGAACCTGTGTAAAAACCAGGACAAGAGAGCTGCTTCAGCAACTGTTCCACCCTGGATTCTGATGCAAGCAGAAACAAAGGTAGCGTGCCTATGAATGTATTGTTGTTTTAAAGCCCTCAGGAGTTTCTTTTTTTTGTCAGGTGCCTTTGCTTTAACCCCTTCTTCCTTATTCAGTAACTTGATATCACCAGGTTTTTTATATGAAAGGAGAAAAATGCCTATTGAAGTTACAAAACTTGGAATTTAATCCAGTGACCCTTTGGTATTAAAGTATTCTTAAGTTGGTTATTTATATTTTTGTAACATTAAAAGGTAATTTTACTGTTCATCAGAAAAACATATTGTAATGACAAATAATACATGGATTTAGAAATTTCTCCCATGTTGTTGTTTTGTCAGAATATAGATTGTTAATATCAGATTTTTATTTTTATTTTTTGTGAAACCGGGTCGTCTGGCACTGAGGGTGTATGTTGTTTTTTACGATAGACAAAAACAGACCACTTTGCAATTCACACCACAGGACTGCATGAATCTGTAATACATTATAGCAATCTTTGCCAGGAGCCCACAATGACTACACATATTATTTGTTTATTTAGCAGACGCCTTTATCCAAGGCAATTTACAGAGACTAGGGTGTGTGAACTATGCATCAGCTGCAGAGTCACTTACGTCTCACCCAAAAGACGGAGCACAAGGAGGTTAAGTGACTTGCTCAAGGTCACACAATGAGTCAGTGGCTGAGGTGGGATTTGAACTGGGGACCTCCTGGTTACAAGCCCTTTTCTTTAACCACTGGACCACACAGCCTTCTGTAGCTATGTGCAGACATTTCCCTTCATTTTCATTGCTCTGAATTTGCATAGTAAACTAAAATACTTATACTAATATAATACAGAAACTTGATCTACAAGTTTAGCTCTATTTAGTTGACGTTTTTTTTTCTGTTTTCATACTGCACAGCTTGTAAAATGTAAAATGGTTTTGGTTTTGCTCCTTAAGAAAGCCGACACGTTTTAACTTTCTTCTTCTGGTCCAGACAAATGAAATGTGTTTTTAGACTTGTCTTGTGAAGTATTTAGGTTGTCACTAATTCTTCACAGAGTAAACCCTCGCTGACAGGTAGAGATCATAAAGGAAGGTAGTGCTTCAGGATTTAAGTAAAGTTACCCTGCAGAGAGGTCTGAGATATTTATAAACTGTGTGGGTTAGAACTTGGACTTTGGTGCTAAGATAGGTGAATCTGTCAAACCCATTTGTGCTCAGCTGCAACATGGCAACAGCAATTAGAAATCTCAGACTGTCTTAGCCTAGATTCAATCACTTTGAAAAGGCACATTAATATTTTAACTGAAATGAGATAAATACCAATTGGAGTTACAAAACTGGAAAAATGTAAACAAATAATTTAATTCAGTGGTTCTTAGGTTCTTAAATGTATCTATTTATTTATTTATTTGTATTTATTTCTGGCTTTGTAATATTAAATAGTGTTTTGTCATTGGAGTAAACGGCACTCTAAATCATCTGAATCATTCAATCATTATTACACAATTAATGAAATTAAGAATGTATATGATTTTAAAAATACCCAAATTACTACTGCTGATATTAAAAATACAACTGTTGATTTCAAAAATATACAGTGCCTATAGAAAGTCTACACCCCCTTTAACTTTTGTCACATTTTGTTGTGTCAGTGCCTCAGAGTTTCATGCATTTAAATGAGGATTTTTTTCCACTTATCTACAAACCATACTCCACACTGTTAAGGGGAAAAAAGGTTTTATTGAGAAAAAAGTTATATATTAAAAATACAAAACTAAAAGATCATAATTGGATAGGTTTCCACCCCCCTGAGTTAATACTTGATGGAAGCACCTTTGGCAGCAATTACACCTGTGAGTCTGTTGGGATAGGTCTCTACCAATTTTGCACACCTAGATTTGGCAATATTTGACCATTCTTCTTTACAGAACTGTTTAAGCTCTGTCAAGTTCCTTGGGGAGCATTGATGGACAGCAATCTTCAAGTCATGCCACAAATTTTCGATTGGATTTAGGTTGGGGCTCTGACTGGGCCACTCAAGGACATTTACCTTTTTGTTCCTTAGCCACTCCAGTGTAGCTTTGGCTGTGTGCTTTGGGTCGTTGTCATGCTGAAAGTTGAACTTCCATCCCAGTTTAAGCTTTCTTGCAGAGGGCAACAGGTTTTCCTCAAGGACTTCTCTGTACTTTGCTTCATTCATTTTCCCTTCTGTCCTGAGAAGTGCCCCAGTCACTGCCGATGAGAAACATCCCTATAACATGATGCTGCCACCACCATGCTTTACAGTGGGGATGTTGTTCTTTGGGTGCTGTGTTTGGTTTGCGCCAAACATAACGCTTTGCATTTAGACCAAAAAGTTCCATTTTAGTTTTGTCAGACCACAAAACTTTTTGCCACATGGCTACAGAATCCGAGTGTTTTTTTTTGCATACTTGAAAAGGGATTCAAGGTGGGCTTTCTTGAGTAATGGCTTCCTTCTTGCCACCCTACCATACAGGCCAGATTTGTGGAGTGCTTGGGATATTGTTGTCACATGCACACTTTGACCAGTCTTGGCCATAAAAGACTGTAGCTCTTGCAAAGTTGCCATTGGCCTCTTGGTAGCCTCTCTGATCAGTCTTGCTCGTCATCCAGTTTGGAGGGATGGCCTGATCTAGGCAGGGTCTTGGTGGTGCCATACACCTTCCACTTCTTAATAATCGTCTTGACTGTGCTCCAAGGGATATTCATAGATGCTCTTGCTTACTAAGATAAATAATGGTTTAAATGTGTGAGGGCTCTACAGTCACAGACAAAAGCATTGGCACCCTACACTTAATGTAAGATAATTCAAGAAAACATGTTAAATACAAGCATTTAGTGAACATTAGCCAAGAATTAATATGACAAAGACCAAATACACAATGCCTGGTAGTTTAACAAACAGTTGTTATCAAAATGTGTTCACTACAAAAGTATTGGCACATTAAAAGTTCTATAAATTTGTGTCAATCCCTTCTTGCTTATTTTGGGTGTTGTACCTCTCCCTTGTTTCAATACTTGCTGTTTCATGTTCTCATTCTTGCACTGTCTTGTGTGTTGGCGATGGTTGTGACTTTTGCTGTTATTGTTTTTTTCTGGTTTTGACTCGCTGTTTTCTGATCCTCATCTGTGGCTGGATGGCTTGCTGTGGGGAGGTGTGGTGACGTCACGGACCAGGAAGTACAGAAACCAAAACAGTGGATGGGCGGGTGAAGCTGAATGCTACGGCACTCAGCGTATTTATTAACCAAATAAACAAAACAAAAGATTTAAACAATCAACAAAACAAAAAGGCACAAGGGCCAAATGAATAAACAAATACTGTTTAGCAGTCTTTTTAATCTAGTTTTTCTCCTCGCTCTCTCCGCCTCCCCATTACACTCCTCTGTACACTCAACCCCGCAGCACGGACAGCTGCAGGTTCTTATACTCTGGCCGTGGGGTTAACTAGCTGTTAATTATCTTATTACCCCTCGGCCACAGTCTGCATGAGTTTAGTAAGGATGTGTGACTGTCAGCTAGTTAAATAATCAGTAGCTGATCAGCCACGCATCCTCACGAAGTTTTTAAAAATACAAAAAGAATAACAAAAGACGCAGCGCATTTATCTGCACCGCAAACAATACAAAAACAGTGCACAAATATATATAGGGGCGGGACACTCCGCCACATCATCTCACTACCACCTCTTTCATGCCTGTGTCTTTTATGTCAACAAGTTGGGGGCTGGTCCTTATTGTGTCCGTGTCTTTGGTGTGTGCTCTCTGTCCCTTGTCCTGTCTTAGTCTCTGGTCACTGTTGCAGCTATTTGTCTAGCTTAGGATTTATCTTGCTTGGTCACTGTACCGCTTGTCTCTGGTTTTGATTTCTCTTTGTATTTCATATTCGCTGCCCTTCTGCTGGTCACTGCTGATTCTGTCTTTGTATTTGGCTTGTCTGCTTACTTGCTCCTGCCTTCCTCTTTTTCAGTACTCCAGCGTGTGCTTCTGTTTATTATTAAGGTGCCCCTTGCAGGTGTTGCTCTTGGTCTCTGTGTTTTTTGTGCACTTATTCTTTCTGGTCTGGGTTATGTTTTTGCTGCTGGCTTGGTCTCTCTGTTGTCTTGCATTGTAGCTCTGTTGCCCTTGTCTTTGTACTTTGCACAAAATTGAACTAATTAAATATATATATTAATTGATTGAAAACCATTACACAGTAACTATGCTGCATTATAAAGTCAATAGCCAGAAAAAATAAGTCATTATTTCTAACATCTGTTAAAAAAGAACATTTTGGCAACACAGTAGATGATGTTCAAGACAAAGGAGTTGGATTCACGTTTAAGAAAAGCACTCGTAGCAAACTACAACAAAGGAAATGACTACAGAACATTATCAAAGAAATATGGAAATAAGAAATACCAAAATCTACAATCGGAGCAAAATCAAGAAGCATTATTATTTATTAGCAGACGCCCTTATCCAGGGCGACTTATAATTTATCACATTATTTTTACATACAATTGCCCATTTATACAGTTGGTTTTTACTGGAGCAATCTAGGTAAAGTACCTTGCTCAAGGGTACAGCAGCAGTGTCCCCACCTGGGATTGAACCCACAACCCTCTGGTCAAGAGTCCAGAGCCCTAACCACTACTCCACACTGCTGCCCCAAAGTACCACAGAACAAATTCAACTGAAACAATTGAAAGAAGTGGCCACAGTTACGTGTACAGCACGTAGGAGAATCTTCCGAGCAGCTAAACAAAATCCAAGATTAACAGCCGAGGACTTACAGAAAGATTTAGAAGCACCAGGCATAATAGTGCAGGAAAGAACTGTATGAAGGACACAGAACACAGAAGAGTTGTATGCAGGTAGACCTCACTGCAAAGCACTTTGAAAGAAAATTCAGGAAACAAACTGTCTAACATTTGCCAAGAAATATGAACAGGAATCTGAAGTATTCCTTATCACAATTTTCTGGAACAAAAATGGACCACAGTATGTTTGGAGAAAAAAAAACAAAAGCCTTCAATGAAGAAAGGTGAACATGGAGGTGGTTCGATCATGATATGGGACTGTTTTACCAGCTCAGGGACTGGAGACACTCTTGTGATTGAAAATCAAATGAATGTAGCCATGTATTGCATTGTATTCTACAAAGTACAATGATACCATCTGCTCGTAGGCTGATTGGCAGACGGTGCATCTTCCAACATGACCAAAGCATACGTGCTCTGGACTCTTGACTGGAGGGTCGTGGGTTGAATCCCAGGTGGGAGACACTGCTGCTGTACCCTTGAGCAAGGTACTTTACCTAGCTTGCTCCAGTAAAAACCCAACTGCATAAATGGGTAATTGTATGTAAAAATAATGTGAAATAAAAATAATTTAATTGTATGTAAAAATAATGTGATATCTTGTAACAATTGTAAGTCGCCCTGGATAAGGGCTTCTGCTAAGAAATAAATAATAATAATAATAATAATAATAATAATAATAATAATAATAATAATAATAATAATAATAATAATAATACGTATAAGTCAACTCTGGAATTGTTGAAGAAAATGAAGATGAAAGCCTTCACAATCACCAGCTCTCAATCCAACAGAAATGCTTTGGACTGATCCAAAAAAAAGGCTCTACCCAAGCATTGTATCCAATCTGTCTGAGCTGAAGGAAATATGCAAGACAGAATAGGCCCAGATTTCACCAAAAATATATAACAAACAGGTTAAGAATGATCATAAATGTAATAAAAGCCACAATAAAAGTAAAAGGAGAACACACAAAATACTAAAGCAGGGGTGCATGAATGAATTTAAAATAAATAAGTTTGTTTGTTTTTTTTATAAATATTATTTGTTAAATTACTAGAAATTGTGTTTTTAGGTTACTAAATGCTTGTCCTTAATCTGTTACCTTGAAGTATGATATAATAAGTCTAGTGAGCTAATTCTTTTGTCTGCCCATGCCAGGTATCCATTTGAGATATTAACTACAAATCAGGGTTTTGGTAGAACCAGAAACTTTTTAGGACACTTAAGTCACTGAGATATCCACACTAAGTTCTTACAGTTTACAGTTAAAATGTTTTCTTAATTATGAAGTGGTTGACTTCCTGGCATGTGCTAAACCTTAGCAGATACCAAGACCTCTTTTCAAAACTTTGTTGCCAGTATAAATATAAAAGTACCCTTAAGGCAAACTTGCAAATTGTTGGTGTGTAACTTGCAAGTGAATATAAACCGTCTGTGAGATATGCAAATGAAGACAAGGAGAATTATAACACAGGTGATGTATTTGAATATATCTTTACATTTTTATGGTTAGTGTGACCTTCCTGATTTATATGTTTTGGCTGTCTTACAGTCTAGCTATATAATTTGTATCTGAAATGTGTTGGAGCTGTCTTTTGTATTAGAATCAGGCTTTGCTGACAGTTGTGGCTTTTTGGTAGCTTTATTTGCTATCAGTTTAGTAAAAAGTTAAATTGTTGCTTTAGAGACTTGTTCACTCTGTTAAGCAGTCTAGCTTTTAAATACAAAACAATGTCGGATCACTTGTAATAAGCCCTTAATCCTTTTTGACTTGGTTGTCTGCCTGGAATCAAAAAACAGTAACATATCGATCTGACCAGTGTGCAGTTTTAAAAACGGATTCATTTTTACCAGAAGATGTTTCCAATGGTTAATGGGGTTAATAAACAGTGAATTTACTTATAAACGCATATAAAGTTTACTCCTCATATTTATTCTGATTTTATATGCAGTACTGCTCATTAACATACACAGAGATTTCAGTGATATTTATCCCATGTCATGGCTATAAATTCAAAATTAAAGACATTAGTAGATCACCATGAAGCATATCCACATATGCGCAATCTTAAAATGTAAGTCAATCTGGTAGAAAGAAGGTCATGCCAACATATAACCCCTTACACTGTTCCTGATACTCTCAGGAGAATATGCTAAAATATGTTCAGACAAATCTATTAAGGTGGCTTTCACTGTGCACTTGCATAATAATAGGTGTCTTTCTTACAACGGTTTTTGTTGATGAAATGCATTTGATGCTCAACTGGGTGTCTGTGGACAGTGCTGGCCTGCAGATCACATTTCCAGGACTCCTCCTCCACTGTCCTCTTAATACATTATGTTCTTCTGGAGCACCTTCAGCTGTGTCAGCTTTTAATTTTCACGCTCCAAAGTCTCTGTCTCAGTAACAGCTGAGACTGCAGAATTATTGGGAGGTGTCATTTAGCGCCAGCTGTGGTGATTCTTTTGTTAAGTGGATCCACATACTTGGGAAACTGATTCCATCCCAGAGCCTGTTTCACTTAGCACCCCAACCATGTGATCTGTGCTCAATTTGAGCAGAGATACCAACTGACTGACAATTCCTGTGCCTCATATAAAAGGGGAAATAACTAGTAGAAGAAAATAATACTCAGTAATTAATATCTGATTAATAGTTAATAGTTGTGCAATTGAAATGTGGAGATTACTGTTTCTATGGAAACCTACGAAACATAAACACAAGAGGCCTAGGTCAATAAGTGTTTACTCCAGTGCTGCTATTACACCAGCAAACTGGTCATGATAAGTCTTACAAAAAATTAAACAAAGGTGTGCACAGGGGTCTTTGAATCAATAAACTGTTTTGCAACATTACCAGTTTATTTTTCTAATTAGAAAAAATGGTTCAAACAAGTAAATGCTAAGTGAAATTGACTCACTATGTTGCCTATGTCATCTCTAGAGACTGTGGGTGGTTAAGAATCTTTAACCTAACTGTCCTCTGTTTTCTTTTAAATAGAAGCCATTGGCCTTGAAGATATTTGCTCCTGTAAAGGGGTCATGATATCCTGTTGCATACAGTAGGTAATGTCCCCCCTCGTCTCCTGTCTGGAACTTCTCTTTTAGGTGTACTTGAGAAATAAATAAATTAACTGTGCTTTAGGGGCAATCAAATTAAAAATGTATACTTTTACATATTAAACCTATATATGTATGTTCAATAAAATCCAGGTGGACTCTGGGCCCATCTCCAGGGTTAAGTAGTTTGTAACATCTATTCCTTTAGTTCATCTGGTGAAAAGAAGACATTGGCTTGATAAAGGGAATAGAGGTTGCACTTTGATCTTCACTTTTTCTAATCAGTAAGTGGCTTGCTGTGGTGAAGCAATATCAATTGGGCATTTTAAACTTAATTAATTGCTTTAATTTGTATGCACACTTTCAAAATTTTAAAGGCGTTGAAACAGAATATGCTCTTTTAAAAGCTGTGAAATGTTTAATTCATCAGAATAAAAAAAATAAATAAAAAAATAAACACAGTTTTAAATAAAGTGTGAGTTTTATAAATAGGACACTATAGCTTGATTGCCAACTAATGCAGTTGGCTGCCCTATAAATTATTCATTCACTGTGTGTATGAGCTGTATAAACATACAGAAATTAAAAAGCAACCTTACAACAGAAGTAGCATTTTCAACAATAGTAGAAGGTTCAGTGACATATGGTAAATGGTGGCACAGAATGAGATAGAGATGCACAGGTTTTTCAGGAGGACGAAGACACAGTTTATTTACTATTTACAGGAAAACAGAAACCAAATAACAAAATAAATCAAAACAGGCCATATGCAGTCCAAAGAGTTAACGTCCCATGGAGCGGTCTGATTAGGGAGGTTCCCCCAAAGTACTGTCAGGGCAGGTATTCAAATCCCCCTTGTTTCCAGTCCTGTTCCTACGTTCCCAGCTCACTGGTATCCCCAGGAATAAGCCTCTGTGGATGAGGTAGAAAGGGTAACAATTTTGAGGACCAAAGCTAAAACACAACACTCTCTTCTGTAGACCTGGTCTCACAGCCTGTCTTCCTTCAAGCCCCAACCAGAGGCTCCAGGCAAGGCAGGTCTCTATATACTCAGAGGCTAAAGGCAAGGCAGGTCTCTATATACTCAGAGGCTCCAGGCAAGGCAGGTCTCTATATACTCAGAGGCTCCAGGCAAGGCAGGTCTCTATATACTCAGAGGCTCCAGGCAAGGCAGGTCTCTATATACTCAGAGGATCCAGGCAAGGCAGGTCTCTATATACTCAGAGGCTCCAGGCAAGGCAGGTCTCTATATACTCAGAGGCTCCAGGCAAGGCAGGTCTCTATATACTCAGAGGCTCCAGGCAAGGCAGGTCTCTCTATACTCAGAGGCTCCAGGCAAGGCAGGTCTCTATATACTCAGAGGCTCCAGGCAAGGCAGGTCTCCATATACTCAGAGGCTCCAGGCAAGGCAGGTCTCTATATACTCAGAGGCTCCAGGCAAGGCAGGTCTCTATATACTCAGAGGCTCCAGGCAAGGCAGGTCTCTATATACTCAGAGGATCCAGGCAAGGCAGGTCTCTATATACTCAGAGGCTCCAGGCAAGGCAGGTCTCCATATACTCAGAGGCTAAAGGCAAGGCAGGTCTCTATATACTCAGAGGCTCCAGGCAAGGCAGGTCTCTATATACTCAGAGGCTCCAGGCAAGGCAGGTCTCTATATACTCAGAGGATCCAGGCAAGGCAGGTCTCTATATACTCAGAGGCTCCAGGCAAGGCAGGTCTCTATATACTCAGAGGCTAAAGGCAAGGCAGGTCTCTATATACTCAGAGGCTAAAGGCAAGGTAGGTCTCTATATACTCAGAGGCTCCAGGCAAGGCAGGTCTCTATATACTCAGAGGCTCCAGGCAAGGCAGGTCTCTATATACTCAGAGGCTAAAGGCAAGGTAGGTCTCTATATACTCAGAGGCTCCAGGCAAGGCAGGTCTCTATATACTCAGAGGCACCAGGCAAGGCAGGTCTCTATATACTCAGAGGCTAAAGGCAAGGCAGGTCTCTATATACTCAGAGGCTCCAGGCAAGGCAGGTCTCTATATACTCAGAGGCTCCAGGCAAGGCAGGTCTCTATATACTCAGAGGCTCCAGGCAAGGCAGGTCTCTATATACTCAGAGGCTCCAGGCAAGGCAGGCCTCTATATACTCAGAGGCTAAAGGCAAGGCAGGTCTCTATATACTCAGAGGCTCCAGGCAAGGCAGGTCTCTATATACTCAGAGGATCCAGGCAAGGCAGGTCTCTCTATACTCAGAGGCTAAAGGCAAGGCAGGTCTCCATATACTCAGAGGCTCCAGGCAAGGCAGGTCTCTATATACTCAGAGGCACCAGGCAAGGCAGGTCTCTATATACTCAGAGGCTAAAGGCAAGGTAGGTCTCTATATACTCAGAGGCTCCAGGCAAGGCAGGTCTCTATATACTCAGAGGCTAAAGGCAAGGCAGGTCTTTATATACTCAGAGGATCCAGGCAAGGCAGGTCTCTCTATACTCAGAGGCTAAAGGCAAGGCAGGTCTCCATATACTCAGAGGCTCCAGGCAAGGCAGGTCTCTATATACTCAGAGGCACCAGGCAAGGCAGGTCTCTATATACTCAGAGGCTAAAGGCAAGGTAGGTCTCTATATACTCAGAGGCTCCAGGCAAGGCAGGTCTCTATATACTCAGAGGCTCCAGGCAAGGCAGGTGTCTCTATATACTCAGAGGCTAAAGGCAAGGCAGGTCTCTATATACTCAGAGGCTCCAGGCAAGGCAGGTCTCTATATACTCAGAGGATCCAGGCAAGGCAGGTCTCTCTATACTCAGAGGCTAAAGGCAAGGCAGGTCTCCATATACTCAGAGGCTCCAGGCAAGGCAGGTCTCTATATACTCAGAAGCACCAGGCAAGGCAGGTCTCTATATACTCAGAGGCTAAAGGCAAGGTAGGTCTCTATATACTCAGAGGCTCCAGGCAAGGCAGGTCTCTATATACTCAGAGGCTAAAGGCAAGGCAGGTCTCCATATACTCAGAGGCTCCACCTCTCCAAATCAGCCTGGACCTATAGACTACTAGAAGGGGTCCTTACCAACATGGCCAACCAGAGAGGTACCTCCTTGTAGCTACCTTATCTGACCTCACAAAGATGGTGGTCTTAAAGGGCTCTCTCCACCATCCATGTGAGGGGAGCCTTCAGTTGACATTAGCGTCACCTGTAGGCGGGAGGCTGGACATGCTTCAGTACCTTCACCCTGTTTACATGTCACTGGAAATAACTAAATATATTAAAATATGTAACAGGCAGTGTTGTGTGATGCACTGCTGTTAGAGATACCAAACCCTGCTGCTGAGATTAAGTTTAAAAGTTGTATAACTGCTCCTGCAAATGAGACAGATGCTAACTATTTACCAGCATCTGCACTGTTACATACAATATAAATATATTTTTAAAGTAGATAGCATCAAGTGACAGTTTAAAGGTTTATATGACAGACTTTTGCCTGACACAGCGCTAGTGGTAAACAAATATCAGTGAAACAGAGCAAAGGTGATACAGTTTCTGGGCTACAGATAAAACAAGTCTGTTGCTAGTCTCTGTTGCCTTGAAGAGAACATCAAATAAAAATAAAGCAAAACATGAAATAGCCTATCTTTCTAAAACAACAAAATCTATGGATGGGAGGTGGGGGTAGTTTCAAAAGTACAGTATTGTGTCTTTTGATAAACTAAGACTGCATTGCTCTCCCCATGTGAGTGATAATTGAAAAAAAAAGAGACCATTAAAGTATGTTTCAAAGCTTTTTTTTTCTTTTTCAAAATGGCCGCTCAACTAAGGATTATTGCCCACATTGTCAATCAGGTAACACAGCAGTAACGATCCATGATGTGGAGCGGAACAGAAAAGCCAGAGCACTTGTTATGTATTTTTAATCACTTTTCCTGCAGTGATTTAGAGGACTGTTCTCAAATGTTGTCAGGATGTTAACAATGAAAAGAAAAATGACAGGTCTGTTATTTAAACAATTGTAGCAGCACGTGGGGACGTGTAATGCTAGGTTTTTTGGAACTGTGCTACTTACTAACCCTTCTCCATTTTCTATAATAGGGAACAAGGCATGATAAGTGCTGTAACGCAGTCGGTTCTTTCTTGAGCTTATCATCTTGTTTGTGCCAAAATGAAGGCTCAGGAGTCATCTTGATCCTAATCTTGACTAGATTGAGTATCTCCCTTGTTTTAATTTGTTTAAATCCTTTAATTTGGATAGATACTTTAGCCAACAAGGTTATGGGTCACACCGGTTCTTTGTTTTGTGCTGGGTAAAGAGTACCTTTAAAAAACTGCTTGAAAGTGAAGGGGAAAAAAAGGTTGGAATTACAGCAAATACACCTCTGTGCGTTGATATCCACGTGATAATTATGAGCAGGGCATAAGAATTAACTCCAGTGCCATAGCTATATTGTGGGTCTAATTGCACCAGTAAGCATGACAGATTGGATTCTGATAATATTCTAAAGCTATCATGATTACCATTTTTATGTAGCTCCAAGGAAATCTTGGAGCTAATTAATGGCAGCTCACCATGTGGTCTGAAGGTCACCCTAGGAATTTGAATTAATTACTGAAACAGAAACAGTATATTGGGTAAAAAGGTCACTGAATTCCTAATTATTATTGACTCTTGTTTAATTGTAGACAGGGAAGCAGGGTTACTGGCAGATCAAATTGGGTTTTAAATTTTCTTCCACGATTACCAATAATAATTGATTTTCAGTGGGGAAGGACAGTCCAGTTCATAAATGCAGATTGAGTGACAGTTTAATTGAGTAGTTCACACTGTCCTCACTCTCCCTGATGGGCTTATTAATGCATCTGTCTGACGGGGAATCGATCCTGATGAGATACGTTTCAGCCACACTGCAATGGCTCTGGGAAGAAGTTAGAAGGGTGCAAAGGGAACATTATTTTGTCCATAGGTTGACATTTATAGTAACTAAGGTTCTATATGTCTTAGCTCTGGCCTCTAAACTGTCTCCTATTCACAGGTTCCTTCGGGGCACGTGACCCGGCATCGGACGCTGGCTTGACCTCAACCACGAGGTCGCCACCCTGTCTAAATCTTTCTTATTCCAGGTCTGCAACCTTTCTGTCCCTATGGGTAGCCGCGTCTCCCCAGGCTACTAGAACGTGGTCCTCCGAGCAGTAAAGGGACTCTCCATGTGTTATATGTTCTTCAGTTCCAACCATACCGGAACCTCTTGCTCTCATGGGTATCTTGCTCCAGTGGTAGCTGCAATTGAGCTTTGCAATACAGATTCGTTCTTCTGCTTGTTCATTTTCCAACGTTTTGCTTATCCTTGTTTACCAATATATACAAAAATATATATTGTTTATACTTGGGGGTTTACAATACATGACACAACCTTTAATGACGTTGCTGGAATGTTGTAATTTACTTATGTCGTTTCTATAAGGTTGTCCGCAGGCAGCTTTTTCATGATTGCATCTGAAGTATTTGCAGATGTTAGTGATCTTACATAATAAACGCTGAGTCTCAAATAGGCGTCGGGGCTACTAGCAAATATTGTAAAAAAAAAACGCTGGGGCGTTTATTTAAAGTTTTACGACACACACATATATATATATAGCCCCTGCACACTGGGGAATGTGTATTTTGTGGCTGTTTTACACAGTCACAGGTTTAAGTGGTAATTGTTTTATTAATTTAATTAAGGACACCTGCCTTTAATTGGATAGGCAGGTGTATTATTATTATTTGTTTATTTAGCAGACACCTTTATCCAAGGCGACTTACAGAGATTAGGGTGTGTGAACTATGCATCAGCTGCAGAGTCACTTACAATTACGTCTCACCCGAAAGACGGAGCACAAGGAGGTTAAGTGACTTGCTCAGGGTCACACAATAAGTCAGTGGCTGAGGTGGGATTTGAACCGGGGACCTCCTGGTTATAAGCCCTTTTCTTTAACCACTGGACCACACAGCCTCCTATTTAAACAGGTCTGTAAGGTGTGTCAGTTGTATGTGTGAAGGTTAAGTATTGCACACCTGTGTGTTTGGGTAACTGGTAAACGGCTTAGCCATCCAGTTTATTAGTTTAGAAACTTGCAGTTTAGGTTAGCACTCCTGGAAGAAGTTAGGCTTTTGTTTGTTTATTTTGTTTGGTGAATAAATAATTGTACTGTGTTTTTTTTTTTTTTTTTTTTTTTACACAATAGCTATAAGAAATGTAGAAATTCAAAGTTTGGAGTAGTTTATGTGAACTATATAAAATAATATTTAATAACCTACCATAAGCTGTCCTATTTATACCACCTGCATGGGGCACTGACATTTCCTATAGACAGGAACTAAAAAACAAGTTCACTAAGCCATGAATCAATGCAAACTCAGACTGCAAGAAGAACCCAATGAACTTACAAATGTATTAAAATTTAAATCCATGAAATAAAGTAATGGAGAATGTCTGAACAGAGCTTATACACATAACAACTGAGCAGAAACTCGGTTTTAATGTGAATTACCAATAAAGTGAATGTAGGTTTCATGCCTGGGCATGTTTCCCTACACACGCTGAAAATACATGAAAACTAATTAAAGGTAAAAACATGTTTGGTTGACCAGGTTTTAAATTGGGGCAGGCATCCAGATAAGTTGATGACATGCTCAAGACATTAAAGCCCTGTCCACACTTGCATTTATATATACCGGTATCGTTGAGGAACAGCATCGCCGCGGGTCATCATTACCACGGGTTATGATTTTCGTCAAGACGCGCTGGGCAAGAGTAAAATATAAAACGTTTTTTTTTATATTTTTAAACATCAATAAAATAAGCTCAAAGCCGACACTGCTCCATTGAGTCAATAGAAAATCTCCTCTCAAGCTCTCAATATTCCACAACCCTTTGTGCACAGCGTGGTGGAGGTCCCCATACAGAATCAGTGGAGTATCTTGATGTAATACAGAATATCTTTGATGTAAATGTATTGATATAAACCGGTTTAAACATGGACAGGTATATTGTAAACAGTACCAGTCTAGTACTGGTGTTGAAAAGTGAGTTAGAACAGAAAGTGGTATCGTCTCTGTATATTCTAAACCGAAACTAATTTTACCAGTAATGTTCTGAAACAAGTGTGAACAGTGTAAGAGATTACAGAATCAAAATGTTTCACAGTTTCCCCATCATAAGTTCTCGTTCTTTTGTAAGATCACTTCCATTGAACAAATGAAAACAAATGTTTTGGCATTACAGTCAAGTTAACGCTAAATATTTTCAGCACATTATATAATTTGAAAAGTTTACAGTGCTATATAAATTTTGTCTTTCCTGATTCTGACATTGGTATCTATTTTAATTATATATTTGTAAACAGTGATGATGTTTAATGCTGAAGCTTGAAATCAATTACAGTCCATATCTCACATAGAAAATCATTTTTTGGCTTTCGGGTCGTACTTGGTTTACTTTCACAACGAGCAAGAAATTAAATCTCCATGACCAATTGGCACTGAGAGACGTAAAACTATCAATAATTCCGGAAAATACCGACAATGCACTGATGATGCACGAAGTTGGCGTATCGTCACTAGGGGAACACATACCAGGAACAAAGGAGAGATATACATCGCTTCAGACTGTGAAAGCGAGCATTACGCATTTCTTTTGAGTAGTTTGAGTAGTCTGTATTACAGTAAGGACAGCAGGAGTGTGGTGTGTAATGAAAGACATTGTGGGGAGGAAAAATAAGTGGTTTGAGGCCCGATTCTGAACTGTTTTGAACCTCCAGCAGAGAAAATAACCACGCTGGCATGAGGAATGCGAGCGACACGCCCCCTTGTCCCCTTGTCTGCAGGTCGGCAATGTTGTTCTTATAAACAGTTAACCCCGGCTAGTAGTTTGTTTATGTAATAAAGCATTGTTTGTATTACAGGGCCAAGATGACTTGCATGGTCACGTATAGCTCTTCAACTGAAATAAACACGAAATACACACTTATGCTTTCCCCGATTTAGTGAAATTAAATAGGCCTAACCTCCTTGTGAACTGCATGTAATTATTATTATTATTATTTCTTGGCAGATGTCCTTACCCAGTAATGTGCATATGAACATTACCTTAAAGATCAAATTGAAAATCAAAAGCTTACCTAAAAAAGCTGGATGAGTGGATTCATTCTTTTGATTTCTGCATCAGAAATCTTGAGCACGCAATGTGTTTGTACTGGTTTATAGTACTCTGACGTTATTGTTTTTATTAAGTCAGCAATATGAAAACCATGCTCATGTTTATTTTCTTTGGGTAGTTTTGGGCCACAGAGTTTATTTGATAACGGTAAATTGTATAATAATAATTATGATAATAATAATAATATTTGATGTCTGAAAAAAATGCAACACTTGCAGAGAACTGATTATGCGCAGTGGATAGTGTAGTTGTATTGATATAAAAGTAAACGGTACAAAATTGTTTAATTAAGGCTGGTAAAAAAAAAAAAAAAAAAAAAAAGTATTGCGGTTTCTATATGGTTCTGCTTTTGTCAGGGGAAAATGAATCAATGGTCTTTGTAAAGGTCTGCGTGTGTTTGTGAACTTGTATACCAGTGTCTTACAAAAGAGAAAAAATAAAATTTGTACCTGCCAGAAAACAACAAACAAAAGCTTTATTCTCCGTGTCCCATGTTGTATGAAAAGGTCATCACATTGTGCACTGAAACTCGTTGATTTTACTTTCACGGAATACAGTTTTTTTTTTTTCATGCAATGCATTCCCTTGCGCCAATCTGAGGTGAAATGTATTTTTGGCACCGTTTAACCATCGCAAAATAGGCCTGTATGTATGATCTTTCTGTTTATGCCATATACATATGCATGTATGTTTATGGTTTATGGTTCTTGCTTTTCCCTAGTGACGTCACAGATGTCAAGATTAGAAATCAGGGCTTTTTATGAAGCTTCTCAAAACACGCTTACAATTGTAAATTTCTTACAGTTACAGCTAAAAGTATATATATATATATATATATATATATATATATATATATATATATATATAATATTATGATTACTGATTAAGATTTCTGCTTTGTTTATAGCTTTTAAAGGCAGAAGTGGAGAGACGTACTACTTGTAGAAGTCTTGAACATGGAAGAAAGGTATAGTCCAGGACTTCAGGATGCATTCATACAACAGCAAGAAAAAACACTGGCAACACAGGTCATAGAAGCTGCAGCTAATATACTGGAAAGAAGTCATCTTCTTCATTTAGCATTTACACAACATTTCTATGCCTGATGTTCCGTGGCATTGGCCGTGGCGAATGTCTTTTGAAGTTTGAAAGGCAATGTGCTCTAGGGGTTAGAGTGAGTAATGACGCAGTAGGTCGAATTGAATTTCATTTGACTTTCCTGCTCACTGTAGGACCCAAGAAGCTGTATGACCTGCTTAGTTTCCCGTTTAAGAGCTATTGAATAAAACAACCAGTACACAGAATCGGGAAACCCCCTGGACCCACTACTGCCTTATAAGAAATACAGTTGACTTTTGTTAACATTATAAAAGCCTGTAACTTAAAAAACAAAACAAACACATACTCATACTGCAATAGCATTCTGCAATTTTGAGTAATTTTTTTCCAAAAAGAGAACTGGTTTAAATGATGTACACAAGAATAAACTCTACCTGCCCATAATTATATTGCATATTATTTTTCAACTTGCAGACTAATTAACCGATAAACTAGTGTGATTAACTTTTGTTGAAGGAAATTACATTCTTCACTGTGGCATTAATTTGGAATAAATTACTTGTAATTTAGATTGTGTTCTGTTTTTTTTATCCACATTGGAACACAATTGTCCTGGAAAAATAGTATTCAGATGACTGATGTATTTAGTTGTATATTTGTGTTGATAGGATTATAAATATAGAAACAATAACCACTCAAAACAAAAAGATAATATCACAAAAATGAAGTGAAGTTACGTTTCATAAGTCAACTTTGTGTTTGGCCTATTGTAATGAAAAGTGATAAACTGACCAAGATCCTTCTATTAGTTATTTTTCAGTGTGAAAAGCAAATCGCTTTATAAACATGCCCTTTTAGTTATGCTTTTAGTGTACTAAAAAAAGAAGCTTGTTCAAGTCGTGCCATTTAAATTTATTTTAATGTGGAATATCCCATTTCAGTCTGCCGCTGTTTACCAATAAACCTGGGTCATCCATTGCGTTAGTGATATACTGTATATTACAAGGTTCACTCTTTCTATCCCTCTTAAATTTTTAAGGCATTCTCAGAGGAAGTACTAAAGATATTTTGTACAGACTGCAAAAAGATGGCAGAGGAAATATTTCAGCTGACAATGCCTGTAGGCAAACACTGGAGGTTAAATTGCAAAACGGGTACAACTGTTTGACAACCAGTACACGTTAATTTAACTAAAGTTTAGCCCTTTTATTGTCATTAGTTATTATTACTAGATTGTTTTCCTTAGGATTTGAATGTGCAATAAATCATAAAAACAGAATAACACGCTTCTGTGGTAATACAGTTAGAACATGGTTCACATGAAGTTTTTCATGATATACTCGTGTTGAACCTTGAACAGAATCAGTGTGTACAGATGGATATGCCTTTGCCACGTTACTGTATGAATGGTTTACCCCAGTATATTCTCAACAGGTGTTTTCTATACTATAACAATGTTATAAAACTTAATTCAAGTTCACATTTTCTTTCATCATGGATTATTTTATTTTTCATTGCTTCCTTTATATTATTGGCAAGGTTTCAATTTCCGGCAGCTCTAAAATTTCCCAATTAACTGGTTCATATTTGCCAGCGTATGATGAACAAGCTAACCTGACCATGTAAGCATTGGCTTGTTAAGTATTACCTGTCATCCCAGTACATCTGGATTGTGGTCTAAATGAGTCACTAACTACAGTATAAAATGTAATACAAAATCTATAGCATTTCAATCTAAAAATGCAGTATATTATAAAAATAGATTTTGGTTTTGGACATACAATAACATAAACAACTTGTAAAAGATTGTATTATATCTTCAAGTGAGTAAATGAAAATAGTATTTTTTATCTGAAACTTGGAAAATAAACCACGTTGACTTTGGGGGTCTGTAACATTTTAGCAAATTATTTTGTAGAACTTAAAATGAAAGGTAGTTCACATCAGGCTCTGGGAAATTACATTTTTTTAAATATAAGAACATAAGAAAGTTTACAAACGAAAGGAGACCATTCGGCCCATCTTGCTTGTTTGCTTGTTAGTAGCTTATTGATCCCAGAATCTCAGCAAGCAGCTTCTTGAAGGATCCCAGGGTGTCAGCTTCAACAACATTACGGGGGAGTTGGTTCCAGACCTTCACAATTCTCTGTGTAAAAAAGTGCCTCCTATTTTCTGTTATTTTCTGTGACCCCTGGTCCTTGTTTTTTTTCCAGGTCGAAAAAGTCCCCTGGGTCGACACTGTCAATACCTTTTAGAATTTTGAATGCTTGAATCAGATCACCGTGTAGTCTTCTTTGTTCAAGACTGAATAGATTCAATTATTTTAGCCTGTCTGCATACGACATTTTAAACCCGGCACAATTCTGGTCGCTCTTCTTTGCACTCTTT
Organism: Acipenser oxyrinchus oxyrinchus; assembly: GCA_030684275.1. Lineage (NCBI taxonomy): Eukaryota > Metazoa > Chordata > Actinopteri > Acipenseriformes > Acipenseridae > Acipenser > Acipenser oxyrinchus. Next base: position 90,194,617 of record CM060248.1, on the reverse strand, counting down.
CTACAGCGGCAATATCCTTTTTGTAACAAGGTGACCAGAACTGAACACAATATTCTAGATGAGGTCTTACTAATGCATTGTAAAGTTTTAACATTACTTCCCTTGATTTAAATTCAACACTTTTCACAATATATCCGAGCATCTTGTTGGTCTAGATGAAGACATTTCTGAGTCAATACAAACCCTAGGTCTTTTTCATAGATTCCTTCTTCAATTTCATTATCTCCAATATGATATTTATAATGCACATTTTTATTGCCTGCATGCAGTACCTTACACTTTTCTCTATTAAATGTAATTTGCCATGTGTTTGCCCAGTTCTGAATGCTGTCTAGATCATTTTGAATGACCTTTCTGCTGCAACAGTGTTTGCCACTCCTCCTATTTTTGTATTTAACAAGTTTGCTTACTATACCAGAATCTAAATCATTAATGTAGATTAGGAATAGCAGAGGACCTAATACTGATCTCTGTGGTACACTACTGGTTACCTCGTTCCATTTTGAGGTTTCTCCTCTAAACAGAATTATTATTATTATTATTATTATTATTATTATTATTATTATTATTATTTCTTAGAAGATGCCCTTACCCAGGGTGACTTACAATTGTACAAGATATCACTTTTTTTTTTTTTTTTAACATACAATTACCCATTTATAGAGTTTTTTTTTTTTTTTACTGGAGCAATCTAGGTAAAGTACCTTGATCAATGGTACAGCAGCAGTGTCCCCCACCTGGGATTGAACCCACGACCCTCCAGACAAGAGTCCAGAGCCCTAACCACTACTCCATGTTAACCACTCCCTAATCTATGTGCATGCATTTCCTTGAATCCCTACTGCGTTCAGTTTGAGAATTAATTTTTTATGCAGGACTTTGTCAAAAGCTTTCTGGAAATCTAAATAAACCATGTCTTATGCTTTGCAATTATCTGTTGTCGATGTTGCATCCTCAAAAAAATCAAGCAGGTTAGTTAGACATGATCTCCCTTTCCTAAAACCATGCTGACTGTCTCCCAGGATACTGTTACCATATAGGTAATTTTCCATTTTGGATCTTATTATAGTTTCCATAAGTTTACATATAATAGAAGTCAGGCTTATTGGTGTGTAGTTGCTTGGTTCGGTTTTGTCTCCCTTTTTGTGGATCGGTATTACGTTTGCAATTCTCCAGTCTGTCGGTACAACCCCTGTGTCAGGAGACTGCTACATGATCTTGGTTAGCGGTTTGTAAATAACTTCTTTAATTTCTTTGAGTACTATTGGGAGGATTTCATCCGGCCAAGGGGATTTGTTTATTTTAAGAGCTCCTAGTCCCTTTAACACTTCTGCCTCTGTTATGCTAAAGTTATTTAAAACTGGATAGGAACAGGTCGACATGTGGGGCATGCTGTCCGTATCCTCCTTTGTAAAAACTTGTGAAAAGTAATCATTTAATATATTTGCTATTTTTTTTCTTCGTCTATGATTTTACCATTTGTATCTCTTAGACATTTAACCTCATCTTTGAATGTTCTCTTGCTGTTATAATATTGGAAAAACATTTTGGAATTGGTTTTAGACCCCTTAGCAATATTCATTTCTATCTCTCTCTTGGCCTTTCTAACTTCCTTTTTGACTTGCGTTTGCAGTTCCGAGTACTCTTTCTGTGTACTTTGTTTTTGGTCCCTTTTAAAGCAGTTGCTGTTTGCAATATGGTCTGGATTATAAGGAAACCTATCGAACACAGACAAGAGAAATCATATCTTGAATGATTTGTTTGGTAAAAGTATAGCAAATACACAGGTCAACAACACGTGAGGTTGTTTTCATGTGCGTTGTAGTACTGCCCAACAGCCCGAGTGAGTATGCTGCCTCAACTGCACACAGCATAATCGGTCTGGTGTTGGAAGGAATCCAGCCGCTGCCTGATGACACCAGGATCCCAGCACTAACAGATGCTATGACTGCTTTCATGGAAGCCTGGATGGACCATATATTGAAACAAAAGATAAAATTCAGGTATTGTGTTTGTTATCAAGAAGAAGCGTCTAAAGCCTGGTTTCTATACCGGTATCATTGCGGAACAGTATTGCATCGTCTGTTCACATTAGAGTTGTTACCAGTGTAACAACTCTCCCTTGGTCACTGGAGACTGGTGCGGCTCTCCCTCGGTCACTGGAGACTGGTGTGGCTTTCCCTCGGTCACTGGAGACTGGTGCGGCTTTCCCTTGGTCACTGGAGACTTGGGCTTCCTTTAATTGGGCTCTGGACACGTGGGCTTCCCCTTCTTGGGCTGTGGACGCCGGCCTCCCCTTCTGGGCTGTTCGACACTCTGGCTCCCCTTCTGGCGCTGGACGCCGGGCTCCCCACTTCTGGGCGTTCGAAGCTTGGGCTCCTCCCACTTGGGTGTTGGAGGCTTGGGGTCCTCATCCTCCAGTTCCCAGTCGGCCTCCGGGCAGCTGTCCTCCTCATGCCCATAGCACAGGCAGAAGCAACATTATGGGTCACTGGCCCGGGGATACTAGGACTGTTCTGGCTCTCGCATCTGGGTCCCATTCGGCCTCCGGGCAGCTGTCCTTCTCATGCCCATAGCACAGGCAGGAGCATTGTGGTACACCGGCCCAGAGATACTGGGACTGTTCTGCCTCTCGCTCCTGGTAGACCCAGTCCATGACCTGGGTCATTGCCTCCAAGGCCTCCATCAGCCCTGGGTACCCTCTAGTGATCCCCTTCAGCTGGATCACGGGCTTCAGCTGGACAAAATCCAGGACATCCAGGTGGCTGTCCCCCAGGAATTGTCTCCCCACTGTTCTCAGCCACAGGGGGGTGATGGGGTCCCTCAGCCAGCCCTCATACCTCTCTGGAGAGGTGGCCCTTCCTTTCCCTCCTGTATTGCCTCACTTCTGTGACTTGCAGGCACCACAAACTTTCCTCCATGTTTCCTTCCAAAAAGTATTTATAAAAAATAAATAAATAATTGTACCCTCAGTACCTGCTCTGGCCTGGGTCCGTGGAAGCGCTAGATCCCACGTCATACACCATGTGTGACAGGGTAGCCGAGCAGTGATGATGTTCTCAGACCAAATGAGGTATACACCACAAATACCCCAACTGACACAGGAAGGGAAAGGATATACTCGCCACTTCCAAAATTCAAATTATGAAAGGTATCCGTGGGTTACTGGTAGCTGTCAATTAAAAATAATATACTGATGGAATTCTCTTTTGTTCAGTACAGAAAAGGTGATATGGAACAGCACTGGCTACAGCAATCTAGGATGTAAAACAAAGTCAGCACAAAAACATGAGTGTTCCCAAAGTCACGTGTGAGCCACTGTTGCACTCATAACCTTTGGACAAACCAGGATTGATGTTCAACTGCATAAGCAGAAGCATAGGGATACAATACATCACAATGAGCAAGCAAAAACTGGCTTTTAGAGGGCACGATGAAGGTACCAATTCCTCAAATAGAGGTAATTATGTGGAATTACTTTCTATGATTTTTGACTATAACAGCATGTTAAGCAATCACTTGTCAATAGCCACAGTATTCTCGGGTACCTGTAAAAAATTCTGAATGGCTTAATCTCTTCGGTGCCTCAGGTTCTGCTAGATGCAGAAGTACAGGAAGCCAAGTATGTAGCTGTAATAGTAGATTAAACAACCGATGTTGGAAACGCAACTCAGCTGTCTTGTGTTTTCAGGTATGTGACTGACAGTGGCCCGAAAGAACGGTTCTGTAAAAATGTGTTACATGTATTAAAATAAAAATAATAAAAATGCTTTTAAAAAGACCAAATTCCCATTGGGATTATTATTATTTTTTTATTATTATATTGATTTTTTAGTAATACTATGCAGGACAGCAGCTAACCTTAAATGTCCACTGATTAATCTACCAATTTAATCAACTAATATCCATAAATTAACCAATCAAAATTTTTAATCGAGTGACAGCCCTATGAAAAATATATAATGTATTTTGTGTTGACACATTTTGTATTTCTTGCAAGGTGCATGTTTTACTGATAAGTGTATGTAATATATATATATATATATATATATACTATTTTTAAGACATTTGAAATATCAAAAAAAAAAAAAATCTCAGGAGGGTTAGTGACAACTTCCACTGGATTTTTCTAACAGTTGTTGTTTCAGATGAAACATGATATAAAACTGCCATGCTCTGTACGATGGTGTGTTTTAAATAAGATGTAGAGTCAAGAAAGCATGCACTTTTAAACAACAGCACCTGAAATAGTTTGTACTTCCTCATACATTGTTTGTTTGTTTTTGTTCCAGGCTCCAATAATAGCTAGACTAGGGACTTTGGCAATGGAAGCTTAAACAGCCTTGAAAGTCTGGATCCTCAAGCAGCCAGAAACAATGCCATTGTACAGGGAGGAAACTCAATGGCTACTGACCTTCTTGGAAAGATTATGACCAATGGGAACACAAAATCATATTTGGCAGGAAAGCAACAGGAATGGCTTGTCCTTCGCATACACAATGGAAACAGATGGAACATACCTAGGTTTCCTTGCTGACTGAGCTGCTGAGCAGTGATAATTAATAGCTGTTATTTTGTTGAACTGAATGACGTGAGCAAAAAACAAAACCATGCATAGAAAGTAAAAGGATGACTATTCTGTTGTGCCAAACTGGTAAGAGCCCTATATATAAATAGAGTTGTATTTTAATGTCAAGGATTCACACGTCCTTTTGAAACTTCATTTGCACAACTCTTAACTCATTTGATTAGAGCTTCATAATGCTTTTTTTTATTGCTCATGTATTTTTCAACCAATATACATTTTGCACAATAAATAGTATGTAAACCTAACTGGAGTTGACAGTGTCCCAATTAAAATTGAGATCTTGATATGCTGCTGATGGAAATGAACAAGTCTTGATTTCAATTAGTTTTCAAGTCAGTCCCAGTGGCAGATGGAAACTTGAGTTTATATTCCACAATTCTGGTGCTTTTGCGTCACAGGGTTTGAGTAAAATTAATTATTTCCTGAACAATTATTTATTTGTAAACAGGGCATCTTAATAATTTGGTACTGAGGTAATGGCAAATATATTAAATATAAGTGCTAAATTGACCTTAAGGTTGAGCATTCATAAAAAATACAAAATAAATACCTGTTTGAAAAGCGCTGTGTTGTTGATCAGGATCACTTTATTCTGTTGAACAGTAAAACATAATGTAATATCATGTTTTGGACTTTATACGGTACAGCAAATTGGTCATTATTTTTAATTTTTAATTTTTTTTTAAATTTTATTTTATTATATATCCAAGTAGGTACAATAACATTATTGAACTTGGTTTTATAAAGACAATGCATAAACTAATTCACATTTGTGTGGTGTTTTTTTGTGTGTGTTACTATTACTAGAAATGACTGATTTTCAGGCCCTGAAATTCTTTTAGATAAGCAATACTATAATGTTTTGTGTTGTACTCAGATTAGAACTTACATACAGTAGCCTTTTAAGAAAGGGTATTGCCTTAAAAACATATCATATCAATTATCTAAGAAAGTAAATACAACAGACCCTTTGCAGACCCTGTTTAATTTGTGATTACACACTTTACGTGCCACGCCAAGAGTACAATGGCTCTCACTGATCATCGTTCCAGAAGCATTTCACTGTTAAGATGTTTTCATGCCCTTTCTGATACTGTACATGAAGACCTATCTGCAGGAGACATGGGACTGATCCAGACTTTAATGTAGATTTGTTGTATAGTAGTACTATAAACTTCATTTAGGCACTGTATCATTGTGTTATTATATTGTATGTCTCGTTTCTAAAGAGTGTCCACAGTACATGAAACAGAATATTCAGTAGCAATAATTAACAATGTAGACCCCCCACACACACACACAAATGATCAAAAGCAGCAGTAATCAGTAACAATGATGTATTTTTACATGCAGCAGATTCGGGTAATGGAGACCTTTGATGATACAGTATTTTGCTCTGGAATAACTTGTTTTGGTTACTTGTGTGTAACAGGGAGGAGGCTGGGCCCAAACCAGCAACCCAGCACACAGTACGCGTAAGCACTGTATGCTTACAGTAGGGTTTTTTTTTTTACACCATGAGTATTAAAGTGTATTAGTGCAAGTTGCTGTAGCATTGGCGAGATGTTGTAAATAGGAGCCTTCGTGAATTCACAGAGCCTTACACAGCTTTTACATGCCTAGGAATTATTTTGCCATTCCTCTCTAGCAGTCAAAATGATCTTCTGGTTGGGGCAGAGATTGGGAACGTGGGAATATGGGAGGTTTCTTATGGAAGCTGTATACAGATTACATTGAAAACTCTGTTCAGAAAGTGACACAACATTGAAGTAATTTGTGGTTGAAAATATTGGCATCCACATTTACCAGGCAGCTTTTCACTGTCCTTTTTATATGGGATATTGCTCAACCAGTTTTCCTCTATGATGTAACTGAATCAATAACCTGTTTCACTGTTTCAGCAATTTTCTTAATATTCAGCTATCTGTGAATAGAACCATTAAAATGCAGAACATTTGACTGGCATTTTGGCAGCAACAAATTACGTAATGCAGTTCCAGCAAAAAAAAGTAAGAGCTGCTTCACTTTGGTATTGATTTCTAGGCTAACACAGTCTGTAAAAATGTAGTCCCTTTCTTTAATATTGAGTTGTGCATTATTAAAACTCGATAAAACAAAGATATGTACCTTTTTATACTGACACTATATTACAAAATGGCAATGCATTAGCTTTATAGTACTGCACAGGAATTACTTAAAAGTACCGTATAATTGAAAACATAAAGCTATTTCCTGATAATATACAGAGTATATATATATATATATATATATATATATATATATATATATATATATATATATATATATATATATACTAATACATGTCTGACAGAGTGCTGATGTAATGTCTCATGTCAATGTATGATACATTACGTGTGTTATTGCTAGCCATTTCAAACATTCCCCTCCCATTTATTGGCTTTTCCCTACCAGCTTTTGTATTTATGTTATCAGGTCACACTTTCTTTTGTCCATTACTCAACGAAGTTGAGAAGAGGAAGGCTTTTATAAAACTGTTTCTATACTGTATAATATGTAATATATGTAAATAAGGCCACCTTCACCAGCACAGAGGGTTAGTGACAACTAACCTCTGTTAGGAAGGCTGTTAGTGTGAGGAATAAAAAAAACAAAACTTGCTCATTTGCTATAGTATAATTCATTAACATAATTGTTTGATAACTCCAAGGCACAACAGACTTGACAAAAATAGAGCAGACACGCTTTTAAAAATCACATTGCATAAACTGATTGCATTAAGCGTCTCAAGGCATCTGCAAATTACTCCAAATCCTTTGTAAATATGGCCCTTAGTTATTACACTGTGCGTATTCTAACAATAGAACTAAAGTGACTAGTTTTTTTTTAAAACATTTTTTTTCAGAGCAATAATATTGAGATCAACTCTATTAACAATGTAGGCACTTTGTATGCAAGGTATTATGGGCAACTGCAAAAAGCTGAATAGATTTGTCTCCTCTTCAAAAATGTACAAAAGATTTTGATCAGCAAGAAATATTGCCCAAAGTATTACCAAAGTCTAAAGACAAGGTGGGACATTTCTACTTCCTTTTTAAAGGTAGACTGTCACTATTGCAGAGACAGGTCATGGTAGATGGTAGATCTAGAACTGTTTTCCACAAAGCTCCAGGCTATAATTATCTTTATCTTGGGCTCTCAATTGGCCTCCATATTTTAATTCAATAACAAAATGAAACTAAATGAAACGTAGACAAATGTATTGGTTACCAGTGTACTCCATTCTACATAAACTGGGTGTTCTTTTTCTGTTGCTGCTGATAAGCTGGGTGGGTGAATGCAAGCCAAGTCAACTGATAATTATACATTCCTGCTTAAGAGGCTTAACTAATAGGTGACAGGCTGTGTTTTGCATGTAAATGATTCACGTCATACTTTGTTAACATAACTGTTCTTTAAATATGTTTTTTTAATCACTTGTATATGTAAGGAATGAGTTACCAAGCCATGTCATTGCTACTGAGTCACTACTAAAAATCATCACAAGCACTGCTGTACCGAACAGCCTCCTCTTATTCTCTAACTTTTTTCCCTATGTTCTTATGTTCCTATTTTATGGAAGAATACATTTTTCAAATGAATGGTGCACTACATTTTTAAGACAAGACCTTTTATAGACAGCAATAGGCTCACCAAGCCGGCTTCTGGTGTTTGCTTTTCCCAGCTCAGCTTCCTTCCTTTCCCCCCTTACCTCTCTGTTCCTTTTGTATTGAAACTCATCTTATTCTTTTGTTAAAACTAGTATTGCTTAACAGTGTGGGGAACGCCCCTTATTCATACCCTGGAAATCAGTGGTTTGTTGTAACTTGAAAATTACAATTAGTTTGTTTGAGTTTTACTACATCTTACTGATATGTGAAAAGGGTTGACAATTGTGCAGAGGTGGGGGGTTGGGGCTGTGGCACACTAGTGTCACTAATGAGACTCAGAGGTTTGGAGCTGCAGTTTAGCGCTGTTGCGCACTTTTAATAACAAACACAAATAGCAAAATAATAGGCACAAGGGTCAAAACAAAAAGTTAAAACAAAACACAAGAAAAACTGTCCAGGCTGGGCAGAGCCTTCACTGAACTTTGCAAACTATACAGCAACACACAGATCCTACTGCTCCTCTTCCTCCTCCTCCTCCTACCCCCTGCCCCGCCCCCAAAAAACCTCACTCACCTACTCCCTCTCTCCCAGAGGAAGGATTTCTGGTTGCTTTTAATACAGGTGGCCACTCCTCAATTAGCACCATTTAGCACCAACTGGAGAATGGCCACACTTGTGATTGCTGGCAGGGATACAAATTAACCCCATCCCTGCCAAACCTATATTCCCAACACCCACACACTTTTTACATTTAGGACTTTCGCCCTGCCACACAGGCTCTGACTGATTGCTACAGAGAAGAACCATGGGAACCATGTTATGCTACCAGAAATGAGTATAATGTTGAACTAATAGCCCTGTGGAAATACACAAAACCTCCAGCAATTATTAAATTGCCTCGCACTGTAAATCCTCTGCTGCCAATTTACCACCAAAAAACACTGAAACTCTTTTATACAGCCAGGAAAGCACTAAGATGTATTAAGAATTTGACATTAACAACACAATATATGGCATAGTATTTAACTTAACGAGACAGGTGTTTCTCCTTGCCTTTCAAGCATTTTGGTGCTGCCTCCCTTCGGATACAAATGTATTTAATTGGCATTGCTTTGTCAGGAACAGAAATTGGCTGAGCAAGTGGAGGTGAACTCAGTAGCACCATACAGACTACATACCTGACAAGTGATAGGTTTCTGTGAAGCATTTGACTTAGATTGTTTTTTTTTAATGCTAATAATATTTTCCTGGAAACCCTCATATTTTCACCATTACTCATTTGGTAACAACCTTTAGAAACATACATGTATTAGAAAAAAAAACATTCAAGGAATCGCGTTTTTAACACAAGAATACCTTCCCTTAGCATCAGGTACTTTGACCCTACATTTTAGTTAGTTTTACTGGTTGAAAGATTTTTGGTGCCCACCCAGTCACGGAAGTGTGTTGTTTCAGTGTGTAGCACTGAGCAAAGAGGGGAACTGCTCCCGGTTGAAAGCTTTGTGCTGGAGTGAGCAACACACACATTCAAAAACCACAGACTTCCTTGTGCAAACATAACCCAATGGGAAAAACACTACAGATGAAAACTGCGCCTCTACAATGCTTAGGGATGTAGCGAAACCCATTGAAAGGCTGACAACTAGACTTTTGAACTATTAGATTCTTTAATACATTGGTTTTCCATCACTGATTAAAATTAAATTACCCAGTTTATGTTAAAACATAGCCTTAAGGCAAAACTGGCTTTGCAACACACTTTTTTTACCATATCATATCTCAATTAAAATCATTGCACTTTCCCAGTGATTTCACAACTTATTCACTTGTATTAGATTGTGCCAGGCCACAGTAGTTTGTGTTCTAACAGACCTGATAGGGATTTGAGAACGCAACAGAATAAAATTTGTTATGAGGTGTGGTGGGGTGCCCCGCCCGTGTGTATTTTATGTTTATATGTATGTATATAGTGGTGCACGAAATGTGGGTTCTGAAGCACAGGTGATTTAAAATCTATATTTGTATTTAGGCACTGGAATTACACAATCACTTCAAGTGCAGATTAAAGTGGGTATTTGTATGGGGCACGGGGAGTGCACAATTAGTTCACTTGCAGACTGTGATTCAATTGAATGATTGATTAGCAATCGAGTCTCGGCACAGCTGCATAAAAGAGTGAGTGTTTCATGCACACAGGTTTGATGTGTTCAGGGAGAAAGAACGTGAGTGAAAGAGAAACTGAAACGAAAATAACAATTGCTACTCGTGCTGGCTTGACACCAGCATGATACTTGTTTTATTTAGGGTTTGGTCAGTACTTGTTTACTGTCTGTTTGTTTTGGCCACCATGCCTTTTTGTTTTTGTTTTGTTCAACTGTTTTATTTATTAATAAAACATGCAGCAGCACTTTCATATCCTGCAGTACTGTCTGTGTGTCCATCTTCTTCCAGGTCTGACGTCACCACTAGCCAGCCTGTTCACGTGAGGTAATTAGTGTTTCTCAGCACTCAAGCCAACACTGCAGTCGGCAGGTGACATTGTATAACAGTCAGTCTTTCTTGAAAGCATCTAAACTTCACAACCCGCACGCCAGTGTTGCACTGCAGCCAAACCCAAACAAGGGAAGCAACAACGGGGGTTGTCAAGAATCCAGGCTTTCCAAGATTTGAAATTGAAGCAGTCTGCCATGGCAAGGTTTCAAAGGAATGTCTTCTACCTGGCCAAGAAGCCTATGCCCAGGAAACAAAAAACAACTTTCTGGTAACTGCTGAAGCAAGTAGTTGAGCAATTTTCAGCAGGTTTATCAAGATTGATAGTTTTAATTATTTACATGGCAAAATAGCTGGAAAAGTTGCTTTAGCTGTTGTCAGAAAAAGGTTGTTTTTAATACTGCTGAATATGCATATCATTTCAGATCATGGGGCACATATAACCATGTAATAACATGATAATAACCAGGTAACTAGCAATGTTTTTTGCTCTTAAATGGTAACTACTAGTGGAATAAGTGTGTAAGTACATGGAAATTGCTTGTACCACGCTGTTAAAATGCAATAACATCAAGTAACAAGTTGTTTGCAAGGCAGTTTTCATGTAATTGAACAGTACTGTGTAAGAGCAGAAACCATTGGTAATCTAAAGCACACTTTTAAAGTTCATTCTCCAATTTCAGGGTAGGCCTTCTAAAAAACTTAATTATCATCATGTGTAATAGGGTGAAGACCTGGGTCCTTGTGGTGATTGTCAACAGACAGCATCTATCTACTTCAGGACATAAACAGTAGGTAAGAAGTAAGCAGAATTAAGCAATTTAGACCTCAGGTTTTATTTGCATAACTTGAATTGCAGAGACACAAAACAGCAAATAATTAATAAACAATAATTATTTAGTTTTTCTTTAATTTATAACCAGTAGATATACATAAGTTTAATGTAGCAAGATATGCATAGGTGTAATATCTCAAGATAGACACAGTTGCATAGATTCTGTTATAAGGAACAAGATATCTGTGCCAGATCTCTAATTGCCTCTTTATGGAAAATCAGCAAAATGTACAAGCTGCAAAATCAGCATAATTATTACACAGAGTTTCTATAGAGTACATTACATAGAGTTTCTATGGAGTATTTTTGTATAACCAAACATTTGATTTAAATATATCCATCGTGGAACAAAAAAATACATTTTCTGTATAATGTGTAGCCAGGTGGAGGCTGGGCGCGAACCTGTGACCCCGGACCACAAACAAGCATCCTAAACACTATACAAAAGAGCTGGGCCCCTCTGCATTCATGGTTTTAGAGCTTTTAACCAAATATCATCTCACTGACAGGGGACAGGATCTGTAATGGCAGTGTATCACGTAACACTGACTGTTACACAGGACAAGCAAAAAACATGCTGGTTTTTCCAGCTAACCATCCCTCCCTGATATCAACGATGAAGACAGCCTTGCAACAGTGCAGAAATCACTACACATGTTTGTGATTAACACCTGTTTTTGAACATTAAAATGCCAAAGATATGTGCAACAATGAAAACAAAAGGCAGTTCTTCTCAGGATACTGTACATGGTTTAATATATCATATAAAAAAACAAAAAAACAACATGGTCTTCAAACCAGTAATCTGTGACACTTGCATGATGTGGGAAATCTGAGAAAACCCAGCAGAGCTCAACCAAGTGTGTGTAAAGTGCCGCATGATCCAGGACTTGCTTAAACTAGTAAGTATGCTAGAAATGGAGCTGCAGGAAATGAGCAGCAACAGGAGCTTGAGGAGCTGGCACACCCACAATTCATGGAATTCATGGAAGTCAGCACCCCTAGCAGACTGAAAGCCACCAGGGAGATGGAAGATGGTCAAAAAAGCTGGGTTCAGGTTGGCTGAAGTAGGGAAAAAAGAAACTTTGTCAAACACAACCACCAGAAATCAAAACATCCAACAAATTCAAGCCACTTCAAAATTTAGATGATCAAAACCAACATCAAGAGAATGAAAGGAACAACATCCAGGACCCTATAAACAGTGCTGGCCAGGCAGCAAAAAGAAGGGAGGTCATGATTGTTGGGGACTCCATATTGAGAAACACAGCAAGTTCAGTTCGCAGTTTGGACCCCCTTACTACAACAGTGTGCTGCCTTCCAGGAGCCTCTGTCATGCACATAACTGAGAACGTGGACAGGCTCCTAGAATGAACAGGAGACAACCCGGTAGTAGTCATCCATATCAGTACAAACAACATTGAAAGAGACAGACCAAGATCCCTGCAAAACAAATTCAGAGAGCTAGGAAGGAAATTAAAAGACAAGACCAAAACTGTGGTATTTTCTGGGATAATGCCGGCACCATGCAAAGGACCATACGGTCAGCTGGAAATACAAAATCAAAATGCAAGGCTGAAATCGTAGTGCACACAGGAAGGCTTCATCTTTCTTGAACATTGGAGCACATTCTACAACAAGGACTATCTGTATAGGTGGGACGGACTGCACTTAAACAAAAAGGGAACCAATCTACTCGGAGAAAGGATCCTTGAGGAGGTTCAGATCATTTAAACTAGAAAGGAAGGGGGGAGAAAACAAAAAAACAGAAGGGAGACCACATCAAAACAAAGGCAACAACTCAGGTAAGACAACTATTAAATGTATTTATCTAAATGCTAGAAGTCTCAGAAACAAAATGATTGAACTTGAAGCTACTGCACTAACAAGTAGCTACGATGTGATAGGTGTTACAGAAACTTGGTTGTCTAAGAGTGAAGGAGACGAATATAATATTAGTGGGTACACACTGTATAGGAAAGACAGGCAGGACAGAAGAGGCGGAGGGGTAGCGCTATACATAAGAAATAGTCTTGAAGCCCAGATGTTAAATCTGGACGAAGAAAACAACGCAGAATCAATATGGGTCAGAATAATGGACAAAAATTCAAAGGGCATAATAATAGGAGTATGCTATAGACCGCCAAATTCAGACACCGAGCAAAATAATCTGTTACACAATGACATTCAAAATGCGTGTAGCAAAGGAGAAGCCATACTAATGGGGGATTTCAACTTCCCCCATATACAATGGGAAAACTAGGTTGGGAGCACGACGGACAAAATTGAAATGGTGGAAATGACAAATGACTGCTTCCTAACGCAATTTGTCAAGGCACGACTAGAGGGGAAGCATGCCTTGATTTAGTCTTTTCAGATAACGAAGACAGAATAACTAAAACAGAGGTCCGAGAGCCATTGACATACTCAGACCACAACATTGTCTCATTTGAAGTGCTTTTTAAAACCCAAAAAGTAATGACTAAAGCTAAGGTTTACAATTTTAGAAAAGCAAACTATGAAGGTATGAAACAGAGACTAACAGAAGCAGATTGGAGTAAAATAGAGAAAACATCCACAGAAAAAGGATGGCTGTTTTTTAAAAATGTAGTACTAGAGGCTCAAAACAATCACACCCCAAAAGTAGACGAATCTAAATCTAAAGCTGGGCAGCAGTGTGGAGTAGTGGTTAGGGCTCTGGACTCTTGACCGGAGGGTTGTGAGTTCAATCCCAGGTGGGGGACACTGCTGCTGTACCCTTGAGCAAGGTACTTTACCTAGATTGCTCCAGTAAAAACCCAATTGTATAAATGGGTAACTATATGTAAAAATAATGTGATATCTTGTCTGCTAAGAAATAAATAATAATAATAAAACAAAATGGTTTAATAGATCAATTAAAAAAAATATTCAGCGAAGAAAGGCACTTTACAAAGTGTTTAAAAGGGACCAAAAACAAAGTACACAGAAAGAGTATTTGGAACTGCAAACGCAAGTCAAAAAGGAAGTTAGAAAGACCGAGAGAGATGGAAATGAACATTGCTAAGGGGGCTAAAATCAATTCCAAAATGTTTTTCCAATATTATAACAGCAAGAGAATATTCAAAGAGGAGGTTAAATGTCTAAGACACACAAATGGCAAAATCATAGACGAAGAAAAAAAATAGCAAATATATTAAATGATTACTTTTCACAAGTTTTTACAAAGGAGGATATGGACAACATGCCCTACATGTTGACCTGTTCCTATCCAGTTTTAAATAACTTTAGCATAACAGAGGCAGAAGTGTTAAAGGGACTAGGAGCTCTAAAAATAAAAAAATCCCCTTGGCCGGATGAGATCCTCCCAATAGTACTCAAAGAAATGAAAGAAGTTATTTACAAACCGCTAACCAAGATCATGCAACAGTCTCTGACACAGGGGTTGTACCGACAGACTGGAGAATTGCAAACGTAATACCAATCCACAAAAAGGGAGACAAAACCGAACCAGGTAACTACAGACCAATAAGCCTGACTTCTATTATATGTAAACTTATGGAAACTATAATAAGATTCAAAATGGAAAATTATCTATATGGTAACAGTATCCTGGTATGGTACAGTAGCACGGTTTTAGGAAAGGGAGATCGTTTCTGACTAACCTGCTTGATTTTTTTGAGGATGCAACATTGACAATGGATAATTGCAAAGCATACGACATGGTTTATTTAGATTTCCAGAAAGCTTTTGACAAAGTCCCACATAAAAGATTAATTCTCAAACTGAACGCAGTAGGGATTCAAGGAAATGCATGCACATGGATTAGGGAGTGGTTAACATGTAGAAAACAGAAAGTACTGATTACAGGAGAAACCTCAAAATGGAGCAAGGTAACCAGTGGAGTACCACAGGGATCAGTATTAAGTCCTCTGCTATTCCTAATATTACATTAATGATTTAGATTCTAGTATAGTAAGCAAACGTGTTAAATTTGCAGACGACACAAAAATAGTAAGAATGGCAAACACTGTTGCAGCAGCAAAGGTCATTCAAAATGATCTAGGCAGCATTCAGACCTGGGCAGACACATGACAAATGACATTTAATAGAGAAAAGTGTAAGGTACTGCACGCAGGCAATAAAAATGTGCATTATAAATATCATATGTGAGACACTGAAATTGAAGAAGGAATCTATGAAAAAGACCTAGGAGTTTATGTTGACTCAGAAATGTCTTCATCTAGACAATGTGGGGAAGTTATAAAAAAGGCCAACAAGATGCTCGGATATATTGTGAAAAGTGTTGAATTTAAATCAAGGGAAGTAATGTTAAAACTTTACAATGCATTAGTAAGACCTCATCTAGAATATTGTGTTCAGTTCTGGTCACCTCGTTACAAAAAGGATATTGCTGCTCTAGAAAGAGTGCAAAGAAGAGCGACCAGAATTATCCCGGGTTTAAAAGGCATGTCGTATGCAGACAGGCTAAAAGAATTTAATCTATTCAGTCTTGAACAAAGAAGACTACGCGGTGATCTGATTCAAGCATTCAAAATTCAAAAAGGTATTGACAATGTCGACCCAGGGGACTTTTTCAACCTGAAAAAAGAAACAAAGGACCAGGGGTCACAAATGGAGATTAGATAAAGGGGCGTTCAGAACAGAAAATAGGAGGCACTTTTTTACACAGAGAAGTAATGTTGTTGAAGCTGACACCCTGGGATCCTTCAAGAAGCTGCTTGATGAGATTCTGGGATCAATAAGCTACTAACAACCAAACGAGCAAGATGGGCCGAATGGCCTCCTCTCGTTTGTAAACTTTCTTATGTTCTTATGTTTGGCTGTAACCAGGAGGATAGTCTCAGTAATCTGATCTGATTCACCAGTAAAGGCAAGCGACTTTACTTATTAAAGACCTTTGTTGGAACTTGGTAATTATTCTAATTGTTTTATATGAGAAAGGGGGAAGACATGTTAGGGAATATGTATGCAGTTCACATTATTAAGAATACTTGAAGTTCAGCACAAAAACAGTTCATACAAATTATACATGATATTCAAATGAATCACTGAGACATTGCACCGTATCTATGAACAGGAATTTCCGGCTGGACACAGTATCAGTAAGTTATGAAAAGAAAAATAAACAGTATAAAATAATAACAATTACATCAGTTACCCAGAATGGTTATGCACTTAATCTTTTATAAATTGTTTTACAGCTTGTTTAAATCTCAAGTTCCTCTCAACAAAGCAGTTTAAACATCCACTGACTGCATGGCGCATTCCACATGAAAGCAGTGACAGAATTGAAATTCATTTTGTCAAATGCTCCATTTCAATTAGGTAGATTACAAAGTTTCTGGGTTTCTCAGCACCATTGATAAATGATAATTCTCCTCTGTGTTGGAGAGAGTGTAAACAACATGGAACATTCCTCTGTATGTGTTGGACATTTCCAGAAACCCACTTTATTATTCAATTACTCCCAGAGATCCAACATATAGCCTTTGGGTCAACCCCCCAAACCAGAGGAGACACAAATAGGTTGGAATGTTACAAAATTCTCTCTGATAGCTTCTTGCAGTTGAACTGTGGCTTTCTGGAATTCCCCTAAAAATCTAAAAAAATCCCGCTAGTTTTGCATTTGAAGCACAGTTATGATGTAGACTATGTTGAGAAAAGGGATTCTGTCTTCCTTAAACCAGGTTTATTGACCTCTTTTAATTAACCCAATTTTAATGACCAAATGTCTGTATTGTAGTCATTACAAGCACCCCTGTGGTATATCTGGTATTCCATGGTGTGTCAATAACCAGCCCCTTGCAACCCTTCGCTTTTGGTGAATGTAAGAAATACCATATGTCCAGAGACACTCCAGTCTGTAATTTCAAATTCCATTTTCCCTGCGTATCAGACACTGAACTGTATCTTTCTGGTACCCCTATTGGTTACCCCTGTATACAATACTGACGCTTAAAAAACAATACATATAAAAACAAAGTAGCTTGTTGCATTGACATTGCCTGCCAGAACTATAAATACAACCCATATCTATCAGTAAAGTAGATCACAATGACCTAACATCAAAAGTATATTCATGCAATAATGTTAGAATAATATGTATGGATAGGTGCTTTCATGCAATACCCAGTATCTGATACTCAGTAACATGTGCTACAGAATGTCCTGAACTCTTGTGACAATTGGATAAGCGCCTCTCAAGACAAATGTAATGTGTAAAAATGTAACTGTGATATACATATGGAGGCCCTATCCCTGTCGGAATGAATTCCCCTGTAATAATAATGCTGGAGCTGTAATCATGACATGATTTATTTGTTAAGACTAATAACATAATAACTCAACAATATGTGCATAGTTGGGTTGGATCTTTAGTAAGCACACCTGTTGCAAATGAACTCAGACATGTTTGCTTTGTTCTATAATAGTAAAAGATGTTTTACTGTATGAACTAGGGGTGTGCCAATACTCAGATTTTCCGAGTAATTGCCTGTAAGAAATGTAAAGATTAGGTATAAATTAAATGGAATAAATCTTATGTTTCTTTTATCCTTTTGTTTCCTTAAACTTTTACTTGACGAATCAGTTGCATTTATTAGTTTTGCAACATATTTTTTATGCACTCAGCTTTTAAAGATCAATGTGAATGTTAATTGCCATTGATTGGCACTCAATTGTAAAGGAAATCAATACATAAATAGATAGGTGTATTTTGATGTATTTAGTACATGCCGACAAATACTTCTTAAAGGCATTTACTCAATAAAACAAATATTATCACACCCCTAGTATGAACTCAAACACAATCCACTCAGTTTCACCCCACTGACGACAAAACCTTTATGATCTGTTGTGGGTCTCAACAAGGGAAATAAATAGAACAGCGAACTGTTCTATTTAGGGCAGCAGTGTGGAGTAGTGGTTAGGGCTCTGGACTCTTGATTGGAGGGTTGTGGGTTCAATCCCAGGTGGGGGCACTGCTGCTGTACCCTTGAGCAAGGTACTTTACCTACATTGCTCCAGTAAAAACCCAACTGTATAAATGGGTAATTGTATGTAAAAATAATGTGATATCTGGTAACAATTGTAAGGCGCCCTGGATAAGGGTGTCTGCTAAGAAATAAATAATAATAACTGTGGAGCTTCCAGTACACATTGTCACACACTGTCATTCATTTATGTGCTTAAAGACTTCATTCAGCAAACACAAAAATGCAGGTTTATTGTAATTTCTTGGGTGTGACATTAAAGTAAAGCGTATGTATGCCCTTTAAATGCAGACTGTTTACAGGGAAGCCATGGATCAATGCACTGAACGCTATGTTTACATTGTTACAAAGTCAAGCAGAAAACAGCAGGACCTCCTGATGATCTACATTCTTATAAAAACAGGTTTGGCTGATCTTTTAAAAATGAACTTCCTTAAAAATGACTTTCAGGTTAACTTTTTTGATACTCTTTTGTAATATCTGTTCTTTAAACAATTCAGCTAATAATATGTAAAAAAGCAAATTACATTTTTTTGAATATTAAGGGAATAACATGACTGACACACACGTCAGTCAAATGTTCAATCTTGTCAACTGGGAGATGCAGCTTTTATTTATATATATATCTATATATATATATATATATATATATATATATATATATATATATATATATATATATATATATATATATATACACTACCATTCAAAAGTTTGGGGTCACTTAGAAATTTCCTTGTTTTCGAAAGAAAAGCAAATTTTTGTCCATTAAAATAACATCAAATTGATCAGAAATACAGTGTAGACATTGTTAATGTTGTAAATGACTATTGTAGCTGGAAACGGCTGATTTGTAATGGAATATCTACATAGGCGCACAGAGGCCCATTATCAGCAACCATCAGTCCTGTGTTCCAGTGGCACGTTGTGTTTGCTAATCCAAGTTTATCATTTTAAAAGGCTAATTGATCATTAGAAAACCCTTTTGCAATTATGTTAGCACAGCTGAAAACTGTTGTGCTGATTAAAGAAGCAATAAAACCGGCCTTCTTTAGACTAGTTGAGTATCTAGAGCATCAGCAATTGTGGGTTCGATTACAGGCTCAAAATGGCCAGAAACAAAGAACTTTCTTCTGAAACTCGTCAGTCTATTCTTGTTCTGAGAAATGAAGGCTATTCCATGCAGAAATTGCCAAGAAACTGAAGATCTCGTACAACGCTGTGTACTACTCCTTCACAGAACAGCTAAACTGGCTCTAACCAGAATAGAAAGAGGAGTGGGAGGCCCCAGTGCACAACTGAGCAAGAGGACAAATACATTAGAGTGTCTAGTTTGAGAAACAGACGCCTCACAGGTCCTCAACTGGCAGCTTCATTAAATAGTACCCAAGAAAACACCAGTTTCAACGCCAACAGTGAAGAGGCGTACTCGGGATGCTGGCCTTCTAGGCAGAGTTACAAAGAAAAAGCCATATCTCAGACTGGCCAATAAAAAGAAAAGATTAAGATGGGCAAAAGAACACAGACACTGGACAAAGGAAGATTGGAAAAAAGTGTTATGGACAGACAAATCTAAGTTTGAGGTGTTCGGATCACAAAGAAGAACATTCGTGAGACGCAGACCAAATGAAAAGATGCTGGAGGAGTGCTTGACGCCATCTGTCAAGCATATCTTGCTCTTATTGTATTATTACCTGTACTGTAACACTTGAAATGTATTTGCTTACGATTGTAAGTCGCCCTGGATAAGGGCGTCTGCTAATAAATAAATAATAATAATAATAATAATGGTGGAGGCAATGTGATGGTCTGGGGGTGCTTTGGTGGTGGTAAAGTGGGAGATTTGTACAGGGTAAAAGGGATCTTGAAGAAGGAAGGCTATCACTCCATTTTGCAACGCCATGCCATACCCTGTGGACGGCGCTTGATTGGAGCCAATTTCCTCCTACAACAGGACAATGACCCAAAGCACAGCTCCAAACTATGCAAGAACTATTTAGGGAAGAAGCAGTCAGCTGGTATTCTGTCTATAATGGAGTGGCCAGCACAGTCACCGGATCTCAACCCTATTGAGATGTTGTGGGAGCAGCTTGACCGTATGGTACGAAAGAAGTGCCCATCAAGCCAATCCAACTTGTGGGAGGTGCTTCAGGAAGCATGGGGTGAAATCTTTCAGATTACCTCAACAAATTGACAACTAGAATGCCAAAGGTCTGCAAGGCTGTAATTGCTGCAAATGGAGGATTCTTTGACGAAAGCAAAGTTTGAAGGACACAATTATTATTTCAATTAAAAATCATTATTTCTAACCTTGTCAATGACTATATTTCCTATTCATTTTGCTATATTTCCTATTCAAACTCATTTCATGTATGTTTTCATGGAAAACAAGGACATTTCTAAGTGACCCCAAACTTTTGAACGGTAGTGTATATATATATAGTTGTAGTCGAAGGTTTAACATACGCCAATGGAAATTTATAATTTCTAGAAATTTCTTGAAAACAAAGGGGTAGATGTACTAAAGTGTTGCATCTGTCACAATCATTGCAAACCACATGCAAACCAGTCGGAAGTGTAGCGTGAAATGTACTAAACAAACGCAACGCTGTTAGCATCATTTTAACGAATGCTTTGCAGCCGTAGTTCTTTAGTCTTAAATGAATATGTAATTCTGGGCATACCTGCAGAAATTTGCAAAAACAGGGTGGCGATAGTGCAAATGAGGGATCAAAAAAATTGTAATGAAATGTACTAAACCTGCAGGCAATTGCGACACTTACAATTGCATTAATTTTTAAAGAACTTTTGAAAACATGTTCTAAACAGTCGCAATTGTTGCTGGCATTTCCCTGTCCGCTTTTTCTCATGTGTTGCCAGTTGTGTTCAATATATTTTTGAGAAGAACACCCAAGTACTTAATTTTCACTAAAGTCAGGGTGTACTTACAAGCCTTGAAAACAAACTCCTATGACATTTCTTGTTTTCCCAGCGTGAGCAAAACATGTGCACACATGTGCCACTAACCCCTCCAGCTCATTCTGAGCATCTGTATAGGACCGTGATCTATTGTGTGTTAATTGTCTAGGCTACTAAGACCAAGTTAAATAATAATAATAATCATAATAAAAATAAAATAAAAGAAACCTTAAAATCATTTAGTTTCAATTAAAAATAATCTTTTATTCACATTGTACACCAATGTGTACAATGCAGCAGCATGATTTATTTTGTGTTACCAGTAGGCTAAAGTACAAAAAAAGTGTGCTAGGTATTCATTTGATTTTACTACTGTACTGTATAGGCCTACTGTACAGATTAATATTTTTACATAATGTAATGTGTAGCGTACTCAAAACACATTAGTGTTATTTCAGTGCAATGATTTATATTTAAAATACATCGAGAACTGTAAATGTATGTGTGTGCGATTTTATTGTATTGTTTTTAAACCCAACACCTCCTTATGTCGGACAAACACATCCGGTTTAGCGAGGGCCTACTGTATGATTATGAAAAGCTTTATTTATTTATTTCAGAATTTTTTTTGCAAAACTCCAAAAATACCAATTCAGCAGTATTCATACCCTTTGATGCTACGATAGTATTATCTACAAGGTGCTAGAAATTTTAATATGATAATGCAGAACCTAATTCTAGAAAATGCTGGATTGTAGGTGAACATTCTAAGAGAGATAAAAGGATTAGGCATAGGGTGATTGCTGTCATTACCAATAAGTTAATATGGGAAAAAGAGCTATCTGAAGACCTTAGGCAGAAAATTATTTATTGTCATAAAACTGGAAAAGGATACAAGAAGTTTTCCAAGCATTTGAGTATCCCAATTTCAACTATTGTTTCTATTATCAAGAAGTACAAGACTCATGGTCTTGTCACAATGCTCCCTTGGTCTGGAAGAAAGAAGGTTCTTTTCACCAAGAACAAGTAGAAGAATCATGAGGAAGGTTAATAACAATCCAAGATTGACTGCCAAAGATATTCAAAGTGAATTGGCTGCAAGTGGGACTGGGGTTTCCATTTCAACCATAGGTCGAGTATTGCACGGTGAAGGTCTCAATGGTCACAGGCCAAGGAAAAAGCCACTCTTAAGAAAACGTCACAGGAACAAATGCTTAAATTTTGTAAAACAGCATTTGAATGATGGATATGAGTTCTGGTCAAAGGTTTTGTGGAGAGATGAAACAAAAATCGAGCTACAGTGATTTGCAGAAGTATTCACCCCCTACCAATAATGTCACATTTTGTTGAATTACAAACAATATATGCACAGTTTTTCAAGCGAGAGGGGGGGTGGTGTAGGGAGAAAAGATAGGGGTTGCGGTGGTGTGTTGTTGTTGTTAATAATATTTTACAAATAGAATAATGTATGGGTCAGAATATACTGTATATGAGTAGGAGGTTAAATGTGAGCAAAACTGGTTGCATAAGTATTCAGCCCCTTAAGTCAGTACTTGGTAGAAGCACCTTTTGTAGCAATTACTGCTATGACTCTTTTTGGATAGGTATCTACTAGCTTTGCACAGTAGGATGGTGACATTTTTGCCCATTCTTCATGGGAAAATTGCTCCAGTTCTGATAAGTTTGTTGGGGATCGTTGATGAACTGGAATCTTCAAGTCTCGCCATAAATTTGATTGGATTCAAGTCAGGACTTTGACTGTGCCACTCAAGAACATTAATTCTCTTCATGTTCAACCACTCCACTGTGGCTTAGGCTTTGTGCTTCGGGTCATTGTCCTGCTGAAATGTGAATTTCCTTCCCAGTTTCAGAGTCTTGGCTGACTCAGGTTTTCCTCAAGGATTCACCAGTACTTTGCACCATCCATTCTCCCCTCTATCCTGACAAGTGCCCCAGTCCCTGCCGATGAGAAGCATCCCCATAACATTATGCTGCCACCACCACGCTTGACAGTTGGGATGGTGTTGACTGGGTGATGTGCAGTGTTGGGTTTGCGCCAGACGTAACGCTTGGAATTTAGACTGAAAAGTTCAATTTTTGTCTTGTCTCGTCTGACCACAAAACCTTTTTCCACAAGTTTCCTGCTTGCCTGGCTGCTCAGTTTGGGAGGGTGACCTGATCTGGGTAGTATCTGGGTGGTATGATGCATCTTCCACTTCTTAATGATGGACTTCACTGTGTTGAGAGGGATAATCAGCGCCTTTGAAATTTTCTTGTACCCTTCTCCTGCTCTGTGCCTCTCTATCACTTTATCCCTGACTTGTTTCGAAAGCTCCTTGGTCATCATGGCTGCTTTGTTGGATCACTATGTGAGTTGCAGCTTGAAAGTCTTTATATACCTGAGGGAAATTATCTACAAGTTAAGCCACTTTGAGTACACACAGGCTGAAACAATTTCACTAATTTTGTGACCTTTCAAACAAATCATTTGCACCTGAGCTGATTTAGGGCTGCAGTAGCAAAGGAGTTGAATACTTATGCAACTGAGATGAATCTGTTTTTCCCTGTAAATCTTACTTATTTATATTATATATGCATTTTTTTAACTTTATCAATGTGGTGTAGTTTGTGTAGATTCTACATGTAAATTCTAATTTAAAAGTGTTCTGGGGTATGCTCAGGTGCCAACAAAATGTGAAAACTTTGCAGGGGGGTGAATACTTCTGCAAACCACTGTATTTGGTCACACTGATAGTATGTTTAGAGAAAGTCTGGTGAGGTGTACAAAGAAAAGAACACCATACCTACTGTCAAGCATGGAGGTGGTAATATCCTTCTATGGGGCTGTTTGTCCTCTAATGGCACAGGAAATGTTGTTCCACTACATGGTAAAATGGATTCCATAGCATACCAAAAGATATTGGCCAATCATCTGAAACCCTCCGCTACAAGACTTGGTTTTAAAGCGCAACTGGACATTCCAACACAACAACGATGCAAAGCACACATCAAAATCTCATCCATTCTCCCTGCTTGGCCTGGGTATGTCAGGGTATGAATACTTTTGAGTTTTCCAAAAAAGAACTGCTGAAATAAATAATTGTAGACATCTATTTCTACTAACTCTTTTTCCTCCACAAAAGCAAAAGTTTTGCTACAAAAGATTTTTTCTATAATTATTTGTTTTTGAGACTTTTCTAGAAATTATACATTTCCATTGGGGTTTGGTAGGTAACAGAGGTAGGTAATTGAGTGGTGCAGGTGATTGGAAGAGGAAGTAGATGGGAAACCAGAGCTTGGAGAAGTGAGACATTCTTTAATAAACAATAACTTATTGTTCAAACTTAAACATACATTCATGAAGGGTCCGTTATATGTGCTTAATACATGGTATTTTATGCAACACACCACTGTTAATTCATAAAGATAATAATCTTAACATTTAATATTCTTTCAGTAATGCACAGTCCATGGATGGTTCTTGAAACTGCAAATTTCACCCGTTCCTTTTTTGGGCCTTGAACTAGTAAGTATCATGCCACCATTGGTTTGGTCACTGTTTATTGAACGTCTTTTGCTGAAATCCTTTCTGTTTTTTTTCCAGGTTTTGTTGAGCTTCTCCACTAGAGGGGAGAGGGGCGCTGGTTGCAAGGTAGGTAGTTGTCCTCTGTTGGACACTTGGATAACTGGAGCTCGGGTGCAGTGGCGTCCCTCTAGGTCAGGGGTGTCAAACTCAGTTCCTGGAGGGCCGCAGTGTCTTCTGGCTTTCGTTCCACCCAAGCTCTCAGTTACTTAATTGATCTAATTATCTGATTAACTGGACACATTTAACACTTCTCTTCAGGCCTCAAAATGTTTCATAGGTAGTGTACCTTCAATTAAGTACATTTTTAAACCCATCAACTGTAAAAGACCTTGAAAAATATTAAATATGTCAAATTCAACAAATAATTAGATCAAGTATGTTAATTGAGAGCTTAAGTTGGAATGAAAACCAGAAGACCCTGCGGCCCGCGAGGACTGGAGTGTGACACCCCTGTTCTAGGTGGTCGATGGATGATGCAAGAGGTAGTTATCCGGTCGCCCTCTTGTGGTCTTTTTCAGTTGTTGCAGAGGTAAGTATCCTTAGGTCTTTAGTTGACCTAAGTCCAGTGTTATTAAATAATTGTGTCTTCCAGGTCCAGACTCCCTGGTTGGTTCCAAAGCTGCCTGTTGCACTGGTTTTCAGGAACCAGTTGCACTACATAACAAAGGAATTCAATAAAACAGTCCCTTCCAATAATAAACACACTTTTAAAACAAACACTGTCCTTGTGTGTATTTGTAATCATTTTTGAAGTTCCAGTTCCTTCTTTAATGTTTTATTTTTATTTCAGGTACCCAAGGTTTCTTCTGTGTCTCTGTGTACAACCCGTATGGTTAGCTAATTATTTTTTTCCAAAACACACAGTCCTTCTTTGGGCTCAGCTGCAGCTTTCTATAATTCACCGTTTCTATTAAACAGGGTTGTTTCCAAGGACCAATAACCCAAACAATAAAATATTTTTTAGACGTAAAAATATAATTAAAACTATATCCAAAACCGTCTTGTATCGTTCAGCGTCCTTTGCCCAAGTGTATGTTACCAAACAATAAACAAGCATGCTCATTACTACCGTGCTGCACAACACGCTGTTATTTACAGGTCATACTTTTGTCCAAGAAAAGAAAACAGCTGTAGTTCAGTAGATTATAACAGAGTTCCTTTGTTTCCAGAATCAGCATTTCCCTTACTGTCGGTTCGCTTAAGATAAAACCGCTAAGGTTAATTAATTCTTCTTAAAAATGTTATTTTTCGTGACATCCATGTTTAAACACAAAGCTTATATTTTGTACTTGCCAAATAGCTTTTAGTTGAAGCCGACGTTGCTTCGTCCTGATTCTTTGTTTCTTTGCTCACGGTTACAGCGTATAGCCTTAGCACACCTGCGTTCTGATTCACCAACTACTAGTACAGCGTACCGTGTCAAATAAATAATCATTTTTATTAATACTAATGAAAATATCCCCAGCTGTTTCCACTGTTCTTAATTATACATACCCTCTATTTGCCACATTATATATATATATATATATATATATATAATTATTTGTGTTATTATTTGTTTATTTAGCAGACGCCTTTATCCAACACGACTTACATAGACTAGGGTGTGTGAACTATGCATCAGCTGCAGAGTCACTTACAACTACGTCTCACCCGAAAGACGGAGCACAAGGAGGTGAAGTGACTTGCTCAGGGTCACACAATGAGTCAGTGGCTGAGATGGGATTTGAACTGGGGACCTCCTGGGTACAAGCCCTTTTCTTTAACCACTGGACCACACAGCCTCCTCCTGTATATATATATATATATATATATATATATATATATATATATATATATATATATATATATATATATATATATATATATATATATATATATATATATATATATATATATTCTGAAATCATTGATATATATACAGTCACTTCCAAAATTATTGGCACCCCTGTTTTCAGTACTTTGTGCACCCTCTCCTTGCAAGGATAACGGCACTGAGTCTTTTTCTATAGTTTAATGAGATTGGAGAACACATTGGGAGGGATCTTAGACCATTCCTCCATACAGAATCTTTCCAGATCCTTGATATCCTTCGCTGCGCTTATGGACTGCCCTCTTCAATTGAAACCACAGGTTTTCAATGGGGTTCAAGTCCGGAGACTGAGATGGCCATTACAAAATGTTGATTTTGTGGTCAATTAACCATTCTCAGGGCGTGTGAGCGTCCTCCGATCTCACAAGCCTAAAGCCTGAATCAGATTTACGCTGAGCAATCCAGAGCTAGGCGGGCAGCCTACCAATCCCTGAGAACAGAGATCAGCCCTGCTTTGTATCCACTTTTAATGTGTCTATGTCTGGCCAGTAGGGTTTGCTGTTGCACGATGAGGAGAAGAAATCACTGCCGGTTTCCCATTCCCCACCCCGGAAGCGTCAGAGCCAATGTGACGCCCACTTCGGAGTCCCCAGCAAAGTTCGGCCCCTTTGCACAGCCTGGACGCAAACTGGCACCGTCCAAGCTTTATGACTCATCCTGCGCTCCCAGCAGCAGTGCTTTAAATGGATGAGCCACTCGGGGACCATGATATATATTATATATATATATATATAAAAATAAATATATATATATATATATATATATATATATATATATATATATATATATATATATATATATATATATATTTATTTATTTTTTTAAATAATATTTTACCCCTCAGGGATGACATTTATGTAGAACATATTAATCAGTCGACTGAGGGACAGCCAATTTATATAGCAAGCAAAAGTCCTACTAAACGTAATTAACTATACCACCATCCACGGTTAACTGCAATAAGGTCAAATATGTTGTTAAATATAAGATCTAAATTATATTTATATAGTTTTTTTTTTTTAAATTATGTTCTATAAAATTCTAGGTGATGCAAAACTTCTGGCCATAGCTGTACTTCCTAAGAGTAATTTGGCTACCCAGCTTTTTTACACTTTCATGTCTGTTCCAGTTACTGCTGTTAACAAATACAATTTGTCTGCTGTGCTGTTATACTGTATTCACACATGTGCATGTAGGGGACTTTGATAGACATAGATAGCAATCCCAGTATCTAAGGAAAATGTTATGGTTTGTTTTGCTGCAATGCAGATACTGTATGCAGATATATATTATATCTTTAAATACAAACACAGTAGATTAAAACTTGCATTTGCTTCCTGGTACCTATCACTTCCTGTGCTCCAGTCATTTACGCCAATGGTTAAACCGCTAGAGTATTTGGCCTACAGCATAGGAAGTTAATCTATTGCAATATACACACACGCACTGTTTTTTTTCCTTCCGATAAACAACACAGATGGCAACGTGCCTATAAGTTCTGAATCTCGCCAGCCAATCAGCTCACTTGTTATAACAGTTGCGCAAACTGACAGGTCTGACAGCTTTCCTGGAGTACCTGCTGCCACCAACACATCCTTGTGCAGGTCTTCATTGACATAACAGAGAAATTCTAAACAAGTTAACCAACTATTTCTCTGGTGTATTGCTACTAAAAAGGCCATGTTGTTAATCCCCATGTGGCAGATCAAGAGCTCTGTCTGTAAATAGTGCTGGTATTTGTGTGTTTTGATGGTGGTTGGCAGGGATGGGGTTAATTCATCCAAATAGAATAACTGGTGATTACTGGGAGTAGCCACATTCTATAAAAGGAGAACCCAGGGCTCCATTAGGGAGAGACTACCAGGGAGAAAAGGTACTGTGTTTATAATTCAAGAGTATATATGTTTGATACTGGTAAACGGCTTAGCCGTCCAGTTTATTAGTTTAAAATCCTGAAACGTGTAGTTAGCACTCCTGGAAGGAGTTAGGTTTTTGTTTTGCTTAGTTTTGTTTTTGTGTTTAAAACAAACAAACATACAGGTCTGTCCTGTTTAAAAAACCTACCTTTGCTTGTGGAGTGCTGCTATTTTATACAAAAGACAAATGAAGACGGTCCTGCATGTGGCAAGCTCAGCCCGGTTTGTCACACCCCATTTCCTCAGAAATTAAACCTCTGTGGTCCTCTCTCTCTATATCAGTCGTGTTATGCGTGGTCTGTGATTGGTCCTGTCTCTGAGCCACTGTGTGCGCCTGTTCCATGTGTTCCCATTGGCCTGAAGTGTGCAGCCGAGGGCCAATGAGATGTGTGTATCACTCGACTCCCATCAACATACTGGGGGAGCTAATCTATAAGAAGGCGTTGTTTTGCACAAAATAACCACCTGTGGAACAGAAAAACTGTAGGTATTAAACGGTACTGTATGCATTAAACACAAAAGACATGCCTGTTGAACAGGAAAACTGCACGTATTAAACGGTACTGTATGCATTAAACGCAAAAGACCTGCCTGTTGAACAGGAAAACTGCACGTATTAAACGGTATATACGTTACAAACTAGGCCGCTTTAACTGAATTCCATTGTTTGGCAAGGACATGCCTCCTCAATACGTAAACGGAACTCCGTTCTAACAGGATCCATTATAACTTGGAGTGCACCTGTGTGTGTGTGTGTGTGTGTGTGTGTGTGTGTGTGTGTGTGTGATATACTGTATTGTAACAACCCCTGGTCTTGAGGTTCAAAGCAGGTGACGGATGACGGAATTCAGGGGCTAACAACCTACTTTATGAATTAAATAGGGTCTGTGTTTGGGTCAGGACCACACCACAAAAACAATGAAGCCTTCCTTCTGTCTCTAGCCTCAAGACTCGCTCACTATTACACACATACACACACCCACCCACCCGACTAAAACTAGTCTTATGGTCCCTCCCTGGAACACAATACAGATAACGTGAAGGCACAGGACCAGATGAAACAAGACAAAGTCACGAAAGCGACCCAGAACACGGTGCTGTCTCTGCGGGCACAGACGACATGCTGTGAGGGATCTCTGTCTGCCGTAGGGGTCTGTCCTGCAATGTCTATCCCAGAGGAGCACTGAGCCCCAGGGCTCCCGGCCAGGAGGCTATGAGGAGGAGGTAGAGATGGGCGAGGTGACGGGGACGGCCAGCAGGGGTCACTGGCTCCGTGTCTCGACCCAGGTATGGGGCCAGGTGTCACAATGAAGTACTATCGTCCGACCTCGAGGTGGCAGCTGGACCTGGTAAACCACCTCTCTTACCCGCTCCAGGATCTCATACGGTCCAATCCAGTTGCTGTCGAGCTTGGGGCAACGGCCCTTCTTCCTTACGGCTGTAGACCCAAACTCGTTCTCCTGCTGTGAAGTGGTGCCCCTGGGCCCCGAGGTCGTAGTTCCACTTCTGTTTGGTGCCAGCCACCTGCAGCTGGTCCCGGGCAAAGTGGTGAGCAACCTCCAGCCGATCTTGGAGCCTCTGGGCGTACTCTGGACCCGAGGGCACTCTGGGGGTGTTGGGGGGGGCGGCCGTACATCGTCTCTGCCAGGGTGCATAACTCACATCCCAGCCTAAGTAGGGCCGGGAAACAGGAGGTGAAGTCCTGCACGGCAGACCGACAGGCAAGCAGTATGAGTGGCAGGTGGACGTCCCAGTCCCGCTGATGGCTGGCGGTGGTGATGGCCAGCTGGACGGCCAGTGTGCGGTTGAACTGTTCCACCAGTCTGTCACACTGTGGGTGAAGAGGGGTGGTCCTGGTCTTCAAGCTTCCGAAATGCCAGCACATCTCTGCGAAGACCCAGGATTTGAAATTCCACCCCTGGTCAGAAAGAAGCTCCTGTGGGACCCCAAAGCAGCTGAAGAACCCCTCCAGCAGGGCTTCCTCTGGCCACTTTGTAAAGTAATCAAGAGCCACTAGGACCGAGCGGGGAAAGGGACCCAGTACATCCACGGCGACTCTTTCCTACAGACCTGATGCTACTGGAGGCGGGGACGTGCGACCAGCTCTAGGGTCCCTTCCGGGCACTGCAGACGTACCAGCGGCGACACTGGTCCTCTACATCCCTCCTGCACTGCCCACAGTAAAAGAATTGTATTTTTCAGCAGCATGATAATTGCTGCTGAAAATGTCACATAATCACATTTTAGTGGCCTATAAAATTTAAAAAAAAAATAAAATAAATAATGCTAATATTCTTACTAAACACTGCTGCATCCATTTCAAAACCTGGACTTCACTCTCTGCTACACGAGAGCGCTGAGCGACTTTTAAAATGGCGACTAATAATTCTTTGCTTTTTGGTATTTGTAATGTTATGGTTGATGAAATATTACTAGTGACTAATTTGTTTTTATAACGTGTACATTGATAAATAAGAACGCTGGAAAAGGAGCAAAATACGAATATTCATTGCAAGACTCAATGCACGAAATACTGTTAATACAAAAAAAACACGTACAAATACACTAAAAGGCAACCCTGTTAATATCAGAAAATAAGTTTGTATTTTACTTACTTTAAGCACGCTCAGAAAAGCTTCAAAACTGGTTTTAAAATGAATAGCGTCACAAAAAAAAAGTGTATGCATTACGTGTACCTTAAAAAGTCAAAATTAAGTTTTCTTATCGTTCATCTTGAGCCTCAGGGTCTCTTCATCACCGGTTGAAAAACAAATTGGTAAGCTCGCTGTACAGCCGTGTGTGCATTGACTGGAACATTCCGTATGACGCGCATTATATTATTATTATTCATAACCCGGCGTTAAGAGACTCGGCGTCTATTTACCATATTTCCCAGAGGCCCCGGCGCTTATTCGAGTCACGACGGGTAGTGGAGACCGGCGATTATTTGAAGTTTTACGGTATTATTATATTATTATTATAAAATAAAACCACAAAACCCACCCCTATTTCTTAAGGTTATCCTTCAAAAATTGATTAAATTCGCTCAGCAAATTATTCCTTTCATTTAATATTGTTTTCGATTGCTTATTACCTATTACCTATAAACCATGATGGAGGGCTACTTTGTGATGATCTCCTTTTAGATTTTGAGGGGGTTTTGGGTGATACCGATGTAGATGTAGATGTTACTGGAGGTCCTACCTGCGGTTCAGGAGATGCTACTGAGACTGAAGGATGTGCTTTTTACTGCAGCAACATCGTCTCAAACACAACAGCTGGTGTTATTACAGGATCCCTACCAAGAATGTCATTCATTACATCAAAATACTCCCACGTTTTTCTCCTCTCCCGGTTTTGTTATTATTGTTGGATACAGTTATTATTGTTGGATACAGCATGTGTCCAGAATAGCTGTTCACTGCACCCCAAAAAAAACCAAACAAACAAACAAAAAAATGACAACTACTTAATTCATATTACAAAGCTTTACAGTACCGGTAGTTATAACGGCACACAGTATGTACTGAAAATGACTACAACGGAAAAGCAAGGTTGGCCTTTATATAGTGTTGTAATGGCGGGTCAATTTGGGACTGCTTGGGATTGGATGCGGGGGGCAGTGCAGCTGTATGTAGATAGGGGTCTGAGTTGGCTGTAGTGTGATTTGTCTTTGGTTTTGCCAGTCAGCTGTTTGCGGGGGACTGAGGGTCTGAGCAATTGGACTGTGTGTATGTAAATGTACCCCTGTGTGTGTGAGCCAATAAGGTTCTGGGGGATCACTATTTAGGAGCTGCCTGCGTGCAGCTCGGGGTCGTGTTGTGGAATGTTTGTGTTGTTGCTGGGGAGCGTAAAGGAGCTAAATCCATTTTCTGAAAGAGCAAATGTTAAACGGCACTTCTAAAAGCCCAAAATAATTCCTAGTAGCATCTTCATTTCTGCCACTGAGACCCACCACACTGGTGTCAGAAGTAAGCAGGATAAGCAGGGGGAAGATGTCGATCCAGGAGACAGAGAGAGAAACACCCAAGAGGAAGAGCCCCAAGGAAAGAGCCCAGCGCTACCACCTGAGAAAAGAGAGCCCCGCGCCACAGCTGCCGCCAGAGCTCTGCTCCACAACCGCCATCTTAGAGAGTGTCCCGTGCCACCCAAGAGAAAATGCCCTGCACTACCAGAGAGAGAGAGAGTACCCTACACCACCACCAGTGAGAGACTGCACAGCGCTGCCAGCGAGAGAGTACCTCGCATCACTAGGAAGAAACTGTCCTGCGCTACCAGAGAGAGAGTACCCTGCGCTGCCAGAGCCCCAGAGAGAGAGAGAGAGAGAGCCCAGTGTGAACAGAACCCCAAGAAGAGAGTCCAGCGCCCCCGCCCGAGAATCAAGCTCCACCGCCCGAGAGAGTGCCCCGCACTATGGCTGCAGCACCCAGCCCTCGCCAAACAGCAGCCGGGTTTCAGGATTGCTGTTGGGGCTGTGCTAGCCAGCCTCTGCCCCGCTGTGTGGAGGAGGCAGCGGTCCCAGGAGGGACTGCCGTCCAGGACTGGCATGGGGGTCTGGAATTGGTGGCTGCCCTGGAGCCACGTGATGCGGCCCAGCCCCTGAAATGGTCGTCACATTGCGTCGCCCTCAAACGTCAGGACCCGTCTGTTGTTGTCCTCCGCCCTGGCAACCACACAGGCTGCCACACCTGGGACCCGGTCAGTGCTTCCTGGGCCGGGAAGTATTTGAGTGGGGGCAGTGTAACGGCAGGTCAATTTGGGACTGTTTGGGACTGGACGCTGGGCGGGTGGGGGTGGAGGGGAGCGGGAGTGTTAGTGTATTGTGTGTGTGTGTGTGTGCTGTCCTGTCTTTCCTGACGTTTGTGTGTGTCAACCTGCGTGAGTCTGAGTGGAAGAGTGTTTTGTGTCTAGGCAGTGCTGGTGCGCTGTCTGGCGTGTCACGTGCACAGTGCAGCTGTATGTAGATAGGGGTCTGTGTTAGCTGTACTGTGATTTGTGTTTGGTTCCGCCAGTCAGTTGTTTGCGCAGGATTGAGGGTCTGAGCGATTGGACTGTGTGTATGTAAATGTTCCCCTGTGTGTATGAGCCAATAGGGTTTGGGGTGTGTGTTCGTGGGGAGGGGATCACTATTTAGGCACTGCCTGCGGGCAGCTCAGGGTCGTGTTGTGGCGTCTTCGTGTTGTTGTTGCTGGGGAATGTAAAGGAGCTAAATCCATTTTCTGAAAGAGTAAATCAATTTTTGTGACGACATGTGCATTAAAAAGGCAACAACAAATTACATATCATAACCCCCTTTTTAAATGGTGCGTTTGTGATTAAATAAAATATGACACATACATTTTCTATACACAATAACTGTTGGATATTAAAGTAAAACAGTCTCAAGTCGTTAACGTTAGTCTAGCGGTCAAAGAATGTTTCATTTTAAAAGGAAAGGTATTTTACTCCAATTGACAAATTACAACAACGACCCACTATCCCAGATGATATCCGCTGCTTCACTAGGGTTATTCATGCAATGCCAGGTTTTTTTTTATTTTTTAAGTTTGTTGCAGTTTTATTATTATTATTTATTTCTTAGCAGACACCCTTATCCAGGGCGACTTACAATTGTTACAAGATATCACATTATTACGGAGAGGGCACCTAAATGCATTATTTTCTTTGCCCCCCCCCTCCAAGCCTTTTGTGAAGTGACACCCCGGATTAGTTGTAGTTCTATTTAATAATAATAATAATAATAATGTTTTCTTTATTTATTTCTTAGCAGACACCCTTATCCAGGGCGACTTACAATTGTTACAAGATATCACATTATTTTTACATGCAATGACATTATTTTTTACACATTATTTTTACATACAATTATCAATTTATACAGTTGCGT
This sequence comes from Acipenser oxyrinchus oxyrinchus, assembly GCA_030684275.1. NCBI lineage: Eukaryota > Metazoa > Chordata > Actinopteri > Acipenseriformes > Acipenseridae > Acipenser > Acipenser oxyrinchus. The sequence goes on along the minus strand of CM060248.1, from coordinate 90,159,899 downwards.
TTTTACTTGAGCAATCTAGGTAAAGTACCTTGCTCAAGGGTACAGCAGCAATGTCCCCCACCTGGGACTGAACCCACAACCCTCTGGTCAAGAGTCCAGAGCCCTAACCACTACTCCAATAATAATAATAATAATAATAATAATAATAATAATAATGATGATGATGATGATGATGATGATGATGATGATGATGATGATGATGATGATGATGATGATGATGATGATGATGATGTAACTAAAAGTACGTATTTTTTTTGGATAAAATATAATTCGGTCTTTGATAAAAAAAACAAAAAAAAACAAGACTTGTGCACTATATGTAAGTGAATCAGATCAGGTCCTAAGGAAAAACGAAGGATTTTTTTTATAATGTCGCTGTAATAATATGGCGATTCTTTCAGTAATCGCCATAGAAAAATCTAAATCATGTAGGAATCACAACAACTACTATACTCTGTACTTTACTCCGGGTACCCAGCCGCAACCAGTCTCAATCATTACAGAAGTTCCCACGAGGTTGTTTTGTTTATAACTTCCAGTAGCTTAGGGGTTGCACGCTGATTGGCTAAAGCAAACCTGGCCAGATTCGTCTAAGCACGTCGGGGGATGGAGGGTGAGTAGTTGCTCGCCATCAACAAATATTCTACAGACATTGCTGTGATTTGTACTCAGACTATTGAAGCAATGAGACATTTAAACGTGCATTATATAATAAGGCAATCTTCCGGGATGTAATTATTATCGGATGTGTTATGCAATAATCCCCTTCCCGATGGTTTTCGGGTAGTTGGTATCGCCCGAGTTATTAAAAAGACTGGCACTGCCTTACGAACTCAGTTCTCTTGATGTCAAGGAGAAAGAGGCAGGTGTGTGTCTATTTTATTAAAGTGTTGCGCTAGGTATGTTTATCACGGTCTCAGGAAAGCAGAGCAGAAATTATAAGGGATTCATGACAGTTTTGATAATGATTGGTGTGTATTATATTGAAGGAAATGGAATCACAAACGTTGTAGTTTGGATTAGTTATCATGTATGGGATAAATTAATATTTTGGTTACTTGAGATATTGAAGTAGTTAAATATGATGTATCCATATATGTAAAACAAACAAATGTGAGATATACCACAGTAATTAATTAAATAATACATTATAATTATACAGTACTACAAGGCCTATGCATTCAAATTCCACAGAAACACATGTACATTTGATAATTTAGAACATATTCTGTGAAATGTATGTTTTCTAGTGTTTTTTTTTAAAATAAATATTTGAACTGTTCTGATTTGTTTGTATAGCTTGGTTTTGTTTGTAATTGTATTCGCCGCACTGTACTACTAGCGCGGGTTTATTATGCTCGAACGGTCGAGTTCTGTTTGTGTTGATAAATAATCTTTTAAGTACAGTTGTTGTTTTTCATGCTGTATGAATGGTTGAACGATGAACGCTTGTTATGGATTTCATGTGGTTAGTCTGGCTGCGCCGAGGCCTGTGGTTGTATGCCTGTAATTCACACTACTTTCTCGACGTAAAGTTATTTGGGACTAACGACTTGAAGCTACGAAAAACGCGTAGCTGGATCTCTGAATAGATGTTGCATGGTATTTTAAGTGGCGAGACGGGTTTTGTAGTTCTGTCTATCTCGAGCCGCCGTTCGGTAATACGCAGCAATTGTAAAAGAAGAACTGCAGTTCCCAGAATGTGCAGCACGGGGAGCAAACTGTGCAGGTCTGGGAGACCGCAGCAACAGCCAATCGGTGAAAAAATAGGAGGCTGGCGTTCCCAGGGTCTAGTCTTGTATATTTTGTTCAGTGATTTCATTCGTGTGTTTTCGTTTTCAGAAGGACCGGGCAGCAGGCAAAGCGTATTCTCAGGTATAATTGTGGGAAAAATAATAAACCGAAATATATATCTATACCTTCTTTCAAAAGATGAATTAATATTATATACTAATACTATTCCAGAACAAAAATATACTTTGCGATCTATGTTTTGTAAACCGTAAACGTAACAGTAATTGAATATTGTTTTTTCAAGCCAGGAGGGAGAAAATGGTATTCCATGTTTATGATTTACTATAGGTTGCGAATTTACCGCTATGGCTAGTATATTACAATATGCAGCTAATGATAGGATTTTTTATTATTATTATGTACAGATAATATTTATTAGAGTATTGGAAGGTTTTGTTGGAGTGCAGAAAAAAGTGAATCGTGAAATATTCATTGATGAGAATGTGTAATTACAAGGCTACACAAATAATACAATTTACGATGGTGTATAGTGTTGCAGCACAGTTACTATCGATTACTCAATTATGTGGTATATATTGCAAAGCAGGAAAAAAAAACTATAATAATTTGTTACTAATATGGTTGTCACGAAAGATTAAGCTTGGGTATTGTAAACTTAATGTGTGTGTGTGGTAGTGGGAGGGAGGGGTTGTATAATAATGTTATGTGCCTGTAGTGTTTTCCAGTAGTGGTTTGTAAGAGCAGATACATTAGTTGTCCATAGAGTATTGAAAGGCTATGCATGGCGAAAACTGTGAAAGGCAAGAAATGAAGCAGATTAGAGTGATTGCACTTGTGAAAGGGTATGTGAACTGTAGGCCTCCACTGGAACCAGCTGGTCAAATCCATTCTCCACTTCAACCATGTCTGTATTCAAATAAACTTCCAGTATCCTGTTATACAGATGCCACTGATCTGCCTTAACTTTGTATGGGGTAACTTGGGGGGTAACTTTATTCCCAGGATATTTCATTGTGTTAACTAAAGTACAGTATTACAGAAAGTGGTGACACTTAAACATGTACTGTACTATTACATGCCCTTTTACCATTGGCTAAGTGTTTAAACTGAACTCAAGAGATACCAGCCACAAAATTATCTTGTTAGCTTGCTTTTTTGTTTCTTAAACTTTATTTTAGTCTGTTCTTCATTGCTTACTTAATAGGCAATCCCGTTTTTAAGCAATTTGGAGTTTAATTGCACAATGTAATTTTACTTTTCTAATTGTAATTCTATTTTACTTTTGTCGCTCGGTGTGGATATGTAAACAAGTAGGGGAAATGGTAGTTTACTTAAGTTAGTTTACGGAATGTGCAGGTTTTCAAAACTATAACACCCTATAGAGTTGTTAGTTACTGTATGTTAGCAAGATTGGTGTATTCACAGTACAATTGAAATGGAATGAAGCTTCCTATTTTTAATGTGTTTAATGAGGAACAGTTCTGGTTAATTCGAAAGTATGCTAGTTGAACTCGAGTGTTAGCAGCATGTTTGTGAAGGTGTTGGCATGTAAAATAGTTATCAGTCCCAGTATGCAAGAAAGTCTCTTGATTTCTGATCGTTTTTTGCCATTTTTTGGGACTTTAACTAGGGAGGGGGATTGAGCTTTGTTTTTGTAAAATGTGTAGAAATAGCAATACAATTTAAGCCACATTTAAAAACAATAATAAATAATAAAAAAAAGAGACAGGTACTGTAGCTTCATTTCTAATACCTTCTGTTTTAGAATGAGACTCCATAGATGTTTTTAAAATTGCAAGCAGGGCCTACTCCTGTTATACTGGAGTAGGCCTAAGGGTTGACCTACATATACAGTACAACCAGAGCTGGTATAGGCAGTCTGCACTCTATCTGTTTATCTCCATGGTGTCACTAGTTAACAGCCCTGTGGTTCATGTGTAATATTTAATAAGTAACAGCCGGGTTCAAATTTATTTTGCAAATGTGAGACCGTATAGCGGAAGAGACAGTGTATGCAATCCAATCTGAGGAAAGGGATACCAGTGTGTCATGCAGAAAATCCTTTGGAATACAGATTAGTGCAGTGCTATTGCAATCTTTGCCTTGATCTTACCACTTGACTAGATGGTAACAGAGCTACTTGTTTTAGATCACATTTCCAGCTTTGTATTGTGATAGCTGTAAATCTTTCTTTTTAAAGAGATTTTCCATAACCATTCAGTCACACGATTAGGAAAGCAAATATACAAAATTCCTCGGTGGCTGTGGATGCACAGTGTTTTCCAGAGTAATTCCCCCTGGCCTTTTGGCAGACATGGTTTTTCCAAAATGCATTCCTTTGTGTGTGTGTGTGAGAGAGATATGATGGCAGTCCTTTGGCACCTCCTGTAACTTGATGGATTGTTACAAATAGAAACACATGCTGTTGAAACTTTTTCTGCCTTAATTCTGTTTTCCTGCCATACATTTTGATGCTGTGGCACCAAAAAAAAACAAACAGTAATGCAATTTATTATTTATAGACAAGTGGTTTGTATTTCAGTCTGTTATTAACAAAAAAACTAGACATTTACAAAAACATATACCTTTGCTTTAATTGGGGTTTCTATGCAATAGAAACTTGTGAACGGTTTGCCCTATATATTAAAGAAAAAAAATGTTTTCTATTTCATTGTCTTTACTCGATACTGTACAGATGTTACACTGTTTAAACATGCATGTGAAACTGTAGTTTTATGAATTGCATATCAGAACACCAACAAGCTCAATGATTGTTGTAAATAAACCCTGCTGGCTTCGTTGCCTAGTGAAGAAACTTGATCACGTTTTCCTGCTGGAGACAGACAGCTAGTTTTGTCTTCATGATTGCAGTGTCCCTTTTATTTAGTCAAATTGTCCAGCAGAATCATATACCGTACTTGCAATTTGTGTTTCTGATCTGAGAAACATGGAACTGATCAATTTTATGAATTGTTGCTGTTCTTGTGTGTCGTTTTTTAGACTAGGTAACTTGGTTGTTCTTTCAGCAGTGCCATTCTGAATCTGTTTTCAGGAAATTGCAAGCATACTCGGGCTGTCGCAGAGTTTGGAATACTGTTGTTCATTGTGTGTTAGCTCACGGTTAGGTGCAGCCCTCGCATATTTTCAGATGAAGCCCTTCAACACTTCTGCTAATATTTACAATACAAGCATTGACCTTGTCTGAAAATGAGCTTTTAGATAAAAAAAAAAAAAAGTGAATTTCTGTGACGGAAGTAATTTTTGCCTATGATGTTAACCCCCTAAAAAGTTTCTTAGCCACTGATGTTAACAGGTTTTCAATGAAGCCGCAGGCTGGGGCAGTTGATACTTTTGAAGGGTTTTTTTTGCAGTACTTGATTATTAGTTCAGTTAACATTCTCTAATGCTTTTTAAATCAGGTGCAAAGCAAGTTAAATTTGCAAACGCTTTGACGTTGCACAACATGGGAACTATGTCTACGTAGTTCAGAAAAAAAAACTATAGGGTTGGTGCTGGTTCTAAACCTTAAAGAGAACATCTCCATATGCGGTCCTGTTTCTCTGCAAACCTTTGTGTCAGAGCACTTTAAAACCACAGAAGAGAATGCATTCATTGCATCACTGTGGCTATCTATACTGCAGCCTGCAATATTGGCGTTTCTGAAATCTAGATGAAATGTGCTCGCCTGGTTAACCCTGTTGCTGTTTAAAGAAGCAATGTGATAAATACTTAATTGATCTGACCTACTTTAAATTAAATCTGTCAATTAGACTTTCATTTCAAACGAAATAGATTTTATGTAGCAAAAAATATAAATATTGCTCTATATCTATTAGATTCCCATTGATCTGTTAAAATCAATCAACAAATAAAATGCAATTGTATACCAATGCAAAGGCATGTTAATGACAGGCTTTCATGATAAGACTAGTAAAACTAGGCGAGGATAATTGTTCAAGGATTGTACCCAATTAAGGTGTTTTAATGTTTTGTTTATCTGTAAAAGAGTAATTTAACAAATATCACATTTTTTAAGCCTGAAAGCATAAAAAAAAGTTGCATGCAGAATTTTATACATGTATGCTCAACATTTGGTCTAAATTAATCTCACGTTGAGGTAAAAGTTTATTTAAGCGTTCTTTAATGATGTCTTATTGTGATTAACATTACATTTGGTCTTGATGCATGCTTTTAATCCGTAGCTACAGGAGGGAACTGAGATAAATACAGGCAGATGTATGAGCTTGATTTACTGTAATGTGGACCATAAAAGGGAAATGTCCTATTTCTAACCGTACTGAATACTTTTCTGCGTTGAACAGATAGATGATGCAGCAGAAAGTCTTTGCTGACATTGAGATTGCACAGAATGGAAGGTTAAAAACAGAATTAAGTGCATTTTATAAAACTTTAATAACCACTGTTTTTTCTTTGTTATAGCCACGTTTATCCCTTTCCCAAAGAGTGGTTAGCTTTTTTGCAATATGCAATGCTTTCACTGCATGTTGGTAAGATTCCAGTAGTAGTCCCCTACTAGTATTCCAATGTATATGGGTTAGTTGGAATACAGACCATTTAAAACCCATTATCCAAATGCATAGCTATTGTGTGGCTAGCAGCAAGTCTGCTTAGTTGCCTTAGTTATGTGCGGAAGCCACATCTGATGTAAAGTACCTGCTGATTTAAGGAAGGTTTGCTTTATACAGTATCCAGCCAAAATACAATTTCTATAGCAAGAAATCCAGCAGTTTTTTGGCTGTGCAATAAGGCTAACTACAGGAAGCGTGGTTTAGAAGCCTAAACCTTTTACAGCTTGTACTGAAACCTTGATTGCAACAATATTTCACCTAATTCAGGAATGTTCTTTCACTCTTGCTACAGTTAAATTTACATAACCTAGCCCTTATTGTATGATTTTTTTTTTTTTTTTTTGTCCTTTTACTAGACTATCAATGGAAATGCACAATTCAACACAAGGATAAAAGGCCCTTGCTGACCTGAGTTTCTACAGTGTCTGTGATGGAGGCCTCTAAATAAGTAGTCTGCATCCCCAGCAATGGCCGGTACACTGTTCTGAGAGACGACACTGGAGTGAGCAGTGAAAAAGGGACTACTACAATGGTAACACTAATAACAGAGAAGCTGCAGAACCAGAGCCTGGATGATCTAACATGTAAAGCTTACTGCATTAACCTGGTAAGTAGCGCACTGTATTTTAAACAGTTTCACATTCATCATTCACACCTGAGAGACTAGGAATTCATTTTTATAAGCTATCTGGCATGGGGGCTCCCGAGTGGTGCATCCGGTGAAGGCGCTCTGCTTGGAGTGCAGGATGCGCCCTATAGCCAGGGCGTCGACTGTTCGAGTTCAGGCTATTCCATTGCCCACCGTGGACGGAGCTCCCAGGGGGCGGTGCACAATTGGCGGCGCCGCCCGGGCGGGAGAGGGCTTAGGTCGGCCAGGGTGTCCTCAGCTCACTGCAGAGTGAAAAGAAACGGTCGGCTGATGGCACACGCTTCAGAGGACAACGTGTGTCATCGCCGCTCCCGAGTCAGCGCAGGGGTGGTAGAGGTGGGCTGAGCCTAAATAAAATTGGGCATTTTAAATTGGGAGAAAAACAGGATAAAAATTGGCGACTACTCAATTTTTAAAAATTATATATATAGTGTCTGATTTTCTGCAAGTTTGCATATTTTTGACACTGAATGTTATCAGATCTTCAACTAAAACCTAATATTAGATAAAAGGGACCCTGAGTGAACAAATAACACAAAAATGATACATTTCATTTATTTATTAAAGAAAGTTAGGCAACACCCAATGCCCCCATGTGAAAAAGTAATCACTCCCTTAGACTCTAACTGGTTACGCCACCTTTAGCAGGAATAACTGCAACCAAATGCTTCCTGTAGTTATTGATTAGTCTCTCACAGCGCCGTGGAGGAATTTTGGCCCACTCCTCCATGCAGAACTGCTTCAACTCAGTGACATTTGTGGGTTTTCGAGTATGAACTGCTCATTTCAGGTCCTGCCACAACATCTCAATGGGGTTTAGGTCTGGACTTTGACTAGGCCATTCCAAAACTTTAAATTTCTTGTTCTTCAACCATTCTGATGTAGACTTGCTTGTGTGTTTTGGATCATTGTCTTGCTGCATGACCCAGCTGCGCTTCAGCTTCAGCTCACGGACAGATGGCCTGACATTCTCCTGTAGAATTCTCTGATACAGAGCAGAATTCATGGTTCCTTCAATGATGGCAAGGCGTCCTGGCCCTGATGCAGCAAAGCATCCCCAAGCCATGACACTACCACCACCATGCTTGACCGTTGGTATGAAGTTCTTGCTGTGGAATGCAGTGTTTGGTTTTTGCCAGACATAACGGGGCCCATGTCGGCCAAAAAGTTACACTTTTGACTCATCTGTCCATAGAACATTGTTCCAGAACTCTTAAGGATCATCCAGGTGCTTTTTGGCAAACTTGAGACGAGCATTCAAGTTCTTCTTAGTGAGCAATGTTTTCCGCCTTGCTACTCTGCCATGAATCCCATTTTTGCCCAGTGTCTTTCTGATGGTGGAGCAGGGGTTTCGCTGTCGCTCGTCACTCTCGTAATTTGTGAATGTTTTTTGAAAGTGACGACAAAAAAAAGTGGAATCGTCACTAGTGACGATTGTTTCTGTTTGTACTATAAAAAAAAATCCCTTTTGTTGGTCACACACAACGTCTATTTCTTAAAAAGAAGGGATCGCTAAACCATGGAGTCACTGCTGCTGATCAGATCAGCGCCTCAGCCTCTCGATTCATTGACTCTGCAACATTCTCATGGCGTGGTAGGCGACAGAAATGCAGTCAGCCATTCAGCGCTTCAGTTTCATGTTGCGTGTCACTTACCATGGTAACCCAGACCGCTTTATGAGGCTGTACTAGGTGCTGCTGTAGCTTTCAGCCTCACATTATTCTTTGCAATCTGAGAGCTGCTGCGCTTTCACGACTACAGAGCGTTCTGCTCAAACCTTTGCATACGCAGTGAAAGCGGTAAGCTTGTCCGCGCGAATTAAAAAACAAAACTGTTAGCCAGTACTACTGTAAAATGTCACAGAAGAAAATCCACTCGTTTTTTCAGCGCGGCCATGTTCTCAGTGATGTGTGTGACAAAGGCTTTTTTGCAGCGTAATTTTAGCCGCTACAATGTGATAAAATCAGACCTACGAAACCAACTTAAAGTGAGCCGTGTAAACCTACTAATGCAAATGTGCGTCAACTCAAACACATGCATGCACCATGTAGAGTACAAAGCATCTGGAATCATTTAAATGAGTACTAACCAATACTTTATTATGTTTGCTTCAGTCATTTTTATTGCACTCCACCCCTGAAAAGATTCCTGGCTTTTTTAAAATTCATATGAACATTTTTTCAGATTCAGTGCTATAGATAAAATGCTGCATCATGTTACCTTGTCCTTAGCTCACATGGTCAGATTGTAACCACACCATTGGGTTTTACAATGCACGAAGTGATTAAGTACCAGGAAGCTCTGATCTGTTTTCCTATTGAACCCATGAATCTTTAACAACAAATTGTGAAATGTCAGTGTACCTGCCAGAATACAGAGGGGTAGCATGAGAGTAGCGAGGTTGGGAGAAAACAAGACAAACGGCAGAGCTTTGAATGAGCTGAAGGGGGCGGGTAGCCGAAGCAGGGAGACCAGCAAGGAGTGAGTTACAGTTGTACAATCTGGAGAGTACAAGAGCTTGGAGTAGGAGTTGAGTGGAATAAGGAATGAGAAAAGGATGGATTCTGTAGATGTTGCCAAGAAAGAAACAGCAATTGCATGTCAGGGAGATGTGTTGAGAGTAGGGAGGGAGTGGTGGGAGTCAAAGGAAGGGAAATGAGAGGAAGATCTGGGCATCGTCAGCACAAAGGTGGTAGACGCTGAAAGAGGAGATGAGAGTACCAAGCGAGTGGGTGTAGAGTGAGAAAAGGAGGGGTTCCACGACAGATTCTTGAGGTACACCTATAGAGAAAGAGCCATGCCAGGAAACCTGAAAGGCAATGTTGGAGAGATAGGAGAAAAACAAGGCAAGTTGGAGAGATGAATGTTAATCACTTAAAAGAATGATAGGAATAGTGGTGGTGATAGAAGAGAGGAAGAAGTTGAGTTAGTCGAGAAAGTGAGCAGTGGGACCAGGGGAGGTGATGGAGACCTATAAGCAGCAGATGACACGGAGAGTGCAGTTCAACAGCGTGAAACTCGAAAGTGCCGACAGAGAGGATATTGAAGTTCCAGGGTGGAGGTAGGTATCTAGTTCCCTGCCTCATCAATAGAGAGAGGAGAGAGCAGCTGGGGTAGCAGTGTTCTCTGGGGTGATCCAGAAAGTTGGGAGTGAGATGAGGCATAGACTGAGATGAAGTCAGCCTTGTTGCAGGCTGACTGGCTGTTCCAGTGTGCACCAGAGAGAGCAGGAGGAAGAAGCAGAGTATGGGGGCAGAAGTAGAGAGTTCAGGTTGGAAGGGTTAGAGAAGTGCTGGTAAGAGATTTTGTGAGCGCAAGAGGAGAGAAGGACTGGGATAGCAGATAGTCATAGTGGATAGAGTGGACAAACTAGCAGTTAGAAAGTAGCAGAGACAGTGAGCAGTGTAGACAATACACAAAGGCAGAGAGTATAGGTAGGAAAGAGTCTGCGTTTTAAGATCAAAAGAGCACAGTCTATGGTGAATGCAGTTGCAATTCACGCTTGTCAGTCGCACCTGGAAAAACTCACTGACAATTAGCCAACAACTAAACTAGTAATGTTAACCTTACAAGTAGATGTAAAGGGCTCTAAACTGGTGGTTTTCAACCTGTGGTATGCGTACCAGTACTGGTACGTGTCAGGCTTGGAACTGGTACGCAGTGGCAGTTGATGTTTATGACGATATGATTCCTCAATCATAATACTCCCTCAATCGCAGGACTCCAACTGTTTATTCGGGGTTAGGCACAAAAATGCTGCGCCTCCCTTTTTAAAAGCATGTGTCAATATTTACGAATGTGTAAATATTGTGTATTATATATATTTAAAAAAAAAAAAAATGCAAATCACGTTTTAATAAACTGAAGTGTGAGAAGGATGGTAACAATTTTATCTGTGCACAATTAAAGATGCCTTCACCAATTCCATACACAACACTTGCTAAATTATTTAGAAATTAAACATGCTGAGTTAATTGCAGTCATCACCTGCTTAGATTAACCATTCAGCAGAATGAGGCAACAAACAAGTGAGTATAGGCGCAACAAACCTGTTTGTAATGGGGTAGGTCTCGGTTTTACAACAGCTGTTTAAGATTGCACACATAGTTACTGGTACACGTGCTGGAAACACTGGGACTTGAGATGAAAAGGTTGAAAACTACTGCTCTAAACAATAAACAGTAAGATCAACAACCTAGCCTTAACCCTTTAAGGACTGGGATTGTGTTAACATGATCATACTTAAGTGGGCTTCTTGGACCGCGTGTTTGGGGGGAAAAAAACAAGCAAAGTGTGTTTTCTGAAGTACTTCATAATGTTCCCCAGAGTGTTCTGAAAAAAGGACACCATTTCATGCTACTGTAAAAAAAAAAAAAATTTTAGTGAATTTTTATAGCAGTGTTCCAGGGGGAACATCCCACTGAAAAATGCTTGGTCCTGAAAGGGTTCATAGCAGAACAAGCCTCATCACAGCTAGTACTAAAAACAAGTTAACTGTACTCTGACCATAGCGTTACTATACTGTAGTAGCCGGAAGGAATTTGCAAAGAGGCAATTAAAAATGGGGTTTTCCTTATTTTGCAGATCTTAAATAAATATCTACACTATCGGTCAAAAGTTTTAGAATACCCCCATTTTTCCAGTTTTTATTGAAATTTAAGCAGTTCAAGTCCAGTGAATAACCTGAAATGGTACAAAGGTAAGCGGTAAACTGCCAGAGGTTAAAAAAAAAAGTTTAGGTTACCAAAAACTGAAAAATAATGTACATTTCAGAGTTATACAAAAGGCCTTTTCAGGAACAAGTAATGGGTTAACAACTTACAGCTGTTCTGCAGCAATGGAAGTAAATTAAGCCTTGAAAGTTGATGCTAACAATTCCTACAGGTGTCCCAACTTTTGTTAATTACTTACAAACCCTCTGTCTGTATAAAAGCAGTGTTGGAACAGACTGTGTTACTACATCCTCTTAAGCATTATTTGGACAGTATTGTACTGCAGGAAGTAGTATATTGCTATCATAATGGCGAGAAAAGGCAATTAACAAAGGAAGACAGACAGACCATTATAACCCTTAAAAGTGTAGGTCTTTCCTTTAGAGAAATTGCAAAGAAAGCCAAGGTGTCAGTGAGTACAGTTTCCTACACCATCAAAAGGCACTTGGAAACTGGAGGAAACTCTGACAGGAAGAGGTCTGGCAGACCCAAAGCCACAACAGAATCAGAAGACAAGTTTCTGAGAGTCAACAGCTTGCGTGATAGGCGGCTCACAGAACAACAGCTTCAAGCACAGCTTAACACTGGTCGAAGTAAGCAAGTCTCAGTTTCAACTGTGAAGAGAAGACTTCGAGCTGCAGGTTTGACAGGTCGAGTGGCAGTAAGAAAGCCATTGCTAAGATGGCAAAATAAGAAAAAGAGGCTTGCCTGGGCCATGAAGCACTGCCAGTGGACTACTGAAGACTGGAAGAAGGTCTTATGGACCGATGAATCAAAATTTCTAATCTTCGGTTCATCACACAGGGTTTTTGTACGCCGTCGAGTAGGCGAAAGGATGGTTCCTCGGTGTGCGACACCAACTGTCAAACATGGAGGAGGAAGCGTGATGGTCTGGGGCTCTTTTGCTGGATCCAGAATCGGCGACTTGCACAGAGTGAGTGGCACCCTGAACCAAAACAGCTAACACAGCATTTTGCAGCGCCATGCAATACCCTCTGGTATACGCCTAGTTGGTCAGGGGTTCATCCTCAGCAAGATAATGACCCAAAACATACCTCCAGGCTATGTCAGAACTACCTTAGAAGAAAAGAACAAGACGGTAGGCTGCAAATCATGGAATGGCCAGCACAGTCTCCAGACTTAAACCCCATCGAGCTGGTTTGGGATGAACTGGACAGAAGGGTGAAAGCAAAGCAACCTACAAGTGCAACACATTTGTGGGAACTTCTGCAACAGTGTTGGGAAGAACTTTCCGAACAATATTTGATTTCCATTGTAGAAAGAATGCCACGAGTGTGTTCGGCTGTTATATCTGCAAAAGGTGGCTACTTTGAGTCAAAAATTTAGATTAAATTTTGTTAAACAAAATGATTGCATGATTTCTTTTTTATCTCCAATTGTTTATTTGTTCTATGCTTTAATTTCAGAGTACATTGAGACATTAAACTGTGTAAATTTCAATAAAAACTGGAAAAATGGAGGTGTTCTAAAACTTTTGACCGGTAGTGTATTTACCACTTATACAAAGTTATATAGCTTGCATGGAGTACGTTTAGCGTATTAATGACAAACACAACAGATCACATCATAACGAGACAGCAAGAGTATATTCATGAAGAAAAAGGGGAGTTGCATGTTATTATTATATAATCTGTGTTAGTGTTAATTTTAAAAGACAAACATTTAAGTAGTAAACCACCCTGTAATCACTCAAGGTTATAGAAAACAGTTGCACGATTTGGCTTTCTGTGCTGGGGGTATGGTTGCAGTGCTACTCTAAGCACTTTGCAAGTGAAACTGGGAGGGGTGCTTAATCACTCTGTGCTATTTGTCCTGTGTGCATAGATAACAGATTTGAATGTTTTTTTCCACAGCCAGCTGAGTAGCTACGTGCCTGCAAGCCTACAGCACGTGTAAGAGGGCCCCCTCAAGTGATATCTTCCTCTGAAACTTTAGCTCAAACGTTGAATTATTTTTAGCGTCTGCAGGGAATTTATATTTGGCACCATACCAGAAAACTGGGAGCATTAATAGTGAAGTGCTTTGTTTACTAGAGCAGGGGGACTTCAAAGAGAAAACGGTTTTATTTCTGTTTAAAAAAAGAAATAATAAAAATCAGTATTAGGCACTGTACATGTTTTGAGTTTGCAACTTTCTTTTAACATCTTAAGAAAAACTATTAGCCTGCTTTCCTTTGAGATGCATCAAGAAACCGTAATCAAACTTACCTTTAATACCTTGCACAAATATTTCATTCCGTGTTTGTAAAGTATGGACTGACTGAAATGTATTTAATTGGTTTCCCAGTTTGTCTGCAATCCAGATCTTTGTGAGTGATTCACAATTTTGAATAACTAAATACATTAGATGTGTGGTTCCGTTTTAAAAATGGGTATTAAAATCAAAGCTACCTTGTATTTCTTCACTGAAACACCATAATGGATGCATGTTTTTATGTACGTCCGGAAGGGGTCATATGGGGGTTGCTTGGAATGTTTTTGTCTGCAAGAGCTGTAAATGCTTGCCGCTGATTTATAGGCCAACTGATTTCCACAACACTAAATGAAATAAGGAAACCACACAAAGGCATTGATGCACAGGAATGTGCAGTCTTAAAACTGGTCTCCCTTTTACACTGCTGTTTTCCCTGATCTTTTTAAAAGGGTAAATGGCTCAATTCATGGTCTAATAGGTATTTAAAGATATTTCACAATTAAGCATATTAAAACAGAAAATTGCGTTGTCAATTTCAAAATTGATAATTGTTATTATACAACAAATGTTCCCAAATATTGAAATGCTTACCTGAAAAGTAAATGCACTAAATCCTCAGAAATGTGAATTTTCAACTACGTATTACACAGTAATGGGTACATGTAACGGAAATTGTGAAATCTGTGATAACCGTGAAAAAAATGCAGCCCTAATTGTAGGGGAGCAAAATAATTGATTTTTTTTTTTTTTTTTTTTTTCTTGCCTGCAAGTTTGTACCGCTGAAGTGATTTCAGTAGCCTGTGTTTAAGCAGGAAAGTAAGTCATTTTGTTGTTTATTACCATTTTGATTAATCCACTGACTTTTTTCTTTATTATTTGAAATGGAAGAATATGATAAACTGGTATACTACTGACTCATTGTGTGTTTCACAGGCAAGCAAAGCATGGTTTGATTGCAAAGTAGTTTATTAAATGAAGTACTAGAATAAAGGATGTTTGAGGTTTACTATTTGCAACCACATCAGTTATGAAGATCCCACGCCTCTTTTTTAATGAAAAAAAATCCCTTTTTTTATATAAAGTAAAAATAATCAAATAAAACAGGCTAGATGGTTTTAAGTTCAAAGTCCTTCTCTGCTCTAAAATCTACAGGATGGAAAGACAGTAGTAGTGTCTCAAAGTTATTTTCACATTAAACATACTATGTGTCCTTATAATATAACTTCACCCTCATGACAACTGAGGTACAGGACGTGAGCAGAATTTAAAATACACTACATTTCCCAGTTCTGGACTTCAACATACACCAAAACATTTGCTCACGGAAATTAGTTCCAGAGACTAGTTATTTATTTATTTTTTCAGTTTTTGGTATTGCCATGTTCTGTAGAACGATGGAATAAATGTTCTTAGACACCTTGTCTAATCAACATGTGTAAATAGAGGATTGTTAAATAGTATTGCCTTGCTGTCCTTGGGTGATTTGTTTCTGCTCATCGCCATTTTATCAGAAGCATCAGGATGTCGTTTGGTTTAGAGGCTTTCTACCTGACCCGAGCCTGACGGTACCCAACAATAAGTGTCGGGGTTGGGTGTGGTTTGTATATTATAGTTCAGGCTCGGGTAAGGTCAGTGTGTTACCAGTGAGTGGAGTACGTTTTTATTTAAGTGAGTATTTTCTTCTTCCTCTGTGTGCAAGCTCTTCATAAAACTTACTTTTTTGCTTGTCAAAAAATCTTGTGTGAGTGGCGAGGACTTCTAGCGTGCATGTCAGTTAACCAAAGTTTTTTTACGAAGGAGAGAATTTCTACATTAAATACAGATGAACCCTTTCTATATCACATTGCTTAATATCATACCCCTTTTATCATGATTTTTCAAAAACCACTCGCCATGCACCATAGACTATTTGAGAAATTACCTCTCGCTTAATATTTCAAACCTGCTTATTGTTACGTTTTGTGCAACCTGTCAAATGCTGCGTGGCCAGACTTTACTAAGTAACCACATAGGATTTAATTAATTTCCAACGCAACTAACAACCAATAATCATCTCAGCTGATAAACTGACATTATGTGCATCCTGTTAAATGCTGCGTGGGCGGTCTTAACGGGATACAGTTCAGTTACAATTCCATTGTGTTTCCGACATCTTTTGGGAACATGATTAAATTGGCTCAATAAAAAAGGAGGAAATCCTGGATAGATAATCTGCTGTAACGTGTTGTGTTTGTAGGACACGTGCCCAAAACTGCAGTCACGCACTTGTGTGTGGACAGAATGAACCCTAGGATTGACATGTACTTTTTTTTTTTTGTTGTCTGCATTCCAGTATTGAATTAGTAACACAAATTGTAAATGTCTCATTTGATGAATTAGAATGCTGTTGTCCCTAGTATATACAGTGCTCCCTCTCTATAAGGCTCTCGATTTATAACACACCTTGACGCTCCTACAACATGTCCCCCAATTCCGTATACTAGTGATTCGTCCAATATTTATACAGTACCGGTGTTCAAACTGTAAACAACTTCTCAGTCTAACTTCCGTTTGTCTCTCCCTTTTGATAAAGTATCTGAACTGAAGAAAAGCTGCGCTGGCACTTTATAGACATCGTATTCAGCATTCGTTTTATAACAATAGATATTAGGCCTATTACGTCGTTATCTTTCCTAATGTATTTACTTTATTGCGACGAGAGGAGCTGCAGCTTTCTCCAGGACACGAGACGCTTCAGCCCCGCTCCGGCAGCGAACCCGGGCCGGGCCCATTGCCTCTTTCCCTCACCCGACCCGCTCTCCTTCTCACACGTAGTTTGCTTGTCTGTCACTTCGAACTGAACTCCCGAACGCAGTTTAGCCAGGCTATTTATAGTTTAAAAACTGCTAATTAAAATGAACCACGAGTGGGAATGTTACCTTTTTTATTTATTTATTGTTTTAAAATATAGCGTTGATTACATGGTGCTTTATGCATGGTTAAATCACGGAAAGCTACATTTTTGCTTCACTATATGTGCATTAGAGAGGGAGTTATTTTATTTTGTATTTGTCAGATGTGTGTTGTGTCCCACGGTGCCCCCCACCTCCTCCCCCGTTTATAACACTCTTTGGTATTAATGCTCATATTGTGTGTCCCCCAAGACCCGCGTTACAGCAAGGGAGCACTCTATTCAGAAAACATCCTTCAAGCATGAGGAAATAGTAAAGGACATTCATTTGCACAATTTTTAGGAGTGTCATATTCGGTAACTTCTGGCTTGTGAGGCTGTATCTTGGGAAGCATTCTCTTGATTTTGAACTTTGCATTTGTAACAAGTTCCACGTTGTTGTGTTATCTGACTCAAAGTACATTAATGTAAAGGATTACATTATGTATACAAAGTGATTTGGTTTAAACTGAGACATCTATGAAATAGCATTTACAGTAGAACCTGCCATATCCGATCCTGTAAATACGACACCCTCTATTAACCGATGGAACCCTGACATTTGTAATTTACACATGCTGCTGCCAATTGAACAGTTCTGATGGAACCTGATCAATGCACATTTTTACTATGTCTAAAACAGTAAATTCAGTCATTTGCAGGACAGAATAGATTCAGTTGCATATAAAAAAAACAGGTGCTAGAAAAGACGAGAGGTGTATTGCTGCAGATCTGGAAGCAGTTGAAAGGATTGTTTGACACACTGTGTCTGACAATGTTCATTGATAATTGCCCCGATTTGTTAATAAAGCAACTACAACATAACATAATGACTACCAATTAAATCAGATATGGCAGGCTCTGCTGTATTTTATATTCTTTTAAATGGAGGATAAAAGTGGCAATTCTGTGGGTAAATATTTTTTTCTTCTATCGGTAGTGCATTATTTCAGCCTTGAATAATTTGCATGTGTACTTTGATTCTGGTGGTTTCTTTTCTTCTGATGGACTTTCTGTCCATTTGTACTCTTAATTGCTGAGTTCAAGGTTTGCATTGAAGCAGCTGTTGTCTGCCTTACTAATACAAGTAGTCTCGATTGCTCAAGGATGTTTACTCAGAACTGCACCCAGATGTCTGTGGAGAGGAAGACTCTAAACAATACTGTCTCTTTGCCTGTATGTTAAAAATGGCATCCAAAACGGTTAAAGAACTTAGCCATGTTGTCATAATATAACTGAGAAAAACAGGTCAATGAAGAGTATAGAGTTTGCAAGAATGTGATGTTAGTGTGTGCAGTTACAAAGCTAAAATGCAGATGCTACTGGCATGTTGCTGCAATAAATACTGCAGTTGGCTGTAGTTTCGATAAAAACAGGGTATATTTTGCTCCAATGTAAGAGAAATGTCAATTTACAGACACGCAGGTCTGTAAATTTCACAAACATCGGGAGTTGTGTCAAATTGTTCTGTTTAGAAGTACATCTGCAATGTACTAAATATACCTCTAGCCTCACCATTCTCTTTCCTGTTATATGTGCGCTAAGGCAGCCCCTTTACATAGTTAAATAACAACAAAAAAGAAAAAATTGTTGCAGAATCATACTACAGTACGATTTATGTTATTACAAGAATGGGGAAATACATCCTCTCCTAAAGAGAAACAACAATGTCAAATGCATAACATTTGTTTCAAGTTCAACCAATTCACAAGCTCTCTGCCAACCGGCAGTCTTTTGGAACAATTAGTTAATACTGTATGCTAACCCTTTATCTTGGGAAGGACTGAAGATTCACAGATGGCTGGCTTCACAGACCCTGATTTGAACTAATCTTGGCCTATCTAATGTTAACTTAAGTTAGGTACAGTGCAATTTGGTGCTAATTAGGGTCTATGGAACCAGAAATAAGATTAACCTCTTGCGTTCAAACCTTTTGTCTTTTGGTTAATTTCAGCACTCTCCTGAAAAGTTGAACCAAAGTGGCAACCTGTTTCCTTACGAAATCCATGGTAAGTGACTTTTTCTGAACCTGCTGTGTTGTGGTCCAGAAATGTGTGTTAGAATTATTTTCTGGTCAGAAAACACAAGGACTCCTCTTTGCTGTTATATTTTGTTCAAACTAGAATCTAAAGCCCCTTTCACACTGGCATGCTCTACCTGGGTCAGGGCTTGGTGTCATGCAGGCCAGGTACACGATTTCACACTACTTTTCATAAAGCAGGGTTGACCTGGGTGACAGATTCAAGTGCACAATGTGCGTATCAGTGCCCCGGAAGTAGCTTCTCTGGATTGAACCGTCGGCACAAATGTTGATTTAGAGTAAATGTTTATACATCCCTGCTGCAGTCTGTCTCATGCTGTGTCTCAATAACCAAAAATACAGCTAAACAGAATAAACAGAAATGTGGGTTGCTGGGACCCGGGTCAACCAAGGTGCGACTCAGGTACGTGGTTTCACACTACGTGGTGTTGGGACCTGGGTAGCCAGAACCTGGGTCCAGACCCGGGTAGAAGTGCCAGTGTGAAAGGAGCTTATGCTGTTTTCAGGCTTATAGTGCATATGTAAAGTGGGTATGCACAGAATCTACTTACAATCCATACACTAATATATACTTTTTTGGGGGGGGGGGGCTTAGGTATGCATATTATTAACCTGAATAAATGTATTTATTCACATTGGAAAGTAGGCTTATCATATACAGTATGACATTATTGAAACAATAATGCTGACTTGCATGTGCAATTTTATGTTTCTGGTAACTTTGGATCATTTTGCTTTGTCAATGACTTGGGCAATATATAATTGGCAGAAGCAATGCAATTTGTATTGCTTAAAACCTGGTTTAGGGAGTTCATGATTTTGGGTGATGTAAGAAAATGTGTTTATTCTGGGTAAGAATTCTGCAGATTAATAGCATCTGTTGTTTTTGATCTTGAACTGGTAGCAAAAAGCCCCTCTTCTAATCCCACAACACATGGGGTAGCTTAAACCATTTGTCAGTCCCTCGCTTCCAATACCATATATATGAGTTGTCTTGGATAAATTAACAGTGCTGCAAAGCTTAATGAATTACAAGTGGATTGTTAAGTGCTTTTAAAGTGTTCAAAAGCACTTGTTGATTTAAGTGTGTTGTCTTTCTTAATGGAAATATATATATATATATATATCAGTAAACGATTATAAACTAATTATATACGGTATTCCTTCGAATTTAAGATGCTCTTTTTGACCATTTTTGCTTCTCAAAAATAGCCTGTATCTTAAATTAGAGTACAGTAGTGATGCGTGTATTAAAATCACCAACAAAAGATGGGACTTCCCGAGTACACGAACAGCAACGTGACTGACTGCCGAGAAAAGACAAACAAAGACGTCACTGCCCGAATACACAAGCAGTGACGTGACTCACTGCCGAGAAAAGACGGACCAAAACGTTACTGCCCGATCTCGAATCATCCATGACATACAGGCAGCCATTTTCAAAGAAGTGTCATTAGCTTCCTGAGGAATTCAAAGAGAAGCTTTTACAATTTCAGCATTTCTAACAAACAGTACCAGCTTGGACAGATCGGAAATGCTAAACAGACCCCTGCATTTTTCGACATGCCAAGCAATACCACAGTTCACAAATTGGGAGAAACAGGTGTGAATAATCACAACTGGAAATAACTGTAATGCTCTGTGTGATAGCAGACGGCCGCAAACAGCCTCCATATGTTAACCGAGGTTGTATCTTTGTAAATACATATTTATTTGATTTGTTTTCCTCAAACTGAGTGTGGGAAATTTGTGCTGCGTCCTTAAATTTGAAGGAATACGGTATTTAAAATTTATTATTTTATGTTAACAATGTCACGCTTAACTGTTGTCTTTCCTCTGTTATGGTGGCAAGATGCATGGTGTATATATGTTGATTAAAAATATTTAAATTGAATTATATTATGACTTTACAAATATTCACTTGGCAACCTTGTAGAGAAAATTCGAACAGTTAGTTTTGAGATGCAGCCAAAGTTTAACAGTATCATTTTCATTCACAGTTCACTAGAACACCATTTCCATTCGTTCAGGATGGCATCTACAAATACAGAACAAATGCACCATCTGCTAACTTACTTGAGTTTCATCAAGTTAATGTGCATGGCTCCCATGAATTTTGACTTGTCTGTCAGAGCTGCATTTGCACCTTGTGAACAAATACAAATATTTATAAGCAATTCACTGAATACTTTATTGGTTGTTTTGTTTTGGTAGTGATGCTATTTTACACATCTCCCATTAGCTATTGAAATTAACATTTAAAATAAGTACTGCAAACTTAAGGCGGTTCTACTCTGGAGGCAAGCGACTGGAGCAAATTTTGTATCTACATCAAAGGTGAACCGTTAAAATCCAGAAACTTTCACAAGACCCTATCCTAATATTTCCCGTATTTGACAGCTAGTACAAACATGGACTGACAGATGCAGTGCTGCTACAATACTTCTCCTGCGTCAGTCACCAGACATGCTAGTAGTAATGCCCGAAATCTTCTGCCAGACGATGTCCTTTTTACTGTTGTCTTTGTATGAATTTAATGAACAAGCGTAGAGCACAGGATACCACTGCACTTCCTGAATCAATTTCTCATCTACCATGTTTATTGCTTATTTGTGTTCTGACTTATCAAGTTTACTGATATTACTGACATTGCTTCTGATTGGCCCATTTCACTTTAGATCATTCTAGTCGTCTGCGATGCATGTGGAAAAAGAGCACAGTTCTGTTCCTGTGGTGTCGCTTGCTTCACCGAGACTGGCCGCTTGCATTGCACCCATACATTCCAGTTACTTCTAAATTATTCGCTCACCTCCAGCATAGAACTGCCCTTACTCGCATCCTCTTTTTTTTTAAATTTTTTTTTATTTCATTTTTTATTTACTGCATATAAAGATTTTTTTTATTTATTTACATTTTTTATAACTCTGGTGTACCCAGTATAAATGTTGTTGCTTAGAAAGGCTAGAGCTCCTGCAATTTCTTATTCTTTCCAATGAATGATGTGTATTTTCTTGACAGACGAGAGCCCGTGGAGAGTTGTAAGCAGGGGCTGCCCCATCAGGACAGAGAGTTCTACGACAACAAAGAATGCTCCTTTCCATTTTCCTGTGTGCCCTTTCAGCCACGGTGCCCCCGACAGCATGGGATTGCAGTGGCAGAGGGAAGCCATCCCTGCAGCTGTCAGGACCAGCAGCAGTGGCACATGTGGTGGAGTGAGGAACAGTGTGTCGGTCCTGCCGGGCTGGATCAGCGAACTGAACCTCGAGAACTGCGTGCAACCGCTGGCTCCTCCCACCAAACGGCACTGCCGCTCCCTGTCAGAACCGGATGAGCTGGCCCGCTGCCGGTCCCCATGGAAACCCAGCAGCAGTTCCAAGGTCTGGACTCCTGTCTCTAAGCGGCGCTGCAACAGTGGGGGCAGTGCCACTCTGCAGCGCTGCAACAGCCACGGTAGCGCAACCTTGCAGCGCAGCACCAGTGTCAGCCTGCCACAGCCTTCCTACTCCTCCTCCTCCTCTTCCTCCAGCAGCTGCAGCAGCAAACACATGCTCTCCCTGAACAGCAGCGCTTTCAGCGTCATCAGCAGGGGCAGCTTCAACACTTCACCCGTGCCCCGGCCTTCCTCTGCCAGCAGTGGCTTTGTGGACAGTATTGAGGGGAGCACGATGTCATCTGGCATCCGCTGGCACTCGGGGGGCCCTTATGACCATCACCCCCGGCGGCGGCTCTCCCTATCGCAGGAGCACATCGCCGACACTGGGAACCTCCTGCCTTCGGCTAACAGCACTCCCACCTCCACCCCGGAGCTGAGCCGCCGGCAGGGCCTTCTGCGCTGCCGCTCCCAGCCCTGCGTGCTCAACGAGCGGAAAAGTGGGCTGAAGCGCAGACGCGAGGAGGATGTGCGGTGGAGCCGGCCCTCCCTGGATTTCCTCAAAATGACAAGGGTAAGGAAAATTAAAAGGGGGAACAAATGTATTTAATTTCTTTATTTTAACAGAGCTGCAGAGAGAAAATGCTACAGAAGATTCTTATGCTAAGCCAGTACTGGTTTTCCATCTTGTGTGGACTGTGGTCATTCTTCAGTTACTTGAACTAACTGATGAGGTAATATAGTTTGGTAGAATATCCAATAATTTATCCCTTCTCCATCGATGTAGCTAGATAACTGTTTTATGCATGTATATGGTTGATCTTTGCAAGTCCATATTTTAATGTGTAAGATTCAGTGTTATAAACTGTTTTCTCAGATTTTTGAGGAATTAAGCAAATTTAAGCGACTTGATTTCTGTAGGTTTTTTAAAGAAAAAAACACCTAAGGGATGATAAGTTCAAAAATGTGTTGGGTCACAGAGTGGTTCATCCAGTTAAAGCGCTGCCGCGGGTAGCGCAAGATGAGTTGCACAGCTTGGGTGGCACTAGTTTGCGTCCAGGCTGTGCAAAGATGCCAAACTTTGCTAGGGACCCTGAGGGAAGGTGTCTTATTGGCTCTGACACTCCCGGGG
This sequence comes from Acipenser oxyrinchus oxyrinchus, assembly GCA_030684275.1. Classification (NCBI taxonomy): domain Eukaryota; kingdom Metazoa; phylum Chordata; class Actinopteri; order Acipenseriformes; family Acipenseridae; genus Acipenser; species Acipenser oxyrinchus. The sequence continues at coordinate 90,136,508 of CM060248.1, read as the reverse complement.
TGGGGGATGGGAGACCGGCAGGGATTGCATCTCCTCATCGCGCAACAGCGAATCCTACTGGCCAGCCTACGAGCATATTCAGAATGGATAAGAAGCAGGGCTGATCTCTCTTTCAGGATCGGTAGTCCGCCCCTTCTGCTCTGGATTGTTCAGTGTAAAAGCGATTCTGGCTTTATGCTTGTGAGATCAGAGGATGCTCTTATACTCTCAGAACGTCCGTGCTGTGTGGGGACTCGCTGCGGTGAGGAGAAGAAACATAATTGGACGTTTCAAACTGGGGGCAAGTAAATAAAAAAGTGTTAACCAGATTTCCCCATCGTGTTAAAAGCCAATTGCACAAGCAAAATATGATGTGACAAAAAGCCAATTGCACAAGCAAAATATGATGTGACAAACATTGCAAAAGCAAGTAGGGCTGCAACGAAGGGTACATTTTGACCTGCGAAGGTTTGGAACACATTACCAAAGGAAGGGTTGAACCCTCGATGGTACTAATTTGCATAATTTACTGGTGATGTCACCATAGCTACTTGTTTATATTTGATTGAAAATCCTATTTTACAGGTAAGCGATATAAATGGAATAAAACATTCATATGTAGTTTAAAAATACATTATGTAGAACAGTAATCATGTTTTTATAATTTAAATAAATACACGTTTATTTACACGTAATTGATGCAGCAGACTTGGGCAAAACAAACTTAATTTAACAGTCACTGTTGCAAGCAGGTTATCAGTCAGTCACATTTTACAACTAAAAATATTAATATGAACTTACGATTGTAAAATGACCCCAGAGATTGGATGTGCCTCCATGATATATCAACAGTCGCTTGCACAGTTTGCATTCAGCTTTTTTTGTGGTCGTCTGGGCATTTAACAAAAATCCCAAACAGCAGAGGGGTTTCAAGACATTCAAAACAGCTTACACTATCGCTTTGCTGTCGAGATGGTGAATGAAGAAATTTGCCTCTGGTTAACACGAGCTGGATGGGGGGAGGGACGGACGGTGCTCAGTTTTTTCGAAATTAAAATTATTAGTGTTACTGTATTTTGTATGTTTCAAACATATTCTACCATAGCACTTCTCTTACACTTTTTTGTACACTATGTATTCAGTACATATTTTACTGAAGCACTACAACCGCTATAGATGCCCCCCAGTGATTTGGATAATATACCCTGCTCCATACATGGCAGCGGCAACATACAGAGTTGCTACATATAAAGATTTGGTTGGATTTTAATACAACAAATTGTGTTTACGTAATGCATTATACAAATAAAAAGATAGAATTTTGCATGTGAGTGACATTTAATGTGTGATTTATAGTATTCACACTTTGTCAAACGATTTCTGTTAACAGAAAAAAAAAAAAAACACACAGTGCATGAATGGCGTCTGACAAACCTTCGGTGGTTTAAAACAATCTTCAAATTCCTGGCTAGCTAACAAACCTTCAAAAGTCATTTTGTTGATATTGCTACAGTGTAAAGAGGTTAGGCAATTGAATGATTTGTCCTGTATTTAAGACTCTGTCATTCATTAATTATTTAATTTCTACTGTATAACTCCTTAAATTAAACTTTAGTATTTTGGCTCTTTTTTTACTTTTAGATACAATTTTGATCATGCAAATGTACTAGTTAGAATACTAAAGTAATGCCCATGGAAAGCATTTTGCTTTTGATGAATGATACCAGGCCCTAGGATAAAGACCTCTTGGGATCAGTCAAAGATTGAGGGAATATTACTATATTCCAGCTGTGAAGTTTTAGTCGATTGGCAATTTGTTGTATTAAGCGCAGAGCTTCTCTGCTCCCCTCAGGTCTGACTCAGAGTCTTCAAAGTAACAGAGCAAGTTAAGAGTGTTGTGCTAGAATTACAAGTACTGTGTTGACCGAACTACAAATACAATGCCTTCCGATGTTTGGTGATTTGTTTTCTAAAGTCTCTAAAGGTTTAAAGTTTCTAAAGGCTGTGTGGTCCAGTGGTTAAAGAAAAGGGCTTGTAACCAGGAGGTCCCCGGTTCAAATCCCACCTCAGCCACTGACTCATTGTGTGACCCTGAGCAAGTCAAGTCACTTAACCTCCTTGTGCTCTGTCTGTCGGGTGAGATGTAATTGTAAGTGACTCTGCAGCTGATGCATAGTTCACACACCCTAGACTCTGTAAGTTGCCTTGGATAAAGGCGTCTGCTAAATAAACTAAATAAATAAAATAAATAAATAAAGTAAGACGTGAAGAAAGTAATGTCTGGGATACTCCGGTAACACAACCAATCTGCGTGACCTTTTAATGAGATGGCACCCTACAAAGCTTCAGACAAAATCCGCATTTATTCATCTGAACTACCCTGGAGTAAAAATGAAGAAAAACAACCAAGATTGTTCCAGAAGTTGTATCTTTGGTCAGAAGTATGAAGCATCCCGGCATCGTCGGCCCCTAGTGAGCAGGTATTCAGTAATGCTGGGCAGATTGTAAGCAAGTGCCAGTCATTGCTTAAATTAAAACAAAATATGGACGCTATCGTGTTCCACAGACAACACTCTTGTTACTGAACTGCTGTCGACAGCGATAATTTTTTTTTTTTTTTTAAAGGAGTTATTTTTTTTTTTTCTATTTGGTTGTTACTCTGACCTTGTTATGGATTTAAACAACTTATTTTTTGTTTAACCCTTTCATAACGTTGATAAATCGATGCTTCTGCTTTTTTGGAGAAAGATCTATGTATAGTGAAAAATGAGGCATCACCCCAGCCTTAGTTTTATGTCTTCAGGGCCTGCAGTCCCATTTGTTACAAGCAATGGTGTGATGGTGGGGGTGGGTCAGGCCTACAATTAAATTAGATCTCATTCAAGTTGATGCAAAAAATATTGTTGGCTTAATTATTTTTATTTCAAACAAAAGTACTGTATTTTTGGTCAGTTTTGTCTGGCTGCATACTTGTGTGATTGTTGGTAATGTTGGCTTACTATAACTTTATGTAGTCAGTTCACCTAATATAATCTGTATATGGCAATATTTCTAGCTGTATAAATACAATGTGGTTTTGCAGAGTATGTTGCTACAAGTTTGCTTAGATTAATTTTATTTTCTAGCAAAACAGATGACAATTTTGTATCAACTTGAAATAATTAATGTACTTGTGTTCTGTTTGTTAAATTACTTGACAAATTGTATTTACAATAGGTAATCAATACAGTACCTTGATTCTCACTTTTGTTTGTTTGCTTATTACCCTTTTATTCAAACACAAGGCGCCTTTTTAACACCTCAAAGTGTAGTACACCACATTCTGTTGATAGGAGAACGCTCTCCCTGGCTGGCCTGCGTCTCCCCTTCTCTTCCTCTCCAATGGTGATTTAAGTTTTGCTGATTTCCAAGCACAGCTGTTTGACCCCTCTCTTGAAATCTGTATTTCCCACTGGGGCCTTGCTCATTAACATCCCATGCTGGGTGTCCAATTCCTGCTGCATGCACTTGGATTCCAGCTTTACTGGCTTTCCCTTGTATCTTTTATTTATTACTTTTTAAATATAAATATCTATTTCTATAACTATAGGACATAAAATTGCCTTATGTTGGGGAGAAATTATATTATATAACCTAGAAAATATATATATATAAAACCTATCTATCTAGTCACGGCATTGTGTACAAATCACAATGTGATAGTAATGTAGTTTGTAAAATGTAGCTTATTTGTTAAAATAATCTGTGCAGCCCTTAAGCTTCTATGCACAGTATGAATGGCACTGGAAATATATAAAACAAGGCTTTCATAAACATATTTATTTTAAAGCGCATCTGCCCTGTAAAAAAAATTAAATAAAATACAAACAAATGCAGGTTTTAGTGCTGTAGCGTGTTTACATTTGCATCTGGATTGATTCATGTTCTGTCATTGGTCTGTTCTTGAAAAGGTGATGCACGCGCGTTCATGAACGAACACACATACCGTGCGATAGGGCCTCCTACAAGTGGAATATGCATGTAGAAAGAGTTTGCATGAAATACACCCAAGAATCGTGCTTATTTAGCAATTTGTTTTTAGATAACAGTATCTACGATACATAGATATACAGCACCATCATATACTTTATATAGTGTCAACGAGTTCAACTGGTATCTAGAGTCGGGTGTGGAATTCATATCGCCCAACTCCTGGGGATAATGTTTGTTTTGTTGTTTGTTTTTTTTTTTTTCTTTCTCTCACTACGTTAGTTCTATTGCTAGAAAAACACTTGGGGTAGATTTCTAGAGAGCCATGCAAGTTTCTGAGAGCTCTGAATTGCGTAAGTCTAGCACATACACAGAGATATTTAAAAATGCATACCTCAAACCAAAACGATATACTCACATATACATAAATGGTCTAGACAGCAATCAGAACTGGGTAGACACATGGCAAATGACATTTAATAGAGAAAACTGTAAAGTACTGCACGCAGGCAATAAAAATGCATTATAAATATCAAATGGGAGATACTGAAATTGAAGAAGGAATCTATGAAAAAGACCTAGGAGTTTATGTTGACTCAGAAATGTCTTCATCTAGACAATGTGGGGAAGCTATAAAAAAGGCCAACCAGATGCTCGGATTTATTGTGAGAAATCAAGAGAAGTAATGTTAAAACTTTGCAATGCATTAGTAAGACCTCACCTAGAATATTGTGTTCAGTTCTCGTCACCTTGTTACAAAAAGGATATTGCTGCTCTACAAAGAGTGCAAAGAAGAGCAACCAGAATTATCCCAGGTTTAAAAGGCATGTTGTATGCAGACAGACTAAAAATTGAATCTATTCCGTCTTGAACAAAGAAGACTACGCAGTGATCTGATTCAAGCATTCAAAATCCTAAAAGGTATAGAAAATGTTGACCCAAGGGACATTTTTGACCTGAAAAAAGAAACAAGGACCAGGGGTCACAAATGGAGATTAGATAAATGGGGCATTCAGAACAGAAAATAGGAGGCACTTTTTTTACACAGAGAATTGTGAGGGTATGGAACCAACTCCCCAGTAATGTTGTTGAAACTGACACCCTGGGATCCTTCAAGAAGCTGCTTGATGTGATTCTGGGATCAATAAGCTACTAACAACCAAACGAGCAAGATGGGCCGAATGGCCTCTTCTCGTTTGTAAACTTTATGTTCTTATATCCATTTAATTCAAAACAAACACTTAAATGAATGCAACAATATTACTAATTTACATTGCTTTTGTCCACAGTGGGAGCCCAGTGAAGTTTGACTGCCTGCTCTAGTAAGAACATGTATAAAAATTACAAAAAGCTTTAAACAATAGTGAAAAATAATCCTTGTTTTATTGTTTTGCATGTTATAAATTGGACACTTGTTTTAAATAAGTTGCATATTCACTTGTCATTTTACTAACTTAAAAAAAAAAAAAACTACATCAGAGTAATTAGAGTACCTTTGTGTTGTGTGTGCAAAATAACGCATTTACCGTAGATATGATAAACGTTATTGCAGAAATTATGCAAACAATTGTCGTCTGTGCACTTTGTTTTTGTTAGGCAGAGGTGTGAAAAAAGCTAGCCTAGGGTTTAACCTGTTGTAGAAGACAACTGTCCCATTTACACTTTTTCACACCTGAAGATTGCATGTTTGATTACCTTGCACACCAAACAAATGAAAGAAGCACCAAACTTTGGTGTCATTTTTTCTCTGACTCCCTCTATATACTACTACAACCCACAAAAAAATCTGACCAAATACAATGTGAAAAATGTGCAAAAATGCAGAAAATCAGACAGGGGGCAAAATATATAAATATATATATATATATATATATATATATATATATATATATATATATATATATATATATATATATATATACACACACACACTACCGGTCAAAAGTTTTAGAACACCCCCATTTTCCCAGTTTTTACCAAAACTGAAAATAATGTACATTTCAGAGTTATACAAAAGGCTTTTTCAGGGAACAAGTACTGGGTTAACAACTTACAGCTGTTCTGCAGCAATGGAAGTAAATTAAGCCTTGAAAGTTGATGCTAACAATTCCTACAGGTGTCCCAACTTTTGTTGATTACTTACAAACCCTCTGTCTGTATAAAAGCAGTGTTGGAACAGACTGTGTTACTACACCCTCTTAAGCATTATTTGGACAGTATTGTACTGCAGAAGTAGTATATTGCTATCATAATGGCGAGAAAAGGCAATTAACAAAGGAAGACAGACAGACCATTATAACCCTTAAAAGTGTACGTCTTTCCTTTAGAGAAATTGCAAAGAAAGCCAAGGTGTCAGTGAGTACAGTTTCCTACACCATCAAAAGGCACTTGGAAACTGGAGGAAACTCTGACAGGAAGAAGTCTGGCAGACCCAAAGCCACAACAGAATCAGAAGACAAGTTTCTGAGAGTCAACAGCTTGCGTGATAGGCGGCTCACATGACAACAGCTTCAAGCACAGCTTAACACTGGTCGAAGTAAGCAAGTCTCAGTTTCAACTGTGAAGAGAAGACTTCGAGCTGCAGGTTTGACAGGTCGAGTGGCAGTAAGAAAGCCATTGCTAAGATGGCAAAATAAGAAAAAGAGGCTTGCCTGGGCCATGAAGCACCGCCAGTGGACTACTGAAGCCTGGAATAAGGTCTTACGGACCGATGAATCAAAATTTGAAATCTTCGGTTCATCACGCAGGGTTTTTTTATGCCGTCGAGTAGGCGAAAGGATGGTTCCTCGGTGTGTGACACCAACTGTCAAACATGGAGGAGGAAGCATGATGGTCTTGGGCTCTTTTGCTGGATCCAGAGTCGGCGACTTGCACAGAGTGAGTGGCACCCTGAACCAAAACGGCTACCACAGCATTTTGCAGCGCCATGCAATATCCTCTGGTATACGCCTAGTTGGTCAGGGGTTCATCCTACAGCAAGATAATGACCCAAAACATACCTCCAGGCTATGTCAGAGCTACCTTAGAAGAAAAGAACAAGACGGTAGGCTGCAAATCATGGAATGGCCAGCACAGTCTCCAGACTTAAACCCATCGAGCTGGTTTGGGATGAACTGGACAGAAGGGTGAAAGCAAAGCAACCTACAAGTGCAACACATTTGTGGGAACTTCTGCAACAGTGTTGGGAAGAACTTTCGAACAATATTTGATTTCCATTGTAGAAAGAATGCCACGAGTGTGTTAGGCTGTTATATCTGCAAAAGGTGGCTACTTTGAGTCAAAAATTTAGATTAAATTTTGTTAAACAAAAGCGATTCCATGATTTCTTTTTATCTCCAATTGTTTATTTGTTCTATGCTTTAATTTCAGAGTACATTGAGACATTAAACTGCGTAAATTTCAATAAAAACTGGAAAAATGGAGGTGTTCTAAAACTTTTGACCGGTAGTCTATATATATATATATATATATATATATATATATATATATATATATATATATATATATATGTATATATATATATATATATATATATATATATATATATATATATATATATATATATATATATATATATATATATATATATATATATATATATATATATATATATATATATATATATATATATATATATATATATGTATGGTATGGTGGGGTGGGGGTCCCTTTTACCCAGGAACAGCTGCAGTTTGACTAGTCTCCTTTCTGCTGAAGCAAGGTGCTGGCAACAGCTGCTTCCACTTCTCATTCCCCTCTGTTTAACGGTGGTGTGGTCTAACAGACCCGACTTGTTACAAAATCTATGGGTTTTAATGAGGTTGAAACCTGGCAACCGTCGCTCACAAAAAGCATGCAGCCAGGGCTGAGCATTTTCAGCTGGTTTAGTACTCCTTAATGAGTGTGCTTTGTGGCACTGTTACTTTCCATAGACCTTCTTGATTAATTAAGTTTTGTATATTTGTTGATGCACACAAAACAGTCATTAAGAAAAAAAGTTGTTCTGCTCAATTTGCTCATTAAGCATTCTTGTCTCTGAAGGTACTGTGCATTGTCAGACTTGTGCCCTGTTTACACTTTGTTGCAGGCACACATTTCAAAACAGTTGTTTTTTTTGTTTTTGTTTTTTTGTATGTCTGCGTAAACTAACTAGATTGAGGGGTGGTTGCATATGTTTTTGCATGTGCTTTAATCTAGTCAAAAGTTTGTTCTTAGTCTAGTAGTGATTACAAACAACCCCAAATTACTTAACACTTTAAAAACCACACAGTTTGCAGCCTGTCATCAATATTCTGCAGCAGCTGTAATCTACATTAGGTAATCAATGGGTACACCCAGTGATATCCAGTCCGTACCAAAGTGCAGCAATACTTTCTGATACCATAACACTTAGTAGCACCAAGACCAGAGAAATTGGCCCTGAGTCAATTTTGCCTTAACCTTGTATTTCGGGTGTTTTAACCTCTGTGCATCATTCCTGGAACAAGCAGATTTATTTAACAGAAATGCTATAGGCTTCACACTACTTTTAGTACCGGATTCTGCCGAGTCAATGGCCTGGTTTGAACGATCACCCCACCCCAACTTTTAGCCGAAAGTAAAATGTTCACCATTAATTTCTGGTTTTTAATGACCATGCACAAATAATGCCTGAGGGGAAACCCTGCACAGAGCAACTGTTTAGAAGTAGTTGCTCTGTGCCTTGAATGATTCAGGGTCAGGGTTATTTGGTTCAGATAACTAAGATGTGGAGTTCGGCGACTTCAGATCAGATGATACAGATGCTTTCCTGTTACGCTACAGTCCTTTTTTATATAAAGACACTGCAAGAGTTTGTAACTCATGCACCATTTTTTTTGTATTGAACATTTTAATGCTACCGTATAGTGCTACTTTGGATGTTAATGTATTAGTTTGTGTTTTCACACTGGATACTGCAATTTCTTGCAGAGATTATGTAAAGCCCTTTATTTTAGTGGACCGAAAATTTCACACGTTTTATATATTTAAATGTAGCTGTATTTATTTTAGCGTTCACCTACAAATGTTTTTTCATGGTGTGGTTTTGCACTAGAAACTGCAGCTTTTAAAGTTTTAATGTTTTGTGAAGATTTGAAATGACAAAACAGTGAACATACTGCAGCAGCTTTGAATTGTATTTCACCAGTCATTAAATATGTTAACAGCACTTCTTGATCCTTTATCGTGACTCTGTGCTGTGCTCTACCTTTTGAATTTTAAGCATGCCTAATTGTAAACGTAACCTAGCTACCTAATGTTAAAAATGCCCCCTCTGCGATAATGCTTGTAATTTCACCCGTCTGAGTCAACATGTCTCCCCTGCCCTCTCCCCCCACTCACACACTTGCTTTAATGACAAATTTACTCCCCCTGGGTGTTGACTCTGCAAAATCCGGTAGTTGACATATTTACAGAATTTTTGGTGTGGAAAAACACATACTCTTCGTGACTTTAGAGAGGGGTTATGGTGAGAGAAATAAGTATTCACTGTACCATGCTGAACTGCATAGTGGTACATATACAGTAGTCAATTATCCAAACTAATTAGCATCATTTATTTGTATGGATAATCGAACCGGTATTAATGACAATTACTGTACCTTTTAATAATGTATTGAATAAAGTTAACATATGCAAGTCCTTGGTACACAAGTACCTGTTGATATATAGCTAGTAACCTGTTATCACCATTAAGCATACAAAGCTTTACAAAGCATTACATTAATGCAATTAAGTAAAACTTTAATCTATTTCAGGATTGAGTTAAATGTACTTAGGAGATTCTAGTATTTTCGGTTCTTTTCAAATGCTTGAGCGTTTTTTTTTTTCTGTCAATGTATAGTAGTAACTCGACAGTACTTGCACACTTAAGTTGTACCGTCTTTCCTTTGCTGTTTTCCACAACGAAATCCCTATGGTCACGGGCACATTCTCCTGGGGTTTGTGTGTAAGCATTTTTGTACATTTCGCCACAATTCTATTTTAAGTCTTTCGTATCTTAACTGTAATACAGCTTGAAATTCCACTAACAAACATCCATCCTGGTTGTAATCTCGTTTTAAATCTCACAAGCGGAGTGTCCAATAGAAACGTAGGAATGTGCTGTCACTTGGTAGTATTAAGAACGAATCAGTGATAGATGCAAGTCATCAAGGCGGGACATTGCCCAGCAGCATTGGGAAATGTATGTATTATTATTTTTGTAGTAGGTTTTATTTTTTAATGCTTAAAGGGTAAAAGTCAACGTGAATTGATTAACCATTTCCACAGTTTTCCCGGTGTGATGGTGTTTATTGGCTATCCACCAATTACCTTTTTTTTTTTTGTATCGGGAGTGTTTTATCGGGTTTTATCAGTTAAAACCGAAAATCAGAAGCCCTAAACATACCATCTACCAAAATTTTGAAAATCATCAAAGAATGCAATTCAGTACAACTTTGACACAACAGAACTTCAGGAATCATTAAACTTCAAAAATTCAGTAAAATGTTTCTATACTTTGATACTTGCTGTTAAGGCATTGTAATAACGTGCAATTAAAATTAATAAAATACAAGTTCTTAGCTGTTCAATAACAGATAGGATTTCCAGCCCGTATTGACAAAATACTAGAAAAATCACTTAATTTGCATAACTAACAATTTAAAGCACACAATGCTATATCGAATGTTTTGGTGTTCTGAATAAATCTAACTTTAATTTAATTTTTTTGGCAGATAAATCTCGTAGTGATTTTTAGCAGCAGAAGCTGTGTGCGTAATACACCACACAATTCATCAGGTGATTACAGGTGCATTCGGTTGATTAGACAGTACAGTTGATCAAAGTTTGGATAATTGACTACTGTACATGATAAAATAGTTGATTTAATTGGAATGAATGTAGCTAGGTGCCATTGTATATACAGCAGTCCCTTTTTGTAACGGGTTACTGTCACGTGTGTGGGTCGTCACTGCGACAGACACAGAGCGTTAGGTGTTTGACATGCTGCACAGGCACGCAGATTTAACATACAAGTGCTGACACTAGGGTACCAGCTTCGGATATTTTAGTGAATTACATCATTATTTCACTTGTCTAGCAACTGAATTAAGGGCTAGTTAGACTGTTCCATGACACGTTTTATCCGAACCTGCACAATGAAGCAGTGGCTTTACAGCAGGGTGATACAAGTTAAGTTGGGACACTGTGTGAGTTATGTAATTCAACAAAGTATAACACATACTGTATCTGGTGAAGTGAAGACGCTGCAGACTACTTTAGGTCATTATTGATGCCAGCCAAAGCCACAAAGCGAATCTCCAATTAAGAAAAAAAAAAAATGTATTTATTTAAACGGTTTTATTTGTTCTAATAAATGTGTGTAAATTATGTTAAAACAATTGTTTCTTTCCCTTATTACTAGTCAAGCTATCTAGCAATGTAATCCGGGTGAATTCTGTGTAGTCTGCCTTCCACGATACCGTGATCCCACGGTTATCGCGATATTTAGTATTAATACCGTGGTAAGTTAATGTTATGGTATACTGTGGCGTCCCTAGTGCCAATATTGTACTAATAACAGGGTCTGCCAAGGCTGTCATGATAAGTTAGAATGAAGTGTTTTTGCCAAGAAAGTGAACATGAAAACCTTAAAATATTTGAGGAAGAAGGTTTTTAATCATTTAGATTTCAAAAGTGCTATTCAACTGGACTTCAGCAACATTCAATATCAAAACATAATAAAATGACTTTCACACTATTTATGGTGTAGAAATATTAAATGAGAACGATATCCACCAGTCTGACTTCTTCAATTCACCCTTTTGTATACAGTGTACTGTGCAGATGCTTTTCCAGGCATTTCCCTATAATTTCACATTTCTTTTCCAACTTGAAACAGCATGCTATACTTTTAAATGTGTTGAAGTCTCCAAATATACTAATCTCAGTTCAAACTTGGTGTGGGGACTTGTACCGTTCCAGCCACAGGAAATCATAACTAAAGTACAGCACCTTGAATGCAGTGTAATGAGTTTATACGCCATGAGCTGTAGCTTACAAAAGCAGTTTAGTCAGCCCTAAAATAAATATTGTAAACCTTGATCGGAGAAAACACTCCTGGCACAGCTAATTTGGTGTTATTTAGTATCAAAGACAAGATTTACGGTTTAAAAAAAAATGTTTTAACTTGAGGTCAAACTTGAGATTTAACAAAACAGGAACAGATAGGTATTGCCAAATTTTAGTTTTGTTGTAATCGCTACTTTATTAAATTTAAATAAATTTGTAAAACCTGAAATCAATCAATGGTGTTGAATAGCGTCTAAAGTGTCTGTATAAAGAGAGAGGGCTTTTGGGACAGAGCTCAGTCCGTACCAGGTCTCTCCCTAGAACTCAAAAGAACAATGTAAAATTTATTGACAAGAAACCTGAGGAATTTTGGTTCAAGGAGGGGGTAGCTTGAATAAGTGCCTGCAGGCTTAAGCTGTCTCATTGCAATTGGGCTCGGGAGCCGAGCTTGATGAGATCCTGCTAGGCTGCAGCCAGGATAGGTCTAGGCCTTTTTCTTTTCAGCAACGCATGAACAATCAAAGGTTCCCTTTTTATCTATTGTTACTGTGGAGGACATCCATTTAAAGCTCAAATTCCAGCAAGCTTGGGAAGGAGGAAAGGCGATAGCAATAGGCAGGGCCAGGAGATGATAATCAAGCGTGGGGAGTAAGTTGCAGACAAGTCACTTCTTTGTCCCCCTACAGAAGAGAACAGGCCGGGGGTGCTTGGTTTTGAATAGAGGGCTAGATGCTTTCTTGGAGTAGTGAATGAGGTGCTACGAAGGTGGCAACTACTGAGAGCATCTGGTGCATTGCTTCCCTTTTGGATCAGCACTGAGGATCACAATGCAAAAAGAGGCCTGGAATGGCATTTAATGAAGTGCTTTTGTGTCCCGATTCCTTCATGCTTCACCGGAAAATGGAGGAAGACGTCTGAAGAGCAATGAAGTAGGGAGCCAAAGGAAATAACATATATAAATACAAATAAGAAATACCTATATAAATTAATACATTTCATCATGCTACAAATGCTTTGCAGCAGTTCTACCACTCTTGAAGTTTTGACCAAATATTTTATTCATGCATGTGTACGCTTAAGGCCAGATGTGTCAACAAAGATCATCCAAATGAATGGGTGTGGTCTCCATGAGCGGCGACCACGGCAAAACCTTTTTTTTTTTATTTTTTTTTTTATTTTTAACATAAATGAACTTCACTTTAAATCGTCTATAGATTTTATGAAGTTTCTATTTTAACATTAAAAAAAATGCTTAATTTTAATTGGATCTGGATTATCCACAATTGTTTTTATTTAAAAGAAAAACAACAAACAAGTTTTGAATGACTTCCTGTACCTTCGTCCGCTCATAGCTGTTTGAGAGCCAAACCCATCCAGGGTGGGTGAGATTAATTCTGGTATGGTGATGATTTGACTAAGTGAAGGGAAAAAAAAAAACTTGTCAAGTAGTTTGACAAACATTGAATTTACATAGGTCTGTTTTCAATTTGGTTTCAATACTGAATCAGCTTTGTGGTTTTGATGTGCTGATATACTGAAACTATTCCTCAAACAGTTTGCAGCATAACAACCGTTCTAGAGCTGTGCAGGTGATAGTGTAGTTATAGTTATGGTAACATAAAACATGGAGTTGAGATTGTTCAACAAATTGACTTGGCTGTGATTTCTGTGATTTTGATTTATTCATCTAGTTTTATTTTTATTTTAAGAATTTGACATGCTGTTGTAAGTTTTTAGTGATGGAAACAAAAGCCTTAATTGGGAAAACCTGAGCTTGTGACCTAAGTAAGTAATTGGGCAATGTGAGTATTTTGCAACCTCGGTTGTGCTGCGTATGTATAAGACTTTGGTACTAAGTGTAACTTCTTGGATACTACCAAAGGTCAATTGCACAAATTTCTTTTTTAATTTTTTTCTCTCCCCACAGACTTTAAAAAATTCAAAAAGCCTTTGCTCTCTCGATTACGAGGAGGAGGATGAAGATGACGATCCTCACATGAAGACTATTGTGTCATCTCCCTGTGACTCTGATGACCTTTTAATGAACATCACTCCCGGCTCCAGCCCCATGAAGGAGAACTCTTTCCGACAACACCACAGGGTGGGAGGTCGCCCTCATGGGCCTTCGGGAATACAGCAGCTGTGAGCGAGAGTGATGAGGACACCAGCGATTGTGACTGTGGGGACTTGGATCTAGAACAGATCGAGAACAATTGAGTTACCAGTTGTTTTTTGTAAGCTTCTTCTTTTTTTTTGCATTGCATAAAAAACCCAAACCCCTGTTCTACTGACCTACCCGCCCATTCCTGCTTCTGTACCTGCCTATCCACCCACACACCCACAAAAACATTACAAAAATACATTTAAAAAATCTGATGTATTGGATATTTTTGGGCCTGCTTTAGAAGATGACATTGTCACCTGTAATTGTCATTCAGTGAATGCACAATTAAGATAGGAAAGAATTATTTCAAAACAAAGAAATGTAAAATACAAAATAACTATGAAATCTTGTTAAGTACTTTGCATTGTACAGCTTTGTTCTGAAGAGAGAAAAATAGTACAGGCTTGTAATATAAATTAGGTTTTTAAAAGGGTCTTCTAATAAATTAACAGGTTTGTCTACAGTGGTTTCTATGTGGGTATATGAGCTGTTTTTGTGGAAAAAGTCAAGAGTTATATAAACAATCATCTTAAAATGAAGTAAGAAGTTAAATATTGGAATTAATGACTTGAGCAAATGGTAATAAAGATTGTGTTAATCGGTCATGTCGTAGTAGATTTGATTGGTAGGCAGGTAATCCAGACTGCACAAGAACTGCCTGTACAGCTATTAAGTGGTTTTAAAACATCATAAATAGGAAATATTTTGCTCTAAACCTAAAAGGTGCCGTAGCCTCTTTTTTATATATATTAAAGAAAAAAAAAAAAAAAAAAAAAAAAAAGCATTTATAACATGCTTCCTGTAGATTCTCAAAAGATTATACTCTTAAGTTACCTCAAGTTCAAGTGGGTTTAATTTCTCAATGGCTTTGTTAGCTTCATAAAGAAGCATATTTGGTTTAGGCTTTTGGCAGCTGGTTAGATCTTTGGCAGAGTGGTTTGCAGGTATTTGCCTGCGGGTTTCCCTGACCTTCCACTTGTGCTGCTGTGGCTATTTCTTTTTGCAACAGCTCTTGTGATCTGAGCACCTCCACTGCCTCTTTGTTCTAATGCTACTCATCCCAAGATGTCATCATGTAAAACATATTTGAACTTGACTGCTGCTGATTTTTGTAAGGATGTTGCACTTTATTTGTAAAGAGCAGGATTGACCAAATGGGTAGACATTTTCTATTGTTTTTTTATATAGATAGATAGATAGAGTACCAGTAAAAAGTTTGAGTACACTTGCTGGAAACTAGTTTTTTTTCATAATTGACAATGTTTTACGTCGTATACGTTTCTGTAAATACTTGAAAATGAAAACACATGTTTCAATATACAAAACATAAGGAGTATCAAAGCAATGTTCAAGAAAATTGAAAATTGTCTCTAAATCTTGGATTCCTCAAAATAGCCCGTTGCCTTAATAACAGCCTCACAAACACAAGGCATTCAGTTAACAAGTTTCAGCAGGAAATCACCCGACATGTCTTCCCAGCTCTTCTGCATCAATTCCCAGAGATGTAGGGCACTTGTGGGTAACTTTGCTTTGACTCTTCTGTCCAGTTCGTCCCATACAAATTCTATGGGATTGAGGTCTGAAGACTGATCAGGCCAGGTCATTAGATTGAGTTGTCCTTCACTTTCCTTCTTCGCCAGATAGTTCTTGCACAACTTTGAGGTGTGTTTCGGGTCATTATCTTGCTGAAGAATGAAGGACTGCCCAACTAGCTGTAATCCTGATGGAATGGCATGCCTCTGAAGTATGCTATGATAGCCATGCTGGTTGAGCTTGCCATGGACTTGGTAAAGATCACCAACTCTGTCACCAGCAAAGCAACCCCAGACCACAACACTGCCTCCTCCATGATTGACAGTGGGAACCACACATGCAGAACTCATGCGCTCACCCTCTCTGCGTCTTACAAATACTCGGTGGTTGGACCCAAATATTTCAAATTTTGACTCATCGGTCCATAAGACCGACTTCCACTCCTGAAACGTCCAGTTTCTGTTTTTTGGCCCAGGCAAGTCTCTTCCTCTTATTCTGCACTCTTAATGGTTTCTTTGCAGCAATTCTTCCAGTTAGGCCAGCTTCATGCAATCTCCTCTGAACAGTTGATGTTGAAACATCTGTACTTCTAGAAGCATTTAGCTGAGCTTGTATTTCAGGGGCAGTTAATCGCAGGTTTCGCAGACTTGTGACTCGAATGAACTTGTTCTCTGATTCTGAGGTCACCCTTGGCCTGCCTGACTCTGTTCAGTCCTCATGAGTGCCAGTTTCTTCAAATCGTTTGATGGTCTTGGCCACAGCAGTTACAGACACTTGCAAAGTTCTTGCGATTTGTCTTAAAGATTGACCTTCATTTCTTAAAGTAATAACAGACTGTCTTTTTTCTTTGCTTAACTGAGCATATTTTGCCATTTTCTGCTCCCTTACATTCAGGAATGACAAATTTATGCCTATGGTACCTATATTTATAGTAATTATGGACCCTCATCTGTTAACAGTAATTGGTGACAAAAGGTTAATTGGGTAACATGCTAGTTAACTCGGAGAACATCTAACAAAGACACTTTTATACTTAGGCCAGTGTTCTAACACCGTGTTATACACATTTCAGACTTAACTGACTTGGGCTTCAGACTGAAATCCCCTTGCTTTGGGTGACCATTTCATTGAAATTGACAAGATTTACGTTTTCATTTTAAAATAAAATTTTTAGCGAATGCAATTCACTTATGATTATCAGCTTATATAAGTACACATATCAAATAATGAAATATTAAGTGTTTATAGACAAGTGTATACATTTAAAAGCATAGATAATCATGAAAAACCTGGTTTCAAGCAGGTGTACTCAAACTTTTGACTGGTACTCTGTGTGTGTGTGTGTATATATATATATATATATATATATATATATATATATATATATATATATATATATATATATATATATATATATATATATATATATATAAATAAATAAATAAAATGAAAGGCTCTCATGAAAAAGAGAAATTGGGTGGTTAAACAGTGCCTACCTGTCTGGTCATTCTTGCTGTGATGTTATATAATACAGTGCTTCAGGAATCTGTGCTTAATCTGTGGACAGGGACTTTGTGTGTAATATTCAGTTCCCCAGGGGTTGAACCCCTTGGCAATACTAGAGGGCATACTAGTCCTTCAAATAAAATGGATCTTTGCTTTGCAACGTGTGCTTTTGGTGTGCATTTCTTTAATTTTTTATGGGATTTGGTGGGGCCTGTTATAAAAAGAAAATACTTTTAAATGTGAAACTCTTACATCTTGGGCTTCTGAAATGGCAGTGGACAATATACATTTGGGCTTGCTGGTGACAGTAGATCAGTAGAACTGGACTGTCCATCAAGGTACAGAGCAGGATATAACCCTTGATATTAATTTGCAGTAGCTGTCTATACACAGCTGAACTGAGTACCCCTCAATGAGGCATTGCCTTTAATTCCATCTGGAAATTCAATTCTCAGCATGGTGCTGTCTGCACCTTATTCTACAGAGGAAGGCTTTACCATTAGTTACAACATAACCCCCAGCAGATACATGAACCCCACAATATGGCATAACTATAAGGGGAAACTCCTGGCTATTGCCAGTGGTGTTATCTTAAACCAAATTCACAAGCCTTTACTAAATAGTGGAAACACATTGCAAGAGCCCCAATAGGAACTGTAGTTCCTCATGGTAATCAGTGTTTGCCCCAGACACCAGCTGTTTTCAGGCCCAGTGGATCCCTTAAGATTGTCCAGTAAACAAAATATGCATCAAGCTGAGTAATTAAAACGGCCTTGTGCACCCCACGCAGTGCGACTTTGTACTTTGCTGCCAGACTGCCGTTTTTGGCACTCTGCTCCTGTTAGCTGCTCCCTGCTTGCCCATGGTGATGTGTGAGCACACAGCAAACAGGGTGCAATTGTTTCTAATCTTCAAAGTAAAAAGCGGTTGATTTCTTGACATGCATACCATTTCTTATTTGTCACTGGGACCCTGTCATGGCTAGTCATTTAGTTTGCAAGGCAAACCGAACCTGCATCTTTTTAAAATGCTTCAGAATGATTTTACAGTTGTCACAGGGCATTTGTGTACATTAGGTATGGGCAGTCAAATGGGGAAGTCAACAAAATATCTAGAGAGCAAGCCAACAGTTAAAATCAAGTATTTTCGTAGCATGTATCCCTAACTTGAACTCATAAAATCTAATGCAGACTGGGATTATTAAAAATATATGTTTAGCAAGTAATGTGTTTTGTCTCAGTTCAATATGCATTTACTTTTACAGCTGGTTTAATAATGATTTCCATTACATGAGAGTAGATGTTAAAACTTCATGCTGATTTGAACTTGGCTCTCGCCAAGATACGCACCAACTAAGACGTAGCTTCACAGTAAACTAATGTGATCCATATGTGTCTCCATCCATTTGCGCTTCGTTCCATATGATGATGTAGATATCCTTCTGTCTGGTGTTGATGGCTGAAGTGTAATGCTGGCTCCAGGGATCAGCTTATTGCCTCCCTAGCGCATCAGCACACACAACTGCTGCGATGCTGGCTCCGGGGATCAACCATACTGCGGTCTCCCCAGCGCATCAGCATGACAACCGTCTGGATTGAGCTAAGTAGGGTACATCTCTGGGGTCTTAAAGTGGGCACCTTCCAACCTCGGTGTTTTGTCGACTAGCCCACGACACCTCAAGAGGGCTCGACGGTGATTCTGGCGTCCCAGCATCACCCCCCTCCGTCCCCCACTCAACTCAGCCCAGCTTACTACCTGTACATCAGCGCTTTTCTTTCTATTGTGCTTGAGATCCCCAGCCAGAATCTTTCCGTCTCAACCACAACCAGTTGCTGCTCCTCTCTGCTGCTTCAGATAAGTTCTTCACTATGCGACGCAACTCTTGGCCATTGAATCCGACATCTCTGAGAAACCGGGTTGTAGAGTGTGCCACAAATCCTCGACCCTGATTAGCTCTAATCTTGGATTATTTTACCTAAATTAACATTGAGTAGTTGCTAATCAGGGGTCTGTGAAAGGAAGACACACATAGCTTTCATATTTTGCAGTCAAGGACGGGATTCAAAAATACAGGCCTTTTTTCTCATTATCCTGATTGGCTGTTTTGAAATTTAGGGGAAAACTAGCAGTTTGAAGCCTATTGGTTTGTCAGATTAAAATTAGAAATAAAAACAGTTTTTGAAGTGTTTTAATTTGTTAAGACTAAATCAAAGTAGCTATTTTAGAAGTATAAAGTAATGTAGCTTCATAAAGGTAGGTTTATGGTGCAAGTACAATCATTTTTGGGGGTGGGGGCAGCACTATATGACTTTAACATTTATTGTTTACATTTTCATAGTATTACCTTTAGTATCATCACGGTTTTATACAATTTTGGTGCATATAACGCTACTTCATGCATTGTCTATTTAGGGTTTATATTGCCAATATATGATTTAGATTAGATATCCGACTCCAATTTTGAAATGCCTAGAGGATTTTCTAAAATTACCTTTAAGTTTGAAAATTGTTGAGTTTTAATATTTGTTATTTATTTTTTTGCTTGTTCGCCTATATATATATATATATATATATATATATATATATATATATATATATATATATATATATATATATATATATACACACAGTATATCATTATTATTTTTATTCATTTATTCATTTGTTCATTTGGCGACTTACAATTAATACAATTTTCTTTAACCACTGTGTGGTCCAGTGGTTAAAGAAAAGGGCTTGTAACCAGAAGGTCCCCAGTTCAAATCCCACCTCAGCCACTGCCTCATTGTGTGACCCTGAACAAATCACTTAACCTCCTTGTGCTCCGTCTTTCGGGTGAGACGTAATTGTAACTGACTCTGCAGCTGATGCATAGTTCACACACCCTAGTCTCTGTAAGTTGCCTTGGATAAAGACGTCTGCTAAATAAACAAATAACATATATATATACAGTACTGTGCAAAAGTTTTAGGCAGGTGTGAAAAAATGCTGTAAAGTAAGAATGCTTTCAAAAATAGACATGTTAATAGATTATATTTATCAATTAACTAAATGCAAAGTGAGTGAACAGAAGAAAAATCTAAATCAAATCCATATTTGGTGTGACCACCCTTTGCCTTCAAAACAGCATCAAGCATCAATTCTTCTAGGTACACTTGCACACAGTTTTTGAAGGAACTCGGCAGGTAGGTTGGCCCAAACATCTTGGAGAACTAACCACAGTTCTTCTGTGGATTTAGGCAGCCTCAGTTGCTTCTCTCTCTTCATGTAATCCCAGACAGACTCGATGATGTTGAGATCAGGGCTCTGTGGGGCCATACCATCACTTCCAGGACTCCTTGTTCTTCTTTATGCTGAAGATAGTTCTTAATGACTTTCGCTGTATGTTTGGGTTCGTTGTCATGCTGCAGAATAAATTTGGGGCCAATCAGATGCCTCCTGATGGTATTGCATGATGGATAAGTATCTGCCTGTACTTCTCAGCATTGAGGAGACCATTAATTCTGACCAAATCCCCAACTCCATTTGCAGAAATGCAGCCCCAAACTTGCAAGGAACCTCCACCATGCTTCACTGTTGCCTGCAGACACTCATTCTGCACGCCTCCAGCCCTTCGGCGAACAAACTGCCTTCTGCTACAGCCAAATATTTCAAATTTTGACTCATCAGTCCAGAGCACCTGCTGCCATTTTTCTGCACCCCAGTTCCTGTGTTTTCGTGCATAGTTGAGTCGCTTTGGCCTTGTTTCCACGCCGGAGGTATAGCTTTTTGGCTGCAAGTCTTCCATGAAGGCCACTTCTGACCAGACTTCTCCGGACAGTAGATGGGTGTACCAGGGTCCCACTGTTTTCTGCCAGTTCTGAGCTGATGGCACTGCTGGACATCTTCCGATTCGAAGGGAAGTAAGCATGATGTGTCTTTCATCTGCTGCAGTAAGTTTCCTTGGCCGACCACTG
Source organism: Acipenser oxyrinchus oxyrinchus (assembly GCA_030684275.1). Lineage (NCBI taxonomy): Eukaryota > Metazoa > Chordata > Actinopteri > Acipenseriformes > Acipenseridae > Acipenser > Acipenser oxyrinchus. The sequence continues at coordinate 90,115,328 of CM060248.1, read as the reverse complement.
CGCTTCACGGTCCTCAACGCTGCTCGCTTTCTTTGTACTTCTTCAAAAGAGCTTGGAGAGCACATCTGGAAACCCCTGTCTGCCTTGAAATTTCTGCCTGGGAGAGACCTTGCTGATGCAGTATAACTACCTTGTGTCTTGTTGCTGTGCTCAGTCTTGCCATGGTGTATGACTTTTGACAGTAAACTGTCTTCAGCAACCTCACCTTGTTAGCGGAGTTTGGCTGTTCCTCACCCAGTTTTATTCCTCCTACACAGCTGTTTCTTTTCAGTTAATGATTGTGTTTCAACCTACATATTGAATTGATGATCATTAGCACCTGTTTGGTATAATTGTTTAATCATACACCTGACTATATGCCTACAAAATCCCTGACTTTGTGCAAGTGTACCTAGAAGAATTGATGCTGTTTTGAAGGCAAAGGGTGGTCACACCAAATATGGATTTGATTTAGATTTTTCTTCTGTTCACTCACTTTGCATTTAGTTAATTGATAAATATAATCTATTAACATGTCTATTTTTGAAAGCATTCTTACTTTACAGCATTTGTTCACACCTGCCTAAAACTTTTGCACAGTACTGTATATATATATATATATATATATATATATATATATATATATATATATATATGGACTAGAGAGGAGGGTTATAGTAGATAATTATTGATCCGAGGCCGAGGGAAGACAATTGTTACTGACAGGGCTGTAATGCCCAAAGCCGCAGGCTGAGAACATTGCACCTTGGAGGTAACACTCGTCTTTCCTCGGGTCAATAATTTCCCACTATGGCTGAGACTGCAGTACATACTTAATATCTGAATCAGTCAAGAAAATAAGTGAGGCAAGGTTGGATAGTAAATACGACTTTATATATTTTGTAATATACCATTTTAGTGTTTGGAGCATCTTTCTTTTGTAGTATGTCTTGTAATTCAGTGTTCAGTGTAAATTGGTGTTCAGCCATTTTCTCTTGTGAAGAGTGCAGGGGAGAAAGGCGTTCCTTTGAAAAGGGGCGGGACTGACAGTGATGTGAACCAATCACATGACAGACAGAGGCTGGTGGTGTAAGGATGTGAGGGCAATAGTTAAATCTATTTTTCATACAGATTTGGTTTATATTAAGGTAATTCTGCAATTCACGACAAGTGGACAGATGTTTTGGCTGATGCCTTCAATGGTGTAACATTTTATTGGTCAAACATTTGATTGTGTAGCTTGTATAAAAAAGGCCACAACAAACAGTACAAAAAAAGGAAACTTATTGATAAAAGATGAGTTGCAATTAACTAAATTAGGGATACACTTCAAGATACAGGTGCATTAACTACACTGAAGATATACTTTACTGTACTTACACTTTTATTAGATTATTTAATGCATGCATTTACAACCAATTTATATAATTGGGAAAGTAACTTTGTTCAATACATACATTATATCCTCACAATTGTGTAATTGTGTGCAATAACTACAGTGTAACTGCATGTAGTTAATGCCAGAAGAAGCACCTCCTTGAGACTGTCCTTTGCATTTAGCAATCATGAAATCATGTTCTGAAAACATGGAAGCAAAATAAGACAATTTTTGATGCATCGTGATACTACAGTACACAACTGAGTTAAAAAAGCATGAATTGATGACTATAGAATATTAATATTAACAATAATATGTTGTCTAATTGTGAGATGTTATCAGCTGTCGCTTCAGACTTCTTTAATGACCCCTGCCATGCATAAAGAATCACTAGATCTGAATCTAAATGAAATAGAAAATAAGCTGTTGAGCCCAGTGATTGGTACACTTCTTTACACAGATGGGACCACGTGGCTGAATTATGCAGCATGCCCTCATTAGCAGGTGGCTGTGATTCAGGGGGCTCATCGTGCGCTGCTTGTTCTTCTAATGCAGGGCTTCTCTGCTTACATTGTGCATATGTTCATTTCAGATTTACTAAATCAACATATACTGCTGTCAAAAGAATTAGGAATAACAGTTTGCCCAAACCCGTTTGACCACTTACTATGAAATAAGTAGCATGGAGAGTTTTCGTGACAGGTGGTGAAGTTCGGTGTGCATCACCAGTACACAATGGGAAGAGTTTCCACAAGGTTAAAGAGGGCCTTGCTGACAATTGGTAAAGCCCTGGACATGCTGCCCGATGCGATCAATAGCGATGCAATTTTTCAGTCGCATCGATTTCAGTCAGAACGCAAAGTTTAGACAAGTTTAATACTTTGCGATGCGATTCTTTCGGATTGGCTAGTGTGTTATACCCACTTGCAAGTCTCAAAGGCAGCAACCAATGAGTTCACCGCATTAGGTCATATGACTGGAGACATGCATATATTCTCTCTCTAATTATATATACTGGATACTGATATCGGGATTTCTGATCAAATGGGATACAACTCTGGGAGACGGTTCTTGTCAATGCTATTTATGTTGTTTAATTGGGACGTCACTTTGTTTAATTGGGATACAGTATTTTCAAATGGATCTGCGCATTTGCACGTACAGTGCTAGGTGCTGACAGCTACTCTAGTGCACGGGCATGCGGTGCACATGGTGCTTGGTAAGCACGGCGCGCACGGTGTCCGGTGCCCTTCGCTAAAACGCTAGTGCGTGAACGCCTGCCGCCGCACTATTAATCAGTGCTTGAGCGCTGTTACAACCAGTGCAAGCAGTATTCTGTGCACAGCCAATGCAGAACACCAAACTCATGTCAGGCAAGTCGGGGTTCCACCCCTCCATGGCCTGCAATGCAAATATCCCGCAGGAGGATAATCATACCCTCTGTGCGCAGTGCTTGGGCATCCAACATGCCACCTTGGACCTTGAGATGGAAGTGGCCTGCAGCATCTGTGCGGCTTTTCAGCCCTGGGTGAAGGAGAATAGGTTGGAGAGGGCCACAAAGGCGAGTTCTGCGTCCTCAGTGGCTGGACCGTCGCTGGCTCTTGGAGCCCCAGAGCCCCTCCTCCATGACCTCTCCCAGGACCCTCTGCTGGACATCCCCGATGCGCAGGCCCCCCGTAGTCACTCCCCATCTCCGCAGGCGAGAAGGGTGAAGCGTTCGAAGCAGGCGAGGGACATTATGGAGCTCAAAGCCCAGATAGCCCAGGTCCTGGAGCTCTTGGCCAAAGAGGCACCTGCAGCCCCAGCTGCAGCCCCAATTGCTGCAGGGAGGGTCCGCATCTGTCGGAGTGGCGACTCCACCCTCAGGTAGTGGAGCGCATTTGGGAACGGTTCGGGAAGGTGCAGGTTGATGTCTTGGCCTCGGTGGAGATGATGCATTGCCCCCTGTGGTACTCCCTCCACCGCTTAGGTGGTCCACTCGGCGTAAACGCCCTAGCGCATGAATGGCCCAAAGCATTTTTGTAAGCTTTCTCGCCTATACCGCTGCTCCCAGCCTTTCTCAAAAAGGTCCGGTTAGAGGAGGCGTCAGTTCTCCTAGTGGCCCCCAGGTGGCCCAGAAGTATCTGGTTCTCGACCCTGTGCCAGCTGTTACACGGCCAGCCCTGAGAGACCCCACTGCACATGGATCTCCTCAGTCAGACGAGAGGCACTCTTTGGCACCCGGAACTGGGCAGGTTCTGGCTATGGGTCTGGCCCCTGAAAGGGACTGCTGGTTAGCCCTAGGGCTATCAGATGCGGTTGTGGGTAAGTTGCAGAATGCTAGGGCAGACTCCACAAGGTCTTTGTACACCTACAAGTGGAGGTATTTCCAAGACTGGTGTATGGCTGGAATCCGTGACCCAATCTCTTGTCCTATGCCAGTTATCTTACAGTTTCTGCAAGAACTGCTTGATGCTGGTAAGTCACCTTCCACTTTGAAGGTGTATTTAGCGGCTATTTCTGCATACCATGACCCCGTAGATTCGGTGTCTACAGGTGCGCATTTCTTGGCTACCCAATTTCTTAAAGGCGCTCGCCGATTACACCCTCCCAGGAGCACTGTTCTCCCTGAATGGAGCCTTAATATTGTACTGGAGGCTCTCACGAAGGCCCCGCTTGAGCCCATATACCCCATAGAGTTGAAGTACCTGTCTATGGAAGATGGCAGCAGGGTGTCTCTGCACACCAACCCTGCTTTCCTTCGCAAGGTGATCACAGCTTTCCACATTAATCAGTCTGTGGAGCTGGAGTCCTTCCATCCACCCCATTTGCTTCAACGGCGGATGAGAGATGGAATTTCCTCTGCCCAGTGCGGGCATTGAGATTCTATGGGGATAGGACAAGAGCTCTGCGTCATGGGGGCTCCCGAGTGGCGCATCCAGTAAAGGCGCTCCACGTGGAGTGCAGGATGCGCTCTATAGCCTGGATGTCGCCGGTTCGAGTCCAGGCTATTCCACGGCCGACGGTGGGACGGAGCTCTCAGGGCTGCACACACTGGCCGAAGGCCGCCTGGGGATGGAGGGTTAGGTCGGCCAGGGTGTCCTCGGCTCACCGTGCACCAGCGACCCCTGTAGTCTGGCCGGGCCTCGCGTGGCTTGCCTGTAAGCTGCCCTAGAGCTGTGTTGTCATCCGACGCCCTAGCTCTTGGGTGGCTGCATGGTGAGTCCGCAGTGTGGGAAAAAGTGGTTGGCTGACGGCACATGCTTCAGAGGACAGCGTGTGTTCGCTTCGCCCTCCGAGTCAGCGCAGGGTGGTAGCGTGAGCTGAGCTTAAAAATAATTGGCCATTCCAAATTGGGAGAAAATAATAAAAATAATTGGCAACGACTAAATTAAAAAAATATATATATAATAAAAAAGAGCTCTCATGTGAGTCTGACCAGCTCTTTGTCTGTTACGGGACATGGACCCTAGGACAGCCCCTCTCAAAGCAGCATCTGTCACATTGGATTGTGGACACAGTCTTGACTGGGTATAATAGTGCTGGCTTGCCCACCTGGGAGGGTAGCCGCACACTCCACTAGAGGGTTGGCTACATCTTGGGCCCTCTTCAGAGGGCCTCGATGTCTGATATTTGTACTGCGGCTAGCTGGGCTATGCCGCATACTTTCTCCAGGTTCTACCGCCTTAATGTGGTAGACCCTGCCCTGCCTTCATTAGACACAAGGGTCCTTGAGGGTGTAAACTCACATCGCTAACCATTGGGTTATGCAGTTCTGATGCATCCCTCATATGCTGCCATTCCTTCTCCCTCGCGACGGCTCTGGGTATACATTATCCCATACATAATGTCGTTGGTGGTATATATACTGTATGTGTGTGTATATATATATATATATATATATATATATATATATATAGTTAGGTTACTTACCGTAACCCTGGTTCCCTGAAAGAGAAGACGACCACCAATGACATTATGTATGGGATATGCCTGCCCATGCATTGCAACGAACTACGACCCGTGAGAACCAAAGAATGAAAAATACCTGCTTTAGCTGGTTTGTTGTTTTGTGCTACAATTGTGTATTCATAGCGGAGAAAAGCACAGTTAATATTTTGGAAAGAGTGCTGACTGAATAGGAGAAATAAATAAATAAAATTAAAATAAAAAAATTAAATCGTGGACAAGGGTTTTTATAATACTTATCCAAAGTACGTGTTGGTGTGTCTGACACGAAGCTGGCAAAACCTGGACTGGATTGAGAATCGCTGGATCAGGACCGCTGGAAGAAACACGGAACGATTTACCAAAGCGAATAATGTGAGTACCACTTTGAACCTCACCTTTATGTTATTTAAGTTGGTAGATGCGTGTGGTTTTGTTAGTGTTTGTGCAGAAAGACAAAAAAAGGATATACGAAGCATAGTGTTGTTTGGAAAAGTGTTTTAGAGTTCGGGACCCTGAAAGGAGAAGGAAAGACATAATTAACCAAAGGAAAATACAACGACTCAATAAAACAATAATACAATTCTATTGTTACTTACCTGCCTGACTAAGAAGCAATATACTTTGTTGGAAGTTGCTCTGGGGAAGCATGCGGTTTGGGCCTGGAAAACAATGCACTCTGCAACCCTACCTCTCACCACAAGGGGCAGTCATGAGACACAAAACTGAAATACAACACTTACCTTCGCCAATTCTTCTGCGTCATGGTCTTACTTATCGTGTGGCCCCGGTGGTCACTGACCCTGCCGTTGTAAGGTGCGAGATGGTCGTGGTGGAGTGCCACCTTGCGGTCCTTGGAGGGCAGCTGCACCCTGTAATCACCTGCCCAAGCCATTGCAGAACACAACAGGGCCCCAGTCAAGCGCTATTCAGTTTCGGGCAGCAACTGTGTTTCCGCCAGGGATTGTAAACCCAGAGGTAGTGGTGGAAATGGCGCACCGCCGCAACCACTGCGAGCAACTCCCGACGGCTAACACAGCCGCGCCATTCCGCCTGATTTAGGGATCTGCTGAAGCAGGCAACCACCTTCTCTGTACCTTATGAATCCAGGGAAGGTCAAACATCAGGAAAAACTCACAAATTGTCTGTTCCCTTCCTGCGATTTTTTATGCGATACGACCTCCTCCATTGAGATGCGACGATCGCACCGGGCAGTGTGTGTTCTGGGCTTAAGATTGCATCTTTTTCACAGTGAGCACAGATTTCTGTGAAATTTGTTGAATGATGACTGTAGAGAAGAATAATCAATTTTGAATGTGGCAATGCATTTTTTTTATGTATGTTTTTATTTAATCCAATGGAGATCTCATGTAGCAGTATAGGCTCATTCATAGATTGCATTACATATTACATTGGTTATCCAACAGTCTATTCAAAAGAACAGTTACTACAGAAATGTGCTGTGTTTAGGAAGTCAGGGTTATGTGGATTACATTCACTTGGAGTGCATATTTGCTCAGGATGCTATTATCCCTGCCACTACTAAATGTGTAATATATAATAAAACAGTGGATTCTACTTGTGTTATCATTGAGGAATCTATAGACTTTGCCTGTATACTGTACTGCACATTCCACACTTCAGAAAAAAACAACAACAATTTAAACTTTTTATAAACTGAATAAATAATGTTTTAAAAAAGACAAACATACAATAAGATCATACAAGAATTAAAGCAAATGTGACTATCACCAAATCTAAAATTACTGTCCAGTGTACTGGACAAAATGCAACAGAGGGTTAAAATAATGGCCACAAATTCATATGATTTCAATGGATACGTTCTTATTGCAATGAATGTGTGAGAATTTGTTATGTTATATTCATAACTAGACAATAAAATAAATACAAATCCTATGACAGTCTATTGAAATTCATATACATTTGTGACCATTAGCATATTTACTAGGTTAATAACAGTGACATAATTCAAACTTTCTCATTCAAAAAGCTTGGGCTGCTAATGTATTTTCCACACACTCTCCTTGAGCTGTAGCTTACATTCACTCAGAGGAAGCACGCTGTGTATTTGTGGAAGGAATGGGAACTCTGTAAGCCACCTAGTGTACATATCTCAGTACTGCACTTGAAAACGTTTAATGCTTGCTAGTGAATGTAGTCTTGAGGCAAAAAAAAAGGGGTACTCAGACAAAATTGTGAAAACGTTTTCAGGTTGACTAGCCTGATTAAAATATACTTCAGATGCAGTGGCAAGAAGATGACTGACTAATATAATAGACTTTTTAATAAACATTCTTGTATATGCAGAACATTTTCAGTTTTTTTTTTTTTTTTTTTTTTTTTTAAATATGAATTGCATTAGGATGGACCTAGGTTGGTCTACTACAGTACATCAAGCTTATATTGTTATTGTATTGTATTTTTGTTTTTAATGACTGATTTGATTGGTTAAAAATGTAAATTAAGAAACTAATTAATGGTTAATTTGATCAGTATACAGAATACCCTGCTGGGATAAGTCACATATATAATTTTCTGAAGTGTTTTATATTACCAGGAAATCCACCTGGTTGCATCAACCACGTATTTTTAGGGATAATCCTGCACAGTACAGGCCGGTCAAATCAATCCAAAAGTGAAGCAAATGTTTCAGCGAGTTCCTTGGTAAGATTACACCACCATTTCAATCAGAACACTGATGAAGGCTCAAGATGAAACACGTGTCTAATTTTTTTTTTTTTAAACTGATTTTTGCAAGTCATGAAAATACAGAGCCTGGTATTTTAGGTTACGTGAAGCTTGTATGAAGAAAACCTTTCCACAATGTACCGGGCAACAAGAACAGATCAGCAGGGTATCTTTTTTAGGAAAGGTACATGAAGCTCTGACATTCTGTGTCCAAGGCTGTTCCACTGATAGCAGAGCAACACACGCACGCACACACACCTCTATAGGGTGACCATAGGGCTGCCACCTCCCCCAGACTGTTCATTATTATAGGAACAACTCTCCTCATGAACTATTATTTCCTCCGTATTTTTAGATCTTGCTGAAGAAGTGACAGGGAGACAGGCAGCAGAGGTCCTTTGAAAATGTACCTAATTAAGAACGGAGTTTGTGTTTTTCAACTGGCACTTGCTCCTTCATTCTCCCCCCTGGCTTGTATCCGTCTTTCTGCTTTGTGAGGTTATCTTTTATCAGCTTTAGCAGACCTGAAACAAATTTGCCTCATAATTATAGAGTGGCCAGTTTAGAGGCAGCTTCTGCTTCTTCTTCTTCTTCTTCTTCTTCTTCTTCTTCTTCTTCTTCTTGATAAAGGGACCAAGACTTTTCAGGAACCTTTAACAAACTCCTGGTCCCACTGATGTGATTTGTTAACATATCAAAGTGTTCATTATTTTGGACTTCGGGCACCCCTGCTGTACATATTTAAAAAATGGTTTTCAATAGACATAATGACTTGAACCAGGTTCAGCTGGAACTTTGTCTTTCTCTGCACCATCGAGCCCCACCTTGTTCCAGTATAAAACTGGGCCTCCAGTTCTGTCTGTAGTGCACATTTCAGAATTTGCAAGTGAACCTTTCTCTAAATCCTAACCCTAACCCCAACCCTAATACTAACCCTGTCATAGACATATTATTATTTTATTTATTTGAATGAAATCATTGTGCATATATTTGCATACTGGGGGAATACAGTACCAAATAAAACAAAATTTTTCATTTTCATATAATGGAAGTGCTGCTGTCATACCATTTGCCATTCAAATGATCACCCATGATATACACTGTTATTCATTTAATTAGTAAGGAACTTGATAGGCCCAAGAAAGTTTTATACATTGAAAGATAAAAAATTTGTCCCATTGTCTTCTCGTGCGCAGAAAAGGAAATGTGTGTTAACATTATATGAAATAGGCTGGAGTCCTATTGCAGGAAGGCAAGCTATACAGAAATTATGGACTGTTTTCCATTTGATTCATTTTAACATAGTTCTTTACATGGCTTTCTCTTAGGAATAATGTCTAGGTTATTTGGTGCCGCGAGGCACAAAACAATTTCCAATCATATCCAACAATGTCTGATTGTAGATTTAATAATCATCGGGCCACTCACTGCTTGTGTTGTGTATGTTCTATGTTTACTGCACCCTTGTTCACAGTATTCTCTCACACAAGTTGTCCCACAACAGACAACATGAGAACACAATTGTAGAAAGTCTGACAATATACATTTGTGACTATGTAAGTGCTTGTCTGTGTCCTATAGAAAACGTGACTGTCAGCAAACATGTTGAGGGTACCACAGTAAAAGCATAGAAGCACAGTAAGTCATAGTGAAAGCACAGTAAATAATATGCACGCAAAGTAAATCACGAACATGAATGTAAATAAACATGGTTAGTTACAGTACAGCATGGTAAATACATGTTAATTACATGGTATACGTATGGGAAATACAAATTAAACTATAAAATGTGCATTCAAAATTACAGAGCTAAACTTTTATGAGGGCAGTGAAGAGGTAAGTCATATAAATTCCTTAAATTGTAGTCCTAGTCCTTCCCCTCGTGTTTAAATTATAGCCTTCGAGTTACCAAGTGGTTCCCATTCCTTAATCTGGTAGCTCTGCACTTTCTCTGTGCTCAGCACCTTTTAACTGAAGGCAAATTAGTACTGGCTTGTAGAAGACCTGTTTACTCATTCACGAGCTTAAGGAACAAGCTGTCTGATCTTGTTTTATCTGGCAAGGTGCCAGTGTTCAGTTCATCCTCAAGTCCTTTGTGCGTCTCACTGTGCATTCGAGACATTGTTATACCTTAGAGGGTACTACAACACAAGCAGATAATGGAGAAGCACACTAAGTACACAGATAAACAATGCCTTTTCACTTCTGCTCTTTGAAGAAGAAAGGAAAAAACTGGGTGGACTTTTTTAGGCAGACTTTTCTTTAACCGATCTTACGCAGACAACCAGGTTTATCTGTTGCTTGCGAGCAGATGTCTGGCTGAGGAACTTCCAGATATTGTCAAAGAGTTTACGAAACAAAGAAAAATAATCCAGCTTCATTCTAGAATACAAAAGAGCTGTGTCTCAGTCTGTTTCAGTCACAGTATGGCAGGGGGATGATAGTAAGTGTTTGGTGGGCAGAAACTTCTGTATCCAAGACTGAGGAAATTACTGATTTTTCACAAGAAAAAGATTAAGAAATTACTCAGTAGTCCTTTAGGAGTCTTTGCTCAGATTTGCAACTTAGACTTTCATGAAGGAATGTTAAGATATCTGGAGTTTCAGACAGGACTCTATAATTACACCTACAAACATCATTATTTCATTGACAGGAAAATTCTCCAAAACCAAAACTCAAGCAGGCATCGGACTAACTTCCACATTTATGTCAACCTAAAATCAGTTGCAGCTACCAATAGTCAGAGCCGTGCTTTGAGTCAATCTCCTCCTCCTCCCCAACCTCCACCGAATTTTCGGCCTTGCCAGGGGTGTTAGCAGTTAAAATGGCTCCCGCTGGCTGAGAGATGTCAATCAAGAATTCGAGGCAGCACCAAGTGCTTCCAACTCAAAGCAAAGCCAAGCACCAAACCAAGCAAGTCAGAATGCTGTGATGCATGCTTATGAGAGTAGTTTTTATCGGCAATTTTTTGTTTTGTTTAGTTTTGTCTTTAAAAGTTGTCCTGACCAAATTAGTGGTGATCACTGAGGAATGGTTACGTGCCTATACCCTCTTTGTTTTGTGGTATGTGTTTCTAATTTCCTGTCCAATGCCTGTACATACTTTCATATCGTATATGGCAAACATGACACATCCTATAGTAACCTACTAACTTGAATTTACAGGCAGTTGTCACAATTTATATTTTCACATTAAAGAAACACTCATGGCATTCATATGTGTAGCTCATTAAATGTCCCCATGTTTATAAACAGCTTGGTCAGTCAGTTGTGGGAATCCCTTAAGACCTACTTACACAGTGTTGCCATGTTTGTATAATACAGGTAGCCCTGGGCCCTGTATTGATTGTCCCACAGTCAGATCCTATAATCCCTGTCTTTGGCGTCCCTCCTTTCAGACAGCCAAGCGAGCTGCCATAAAGGCACGGCAGGAGCGAGGAAGGTCAGTGCATTCCCAGGGTAATCAGCTGTAGTTAATTCACGCCTATGACAAGACAAGGTCTGGGAATGTATAGATGATAATGAAGGGCTTGTGAAAAAATTATTATTCTGGAATGTAGAAGTATTATTACAACAAAGACAATAGCTTATATAATGCCTTATAGAGTACAGAACCCTCATTTTTACTACAGTCAGCAGTTGTTTATTGAACAGTGTCAAGTATACGGGCTATATTCGTAAAGCATTAACTGAGTTGTTTAAAGACTCTTGTTTTTCTTTTTAACTTAAACAGGGGTCCACAGTAGCTCACCTGGTAAAATCTTTAGAGTGCAATGTGAGTCATGTAAACCGGAGCTTGCTGGTTCAGATCTTGATTGAGTTGACGATCTTGGCAGAGAGGCCCACAGGGAATGCTGCATTGGCCTTTGCGCTCTTACAGTGGCACACACTGAACTCCAGCGATCCCCTAGTGGGTGAAGTGGCTGATGAGTCCGACCGGAGACATCCTGGCTGGGCTGCACCTCCAGGTGACATCCACTGCTTAGGTCTAACGGTTGAAAGGAGGTGTTTGCTTCACTGGGTTTTTGTGCTGGGTGACAATGAGACAGACCTTGTCATATTTTCCCATAACGAGCAAACAAAATAAATAAATAATGTAGCCCCCCCTTTTTTTCTAGCAGTGTAAAACATATCGAAAGCTCCTGTGTGCATGAGTCTTTAGTGTGTTTGTTTAAAGGAAAACTTAACATTTCAGACGATGCAACAAACTTTTGAGAGGATCCCTAGCGTCTTCTCGCATTGATGGGCAAGGAGTGTCAGTGGAGGCTGTGACACTGCATTGTTCCCCAGGAAAGGCTCTAGTCACAAACAGAAGAGACAAATTAACCACATTATTGCTCTGTGAGGACATACATCGGTCCCATAACGCTTAAGTGACTTAATATTCTCAGACGTCATTAAAATGTGATTTAATACTGAGTGGTTCATATGCTTAAAACAAAATGATAAGTAAACCTAATCACATTATTCCCAGCGTCTACCTGTAGCTAAATACAGGTAAAGAGCAAAATGGCATGGCTGTGATTTACCAGCTATCTGAACTTGTGCATTCAGAGATTCTACATATTGAGGCCACGGGAGTTTTATAAAGACATGAAACAGAAAATGATACACAGTGAAACAAAACATTTTTAAAACTCAGAAGTTTAAAGCACCCCTGTATAGAATCTTTGAATCACGTCTAGCCTCCAATTACAACTCGTACACCCGAGTGTAATTGAAAGTGCCTCCCTCCACTTTGGCCATTTTCTCAGACTGGTGACAGTATTTCCAGATATCACACTTACTGTACATACTGTACAATTTGGATTTCCATGCACAGGAATCAAAAGGATTTGGAACTATGGTGCTTCTGCTTGTGCATTACCAATGCAGGACCATCAAGTTTTCCATTCATCCAAATAAAAAATGAATACCTGTGTTTTTAAGCCTTTTTGCTAAAACTGCAGGTGTTGTGTTCAAGACACTTGTTGGCTTGGTTCAATGTTTTGACTTGATTTTTGCCTATTGAAGCTGCCAAAACTCCACATAGCTCGCTAGATGGTTGTTAAAAAAATTACTTCTCACCCATGCCTCGTCAATTTTATGGAAAATAAATTCACTTTCGTCAATTTTATGGAAAATAAATTCACTTTGGAACACCCAAAGGGGTATGGATGAAAAAACTGTGAGAAAGGGGGAAGTTGGCTTTCAGATTGGCAGCAACCACAAGCTGCCGATGTAATTGAAATTCAGAGTCCAAGTTGTCAGCATGGGAACAGCTGTGGCCCGCGGTGATCTCGCAGTGAGATTTTTCCTGGAAAGCATGTGGGCCCTGCAAGCAGAAGGGATCGCATTAGGAACCTGATCATTTGTTTGTGCTCAGCAGTGAGCTCTGATGTATCTTGTGGATCTGGTTCAGCTCCAGACACCCTTTGTCATTTAATTAGACTGGATGGAGATTTCAAGCATGACAACTTAGTATAACCCTCTTATATAACCTCTCACCATTGCACTTGTTTTCAACTAAGTACTTAGTAGTATGTGCTATACTAGGAGTTATTTAGTGGGAGGGGGGGCAAATAAATCAAACTGTGCCTGCTCTTACCCAGTTAAAGTTGTACTGTCCCACACCATTGTTTTTGTTATTTGTTTATTTGAGCAGACACCTTATCCAAGGTGACTTACAGAGACATGGGTGTATGAACTATGCAGCTGCAGAGTTGCTTGCAACATGATCTCACCCGAAAGACAGAGCACAAGGAGGTTAAGTGACTTGCTTAGGGTCACACAATGAGTCCATGGCTGAGCTGGGAATTGAACCAGGGACCTCCTGGTTACAAGCCCTTTTCTTTAACCACACAGCCTTCTATAGACTTAACTACAATTGCTTGATGTCTGTTTCTACATTATTACAGACTTTATCCTTCGCTGTACCCTACACCCTTGTGTATATAACCCCCCCACCCAGTTAAAAATGTGTTGCAATTTTGTCATGTATGATCCTGACACTTTGCAGCAGTTAGAAATGTAAAATGACACGCTCAAGTTCTGTTATAGCTTGTGAAACTCAACATAAATGAAAAAAAGAGGATCACTGTCTTTTTTTTTCTTCGAAATCATTAAAATCAAAACTTATTGACCAACTTCCTCTTTTTGGAATTACCATCAGAACATGTAGTGGCAAAATTTTAGTTTCAACATCAATTCTGTTATTCAGTTTAATTGAATATAAAAAACAAAGTTCCCTGTGATAAATAAAATAAGATTCAAAATAACTGTATTATATCTATCTTATTTTACAAAAAATAAAACCCCTAAAAAAAACCTGAATGTTTAAAAATGTTCATATTTTATAATCTGCCACCAACTACCATGCGAATGCAATACTGTATGTAACAACACTGAGACCTGTGACCTGGTCAGCCTGTGACCAGCCTGCGTTTGTGTAAAGAAAGCGGTTCGGGAGAAGTAGTTCATGAGTCACAGCTACTGTACAAGACATGTCCTGCCACTGAAGGCAGGACACAAGTCTGCCAGTGCTATGACTGGGTGGTAGCAGCTCAGTTGCTTGTTGACAGAAAACAAGCAAATGTTAAGTCATGCTAAGTGTGCCTATTCCTGTGTTTTTGCCCTTAGAGTTTAGAATTCAAGACAACACCATACTTGTTACTAGAGTTTACAGCGATATACAATGGTAAAAGCATACTGTAGCAATGTTTATTACCAACCTATAGAATGTTAGACAGTGCCTCAGCAAAGTCTAATCACTTTGATTAAAGCATTAGTCCACCACAATGGTAGTCTAAATGTATTTGAAACCCAAAGCAAGGGTGTTGGATTCCGAAGTTAAGAGACCTGAGACAGGAGAAGATTTTGTTCAATGAAATCAGCTGAAAACATTATTTTAGTAATGTGCTTACTTCTTGTTTCGCACAGCATCCTTTTTTTATGAAACAAGTATTCATTTTGTTAGAAAGGAAAGACACCAGATAAAGCCTACAGAGATTTACAACAAGCAGTGTACATTACAGATGATTTCCATCCTGCATTTAAAACACGGGCCATCTGAGGGCTATTTAATGCTAAAAACACAAGGTGGCACTGAGAAAGAGTGTGAAGGACTAGCTTTGCCACAATGCAATACAACTAGATAGGTAACTAGATTGTGTTCCGTTTTGGGTTAGCTACACTAGTAACTGACACAAATAGCCATGAAAGCATGGTAAAGCACAGACAACCATGATAAATCAGAGATTAGTATGGCATTTAAAGGGTTAAGTGCATGGTAAAGTAAAAACTCGAATGGCCAGTATATTAATAATAAATCAATCAATTTATATTTTATATAGCGCCTTTCATTGCGGACCACCATCACAAAGCACTTTACAAGATGCAGTAACAACAAGAAAATCCATAATACTTTAAATACAGACAAATGCATAATACATGCTACATACTACACTACTGAGCGAATCTACGGTTTACCATTTTATTGGGAAAATACCTTGTCCAATTGAAGCAAAAATGCTTCGACCACTCACCAGTAAGCTATTTCTGATTGTATTCTAAAAACAGGCAAAGAATGGCTCACTCCTCAGAAACACAAATCAGTGCAGGCTTTAAATTTTGTAGCCCACGGCAGGTGTGACTATATAAAATCTATCCTTTCTCTGTGCTTCTCAGTGGCACAGTGTGTACCAGTGAACTCAAGTGTCATGGTTGGGGTTACAAAGGCGCTACAACATTTAGAGTACAAGGGTGTTCTGTTCTTGACTGTTTGCTAACAGTAATTGGCCTTGTTGCTGACACAAGATATGAAACATGTGTTAAACCTTGATTTAGGTGGGCTGAGTACTGGCATTTGCTGGAGTTAAACTCCACATTTTTGGCAGCAGCATATGAGAATGGCCCCCTTCCAGAGTGCAAATGTTGGGCAATGTCCTCTTACTAGGAGAGCCGATTTACACTTGCAGCCACCACAACTGCTATGCATTATTTCACTGTGTGACACTTGGCTAGTCAGTGTTGTTCTTCTCTTTTTTTTTTTGTAAACTCGTTTCGTCTAATATTTCTGAATATATTCAATGTACTAATTGACAAATATTGAGTTTTTATAGTTATGGATGTACTGTGTACTGTATTACATAGTACTTAAGTATCTTCTTAAGAATTGTATTAAGTACTTGGTTGCTATGTAGATAATTGATTTACACTGTAATAAGTTTTATGCAACTGTTGTAACCATGTAATTAATTATTACATTGTACCACGTTGACTCTTTTAATGAGTTAATTCAATATAAGCCCTATTTGATTAAAACAAATAGGCCTACATGTGTTTGTAATTACCAAGTAAAATAAAAACACTCAAACCTCAATGATCATGAGTATAATGCCCTTTAAATGCATGGTAATACATAGAGGATACTCCATAAACATTCAGGGACTAATGTGATTTCAGCATGGATGAGGATGGACAAAGAACAGGACGTACCCCTGACAGGTGAAATAAACACATCACTCCATGTGCGTTCATGTAGTATTTTATTTTTATAATAAGTACAATGTATGGGATTTTTTTAAAACTCTAAATTAAACAGCTGGATTTGGGGATTTTGGATCAAGTTTCGCATCTGCGCAACACAACAGCGTAATTTGGAACAGTGTGAAAAAAAGGTTATTCATGCTGTAGGGCTGCTTGTTATTCAGCAAGAGATCTTTCAACACTGGTTGTATAACATGTTATATATTCCCTGTAACCCAACGTGTTTCACATTTATTCACTGCCAAATAAAACACACCGAGTCAGCCACAGTCTCACAGCAGCATTGAATGAACCCAAAATACACAGTTCCCTCTTATTCACAAACACATCACACATACAATAAAACATACTATTGCATTCTATAGTAGAGGCCACGACACTGCAATTTACTACTATATACAGTATTCCATCTTGAGTGTACAGTATAATTAGGGCTTCTGAATTTCGGTTTTAACCAATAAAAAGCGATAAAACACCCACGATACAAATAAATAATGAAATCAGTGTATAGGCAATAAACACCGGAAAACACCGGAAAAACTGTGGAAATGGTTACTCAATTCACGTTGATCACCACTTTCCCATTTAAAAAAAAAAAACCCTACCTTTCCCAGTGCAGCTGGGCATGCCCCTCCTTCCTGACTTGTATCTATAATTGATTTGTTCTGAATACTTTAAACCCACCCCAACTACTGAGTGGCAGCAAATTTCTTGTCTGCTTGTGATTTGAAAGCTATATTACAGTTATAGGGAGAATTTAAAACAGAATTGCAAATTTGCTGAAATGTAAAAAATACCTAGACACACAAAAACCAAGAGAAGAATGTGCCCGTGACCAGAAGGATATTGTTGTTGAAGACAGCAAAGGAAAGAAGGTACAACTTAAGTGTGCAAGTACTGTTGAGTTACTACACATATTGTGACAGAAAAAAATACCCACGCTAAAAATAAGCACCAAAAAATTTAATTCAGAAAAACAGAAGCCCTATGTGCATTGTTTTTCATTGGTTATTGCTGTTTTTTAAAGCTGATTTATTTGGGTCTCAGTTATGGGAATGACATTGACATTGAATGAACATAAATGTTAAACTATTGAGTTTAGAGTACAGTACTATTGTGTTTTTATATTCCAGTCAAATTAGCTTAGTCTAGGGTCTAGATTATAATAGTATCAGTCTGGTAATACTTTCATAGTTTCACACCTCATTGAGAGGAGTCATTGATCCTCTTCTCGAATGCACACAAGGGCTTTGAGTCTAAATTATTTCAGAATTTTATTGGATTCCCAGCACACATTTTTTTTAATTTAAATTTTAATATTTTTTTATTAAAGATGATATTCTTTGTTTGGATGCTTATCATCATCATCATTTGCATCTGTTCTTCATTTGCCTTGAGGTATTACCCAGTATTTAAATTGCCAACAGCAACATGCAATTGTATAACAATACACCAACTAGAGACTAAAACAAGAACAATTTAGCAGACTGTTTTTTGGTCGTAACGATATATGCTAAACTGGTGGTCTCTGGTAATTCCTGATGTGAAAGGCATTATTGTGACTGTATGTCAATGAAGATATGGTATGTGTATTTTATTTCTGAAGCATTTTGAGGCACTTTTCATGTTAGAAAGTAGTTCCTTAAAAAAATTGATTTTTTTTTACTGTGTTCTCCATGTTGTGCTTAGGGATATTACTAGAGGCTGCCCAAATCTGCAGGAGAATATGCAAAGAACTGTATACAATTTTCAGTAGATATCTGTGGAGTGTTCTGCAGAGCAGCTTATGTGTTTAGTATTTGATATTTTTATAAGCCATTATTAATACAATCAATTAAACATAATCATATCAAACAATGAATGGGTTAAGAACTTCCAATTTAATACACCAAGCATTTCTGTCAGTAAAATCTTTTTAGATACTGTCAAACAAAAACATCACATCACATCACACGAGACATCTTATTGGGCCACATTTGTAAAACCTGAACTCCAGTCTTTAATTAACTCCTACATTTTGAAGGAGACAAAGCGTCTGTTAATTTAACAAAACTAGAGCGGAACAACTAAGTTATATTTTACTTTAGCAGTCTGTTTATGATAATTATGATGACGAGGTAGCTGCAGAATATACTGAATCTCTGGAACACTGCGAATTCCGCTGGAGCATGCGAATTTCACGATTTCTGAGGGGTTCCATGATCCACACATTTGGACTGCCTCTAGATATTACTGTCAGCTTCTGGTGATGAGCTGGGCTTTATTTTTTTTCACGGTAAAAAAGGGCTAATTTTATAACACATCACGGTCTAAAAATAGATATTTTACGATATTTCCAGATTAAACATATTTATTAGAGCAGAAAAATATCATTGTCACATTCAAAATTGATTATTTTCCTCTACAGTTATTATACAACAAATGTTTCTAAATATTTCAATACTTACCTGAACCACAGTAAGTGCTAAATTTCAGAATATTTAGTTTTTACTGGACAGAGCGATCTTGGGCAGAAATATTACCGATCTTTGATGAAACTGGTGCCTTTTTTTGTTGAAGAAATCATGCAACTCTATGCAAAGTGTTAAATCATTTACCGGAAGCAAACTAAACTGGCTGCCAAGTTCCTAAATGTGACAGGTAGTGTGTCAGTAAAGCAAACGTCTGCTGTATTTATTTTGAAGTGCTAAAAATGTGTATAGTTAACTACATATTACACAGCCATGAGTACATTTCATGAAAATCGTTAAAATCATGATAACTGTGAAAAAAGAAACAGCCTTGGTGATCAGGTCTCAAGCAGGTTACTATTAGGACCTCTTTAAAACTCTGCTTTCAAAGACACCCTTGACATCCCCAGCACTAAGTTGTCACACAAACTGTATCCATAGGCCATATCCAACACAAGCCTGGGGTATGAGATTTAATATGTGCCATACACTTCCTCTGAGTCACTTCATAAAGAAGAACCTGAACTGAGGGCATACACTGAATTTAGACGCTTTCACAGAACCTGATCCAGTGTACTGTGTGTGTGTGTGTGTGTCTATATATATATATATATATATATATATATATATATATATATATATATATATATATATATAGGCCAGACAAGTTCATCTTAGGTTGGCTGGAGTAAGGGAAGGGGGAGCGAGCAGGCCTCTATGTTACAGACAGCTGTTGATGAATAAATAAATCCATCCGCCAGACTGCAATGCTCTGCTTGGCTGAGCACAACACAGAGCGTGGTCTGAGGGGCCGTCTCACTTAGCTGACATTAATCGCTATGCTTTCAAATTCTAGGCTGGCCGCCACAGCGGGAGGAGACGGGTGGCAGAGCGGCGAGCAGAGTTAATGAGAGAGGAAGAGGGGCCAGGGCCCTTTCTGTAGAACTCATTTGTGTAACCTCAGATATATCAAACCTGCTTGTACACTATTAGGGGGAATCACAATACAAAAAAAACAAATTAGGCAACCCGAGGACATTACCACAAAATCAGTTTAAACAAACAAAATATATATGTATATATTTTAAAAATGACATTGAAACAGCACAGTGTTTGTATGACAAGAGGCTTCAAGAAACACACGTCAAGGGAACAGTGAAAAAAACTATTTATGCACCGCTCAGCCACCATACACGACCTAATCTAATTTTTATTAAATTAGAATAAATCAAAATATCTAGGCTTTTCTTGACATTGTTTGTCATTAATTATTAATGAAAACATTAAATCTATTTTGAAATCTTATAGTTCAGTTTGTGTTGAAAAGAAAAAATACTAAAAAAGCCTATATTTTGATTTTTTTTTTAAATTTACAATGTTTCAAGTTTGTTTTTATTACATTGTGCCAATTTGTACCTTTTTTTCGGAAAGCACTTTGATTAAAACTGTTTAGAAAGGGTTTTTTTGTCATATTTTTTCATGCATTTCTAGCTTCATCATTGCTGTCAATGTATCAAACACTTGTGGTTATAAAAAACAAACTAACTAACAAATTACAGATTTTTAAAACCGAAAAATCTGAAATTAGGAAAAAATAAATCCGAAAATTCAAAATAATAACACGGATTTCATAGGACCCTACATATGATTTCATAGGCGCCCACCAGATTCAGTCACAAAGAGAGCACCTGCTGCTTTAAGTGATTGGGCAACTACATCTCACTCGTGCTTTAAAGTTGAATATTTTAACTTCAGTATCCACACGTTCTGCATGTGCAGTATGACAGTTCATCCACACTACAATCTGTAATATACTGCACACTCTCAGGTAAAATAATAACACTGAAGAAGACATTTAACAGCACAGGGGAACCACCCTGGATTTCATCACATGTGTTTATCCCAGGATTATTCCCACTTAAAATAAGTAGTGGAAGCAATGCAGGTGGATTCCCTTCTAACTGTACAATGCAGATGAGGTTCATCTCAGCAGGTTACAGGTTGATCCAGTCACAAGAGTACCCCAGAATTTACGATTCAGTGTTTGTGTATCGATGACAAACAACACATGTGTGTGGCAGGATGGCTTGCAGTGGTGAGGTGTGGTGACGTCACGGACCAGGAAGTAACAGAACCAAAACAATGGATGGGCGGGAGAAACTGAACGCAACGGCGTTCAGCTGATTTTATTAAATAAATAAACAAAACAAAAGATTTAAACAATCAACAAACAAAAAGGCACAAGGGCCAAACGAATAAACAAATACGGTTTAGCAGTCGTTTTTAAATGTAGTTTTTTCTCTCCTCGCTCTCTCCTCTCCCCGTACTCTCCTCTGTACACTCTTCCCCCGCAGCACGGACAGCTGCAGGTTCTTATACTCTGGCTGAGGGGTAATAAGATAATTAACAGCTAGTTAACCCCTCGGCCACAGTCTGCACGAGTTTAGTAAGGATGCGTGACTGTCAGCTAGTTAAATAATCAATAGCTGATCAGCCACGCATCCTCACAGGGTTTTTAAATATAAAAACAATAACAAATACGCGGCGCTTTTATCCGCGCCGCAAACAATAATATAAATAATAATACAAATACATATAGGGGCGGGACACTCCACCACACATGCCCCCCCTTGTGCGCAGCACACATGGCCTTTTCGGCCACCTCCCCCCTTAGCCCCCAAAGTCCCGGCTAGCAGTCCCAGCCCAGGAACAGGGGCAGCAACGGGCCAAAGGTGGCGGCCACGGTGGGATGTCCTCCTCCCACCCAAACAACCGTAGCGTCCCCCTGGACTGCTCCAGGCCAGCTCCTCTGGCCAAGAAAATTTTGGGGGTAGTCTCCAGACCCCCCCCCCCCCCTTCTTCATGGCTGGCAGCTCCCCTCCGTGGGGCTCCGGCCACCCATTCTCCTGCAGCGAAATTGCTGCGGGGGGAGCTGGTCTCCTGACCTCCCCCCCCTTCTTCAGGTCCGGCAGCTCCCCTCTGTGGGGCTCTGGCCACCCGTTCTCCTGCAGCAAAATTGCTGCGGGGGGAGCTGGTCTCCTGACCTCCCCCCCCTTCTTTGTGGCCAGCAGCTGCCCTTCATGGGGCTCCAGCCACAGTATTTCCTGCCGCGAAAGTGCGGAGGCGAACTCGGGAGGGGAGCCCCTGGCCATGGAGGCGGCAGCTGGAGCTCCACTTCTCCCTCGTACCCTGTAACTGGTGGCTCTCCAGGCGATGCAGAGCAACAGGCAGCCCCAGGCGATGCTGAGCAACAGGCAGCCCCAGGCGATGCAAGGCAGGCATCCTTGGGCGATGCAAGGCAGGCATCCTTGGGCTCCAAGGCAGGCATCCTTGGCCGGGTGCAAGGCAGGCATCCTTGGGTGGTGCGAGGCAGGCATCCTTGGGCGGTGCGAAGCAAGGCAGGAGCAGTCCTTCCCATGACGGTGGAGGTGGAACCAGCAGGTATTCACCCTCTGCTGGTGGAGGTGGAGATGGAACCAGCAGGTATTCACCCTCTGCTGGTGGAGGTGGAGATGGAACCAGCAAGTATTCACCCTCTGCTGGTGGAGGTGGGAGGGGCAAGCAGTCCTCCAACGGTGCTTGAGACAGAACCAGCAGGTATTCACCCTCTGCTGGTGGAGGTGGGAGTGGTAAGCTGTCCTCCCACGGCGCTTGAGACGGAACCAGCAGGCATTCACCCTCTGCTGGTGGAGCTGGGAGCGGTAAGCTGTCCTCTCACGGCGCTTGAGACATAACCAGCAGATATTCACCCTCTGCTGGTGGAGGTGGCGGAGACAGAGGCAGCTCTTGCTGCTCTGCTCCTGGCGGTGGAGGTGACGGAGGCAGAGGCAGCTCCCACTGCTCTGCTCCTGCCTCCCACGGAGGCTGAGGCAGAACCAGCAGGCATTCACCCTCTGCTGGTGGAAGTGGAGATGGAACCAGCAGGTATTCACCCTCTGCTGGTGGATGTGGCGGAGGCAGAGGCAGCTCCTGCTGCTCTGCTCCTGGCGGTGGAAGCGGTGGAGGTGGCAGTGGCAGAGGCAGCAGGTATTCTTCCTCTGCTGCTTGAGGCCTAGGTTCTGGACCTGTGGGCTTCCCCTCCCCTGGGCTGGATGCACGGCTCCCCTTCTTGGCTGGATGCACGGGCTCCCCTTTCTGGCTGGATGCACGGGCTCCCCTTCTGGGCTGGATGCACGGGCTCCCCTTCTGGGCTGGATGCTCGGCCCACCTCTTCAGTATGTGTGGGGCATATGGCCAACGTGTGCCCATATGCCCCACAGCCAGTGCACAACTCCGCCACGAGGTTGACAATATAAACCTCCCAGCCATCCTCCCCGATCTCCTCCTGCTGTTGCTGCGGTTGCTGTTGCTGCAGCTTACCTCTCCCCCTTCTCTTCCTGCTCCTTCTCCCTGCCTTCCTCTCCTGGGCCGGTTCCTCCTCCTCATCCTGGAAGGGGCAGATTGCTACGGTGTGCCCCTAGACCCCGCAAGCAAGGCACCAGCCTTGGTCCTCCAGACCACCGAGTAGGTCCTCCAGTTCCCCGCAGCCGTTTCTCCAGCTCCAGCCTTCCATTTTATTTATATTATTTCTTTTTTTTTCCCCAAAAAACACAAAAAACACTTTTTCAAAAAAACAAAAAAAAAGCTCCTTTTTCTTTCCTGGTCTGGCTAATAATAACACGGATTTCATAGGACCCTACATATGATTTCATAGGTGCCCACCAGATTCAGTCACAAAGAGAGCACCTGCTGCTTTAAGTGATTGGGCAACTACATCTCACTCATGCTTTAAAGTTGAATATTTTAACTTCAGTATCCACACTACAATCTGTAATATACTGCACACTCTCAGGTAAAATAATAACACTGAAGAAGACATTTAACAGCACAGGGGAACCACCCTGGATTTCATCACATGTGTTTATCCCAGGATTATTCCCACTCAAAATAAGTAGTGGAAGCAATGCAGGTGGATTCCCTTCTAACTGTACAATGCAGATGAGGTTCATCTCAGCAGGTTACAGGTTGATCCAGTCACAAGAGTACCCCAGAATTTATGATTCAGTGTTTGTGTATCGATGACAAACAACACATGTGTGTGGCAGGATGGCTTGCAGTGGTGAGGTGTGGTGACGTCACGGACTAGGAAGTAACAGAACCAAAACAATGGATGGGCGGGTGAAACTGAACGCAACGGCGTTCAGCTGATTTTATTAAATAAATAAACAAAACAAAAGATTTAAACAATCAACAAACAAAAAGGCACAAGGGCCAAACGAATAAACAAATACGGTTTAGCAGTCATTTTAAATGTAGTTTTTCTCCTCGCCTCTCCGCCCCCTTACTCTCCTCTGTACACTTCTTCCCCGCAGCACGGACAGCTGCAGGTTCTTATACTCTGGCTGAGGGGTTAACTAGCTGTTAATTATCTTATTACCCTCGCCACAGTCTGCACGAAGTTTAGTAAGGATGCGTGACTGTCAGCTAGTTAAATAATCAGTAGCTGATCAGCCACGCATCCTCACAGGGTTTTTAAATATAAAAACAATAACAAATACGCGGCGCTTTTATCCGCTCCGCAAACAATAATATAAATAATAGTACAAATACATATAGGGGCGGGACACTCCACCACAATGTAGCATTAAGAATCCAACTGTTCTCAAATCCCGGCAAAGTCAGTGATATACAGAATATAATTAACTCTGCATGGTAAACCATGAAACCAAAAAAATCTAAAACTTTTCAACAGAGCAGGCCTTAAAAAGATGTGAATAGGGTCCTATGGAATATGATAGTGTGTCTCTTGTTCAAATCTACCATAACCTGACAATATATTCAAGTGAATATTCTGTTAGTGTTGGTTATATTAAAATATATATACACACACAGTAATCTGTCGCGTATCTGACTGCGGTGGAACCCAGAGTAAGGGTGGATATGTGAAAAGGCGGATAAATGAATCCTGTTTTAAATACCATTATACACAGCTGTAACAATTACTATATTCACACAATTATTGTTTAGAGATTCAGCTTTTATTAGAGAGCTCCCCTAAATCCCTTGTTTAGAAAGCTACAGGGTATATATATATATATATATATATATATATATATATATATATATATATATATATATATATATATATATATATATATATATATATATATATATATATATATATATATATATATATATATATATATATATATATAGTAGCAGGGCGTATGTAAATTAGTGTTGGTATAATTTGTATGGGAAATTGTGTGTCTTTTGGAGTTGATTTATGTGGTTAAATTATTGTTTCCAGACGGCGCTGATTGAGACTTGCTGCCTGCTAGGCTTGGATGAGGGGAAGGGCAGCAAGTGATTGGCTGTGCTGGTCCTCAATCAGCAGGTGGCGGGTCTTGACCGAGTGTCCATCAGTTTAAAAACATCCGCGGGAGATGGCTTGGGGCAACTGCAACGCCATGCCAGAGGGAGCGGCGCATACTTGGGAGAGGGTCCGCTCTGCAGGAATGACAGCTACGCAACCCTGAGACTGCAAGCGGTGCTTGTGAAGGCAATGCCCAGCCAAGGCCGTATGAAGCAGTTTAGGGGATAGTGATCCCATGTGATGTATAGCGAGGGTTACGTAGTGTAGCCGGTTCCTGGAGCGGGACGCCTCGTTTATAAGGCTAGTCCTCGCTCTCTGTGGCACCTTTTATTTGTAGTTTTTGTACTATGTTTTATTTTGCCTTTTGTACAGCTTGCTGTATGTGTCCTCTGTGTGTTCCCATCGCTGGTATATATATTGAAATGGGACCACAGAAACCATTAAATAAATTATAAACACAAATGATAGAAGCTTGTACGAATAGAAACTACACCATCTGGACCATCTAATTCAGTGACCAGTTGTGTCTAGTAACTAGACACAATGCAAC
Organism: Acipenser oxyrinchus oxyrinchus; assembly: GCA_030684275.1. Classification (NCBI taxonomy): domain Eukaryota; kingdom Metazoa; phylum Chordata; class Actinopteri; order Acipenseriformes; family Acipenseridae; genus Acipenser; species Acipenser oxyrinchus. Next base: position 90,089,455 of record CM060248.1, on the reverse strand, counting down.
ACAGGGTTAATCAACTCTCCAAAGTTCAGCTAACCCTGCCCTTTGCTTGTGGAAAAGACCCTCTTCTGATGCTGTGTCATGGTGTTGTTTTTGTGTCCAGGCAGAGTACTGCCTTGGAGCAGGGTGAGCAGGGAGACACCTTCCAACTTACTCAGGATATAAAGAAAAGGCATGTTTTAAACACATATTCTGGTAACATACTACAGCATAAAAGGAGATACAACAGTGCAATCTTGAAAGTTTATTTTGTATTTATTTGGTATTTTGGTTCTTGTGATTTATTTACTGCTCTTGAAAAGTCAGGCACAGCACTGTGAGCAGAGGTTTCCCCTTCAGTGGGAAGCACCTCAACCCTAAACCTAATACCCCCTGCCATTTACTCCTTGGCCTCTCTCAAGCAGGGACCGCCAGTTCTTTCAAATTGTCCCAGACTGTGTGCTGGTATAGTTTTCTTTCTGTAATAATGTCAGCTGGAGGTTAGGTTTAAATTAGCCTTGATATTTTTAATCCCAAATATGCTCTCAAGCTTTTTGAAGACGCCTTGTGTATTTAAACAGGATGCTCGGCATTTCTTTCTAAATACACAGCGATTAATAGTGTCAACTTTCCATTGTATCTTTACAGGACTGATATAGTCTTTCACCCTTTGAGGCTGTATTTGAGTATGCCCCCCACGGGCCTAACACCACATTAGAGGTTTAAGACATTGTTCAGTTCTAATTCAGAAGGGCCTTTGATTTTTTTTTGTTTTTTGTTGCTGTTGCTAAAACAGAATTGAATCGTTTTCTTATGGTTTACATTAGTAAAGTTAAAAAGAACAACAGCTGCACAGCAAAACTTCAAGGCTATCATGTTTTTGTACAGCAAACAAAGAAACTAAGATCCTCCGAGACGTTTCAGCTAGTCTGTGATTATTGGCTGCTAAAGCGTTCCACACACAGTGTTTAGTCTTTAAAATTCTGTATGCCAAAGTCGAGAGTTCTGTGCCATGTTGGCTTGGCTGAAGACTTGGAGGCTGTGGCTAGGGGGGAGGGGGGAGTCTGCATGCTTTCTGGAACTGTTTTTAATGAAGGAGAACAACCCGGAGGCCTTTCATCAGCCACTGCTCTGTAGAGACTCCTTTCATTGTGCTGAACTTCTGTATTTAACAACATCAATCACTGTTTATTAGGAGGTACCAAGGTAACTGAGACTTATCAATAAGACAACATGCCAGAAACATACTTCTCAGTTCTAAAAATATTTGTATTATATTATATAATCAATGATATTTTTATTTACAGTTCCAACTGTAAAGTATCGTGGTCAAGTAAGCTATTACAGGTGGCAGAAACAGTCAAAAGTTGAGTTTAAAATGCCAAAAGTGAGTTTTTATTGAGGCCTCAGATGAAAAAATGGCAGTACAAAATTAACACAGATATTCTACACTGAGTACACAGCTACTCAATCACTTCAACCTCATTGGAGTCTCAAATCTAGTGCCCCTGAAATGAGCTCTACACAGGTACTTATACCCCCAATCACTAGCCCTTCCCCAGGACTAATCCAGTACACCTTAATTAAAGTATAGGTTTATAAATGTTGCAATAACATATCCTTTACCCAGATACACGTCAGTCGCGTTTTACCGCCTTTGTATTAAGAATAAAATCAATCCCCATTATATATATGTAACAAATTAATGCACTTATCCGTCACGCACGATTTCTGACTCCGTCACCAGTTTTCTGATATAAAACCCATCTCTTCAATGTTACAATGCACAGATCATGTTTTCTTTTTCTCGCTTGCCAAATCAGTCTTTATTGTGCAGTTACACAGCGCCTCCTCTAATTTCACATAACGAAAATGCAGCAAAACAAAGTGAACGAGACAGGCTACGGTAATGTAAATGTTATCATTCAACAGTTTTAGATACTGTGATGCATTTTTTTTTAAAATCTGTGATCTTTAGTTGCTTTTGTGCATTTTCATTTGCAAGTGAACTGTGACATTAGGGCCTTATCAAGCACTATATTGTGCAATTCTGAATACTGACTGGATACTGTTTTAATTGTGGAAACTGTTGTTGTTGTTTTTTTAATCTTTTGCTAAAGTGCATTGCCTTTTACGTTTTATGCAGTTCAGTAAATGGGTAACATTTTGATTTAATTTTGCTGTTGGGTCGTTAACGAGGAATTTTACAGACTGCTGCAATACATACCAGATTTAAAAGTATGTACTGTATTACAGTCCACGTGTCCACAGTCATCTCTTTTGGCAAGTGATATTTTCAGAATCATATCGTTCTGAATGAAAATACTTCTTCTATTGAAAATATAGTACTGTACCAACAAAATCAATACAGTACATCTAAATGGAAGCCTACTTATTTTAAAGCACAGTCCTTTCAGCAATGTATTTTTGACATTGTATCTTTTTGTGTTCCTGGTAAAAGACAAGGGTTGGAACAAGGCAAAATGAAATAATCAGATATTCATCACACTCATTTAACTGTCACTGGTCAGAATTTAATAGGGTCGGATATGTGAGTGCTGACTGTATACAGTACCCACTCTCAACAGTTAAGCATACTATAATTAAAACCAAACCAAAGGATATATTTCCCCCCACTTTGACTATTATTAATCACGCTCATGGCTATAAAAGAGCCTTACGCCAACGCGCATGGTCCCCAAGATGGCGGCGCCCAGAGCTCCACCAGCTTGCTGGTATGTTTGCATTTTCTCAAAACATGAAATGCATTTAAAAATATTTACAAGCATTTCCACTTCAAGCCACTTGTCGCCTTTTCATTACCATACACAAACACAGTTACAGCGGTGATCTCAGAATGTTAGGTTACTTACCGTAACCCTGGTTCCCTGAAAGAGAAGACGACCACCAACAAACATTATGTATGGGATATGCCTGCCCATTGGGTAAGTAATTGCTGTGCTCTCTATACCAGAGCTGCCAATAGGCCCCTTCCTGGGATGAAGCACTCGGTCCCACCCACCGAGGGATTAAAACTGTCATCCTGAGGAAGCCATTTCTCTTTGTCCATCGAACTTGTGAGGGCAACCGATGCGACCTTGCGGTTGGTGGTCGTCTTCTCTTTCAGGGAACCAGGGTTACGGTAATACCCTAACATTCCCTTTCAATTCAAAGACAACCACCAACAAACATTATGTATGGGGTAATGTATACCAGAGCCAGTGCGAGGGAGAAGGAACGGCAGCATATGAGGGATGCATCAGAACCGCATAACCCAATGGTTAGCGGTGTGAGCTTACACCCTCAAGGACCCTTGTGCCTAATGAATGCAGGGCAGGATCTACCACATTAAGGCTGTAGAACCTGGAGAAAGCATGCGGCATAGCCCAGCTAGCCGCAGTACAAATATCAGACATTGAAGCCTCTCTGAAGAGGGCCCAAGATGTAGCCAACCCTCTAGTGGAGTGTGCAGCTACCCTGCCACGTGGGGGCAAGCCAGCACCATCATACACAGTCGAGACTGTGGGCACCGCGTGCCGTGCAGCATTGTATGCCCGTGCATTAGCGCTATAGCAGTGGGCACCAAGCACCGTGTCACCATGTACCGTGTGCCCCGCGTGGACTGTGTGTACCGAGCACCGTGAGCACTATGTGCACCATGTACCGTGCAGCGCTGTGTCTGTGCACTGATGCTGTAGTGCTGGGCATCATGTGCCGTGTGCAATGAGCACCTTGTGCACTGAGATACCAAAGTATCAAGGGCTATGCGTGCGCCGTGGTACTGAAGCAATGGGGAGGCAGCTACACAATTGTGCCTACCCTAACCGCGCGGTCACACACACACCTGGTCAGCGCGTAGCATGCACCAGGGGGACACAAGGGATGAAGCCACGGTGGGTGAGTTGAAGCAGACAGCAAAAAACCACGGCAGAATAGATAGATAGGGGAGAGCACACTGTTTGTTTACAAGGCCTGACTCTCCGAGGTGGGCCGGCCTACGCAGCCGGCGAGGTCTACTCGACAGCGGGGATGCGGCAAGGCCTAGCCCCGTGGAGGAGAGCATGGCTGGAAGAGTCACTCAACAGCGGGATACATGCAAGGCCTAGCCCGTGGAGGAACTGTGTACTCTCAAGAAGAAAAAGACAACCACTCGTGGGTGACTGCACAGGCACAGACACAACAGGCACACACACGACTGCACAGGCACACATACAAAAAAGACAACCACTCGCGGGTGACAGCAGTCGCTCACACATGACAGACAGATAGCAAAGAGAGGTCTACCATGCAAGCGAGGAGGACATTGAAAGACAGAAAGGTGAAAGGCTCTGTGTTTTCAAAGTCACTGATTCCGGGAAAGCGCCGAGCCAGCTTTCAGCACAAATGCAAGGGAAATACAATCGACTCGATTCGACTCGAGAAGCTTTTTTCTATCAACACGCTCAGCTCAACACAGAGGTCTTACAGTACCATCTTGAGAAGGAAAAAGAGAAATGGCTTCCTCAGGATGACGGTTTTAATCCCTCGGTGGGCGGGACGAAGTGCATCATCCCAGGAAGGGGCCTATCGGCAGCTCTGGTATAGAGAGCTCAGCGATACCTACCCAATGGGCAGGCATATCCCATACATAATGTTTGTTGGTGGTCGCCTTCGAATTGAAAGGGAACTAACTCTTACTGTATCTTTTCATAGCAATTGGTTATTATTTTACATTTACAATGTTAATCACAAACAAACAGTATTAAAAAGACAGTCTTTAGGATAATGTCCTTCTATTATAATGATACCCTTCTATTATAATGTCCTTCTATTATAATGATACCCTTCTATTATAATGTCCTTCTATTATAATGATACCCTTCTATTATAATGTCCTTCTATTACAATGATGTACGACCGTAGTGATGGAGTGTGTTTCTCTTCTGTTTTCACTATTGTCATTATTTGTTGATTTTACTAAATAATGTACATTCAAAATATAGACTCAATTATATCACTAGATTCTAGTACCAAAATAAACCATGAGATCAAAGCTCAAGTGGTCTTTCCAACGTCATCAGAACCCACAAAATGTCCAGTTTGATGCGCTGCTGAGAGAATGAAATATGCTAAAAGAGTGCCAAGTGGGTCTGATGTAGTTTCATAATCTTCTCTTCTGCCTGTTCGAATTCTCAGTGCTTACTTATTTCATAGGCAATGTTGCCTATATGTTTGCTGTACTTTGCCACTGGATTATTTTCTCATGTAAGACAACTAGAAATCTGTAATCTGTGGTTTCTTTTGGTGATGTTTCCAAGGCCAAACTGTGTAAAACAAAACAGCGTTTACGTCAGAGAACTAAATGTTTACAGCCATGGAATTACAATCAGAGGTAAGGCAAGGACTAAAAGACAACAAGACTGTTGAATGCTGCAGTTTATAGGACAATTAAAGTTTATCATGTATTCTAATAATTATAGTACAGAAGACTCCTGTTAATCCAAACCAGTTAGGCTTGAACACTGTTCAAATCAGTAATCTGTTCACAGTACTGTTTGTAACCTGTACCATGCTGATACATGCCTTGTCTAGTGCTTTTGTCTGTTTTTGATACTTGTGGGCCTTATTCACAAAACATTAAGGACAAAACTTAAGGTCAAGTTTGCGGCTCTGTGAACAGGCTGGCTTGGTGGTGATGTCAGACCAGGAAGAGACAGACACTGACACTGCAGGTTGATGCGTGTTTATTATAAATAAAAGGTTTAAACACAAAACACTTAACATAAAACAAAACGGTGGCCAAAAAAAACAGACAGATACAAAACACAGTGAACAAACAAGTATCGTGCTGGTCCAAATCCAGCATGAGTAGCAATTGTTTATATTTATATTTTTCACTCACGTCTCTCTCTCGTTCTTACTCACTGAACACCCAACCCCGGTCAGCAAAAACTGCTGGTTTTTATATCGTGGTCAAGGGATTAACTGGCCATCAATTACCTAGTTTATCCCTCTAACACATTCCTCAAGGGTTTTCATATGCGTGGCTGACAGCCAATTTGTCAATAAATCATCAGTTGCCGACCACGCATTCTCGTGAGAGGTAGTCTGGCAGAGACGAGAAGCAAACACCGTCTCTGCCAAACCACACCAAACCACCACAACAAAACACACACAAAACAGTACATTTAAATAATAATAATAACACACAAATACTAAATAAACAAAGTACGCACAGGAACAGAGTGTACCCTGCCACAGGCTCATATGAAACTTTTTTTAAACCCTTTTAAAAGAGGTTAGAAGTCTTGTTATTCAAAGGACTATTTGATCTAAGAAAATTGTCACACTTGTTGTTAGGTTATCTTTTGCAGAAACTTTGCACAACTAATTACATTACTTCAGTGTCAACTGAAAAAAAAAACTAAAAAGATTTCCCAATATTTTGTACATTATGTTAGACTTATCATCTAAAAATGTAACTATCAGGTACCATTATCTTGAGTACTTTAGTATAAAACTATAACTTACTTCTAGTGACAAACACACCTTATAATGCTGTAGGTAACTTAATACACTAACACTGACTATAAATGGCCAAGGTCATACACCAATCCCACCTAGGTGTAAGCTGGACCCAAGGATATTCACAACATTCAAGCTGTGAAACTATTCAGTTTACTTCACACACATCCTGCTTTTCAGCTGGCATGAAAGGGACAGTTACAGCCAATAATAGTAATTCGCTCTTCACCTTAGGGGCGTGACATCAAAGAAAACCAATGATATAACCATTTAGACAATACCTCAGATGACTAGAAACAATGTCCACAAAAGCCCAAGCTGTATCACAAATGGAAAAAAAAGAAAAACCTTTACAAAAAAATATTGAAATGGTGGCCAGTCAACAATAGCATGCTGTGGTAATGGATTATATTTTCAGTTGAAGACATCAGTATAAGCTCTTGACTCATGTTCAATGGGCTGTGGCTGTGATTTTCGTGAATGGGATCTTGCTTTTACTAGGTGTCATAAATACTTTGTGGAGGGCTTTGATACTTTGACACATAAAACTTCTGCTGTTGCCTCTATCATTTAATCCATTAACTTTGCAAAACTCGAGATGACATATAATTGCATTGGTGACTTCAACTGTTAGAATAAATGACTGTACTCTGAGCTCTCAGTATTGACTCTCTTTCATGAATGTACTCTGAGCTCTCAGTATCGATTCTCTTTCACTACTGAACAGGCTGCTCATATACTCCTAAGTGGAATTCCCCAGAAATCTCGAGAGATCTTTGTCACATGTACTGACATATGCTAAACATTACATAAAAATGTAATACCTTAAACTACTGGAAAACAAATACTAAATGATAGTACAGAGGTCTATAACATAGGAAATCTTGGAACTTTCTACTACTGTAGAACAACAATAAAATGCGTGTAATTAACTATAATTCAGGAATGTCTAATACTGGTACTTAATTCACTAGGATACTTTTTTTTTTAAGGGAAATAATGAAAAAAAGCTAAAATCCTTAAAATACAGTTTTAGTTGCTGTTTTACTTTTATTCTCAAAAGTGGATACCCAAGAGTCTGTCTTAAGGAAAGAATCCCCTTACTCTGCTGATGTTTATGAAGCTGCTAACAATGTAAACCAAGCTTTCTGACCCATGAACTTTCCACCAAATACAAGGAAGTTTCCATTAGAAACTCAAGGCAGCCTAAAGATACCCCAGTACAACTCCCCTGTGCAACGGGCCTAGGCTGCGCAATGATAGTTGACGTGTTGTAAGAAACTGCCAGGAGATTTGATCCTTAGTGTTTGGGTGGCTGGAAGCAAAATAGGCCCCTAATGTAATACAGTCACATAGCCTTCTGTAAGTATTGTGAGAACTTGAGTTCACCCCCAATGCACTGCACAATTGTAAATCATAAAGACTGCTACATAAGGCCAGATAATATCACTCCACATAATTTAGTAGTGCCCGTGTGTAACAGGGGTCCGAGTTTACCCCCACCCACAATCACATTATCATCTCAAGAACGCATGAAACAGTCACTTGATAGTGTTCACAGGCCTACATATTTATTGTGGCACTCTATACGTCACACAAATTACAACTATAACTAACAGGTTGTACATACAATGACTAACATTCACAAGACAAGCTCACAAGTGCACTTAGACTTTGTAAACGATTGTTCAAATGTTTAATTATTGATTTCATTTTGATTATAGTATGTCTGTGTTGGTTGTGTATATGCGCTTTGTTATGTAGGCAATATAAACCCATTTATTAAAAAAAAAAAAGTATACTTATTTACATTGTTTCAGTTGTACAGTTTTGTGTGTACATGATATAACTGTATATACACACATTTATTTTCAAATATTTGTTTATTTCATTTTTAACTGTTTTTTGAGGTTGAGCTTTATGTAATATGTCTGTATATAAACCCATTTCTGTTCAAAAAATCTGTTTATTTACAATGTTTATTTACAAACTATGACTTATATTCAATTGTTTGTCCTTTCATTATAATATTTATGTTATTTTTAATATGCCGGTCAAATTGACCAGTCATGGTTGCTCTAGGTATGTGTATAAACGCGGTCGTTCTAGTGTTAATCATGTTTCTTCTCCTTTATATGTTTTTGTTTAACCTGCGTGAATACCGTCTTTGTTTACAAACACAACCGTTAGATTTCCATTGTTTACTTGTTGTTATTATCATTGTCATTATTATTCTCTAGTCCCTAACTATTACCAGTAAACACTGAATACCCCTTATCTTGGAAGATTACCAAACATATGGCTATAACAAAACCCTTGTCCCACATGTATCGCTACGGCAACTTCATTAAGGGAAGTGTCCCAATCTAAATACAACAATGCACCGTCACATATCAAACACACTTGATCAACAGCATGCACAATACATAATAAACCACGGCTCTATCGCCAGTAGAATAACATTAACAATGATCAATACAATAACATGCATTTAAATATTACAGTGAGGGTCTCACCCTCACACTGTGTTTATGAAGGGCTTTTTAAAAATGAACTGGCCTTTGGAAGAAAAGCAGCTATTATGGGTGCATTGCCGAACTTATTTTGACAAGTGATATACTGCAACAAAGACAGGAGCAAAATCATTAACAGGGACATTAAGCAATTTTCTAGTGAGGCTTTCGCTGATATAACATAATGTTTTATAATGACCCGAGAGATGGACACATTTTTAGAGTAAAGGCTATTATAACCATTATTTATTCAGATATTAATAACATCGTATTTCTATTCAGAGGAGGTGGCAGATGAATGCACTCTCAGGAGGTTATTTAGCTAATTCATAAAATGAGTAATTACACAACTGAGGTTTGGGGCCTTTTACTGGTGGTGGTTTGTGCTGGAAGGGAGGGGCTGAGGGAGGTCCGACTCATTATTTATTTTTTAACAGCAGATCATTTTGATTGAAATGACTCGGAACATTGTAACATTTAGAACACAGTGAATTGTTAATGAATAAGAGACTGGGTGGTCTTATATGGCTATGGCCTACACCAGTTTGAAACATGGTGCTTAGAAATTGCACACATGGGTTGCTCTATTTGCCTTGCACTTTACCTATAACCAGAAGAATGGCTCAGTCATTCAAAGTGGTCGTTAGGGGTAAGTGGTAATTAGCTATGCAGTGCAATCAAGCTGTGTGTCACAGACTTAGTTTATGACCAGTAGTTAATCCAAAATAAGTCAATTAAACAAACTTTTAGGCAAATGCTTTCTCCAGTGTGATAAGAGAACAATTAGACAGCGGAGTGGATGACCTGAAACTTGAATTATACCCGATCTTCACTACCTAAATACAGTAATCTGTCGTTTATCCACCATGATTAAGCTCTTCAGCACAGTGTGTGTGAGTGCGTGCGTGTGTGTGTGTGTGAGTGAGTGAGTGAGAGTGAAAGAGAACCAGAACCAGGGTTGGATGCTGAAGAGTGAGTAGTCACAGTTTATTTAATATTGAACAGAGAAGATTAGTTCAGCGATTGTAGATCCCATAAAAGTTTTCGTACGCTGTGTTGTATGTACTCTGTGCGTTACCACTGCTGTTCAGTGTGTTGATATGTAAATAAATGCTGTTTGTCTGCGGGGCATATCAACTTCAACCTCCGTCTTGATCTCCTGCCTGTCACTCAGCAGCGAATACACGCACCCACATAGCAGATGACTACCCTGTTCTATACAAGAGATTTATGGGAGCTCCCTAATCAAAACGGAATCTCAAAACAATAATTGTGTGAATATAGTAATTGTTACAGCTGTGTATAATGGTATTTAAAACAGGATTCATTTATCCAACTTTTTACATATCCGGCCTGACTCTGGTCCCACCGAGCCGGATATGTGATGAACTGTACTACACACACTGAAAGCACGTGTTTGGCATTGCCTTGACATGTGTGCATTATTGTATATACGTAGTGTGAGCAGGGTATCAGTTTCTTAGTTTTCCTACGTATGAGTGATTTCTTTACAACTCTAGTGCATGAAAAATGCAAAATAAATATGTATATAGTTCTTATTAGAAATGTTTAAGGTTTTTCAATATTATTCAGTGCTACAAATTGAATTTTGTTTTGTGCCGGATTCATTCTGCATGGTTTCAGGTTCGTGCAAACCCCAATTCATGAGTCCATTATCCTTAACAACCCTTATAAAATAGAACTGAAAACACATGACTGCAGTGTGTGAATGCATAGAAGAAAGCAAGGTAAAAAAAAAAACAGTTCAGCACAGCACACATTTCATTCTTTAGAAACAGCTCCAGCCAGAACAAAACAACTGTTTCCAGGGGGATTCTTTCATTATCACTTTGCAAAACAAGTTCAAATCAAAACAGATTGGGTCATTTACAAACTTGGTGATGTCAAAATAAGCAGACAAGGCTGCTCCATTTTAAAAAAAAAAAATTGCCAACAATGGGTCAGTGCACACATGGTCCAACAAAGGCCCCCGCTATTAACAAGGTGGGCCACACTTGCTGATTGATATCTGAGATCTAATGAGATTTACATTGATGGATGATTGAGATTGGGGTTGGCTTTTATAGCAGAAAAGCCCAGGGTTCTATGTAAAGACTGGCCATGTGGTAAGGTCACAGACCTGTAATATTTCTGTTGTGGCCACAGGCTGTTCCTACTTCCTCTCTCAACAGCTTTCAAAACATGAGTGTGGAACATGGATGATATATTTAGTGCCTTAGGAATGAGTCAGTAACTAACAAACAGAGAAAAGCAGCGTCTCATGGGTTTGGTGGTAGTTGACGTTGATTGAGAGGTACATTTCTATTGCAATTATGTGCAAATTAAAGGTGATTCATCTTATTTCTAGAACAACTGAAAGCTGCAAGTAAAATTTTTGTTCTAAGGATCTTCTTTGTCCTTTGTCTGAATTTGGGGATATATGGAGGTACCCTGTTTGTCTTTCCATATGTAACACTTATATTTTGACATATATTTTTATGCTAAGAAATAAATAATAAAATAATATATCTTGAAAAACACCTATTCAATTGTGATGAAACTTGGTTAACACTTTTTTTTTTTTACCACAAATGATAGAGAGAATAAAAATATGGGGTTATATGGAGACATCTGTCTGACTCTCTGAATGTATGTCAAACATTTTACAGTTACGTTTTCATATTTTTTAGAGTTGAATGCCTTTAACATCATTTTGCTTATTGTTTTACATTCTTCAAATATGGAGAATAATCGAAAAAATATAATTCAGTAACATCAGTGGCCATGTGTCTAGTAATGTTTAATAAAAAAATGACTTTTTAAAATTAGGTATGAATCTAATTCACAAAACTTTTAACTCACCAGTTATTTCAAGTGTCTTAAACCATTCTAGACTGTGTTTTACACAGAGAATTGGGAGGGTCAGTAACCAACTCCCCAGTAATGTTGTTGAAGCTGACACCCTGGGATTCTTCAAGAAGCTGCTTGATGACATTCTGGGATCAATAAGTTATTAACAACCAAACGAGCAAGATGGACCGAATGGCCTCCTCTTGTTTGTAAACTTTCTTATGTTCTTAAGAAGTCTAAATCATTTTCATGAATATCAAACTTGGTTAATGATCTATACAGTAATATATAGTAAGGTTATTATTGGGTAATTCATTGTATTACTCCATAACCTTTACCATAGTCATTACTGCAATTACAGAAAAAGTTACAGATAATTGTCATATTATTAATTACTGTATATAATGCAATAGGCATTATAATTGGCTTGAATGAACCTTTGCAATACAATTTGTACTTTTAACAAACTTATTTGATATTGCTTTAGTGCTGGAACATGAGCAAAACTGTTTAGACCTGGAGAGGAAGAGCAGAGCCTGTTTAAAAAGGTGATTTCAGGATACTCATGTTTCCTGGAAAGTTCAGCACACCTGTCCTCTCGGCTGGGTTTTGACTGATTCAATGCCAACTCAACATTAATGCCAGACATCTGTTTTCCGACATTAAGAGGCATTCACCCAGGGGTGCGAGTTGTGTGTGTTGGGGGTGGTGGTGTTTACTGCTTCCTGCAGCCATTTTCCAGAGGGAAATGAAGCTTGCTATTGTTTTAGTAATGTAAAGCCCAATGGATCCCAAATACTTCATAAACTGGCCAGAAAAGCTGTGCAGACATTGCCATTTCAGGAACACCCAAGAGACTGTCTTGAAGTACATGTTGGTCAATGTAGCCATGTGTTGAGTAATGAGACGGTTGCACAGACACCACTAACATGCCTGTTGTGAAGTAATGGAGACTTTCCCATAATTTTTGCTGAATAATAGCACACGGCTTATATAGTCACTTTTACTACCATAAACCTCTAAAGCTGTGAAATGGACATCTTTTACAATATATCACTCAATTTATCACAAACCAAAGGCATTAATAAAAGGAACAGAATCTTTTCAGACTCCCTGTCACACCAGATGTTCACTTGCACATGGTCCCTCTTTCTTCAATGTGCTCCTTCTCAAATTATCATTTTTTTAAACAAAATAACAGCTGGCTGTAAATGTATAGCCTGGGATTACCAGCGCCCGTTTCCAGTTTCTAGCAATGAATGCCACATAGGACTTTTGAATCAAAGACCTTGTCTTCTCGCCATTGACTGGGATTATTACAGAATGTTGTGAGTCAAGTACACATATATTATCAAAAGACAACATAAATACAAATGTCCTCAGCCATTGTGCATTCATAAGCTATCGCTTTAATAACGACTAACAGAAGAGAGTCGAGTCATTGCTGTGTGCTTGGCAAGATTTCATCATACAGTACTGTGCAAAAGTTTTAGGCAGGTGTGAAAAAATGCTATAAAGTAAGAATGCTTTCAAAAATAGACATGTTATATTTATCAATTAACTAAATGCAAAATGAGTGAACAGAAGAAAAATCTAAATCAAATCCATATTTGTTGTGACCACCCTTTGCCTTCAAAACAGCATCAAGCATCAATTCTTCTAGGTACACTTGCACACAGTTTTTGAAGGAACTCGGCAGGTAGGTTGGCCCAAACATCTTGGAGAACAAACCACAGTTCTTCTGTGGATTTAGGCAGCCTCAGTTGCTTCTCTCTCTTCATGTAATCCCAGACAGACTCGATGATGTTGAGATCAGGGCTCTGTGGGGGCCATACCATCACTTCCAGGACTCCTTGTTCTTCTTTACGCTGAAGATAGTTCTTAATGACTTTCGCTGTATGTTTGGGGTCATTGTCATGCTGCAGAATAAATTTGGGGCCAATCAGATGCCTCCCTGATGGAGGCATGATGGATAAGTATCTGCCTGTACTTCTCAGCATTGAGGAGACCATTAATTCTGACCAAATCCCCAACTCCATTTGCAGAAATGCAGCCCCAAACTTGCAAGGAACCTCCACCATGCTTCACTGTTGCCTGCAGACACTCATTCGTTATGCGCTCTCCAGCCCTTCGGCGAACAAACTGCCTTCTGCTACAGCCAAATATTTCAAATTTTGACTCATCAGTCCAGAGCACCTGCTGCCATTTTTCTGCACCCCAGTTCCTGTGTTTTCGTGCATAGTTGAGTCGCTTGGCCTTGTTTCCACGCCGGAGGTATGGCTTTTTGGCCGCAAGTCTTCCATGAAGGCCACTTCTGACCAGACTTCTCCGGACAGTAGATGGGTGTACCAGGGTCCCACTGTTTTCTGCCAGTTCTGAGCTGATGGCACTGCTGGACATCTTCCGATTGCGAAGGGAAGTAAGCATGATGTGTCTTTCATCTGCTGCAGTAAGTTTCCTTGGCCGACCACTGCGTCTCACGGTCCTCAACGTTGCCCGTTTCTTTGTGCTTCTTCAAAAGAGCTTGGACAGCACATCTGGAAACCCCTGTCTGCCTTGAAATTTCTGCCTGGGAGAGACCTTGCTGATGCAGTATAACTACCTTGTGTCTTGTTGCTGTGCTCAGTCTTGCCATGGTGTATGACTTTTGACAGTAAACTGTCTTCAGCAACCTCACCTTGTTAGCTGAGTTTGGCTGTTCCTCACCCAGTTTTATTCCTCCTACACAGCTGTTTCTGTTTCAGTTAATGATTGTGTTTCAACCTACATATTGAATTGATGATCATTAGCACCTGTTTGGTATAATTGTTTAATCATACACCTGACTATATGCCTGCAAAATCCCTGACTTTGTGCAAGTGTACCTAGAAGAATTGATGCTGTTTTGAAGGCAAAGGGTGGTCACACCAAATATGGATTTGATTTAGATTTTTCTTCTGTTCACTCACTTTGCATTTAGTTAATTGATAAATATAATCTATTAACATGTCTATTTTTGAAAGCATTCTTACTTTACAGCATTTTTTCACACCTGCCCAAAACTTTTGCACAGTACTGTATATGTAATATTTAGATACTTATACAAAGAACCATTTAAGCACACATTGGGGTTCTATGGTAAGGACTGAAATGGTTGAGGATCAACAAAGCTGCTGTTCAGATCATTCGATCCCACCCTACCCCCACCTCCCACTCTAATGTACCAAGGTTATAATAAAACCTCTGTTCAGCTTACATTTGTCTTAAAAAAAAAAAAATTGTGCTAGCCCAGCTTTAGGAAAAGTATTTGTATTGAAGATATCATAAAGTGGACTGGTGTTGGACAGAGATGATTGTACTTAAATGGACTGGCTTTAGACCCTATTTTAAAGCAAGGCTAATTTTCAAACCGCTTTAATGTTATAAAACTTGATTTTGTTCAGAATAATAATTAGACTGTTTCCTTCTTGCTAGTATTTTTCAAACTAACCAGGTATTTTGCGGCTATGTTTATGTTTTAATTAATATTACTGTATCTTTTGTTCTATGTTGCTGCCACTTCCCCCTGCAAATGAGAAATGGTGGTCTCAGGTCTCAGTAGTGAAAACATAGGGACCATGCTCTTTTCCAAAGGTACTGTCTTTTTCTACAGAAATGGATATTTGTCATATTTTATAACCTCTGTTACTGAAGGTCTTCAGTCTGCCTGCACAGCTGACAGCAGACAAGGAACGTTATGTTAAATCAGGCCTCCACCCCTGCAATTACCACTAAGTTGAAAATGGATTCCCCATTCAGATCCCAGCCATACCTCTGTCCAAGGCATGCCAAATCACTGCTTTTCATTTTATGTTTCACAATAATGTTTCAAATTCTGAGGATCTATTTTTTCATTGAAAATGTATAGCTGTAATCTTAAAAAAAAAACATCACAGTAGAGACACATTGCACATTTTAGCCAATGGCTAGTTTACACTGGTAGTGCAGAGACTAGCCTTGATGGTTCTAAGCACTTCTGTAAATCAGTTCCTAATCTTAGCGTAACAGAGCTGCACTGTGTCTGTGTATGATGCACTACTGTTACAGAATTGAATCCCTGCAAGTGACTCAAGGTTACAATCTCTGGAAATGCTAGTTCAAATAAGTCTGGCTCTTTTGTTCTGAGGTTAAATCCCTTGCTTGTGAAATGTGTGATTTGCCTCAAACAGTATTCTCATTGGCAGCTGGTCTAAGTATGGGAAGAGTACACTTCTAATTTGTCTTGTATGTTTATAAGTGTTAGGTGGCTACCTCTAATCAAGTTGAGAGTGTATTTCTCGTGCCCTCTTTGCTGTATCAGGCTGTTGCAGGGTGGCTGGGTGGTGACGTCACGGCAAAAGCAGGAAGGGAAACTGACACCAGGGAGTACTGCAGTTAAAGGCGCTTGTGCCGTTTTTATTTTTTTATACCACAAAAATAAAATAAATATTTAAACAAAAACACTTGCTCACAGAGCGAAAATAAAACAGTAAACAAAAATAAATAAAACAACACAGGTCAGGCTGGGCACATTGCCTTCACTGTTCCTATGTGTCTCTCTCTGTCTCTCTCTGTCTCTCTCTGTCTCTCTCTCTCTCTCTCTCTCTCTCTGTCCTTAAACACCCACCCCTGCAGCTAAAACAGCAGGTCTTTTATATCCTGCCCAAGGGGTTAACTGGCTATCAATTCTCTCATTACCCCTCGGCCACAGTCTGCACAGGTAGCATTACTATGCGTGACTGCCAGCTAATTCAATAATCGCCAGCTGACAGTCACGCATTCCCACGAGGTTTTTTTAAAAACAAAACACGGCTGCGCAGTAAATACATTTTTAAATAAATACAACAAAACAACCGGCGCTTCGCCGTCATATAAATACAACTAAACCATAACAATAATAATAATAATAATAATAATAATAATAATAATAATAATAATAATAATAATAATAATAATACAAAACAAATACAAAATAATACAAGGGCGGAGGGGGACCCCGTTCTAAAATAAAATAAACAAATCAATGTACAGGGCACCTCGCCCTGTTACACAGGCCCATGAGCGAAGCGAGTTGGGTCTGTCGTACAAAGAGTGCAAGAGAAGGTACATTCTCAACTTGATTAGAGGTAGCCACCAAGCACTTAGAAACATATTATTAGTCATTAAATCTAAATAAAAAAAACAGACAAAAACCCTGATATTAATATACTTAATCAATTTATATAGAACCTGTTTAAACGTTTAGAATGCTTTGTCATTAACATTATAAAACTTATAATGTCCTGTTAAAATGGAATTTGAAGCCATTTACTCTTTAAGGGTTAAAATCCCAAGTGCAACAGGTAGGCAGTTTATCATGTGTAATATTTAATATATGTAAATGTATTTTTATATTGAGAAAGTAGCCTAGTGAGATGCTTACCATAGTTCAATAGATGCAAAAGATGCTTTGACACATAACTGTTTATCTTGCAGTGCAGGAGTTTGATTTGGATAATACAGCTATTCTCAGAGCCAGTTATGATTCATACTCATTAAACACAGTGCATGCTGGCCGTTTTAGGTTTAGATATGTTTGACATTTGTAACAGATACCTACTAACTCTGCAATCCCAGGCGTTTCTCAAGACCTGATGTCATGCAGCAGGCAGGATACTATTCTGATGATGCACGATGACCATAGCTGCTGTGGTGTGGGTGTAGTGGGAGGTGTTGGTATTCCTTTCATTCGATGAGTCAAGCCAGTTAGCATTCATGTCTATGGGTATTGAATCTAGTCTGTCTCACAAAAGCCTGTGCAGTGTAACCAATTTAAAAGGAGGACTAACCAACAAAAGGGTGAATATGAAGATAACATCTGCAAAAATCACTGTTAAGTTTTTTTTTCTTCTCCAAACTTTCACATGGTCCTCGCATTTTTTTAAACTAATTTTTATGTGTATATGTATAAGTATATGTAGAAAGTAAAGTATTTATATAAGGTAACTAACTTAATGTGTTCCTGGGCTTGAATCTTCGTTACCAGTTCATCAAGGAATGTTGGCATTTTTAAGCACTGAAAGTTGCTGATGGCAAAATTCCTGTTTCTTTTGTTTAAAATGCTAATTTTTTTTCAATTCTGAATGCTTTGTAGATAAATGGCATCTCAATTTAGCAAGTTTAAGAGTTTTGTTTGATAAAACCACCTGACAAATAATGCACTGGGGCTTGGGTCATCCTCGGATCCAGTAAATGTAAATACCAGTGCTGGTCCCCGCAACCGTTACCTTGTGTAGGAAATTAATCCATCCATTTCTAACGCAATTTATTGCACTCACTGATTTGCCAAACTTCACTCGATGTGGATATTGCAAACCACTTCTGGTGGGTTGTGATGTGTTAATGAAATGGGATTGGTGGCACACAGTTGATAGGATTTGTAGCATTTTGGTTAAATATGACAACATAGGAGGCTGTGTGGTCCAGTGGTTAAAGAAAAGGGCTTGTAACCAGGAGGTCCCCGGTTCAAATCCCACCTCAGCCACTGACTCACTGTGTGACCCTGAGCAAGTCACTTAACCTCCTTGTGCTCCGTCTTTCGGGTGAGACGTAATTGTAAGTGACTCTGCAGCTGATGCATAGTTCACACACCCTAGTCTCTGTAAGTCACCTTGGATAAAGGCGTCTGCTAAATAAACAAATAATAATACATAAAGAACAGACTGTACACATTATTTCCAGAAGTAGTGTTAATATAATTTCCTTTTGGCATATAGTCTTGTGAGATATTAAACCTGGCTGAATAAACCCATATAATAACATGGATCTGAAATCGATCATTCACACTACGGTACAGTTCACAAGTCAAGCTACAACTATGCCTCTGTTTGTTTCACATTAACTTCTGTTACTACAGTATATGCAGCTAACCCTTGGCTATACTGCAACACATATATTGTTGAAAATGAAAAGTACTAAAACTGTGGTCTTAATGTTTTCTTATTCCAACTGAGTGAGCAATATTCAATGCAGTGTGCTACTTACTGGACAGCCAGATTACGTTTTTTTCACTTAAATTCAGTGAACATAAGCAATAGAATGAGCAGAGATGAAAGCAATGCTTGATATTGCATCAAAGGGAGCTGTAATATACAGTAGATTAATTTATAAACACATCCATAATAAAAGAAAACAGATAAAGCAGAAAAATGCAGACTGCATACATATCTTATAATTATATATAATGTGGTTAAAGCTGTTTGTTGCTGAGTAATACACGTTGTAGTAGCACAACGAGAAATTGTTTGCAAGAACTGCGTAACCGAATTTTGGGAGTTGTTTGTGCACCACCTGGAGTTTACTCACGGACCATAGTTTGGGAACCACTGCATTACACCACAGAACAGGTTTTGAGGCAGCATGGTCGTGGCTCTTGTTTGTCCCACAGTGCCTTTCCATTAGCACTTTTATTCTCATTATGAGGTGAAACACAAATAGCACGGTCCTGACTACAGCATTTTACAAGCGGAGCACTGCATATCCATGCATAACCACAGAAACTAAAGAAAAGTACATTTTGCATTTACATTTACATGACATTGGGCCTAATTGAGTTAGAGTATCTACCATGGTGAAAACAAGACCAGAAATTAAGCAAAGGATACTGCTACAGGGGGTTAAAGAAAGTAAAAGTAAACAAATAAAACAACACACAATGATTGCAAGATATTGTATATGGAAATCCAAATTCAAGTCTAATCAGGATGTGCGTGATAATTAAATATTTATTTTGGTTTGGGTACAATCAAGCTAATTATAAATCTACATGATTAGGAACTTGAAGCTTTGCTATTCTATTTTGGCCAGGGAACTATGGGTCTTGGATGTAATAGGGCACTAAATAAACATAATAAAAGGCATTAACTCACTTCTCTACCAAACCCTCAATAGTTCTTTGAAGACATGCAAATTCACATTGCATTCCACATGGCCTTATATGCAGTACTGGGAGGAACCTCCCTGCTTGTATTCTTTTTCATTATGCTCGCTTTTGCTTTGCAATCCACGTCGGGGTTCCGGTACCCAATCTTAATGCTGTGCACACTGAAAGCTGCCACCAACCTCCTTTCTGGAATTGTCTGAGACAGAAAACACAGCGGGGCCTGAGAGAGGTCCAAGGGTCAAAGGTCACACCAAACAAAAGGTGGAATTCTAAAGACTGGATGCTGCCAAAAGCCTGGCACAAACACTTGGCTAATTGTTATAGGGATGGCAGTCTGCTTGTCACCTATCAATGACACCTGGGGTCTCTGAACTGGGCTTGTTGTCAGCTCATTAAACAATATGTTGGACAGGCGACCCAGATAATCAAGGTACATAAGGGTATGACAGTTTGACAATTTACCTGGTGTCAAAATAAACATAGAAAAATGCCACTTACCCACAGATCTTCTACTCTAGTATGTTGTGAAGACATAGCATTTCAATCACAAAAAAACAACATACTGTGTTAATTTTATATAAAAAGAAAGATACAATTAAAAGTTTACATTCAGAGCTGATTTATGCTAGGTTATTTAAGGCAGCTTATTGCAGAGTACAGAATACTCACAGGCTCTCCTCAGGCTACGTCAAGGCATTAAACAGGGAAAAAAAACATATTTTATTCATATTTCAAATGGCAAGCCCACACTTGTGAAGCTAATTATTTTGCTTCCACTCACAGCAGTAGGAGGTTATACATTATTTCTTCAAGCTCTGTTATAGCTCAGGAGCACTATGATGTATTTGTTATCCCGATTACATTTTATGTGAAACTACAGAGCTGGAATTATCTACAGCTTAAAAGGTAACATACTGCTTAACTAAGTAAAAATAATAAACCATAGGGGGATCTTAAATTAAGGAAACCACTTAATTAAACTACTCCACTATACTCAAGTACTGTGCTCAGATTACATTTCACAAAAATTGCTTTATCCAGTTAAGAAAAAGTCCTGAACTCTGAACATGTGATATTGACAGAGTCAAAGCACTAGCCATTAACATCTCCTTAAAACTGCACGCATTTGGCTTGGACAGCAGTTAAAACAAACACAGCAATACTAATCCCCCTTAGTGTTACCTTGCCACACACTATAAATTGGTGGGTCAGTGAGTGGTGATAAGCTGGTTGCTATCATTTCAGCCAATAATGTACTTTTAAAAAAAAGTTATGATAGGAAATCTTTTACAGAATCACTCTTTTAAAACCCTGTAAATTCCATGAGCTTTGTTCAATTTTTTGGCTTGAAACCTGCCTAATCAGATTCTGAGTAGAATGGTCATTATCCTACTTTAGTTTCTTCTTAAAAGTTATTTGAGAAAGAAAACAGACGTTTCTGGTGTTGCGTCAGAACTTGAAGTACTAAAATCCCTGGTTACACAGGTTACCCTCACCTCTTCAAATGTGGTAGAAAAAAAATCCCCCAAATCGTTTCCTTAAAAAACTGAAAAGGCCATTTCTTCACATATAATGGGCTTACACACCTTGCCATCTGCAATGAGTTACTAGAGTTTCTAAAAGAAGAAATGTGTTGTATTGGAATTGCAATGCCTTTTGTTTTGAAATATAGTTTGTATTACAATAGTAAAAAAACAAAAAAAGGTTTTGCCGTGCTTTGCCTGTTATCGTACGTAAATGTTTTGCAATCTTTCTTGCGACTTTGATTTTGTATTGCTTTAATTTAAGAATTTTGCAGCTATTTGGAAAATGTGGGAAAACTGCTCTTAATTGTGAAACTGTTTTGTTTTGTCTAACAGCTTTCAGTAAAGGCTGGCTTTCCACACAGCACTTGAAACGCAGATGCAAGTAGCACAAGGGACATGAGAGGCAAACCTGTTTCCTCTTCATTTTGAAATACAGGGCTTTCACTTCCAATTGACCTTTAGTCAGATAAGTACAGTATTTATCAGACCTTTTGCTTCAGGGTGTTGTTGGCTCCAATTTTTCAAAGGCAATCAACACCCATTAAAACAGAAATGTAAAAGTCCATGAATTTATTTCAAGGGCTCTTAGTTATTCTTAATCTGTTTCTAGTTTTGTAAAATGGTGCTGGTACTTTTGGGGAGGAGGTCTTGTGGATTTTCACCAAGTTTTACTGTTATGTATTTGTTATTTTGTGACATTAAATACACTTTCATTTCATTAAGTTTTCATTGAAGTATAAACAAACACCCAGTGACTTTTTAAAAAAAATTTAGTAGTCTGCAATTGATTTTACCCCGTTTTTCTCCCAATTTGAAATATCCAATTGTATTTTAGGCTCAGCTCACCGGTACCACCCCCGCGCTGACTCGGGAGCGGCGAAGACAAACACACGCTGTCCTCCGAAACATGTGCCGTCAGCCGATCGCTTCTTTTCACTCTGCAGGCCTGCCATGCAGCCAACCCAGAGCTACAGCGTCGGAGGACAACGCAGCGCTGGGTAGCTTACAGGCAAGCCTGCAGACGCCCGGCCAGTCTACAGAGGTCACTGATGCGTGGTGAGCCGTGGACACCCTGGCCGACCAACGCCACCCCCCACCCCCAGGCGTTGCTCGCCAGTGTGCGGCCCTGGGAACTCCCGTCCACAGTCGGCAGTGGAATAGCCTGAACTCGAAATGGCAACCTCCAGGCTATAGGGTGCATCCTGCACTCCACGCAGAGCGCCTTTACCGGATGTGCCACTCGGGAGCCCCTCCAGTGACTTTTAAAGCATTGTCACTCCTTATTATACTCCTGCTCATGTGTACTGATTTCAATTTGTATCTTTTCATCGCTGCTATTGTTGAAACTGAAAGAGCAGTAGCATGGTTCACAGGATTTCACTTATCTAGAAAGAATACAGAGTAATGTCTCTGTCAAGCTGGTATGTTCACTAATGTTTTAGTGGTTTTCTTTTATTTATTTATTTTACAGATTAATGTCAGTAAATATGTCCTTTTCCAGGGTTGCACCCCAGGGATGGAAATAAGCCTCCCATTGCATACCAGTTTGATCCATTCCTGGTTTTACTGGGAGTTTAATAACACATCTGAGCTTGTTACCTATAAAAACAAAAAAAACTATGTTTTAAGTGACAGTAAGAGCTGACAAAGCCGAAAAAGACGGGAAATTGACAGGTAAGACTGCCACTGCGCTCTTACTTCAACCATGTTCTGACAAGGCTTTCCAGCACACACTGCTTAACTGGTACAGTAGGTGGGTTCACTTCAGACAGCATAGGTAGTCACCACCACTGGGCAGGTCAGTGGGTTGCTGAGGACTGAACAGTTCTCTGAAACAGCCTAATATGCCTAATATGCATCAGTGGATCTCAATCCTTATACATAGACTTGTCATTAATAGACAGTGTATTTGAATTTTCTGTTTACTTATGTGGAGTCTGTGCAATGATGTGGAATAATAATAATAAAACAAAAAGTTGAAGGGAACAATACTTTATCGATTGGATTATTCCATTGGTCATGTTAAGCTTTGTATGTAAGATGAACTAAACCACACATACCAGGAAATAAAGTTAACATGCAAAACAGTACACAGTGTAAATAATAGTAGAAGTAGAATAGAAGACAAGCTTACCATAAACCTTTTCTTTTCACCTTTAATAATGCACTTATTTTACAGCCACGTGTACTCAACAGGGTTTTTTGCATACTACTGTATAATTGAAATAAGTTGCATTCACATTTGCCTCTGTGCTGTCAATTTAAGTTTCAACAGATGTACTACTATGTTGCACTACATGATTTGCATCACTAGCATTTGACTACCTGGAAAATATCTCTGCAGTTCAGAACTCCCAATCTGCCTTGCATTGATCAATTGCTTGCCCTGACTGTAGAGTTCTCTGCCCAAGGGTATCTGTGAGTCTGTGACTCATTCTACATTAACTGGGCCTATTCATGATTGTTAATTAATCTCTGTCAACTGCCTTAACATTCTCTTTCCATTACTGCTGGATAACCAGAGAGAAGACAACACATGGTTTTGGTATGGTATTGCCTCCATATCAGGCAATGATTGAGGTCACCGAAAGACACAAAGCAGTCATGGTATTTGATTGTGCATTGCAAAGTAGTGGACTATTATTGCACAGTGTTTAATTCGATTTGCAGTAATATTTATGATTATCTAAACAACACAAAAATGTATTCCAAGATATACACACACAAACATACCTATATACAGTACAGTACATACAGTACATACGTGAATAAAGGAATAATGCACGACAGGACGTCTGTTGTGCTGGGATAACATCACGCCTCGGGTGGTTGGGCACAAGTCTGCACAACCTGGAGTGCATTATTTCTATTATACAATGGCTCACGCTGTAAAAAATAGCACCTAAGCACACTCATTTCATGTTTAAAAGTGATTTTAATTAGACAAATGAGGAAATAACATTCCGCCTTATAAAATAGTTCCTGTTTTCCATTTACAACTGTAGTAAAGTATTAACCATGACGTTCTCATATACTAAGATATACTTAAGTGTTATTTCTGTTTAAAGTGAATTAATAACAATAGGACTTCTCAAGTTTTTTATGTATGCTGTGAACACATTATTGGCAGGGGCTGTAGTATAAGCCATGTGTAGTATAACTGGATTTGTGCTGTTGCTGCATAATAAATGAATGGTTCTGTGCTCCGATTGGTTGAACCAGCCTGAGCATTCTTTAATGTATGACAAGGCATCATTCATGTCTGCTGCTATAGTTAAATGGTTCCATTCAGTCAGTGAGGTGACAGCATAAATACATTTAAAATACAGCAGGTAGTGTACAGTAGACTGACCCATTTATTAATGTACTACTGTGAAGAAGTTAAAAGGTACACCAACATATTCCCATGGCCTGGCACCATCTGAACCTGGCGTCCAGACACCCAACTCCCCACAACAATCAACATCCTCTTCAGACCCGCACTGACGTCACTGGGTTGTCAGCATCAAAGGAAAATTCATGAAATAATTAGCAAGGCAAAAAATAAATAACAGACCTGTAATTTGCATGAAATGTCTTTTTATTGACTATCCGTGGTATTTTTATCACACTACATAGACATGTGCGAAAGCTGCACATATTTCCCAATCGATTTCTGTTAAGGAGGCTGTGTGGTCCAGTGGTTAAAGAAACGGGCTTGTAACCAAGAGGTCCCCGGTTCAAATCCCACCTCAGCCACTGACTCATTGTGTGACCCTGAGCAAGTCACTTAACCTCCTTGTGCTCCGTCTTTCGGGTGAGACGTAATTGTAAGTGACTCTGCAGCTGATGCATAGTTCACACACCCTAGTCTCTGTAAGTTGCCTTGGATAAAGGCGTCTGCTAAGTAAACAAATAATAATAATAACTTTTACAACCTAATTAACAGCTTTACAAGTATGTTGCAACATGACAGCAAACAGAAAAAAATGCCTAATAATTTTCATTAGTAAAAACCTTTCTGCTCTGTTAAGTCATAACATATACATGCTGTAAATATGGCTGTGGAAGACAAATAATTGACAGTGCAAATCAATAAAGTTTTGTGATTATGAAGCAAAGTGTGACCTGTCAATATTGTGATATTTTTACTACAGCTTTGGACAAACGTTTTGCATCACCCTATAGAATTAACTCACTTTATTTCATAAAGTCGATTGAAACCTGCTGAATAATGTTACGTTGACATATTTAATTACATACCCCTTTGTAGTTTTCCATATACTTAACAAAAAACTGAAAAAAATTGAAAAAAATCTTACATGAAATACTGTACAACTATGATGGCTTCTGGCAGACTTGTGCAATATCAATTTGTAGTTTCTTCAATTACATGATGTTGAAAAAAAAGATTTAATGTTCACACAGTTTTGTTTTAAATTATTTTATTATGTCTCAATCCTAAAATTCCAGGTGATAGCTGTACAGCGTCACAACAGCAAAGGAACATGTTTCGGCAGATCATTAACTACAGTGTTGGCAATTTAGAAAACAGCAACATGAGCTGGCAGCAAGACAACTGCCTGGAATGAATATTGTCATGATCATTATCTACATGATGCTTGATGTTTTTTGCCGGACAATCTGGAGTTTTATTTACGGTTTTATTAAATGGGTTCCCAGCAGGTGTAGAATGACAGACACTGTAGGCAGATTTCAAGTTGAAGGCGGTTAGAACCATCGTTTATTTTCAGCTCTTTTAGGATAGGATCTCTAGCTCTTGGAAAAATGGATACTAGCTCTCACATTCACACTCTCATTCACACAGTGCGGGATTTCCGTGCTGCGCTCTCTCTCTCTCTTGGGTCGGAAGGTCGCTCTCTGGATAGGCGTGTAGACAGCTGTCTATACGTAGTCAGCGGCTGTTGTGGTGGCCGGTGGCTCACTTTCCCGGAGGTAGTGTAGGGCTCTGTACTCACTCGCTCTCGCTCTCTCTCTCTCTCTCTCTCTCTCTCTCTCTCTCTCTCTCTCTCTCTCTCTCTGGGACTTGTTATCCACTCGTGACACCAGACACTGAACTCTACGCTCTCTGTCTCTCTACGATGCTGCAGCTCGCTCGGCACAACTCTCTCCGATAGCAGGGCTGCCCATCCTTTTATAGGGGGGTTCCCCGCCATATCATAGGGGACTAAACAGCACACAGGTTCAAATTCTCATATCTCCTTTGCTGGCTTCTGTGAGGGTTGGTGTCCCGCTCTGCCCATCATACATATGCATTTTCATACATCATACATACATATACATTTTTTTTTGTAACTATTAATGAAAATCTTTGGCGCCAAATATTCTTAAGATGCATTTAAATGTTAAATTGCAAGTGAACCAGGCAACACTACTACAATGCACATGATTTATGCTACATTCTTTGACCTTTGGTCTCGCCTTTTGAGTTACCGCTGCCCTCCCCCGTTAGACGAAGCAAAAAAGCAGGTGGAGGCTGGGGAGGAGGCAAACTGGCGCATAGTGGATTGAGGTAAAATGTAAATCCTTTCCTTGGTGATCATTGGACATATTGTTTATCGAGAGACAAATAAGGAACCAGCAATTTGATTGACGATTTAGTCTGGTATTGGTAGTGTCTAATGTATGCTTGATATTTACGTGATTTAAACTAAGGTAAAGTGAGTTCCCTGCCAGAACCCTTGCTTTGCTTAATAGTCTTGGATATGGAAGGCAGAACCTTCCAACTGAGCACCTGCTATCTGCTCTCAGTTCTTTTGTCTTGCCATTGTCACTGACACTGACTGGGATGCAGCTCTTTTACTGTATATTACACAATGCACGTCCGGGCTGCATGTTGTTGGCCATTTGCATAACTCATTAATCAGTTATCTGAGGGCCAACTCATTTACACAAAAGTGTGTTCTGTACATATCGATGTTATTACAGTTGTTTGTAAACTCATGTATGTGCAACTAAATTGTTTCTTGCTAGTTTACATGAATGCTTTTCACCTTTTTTCTTCTGAAAGGTGGTTTAGAAATGTTTTCTTTCTCATTTCTAACACTAGATGAAAGTTTTAATATACAGTAATAACCAGAACAGGGAAAGTTATGATTAATCTTTCTCAAAGACTTTTATGTCAGCTTTTGTGCTAAAGGCTCAGCTTGGGGTGTGTGGAGTAGTCAGACGTTTCTGTAATCTAAATGTTTATCAGCTTGCGTCCCAGGACACTTTGGTCTGTGTTAGTGTGTGTGTGTGTGTGTGTGCGTGTGCAGATAAAGAAGTTTGATATTAATGCAGTGTGAAACTCAATCTATCATGTTAGGGAAACTCTGACAATAGAGCTGCCATGTGCTCTGCAGGCTGTGTCAGTGTTAATTTACTGCCCCTGGGTGTCAGCGAGACTCTCAGGAGTGTCACACTCCCATCAGTGAGCTATCAGCTTGCATGCAATCAGAGGGTATAGAAAGAGCTGCTATTGAGCTTTTCATACCCAAGGCTAAGGAAAAAAAATCTGACCCTCCCTGTCCCATTTGAATAGGCTTAAATGTACTTGGTTTGGAATATTATTGATTTATGGAAGACACTTAAATGAGGGCAGGACGATGAAAAAAAGGAACATCTGGGCTGGCATGCTGTTATGCTTTTTTCTTTATCTGTGAGGCTTTGAGAAAAAAATGAATTAGAAAATAAAGATGTCAAATTCAATTAAGTCTCAAGCATGGTTTAATCTGCTGTGAGACAATAGCCAATTCACAGAGAGTCAGAAGGGCCTGCATAAAGGGAATATGCATGTAAAAAGGTGGGGGTTTATTTTTCCTATGAAAATATGTGACCGTGATGTCACAAATACACCCAACTAGACCGCCATAATATCTGTTACACAAGTATGACTTTTGAGGGTCTGTAGAAGCTCGGTTTGTGAGTAAGAGGGTACGTGATAAATTAAATGGAAAGCCTATTCAATGAGTGATAAGATGCACAACTCTCTGTGTTTATGATGCCCTCTCCGCAGCTGAATATTTTTTCACATATTTACGGGAGTTGTCTCCTGCGCCATTTTCCATTTATACGATTTACTTTGAAGAGCATTATTTAAAGACTTAAAGTTGAAGAGGGCAGAGGTTTCTGCATAACTGATATCAGCCCCTTTTTTAAAACTCTAAACCCACAGTATAGCATTGATTAATACTGTTTTACTTCCAGCTCAGTCAGAGATTCGACTGTTCACTGGCACCTGTACGAATCACCTGATCAAAACACTTTGTTGTGCAGTACAATTGCTAGTGCTAGTTGAGTGGTAAAACTATTACTTGCTCTTGTATAAACTGCACTTGAGGTCTGAGGCCTACTTGTTATTTCCTTGCACTTTGGGTCCTGAAGTTGTCGCTTAAATAATTAAAACCATTTGGTCATAGTTTCTTGAAGTTGCCAGATTTTGTAAATATTTAAATTAACTTAATCTTACAGAAGATACTTGCAGAAGTAAAATTTTACATAAGTGATTTACAAGTGATCTTTTTTTTTAAATTGATTTCAAATATTCAACATTGACACAATGGTTGGCTAATTATGTGCAGTTTAGAGTACACTATTACTTTATAATAGATACACCCATCTGATTCCATGGCTTACTGCCTAGTTTTATTTCCTTGTTACATTTGTGTTCCAAATGTATAATGTTAAGATTTGAAATCTATTCGAAACTATTCAGAATTGTCCTTGTTACACTGTTACATTGCTCCCTCCAATTGCTAACTTGCATTTGGATTTGTTCTTAGAGCTAAGACACAACCACATAACCTCTGTCCTCTCTGACTTCTAAAACAGTATATATCATGCAGTTTTGAGATTTGTTTTTGTACTTGGAAGAGAAAAGCTAATGTGCATCTCCTTTCTCATGATGTCAATCCTTTAGGACAAACTTTCACAATGAAGGGATCGAGAATGACAGGTTGTTAGCAATCTAATGATGTTTTTGCAGATTTTCAGATTGTTATTTCGAGGTCCTTTGGATAGGAAACAGTTTTGAGGTTTCTTATAATAGCATTCCAGTAAGGGATGAAAGAAGCATGGATGGAGCTAGGTAACTCCCTATCTGCCGTTGTGGGACAGGGATGCCCACTCATGGGGGTTGCGGGTTTGCTCCCTAAGAGTAACTTCTTGACCATTGCTGCTTGGCTGTCAGAGCTGTACCAGACTGCCAAGGTTAATCTGTGGTTAAATATGTACATTGGGACCAATTTAAAAAACAAAACAAAAAACAAAGTATAAATATTCAATACATTTGTAATAACATACAAACATATTCTCAAATATATAACTAACATTCATACATGTATAAACATGTATAAATGACCATTACATAATAGGAATAGTACGATAACATGTTACAACTTTTTTTTTTAAGTCACTGTAGTAAGCAGTCAGTAATATATATATATATATATATATATATATATATATATATATATATATATATATATATATATATATATATATATAAAAATCGGCCCCACATTTTAAGTAAGTAATCTGTGGTAGCGCCTCTCCAGCTGTCATAAATATAGCATTAGGTGTTTCCATTCTGTCAAAGTTTGACATTTCTCTTCTTTTCAGCATTTAAGGATTCACTTTTTTTTTTTTTAGCAAATAAAAATAGCTTAAGACGATATTAACATAAAATTTTATTTCCGGGCAAAAAATTGCAGCATTTTTGTTTACACAATGTACTGTACATGTGCTACAGACAGCATCCCTATAATTACCATGAATTCATACAGATTTTTTTTTTCTAAAATATGGGGCAAGCTCAGTAATTTAGCATTTTTAAGAGCCATTGATATAACTTAGTTTTCACTAATGATATGCCAAATGGTTTAGGACTTTTTTTTCAATAGCTAAAGCCTAGCTAACACACTGGAACTGTGCTGTTGTAAAGGTGTGTCTTTTAAAGAAAACTGTGATGGCAACTGAACAGATACCATATGACTTTTCAGGAAGCCTAAAACAGCTTAGTAATTCATTGTATGTACTTGTTTGAAAGCTACTGTTACTACAGTGATACACGCTTCTGAAATAGTGCCTTGGTATAGGGAGTGGATTAAGAATGCATTGCAATATAGCCCGCAAATTGCTTTTTTTTAAATTCCTGATTAATTATAACATTTGCAGCTTTTTCAATGTAGCATGGAATGGCATTAAATAAGGAATCGTTGGTTTGCTACACACTGAAATGATCAGTAGGTGTTTGGAGGCTGTTGTGCCCTTTCCCCTCATACTTTGATCTTCATCAACCTCTGGAGGTGGAGGACTGCAGATATTAGAAACAGGTGCTAATAAAGTGGCTAGGCAGTCTGTATTACTTCTGAATGAATGCACAGTTAAGACCAAACTGTTTCACTTGTGACCTAGATTTGGTAACACTTTACATTAAGCGTCTCTAATTACTGTGTATTTATATAGTAGTTACTTAGTAAATACATGTGTACCTACACATAATTACAATTTTATTATGCATAGTTACAATGTACTTAATGTGTAAATCTTTTTTGCACAATATATGCAAGTACACAATTGGATCAGAAAAAGTTTAGGGTTTGGATTAGGTTTAGAGCTAGGGTTAGGGTTAGGATTAGGGTTATGTCATGTTTCCAGAAGTTGACAGGCAAATAGGTTCCAGAGGCAAAGAGAAATTTCAAGAGAGGAATACAATAACTTTAGCAGTATAAAACTGGCAAGAAACTACTGCTGAACAATATTTCAATTCAGCAAAGTTGTTCCTTGCTTGCTGGAAATCGTTTCAATTGAAATTGCCTTTGGCCTTTCACTTGCTTTAAGCTTGGGCCTATTGTAATGTGTATCACAATGAACACTCTATAGTAAGTACCAGCAAACAAAAATGAAAAGACCAGCACATCCATACTGTGCTGTAAAAATGTGAACAGTGGGTACAGATCCTGGCACTCCAGATGCTTTATGCATCTGTGTTTTTTTAGGAAGTGACACTTGGTGTTCTCCCTTGAACTGTTCTTAAGGCAGACTCTTGTGACTTAAAAATAGACGGGACATATTTATCTTGTAACACAGTACTTGATTTTCCATCTACAGAAGCTGAACCATATCCCTCAACCCATCTCCTGCTCACTGAAGGCATATAGCCAGATCAGTAAAGAGTCCCATGGAAGAATAAAAACAGGTGGGACTCACATGGAAGATATTACACACCGTCAGTCTGCTGTCTAATGTAAAAAAAAAAAAAATCAAATAGCCATGCTTCCTCAATTAACTCATAAGAAGAGTTATTCAGCCCATCAATGCTCGTCCGGTTCCTAACTGATAATTGATCCCAGAACCCCATCCAGGTGGCCTCTGTAATTGTGCCAAATAAGGTCCTGGAGCCATATGAGTTTTTCCAAGTACCCTATGCATTCTGATTTGTTTAGAATTTTTCTCTATTATTTGTCCACTGTCTGCCTGAAGGATCCCCTTGGCTACAATTCAGCACAATTGGCACGTTGGCTGTGGAATGTTACACCCACACCTTCTAAAAGAAGTAACAGAAATGATTAGGTGTAGCCTTTGTTGATATGCTACTGAGCTGTTCTTGCCTGTTGAGGCCAAGTCTGCACTCCCTTAAAGCTGCAGATGCAGTTTGTACAAGAAGGTTGTTACCTAGAAAATATCAGCTCTATTGACGGGTTTCACAAAATGCTATTAGAACTAAACTTGGACTACCCATTGTTACCTAACCCAAGATTAATGCTAATCGTGAGGTGTGAAACCACCCATAGACCATCCATTTTTTTAATGATTCTGTTTATTTTAACAGGGGAAATTGTGGCAAGACCATTTGTAGACCAATTCACTATCTTCTGTTTATTTCTTCAGGGCTGCAACTCATTCGTATACTGTAGACCATATGGAAACAATAGTCTTAATGCGATGTTGGATGAATGGGACCGAAATAAAACAAAATACTCCAAAAAAGTGTAACATTACCAAAGCTAATGAAAGATGCGGTAACAGGAAAATGAAAACTGTGTAACTTAGAAAAATAGTAAAAAGAACAGAGGACACATTACGATAAAACTTTACATTTTGTCTCTAATTGCTGTGTATTTACATAGTAGTTACTTAATAAATACATGCATACTTACAATGTTATTATACATAGTTACAATGTTCTTGATGTGTTAATAGTAGGGGTGCACCGATAAGATTTTCTTGGCTGATACCGATAGGGCCTATATTTAAACTGTTTTATAATTATAAATGTTAAACAATTAACAGATATCATTTACTTGTGGTATTTATGACAAAAACAAACAGGTATTGTTTACTTGTTGCATTTACTTCAGAAAATACAAAGAATAAGGTAGTATTATATTATGTGCGTGTCAGCTCTTTATACATTTGTTTTACAACAGTCACACAAAAATAAGACTGCATTTGTCCTAGTAAAAACACTTCTGTAGAAAAAATATATAATGTAACATAATAACTTCGACCTATACTGTACAGTAGAAAGAAAGAAAATTAGCCTACACAATGTCAACTACAATAACGTTCGTTAAATTCTTATGAAAAGCATACAATGCTTAAAAATGCAGTCCAACTTAAATTGCTCATTTAATCAAAAACAAAAAGATGTTACTAAACAAGACGGCATGGTAATCAAGTCCAGCTTCAAAATGCCGCCTAATACACCCACAACCAATGCAGATTGAGAGAGAGAGAGAGAGAGAGAGAGAGAGAGAGAGAGAGACATCGCAGAAGCAGTTTTGTAACTAACCGCGCATCGATGCTGCATTTAAACAGTAATTTGCCTGGTTAATACTATTTTCTTACGAATAATAAATACCCCCATATTTATTTCAGTTTTGTCAGCCTGAAACCAACTACAAAGCATTACTGTGAATGTTAGTTTGGTAACTGTATAAGATACATGTACTCAAAACTATGAATAATAATAATAATAATAATAATAATAATAATAATAATAATAATAATAATAATAATAATAATAATAATAATAATAACTTAAACTACCAATGTTATTTAGGATTCAACCTATTTTTTAAGCATCAGAATAATATTCTATTATTGTAATATTCGTGGTGCATCGTTGGATTTAATGTAGTATCAAGTCTGTTCTGCACACAACTTGCTATCCTATTGTTGTTTTCAGATATTTAAAAAAAAACACCGCTATTTTGAAACATAGTTACTGCACTTTGGTCGCACGTTGCGTAGCACCGGGAAAATGAGTGTCTCAGTGTTCTTGTGTCATTAGTAATCGCGCCTGACCAAACATTACATTCTGTGCTGAAAGAAATTCAAGTATGAATATCGGTGTACATTATCGGCTAAAATAACAAAACTGCTGATAGCCGATTGTGTTTTTTCCCCTTATATCAGTGCCGTGCTGATAGTCTACCGATTATCAGTGCAGCCCTAGTAAATAGTTTTGTATGATATAACCCTAACCCTAACCCCCTAACCATATCTAAACCTAACCCTAACCCTAACCCCCTAACTCTAAACATAACCCTAACACTAACCCTGACCCTAACCCCCTAACCCTAACCCTAACCCCCTAATCCTAACTAAACCTAAACCCATACCTTTTCTAATACACGTGTGCACTTGCATATATTGTACAAAAAGATGTACACATTAGTTACATTGTAACTGTGCATAATAACATTGTAATTATGTGTAAGTACACATGTATTTACTAAGTAACTACTATGTAAATACACAGTAATTAGAGGCACGTAATGTAAAGTGTTACCCAAATTTCATATTAATACCAGTGTATTAGCCTGAAGAAATTCTAGCATTGAACACATTTTTCACAGTTTTCCAGGTACAGTTCCAGGTGAGATGGAGTTCATGTCTTTGTGTGATTGTTCCTGTATATAAACTTGTATCAACAGAAAGAAAAGCTTGTTAGGGACTGATTGTCAGGGACTGATTCACCTCACTGACCTACCGAGGCCCCTGAGCCCAAGCAGACACCTGCAGGGCTGGCCTTTGTCCTTTAGGGGCCTGTGGCTGCTGGGTGTTAAGAAGCTAATTGGCTTAGCAATATGATGAGAGGACGCCCTCATTCCTCTTGAGCTGCAGTGGGGGTGTTATTGCGATGAGGGGACATTATAAATTCAGGAGAAACAATAGATAAAATACTCTATTGCTACATAATGTCTACATATACAAATGTTACCCTGGTACTATTCAACCAATGGTTTTTAACATTGTAGCTTCCCTATGCTAGTATAGGATCATTGCGTTGCAAATATAGTTTGTAAACACCTGAAGGGGATGAAGAATAGGTATTTTCTGGCATAGTGAGCTATACTGTGGATGAGTGATTGATTGAATTGATTAGTCACTGAGAAACAATTTATAAACATGCTATATTGCTGGACTGTTGTGGATTAAACACTGCTGGAATGGAATTCATCTAGAATTACTGTATTACCAGGAATGGGTTTGCGGACAATAGCAGAGCATGTAAGAGAGCAGCATCTCTCATAGGTGCTTGAGAGTTTACTATGGAGCAAGATTATTATTTTTTTTAATAATTTGGAATCAACAATTATTTTACCCCTGATTTTCCCCCAATTTAGAATGCCCAATTATTCAACCTGGCTTACTGATTAACCCCGCACTAACTCGGGAGAGACGTAGAGGAGCACTCGCGTCCTCCAAAATGTGTGCCGTCAGTCATCTGCTTTTTTTCGCACTGCAAGCCCGCTGTGAAGCCACTACAGAACTACAGCGTCAGAGAACCACACAGTTCTGAGTTGCTCACAGACAGGCCTGCAGGCGCACGGCCAGCCACAGGGGTCGCTGGTGTGCAGTGAGCCAAGGATTCCCCAGCCACCTAAACCCTCCCCGCCCAGGCAGTGCTTGGCCAATTGTGCGCCGCCCCCTACGAACTCCCGGCCATGGCCCGCAGTGATGCTTTTTATAGGCTTTCTAATAATATAACACATCCATTGCATAAGGGAAGCGGGAAACTGTTAAACAAATTCTTTACAAAAAGAAAATTCCATTATTTATTTAATTAAAAATGAAAAAAATACGGTCCTTTACATTGATGTAGAAATATATTTTTATGTGTAACTATACCCTGTTCACAGACAATCTAAAGTATATGTCTAGCAACTTTTTATTCACAATACGATAAGGCTTAAATCTTGACTACATGAAAACACAGTTCAAAAGAGAATATTAATAATAGAGGAATCACCCCCCTGCCCCCCATAACCCCACCTATGATCTCAGGCACTCTGTTTGGTACATAGTGTACAGCGCTTGTCTTTTAATCTATGCATATTATTATCACTTCTTCAACTGTCTTTATTTTTTTTGAATGTGAAGTTTTTTGTATTGCCTCATTCGTTATAGACAGAAAGCAGACTTACAGAACACTGTCTGGTGTTAAGAACCAACTCATTACTGCAATATATTTTCCCACATATTCACAATTGATTTGATATTTTTCTTTGCATGCTGTGGATCACTGATCAGCTGTGGAATGAGCAGAACACACTGCACACATGTTATGAACCTTTTATCTAAATATAGTATTCTCAGTTGTAGATCCAAGTAAAAGCCCACTTTACAAATGGTAGAGACATGTTTTTTTTTTCTAAACACCACAGCACGTAGTGTTTTGTAAGACTACAGAAAGAACGCTATTGCCTATGATAAATCATCCCCATACCCTGCTGCACCACATCCACACATCACTGGCAAGATCTATTCTTACACTTTAATTAAAGAACTTTGAAAAACCTCTCAAGTGTTTGTTGACAGATGGAGGATATGAAATACCAAAGTAATCTTCCTTCACCAATGGCTTAATTGAATTATTTACTTAATGGGAGCTGTGTAATATCTCCGATATACAAATGGATAATTTGTTCTAGTTAGACACATGTGCAATAATGACTGACAGGGCAGTACATGGAAGGTTAATGTGAGAAACATGTGAGAAACACATCACGGCCAAGAGGGTATCATAGTAGAGAACTATGTCAATGTAGTGGGGGCAGCATATGCTGTACAGACCAAACAAACCAATAACCTAAGGCTCTTGTGTACTGCTGGTTCAGTCTTGTTCAGCAAGAGTTATGCTTCCTAGAATTGCAAAATATATGTGAAAGTCAATGCTTTCCACCATGCAGTCCAGTCCACTGAATCACTGAATCATATTGGGGGTTAAACTGCTCAAGAATGCAAGGCTTTCACATTGACTTTAAAACTCAGATTACTCTGCACTACATACTGTGTGAAACTACTAAAACCCCCAGTCACAGACAGAACTGAAATTGGTATTAAGTTTCTGTGGCAAGCTGGGAACAAATGACACAGGCTGAAAACATGTAAAAAGTGGTTTCTTTAAAAAAAAATTCCTGTCAGTAACAATTCCCTCAGGGCAATAATCAGGTCTGAGTCCGAGTCACGAGTCCGAGTCTGAGTCCTTGAAACAAACTCAAATCAATTTTAATTAAACTAGTGGTAGTAGTGAGGGAACAGTTTACCTAACAGAAGCTGTCTCCTATTCCTCAGGAAAAAGCACAAATAATAAAAAAATAAAAATGCAAAAAAATTATTTGGATTTATTTTTTCTAGCTAGATTACTCTATTTCAGGCCTTTTTCAACTTGTCTGTCACTGTCATCTTTTGTTTTGGAATTGGAATACTTTTTGAATATACCGGAAGTTTATAGATAAGCTTCAAGTTCAAGTTTGTGGACATTGCTTTTCACTTTGATGGAAGCTGTGATCTAGACTATAGAGTCAGTTTAGTGTTAGAAAGTGGTACAGCGTCAGAATGTGGTACACATACTAAAACTTGACCTGTGTACTGTCAGAAAGTGGTACAGATTTTGGTACAGGTGCAATCAATTGCAATCTCATGGGTGTTTTCCTATTGTCAAAACGAGGTACATTTACCATTAATTATACATTATTTTTTTGCAAACTTAAACTGGAAACTGGAGACAATCAATTTCTCTAAAAGGAAAAAATCAATTCACGAGAAGTCCACTGCAAAGTTGCACAAGTAAGTAAAATGTACAAGACCCACTGTTTTGCATATGATGTATATTTGCATACTGTTTTCATAATGGTGGAAAAATACATTCAAAAAGTAAGAGACTGGAAAATATGATAAATTCAAATTAAAAAGATGTAAAAGACTGCATAACGTACCAGATTTGAATGGGCGCTTCCCTCAGTGGTGAAAGTAACTTTAATTTCTTACCGGTACTGCTTTGAATTCTACAAATCCGAGGTGTGTTTCCTGGGGCCGGTTTTTCAAAACTTTTAATCTGGATCAAAGTGATCTGGAGCTTGTAATCCTATATTTCGTGATCGAGATTACTTTTATCTGGATCATTCTGATCTGTTTTTGCAGGAAATGTCACTGCTGGATTACATTTATCCAGATAACAAATAATCACGATTACGAAATCCAGTTTTTTTTAAAGTAGGCTAGTTCTTAATATATATACAGTATATATTTTTTAAAGAGGCCTTATTTATGATATAACCTAATTGAACAAAATAAATAAGATAGTGGTAATAATGATTAACACAACTTTATTTATTTTGTTTTATATTATTTTAACAAAATATTATCTAATCCAATTTATCTAAACCATGTTTAATGTTAGTGCGCATATAACACATGAAAATAATGGTTATTTTATTTATGCCTACTTAAATCTAAATTGAATAAAAATAAAACTTTTGAAAAAAGGATGTGTGTTTTTAGACATCTTCATTGTCTTCCTCATCGGTCGGGAGTCCAGCATCTCTCAGACGAGCTTTAAGGAGGCGTATGTAAAGGCGTATGTGTATGTTTTTTTTTAATTAAAGCTATACCACTAAATACGTGTTTTCCTTTTTGCTTGCATGGATACAAAACTTAAATAAATATGTAAATCTTACATTCTAACACTACTTGGACACAGTGGGTGCTTGCAATGACAATTCAAACAAAATATCGATGTTTTATGATAATTTAAAAGCTAAATTCCCTGCAGTAGGATCACAATAATCCTGGTATTTTGGATCAAAGTAATCCTGATCTCTTCTTTTAAATTCTGAAAAACCTGATTGCAACATTTAATCGTGACTAAAAGCGTGC
This sequence comes from Acipenser oxyrinchus oxyrinchus, assembly GCA_030684275.1. Lineage (NCBI taxonomy): Eukaryota > Metazoa > Chordata > Actinopteri > Acipenseriformes > Acipenseridae > Acipenser > Acipenser oxyrinchus. Next base: position 90,051,017 of record CM060248.1, on the reverse strand, counting down.
TTGGATTACCAGAAAGAAATCTGGATCCCAACTGCATTTCGATCTTTTTGAAAAACCCAATTGCACAATATAATCCAGATCAAACGCGAAAATCCGATTACCGAAGTTTTGAAAAAACGGCCCCTGGTCATCAGTCAGTGCTCAGATTGAGAAGGGTGTCTTTTTTATCCGTGATTTTAATTTTTTCAGCTTCAGTGTGAGCTGCAGACTTTTTTATGTTTGCTTATTTTTTTGCGAAGTGAGAAGAGCTCAGTCTCTTTATTCTTTCCATAACAGGATATTTCACACGCAGCCCAGTTTAAAGAGATACTGACACGTCTTGCAGAATGAATCTTTAAATCGGAAATGTCACGACTACTGTACACCCAAGTTTGCCATCTGAAGCAGACAGCCAATTGTTTTTTCTTTTGAACTTGTCAAATTGCATTTTTGTTGAGTTACAGTCTCAATAGTAGGCTTACCCACTAATTCAGCAGTCTCCTTCGTCTCCTCTCTGGGCTTTGCCTCACTTGACGTCGGCGAAGGTAAAACAATAACAGGGTTTTCGTTCAGATGATTTTCTGTGTCCAGTTTTTGTTAGTTTCTTTGATTGGCATTCCCCTACTTCCCCAGTTTTACGTTTAAAACAATCAGTTAAGGCCTGTTGAGCTTGAACTTTCTTTGGCAGCATATTTTGTTCAAACTTTTTTTTTTAATTCAATTGTCGCCAATGGTTTTTACACCGGTGTTCTCCCCAGTTTTGAATGCCCAATTATTGTTTTTATCCCGGTTCACCACTGCAACCCCCAGCGACTTCGGGAAGCAGGCTGAAACACACAATCCATTATTTTTTGCACTGCAGATCCACAGCGAAGCCACCAGACCTACAGTGCCGGAGGACAACACAGATCTGAATGGCTCCACTGCAGATCTGCAGGCGCCCTATCAGCCACAGGGATCGCTGGTGAGCGGTGAACCGTGGATTCCCCTGTCGACCTAATCCCTCCCTACCCGGGTGGTGCTCGGCCAATTGTGCACTGCACCCTAGGAAACCCCGGTCGGCAATGACATAGCCTAGATTCGAACCGGCGATCTCCAGGCTATAGGGCGCATCCTGCACTCCATGCGGGCGCCTTTACTGGATCGCCACTTTCGGGAGCCCTGTTCAAACTTTTTAACAAACTATTACTTTTCATTGTCAGTTGGGTGTGAAGTGACTGACTTGACAAGAAATGAAGGCGGTTGCCTTTCTAAATCACGTGAATGTGTCCCACCTGACTGGGAGTAGTCTGAAACAGCGCATTTTGTTTTTATTTTTAAATGTAAAAACAACTACATTTAAACTGCTTGACCCTCTCCAATCTGGTTTACGCTCTGCTCACTCCACTGAAACTGCTCTCCTGTCTGTCACTAACTCGCTAAACTCTGCCCTTGCTGCCTCTCTCTCCTCTGTCCTAATTCTCCTCGATCTCTCTGCTGCCTTTGACACTGTCGATCACTCTATCCTCCTATCCTCTCTTGCTGACCTGGGAATCTCCAGCACTACTCTGGCCTGATTCTCCTCCTACCTCTCTGACTGCACCTACCAGATAACCTGGCGCGGCTCAACCTCCACACCTCACCCTATCTCAACAGGAGTCTCCCAAGGATCAGTCTTGGGTCCTCTCCTGTTCTCTCTCTACACCCACTCCCTGGGCCCCCTCATCGCATCCTATGGTTTCTCATACCATTTCTATGCTGATGATGCTCAGATCTTCCTCTCCTTCCCCCCTTTGACCCCACCATCCCCTCCCGTATCTCTACTTGTCTGTCTGCTATGTCCTCCTGGATGCACTCACATCACCTCAAACTCAACCTCTGGAAATCTGACCTCCTTTTCTTGTCCTCCTCATCTTCCACCTCCTCTGATCTCTCTATCTGCATTCCTCTGGAATCTATCATGCTCTCTCCTTCCTCCTCAGCCAAGAACCTTGGAGTAACCCTGGACCCCTATCTCTCCTACTCCCAGCACATCTCCACTCTAGCATGCACCTGCCATTTCTTCCTGAGCAACATACAAAGAATCTGACCCTTCCTCACCAACTACTCCACGCAACTCCTCGTCTAGGCCCTGGTACTCTCCCGCCTAGACTACTGCAACTCCCTCCTGGCATGCCTCCCTGCGTCCACCACCCGTCCGCTCCAGCTCATCCAGAACTCTGCTGCTCGCCTGGTGTTCTCTCTGCCTCGCTTCTCCCACGCTACTCCACTGCTCCGCTCACTCCACTGGTTACCAATCACTGCTCGCATCCAGTTCAAGACTCTTGTACTCACCTACTGATGCCTTGACCAGACTACACCCAGTTACCTCCAGACCCTCATGTCTGCCTACGCCCCCACCCTCTCTACCTGCACAGCTCCTCTACGCTCCCCTACCTCCAGAGCCTGCTCCCAGTCCTTCTCCACCCTTGTCCCACAGTGGTAGAACGACCTTCCTATGGAAACCACCTTTCAGCGCCTCCTCAAGACACACCTCTTCAGACAACACCTGTAAAGCTCAACTCTCCCTTTAATGCACTTTAACTTGCACTTATCTGCTCCCTAGTTTACTGTATTTAATCCTGTACTTAACCCAATCTGTAGTACTTTGTATTTCACTTGCACTCGTATCTAACCCTGATGTATCTATCAACACTTATCTGCTCTTGAACTGCCCTGATATCAAATTGTCCTGTGTTTTGTATTTGTTCTTATTAGGACTGAAGTCACTATATTTTGTATTTTGCTCTTAATTGTACTGTAATTCTTGATGTGTATTTTTTGTATACAACTGTAAGTCGCCCTTGGTAAGGCGTTTGCTAAGAAATAAATAATAATAAAAATAAAAATGTACAGTAAATTAAAACGTTTTGGTTTGTTCAAGTTATAATTCCTACTTTGTATTATTACTATTATTAAATCCATTTACGTATGCATCAATATATTACATCCTTAACCTTAACAAAATGTTTTGTCGGCAGCATACTGCATACTGGCTCTGAAATTCTTACCGGTATGCCGTACTGGCTTACTTTCACCCCTGGCTTATGGAAACTATAATGAGACTTATGGAATCAATAATAAGATCCAAAATGGAAAATTACCTATATGGTAACAGAATCCTGGGAGACAGTCAGCATGGTTTTATTATTTGTTTATTTAGCAGACACCTTTATCCAAGGCGACTTACAGGGACTAGGGTGTGTGAACTATGCATCAGCTGCAGAGTCACTTACAACTACGTCTCACCCGAAAGACGGAGCACAAGGGGGTTAAGTGACTTGCTCAGGGTCACACAATGAGTCAGTGGCTGAGGTGGGATTTGAACCAGGGACCTCCTGGTTACAAGCCCTTTTCTTTAACCACTGGACCAGGAAAGGGAGATCATGTCTAACTAACCTGCTTGATTTTTTTGAGGATGCAACATCGACAATGCATAACTGCAAAGCATACAACATGGTTTGTTTAGTTTTCCAGAAAGCTTTTGACAAAGTCCCGCATAAAAGATTAATTCTCAAACTGAATGCAGTAGGGATTCAAGGAAATGCATGCACATGGATTAGGGAGTGGTTAACATGTAGAAAACAGAAAGTACTGATTAGAGGAGAAACCTCAAAATGGAGCAAGGTAACCAGTGGAATACCACAGGGATCAGTATTAGGTCCTCTGCTATTCCTAATCTACATTAATGATTTAGATTCTGGTATTGTAAGCAAACTTGTTAAATTTGCAGAAGACACAAAAAATAGGAGGAGTGGCAAACACTGTTGCAGCTGCAAAGGTCATTCAAAATGATCTAGACAGCACTCAGAACTGGGCAGACACATGGCAAATGACATTTAATAGAGAAAAGTGTAAAGTATTGCATGCAGGCAATAAAAATGTGCATTATAAATATCATATGGGAGATATTGAAATTGAAGAAAGAATCTATGAAAAAGACCTAGGAGTTTATGTTGACTCGGAAATGTCTTCATCGAGACAATGTGGGGGAAGCTATAAAAAAGGCCAACAAGATGCTCGGATATATTGTGAAAAGTGTTGAATTTAAAGCAAGGGAGGTAATGTTAAAACTTTACAATGCACTAGTAAGACCTCACCTAGAATATTGTGTTCAGTTCTGGTCACCTTGTTACAAAAAGGATATTGCTGCTCTAGAAAGAGTGCAAAGAGAAACTAGAATTATCCCGGGTTTAAAAGGCACGTCGTATGCAGACAGGCTAAAACAATTGAATCTATTCAGTCTTGAACAAAGAAGACTACGCAGTGATCTGATTCAAGCATTCTAAATTCTAAAAGGTATTGACAAAGTCCTATTGGAAGTGACTCTGCATATAATGCACAGATCACAGCCTAACTCTGTAAAGCGCTTTGTGATGGTGGTCCACTATGACAGGCACTTTATAAAAGATAAAGATAGATAAAACACGGTTTAAAGTAGTAAAGAGAAAGGCTTGTAAAGCCAAATAATTACTTACTTGTTTACCACGCTGACATTATTTATTCCTTATAAAACTTAATGCAAAAGAGAAAAAAAACTTGGTCTGCGATGCAGTTGGATTTGTGTTGTGGTGTGTTTATGCTACAGCCTAACTTGCTTCCAATTTCTTATTCTTACTATAATTGGCAGCACGGTAACTGTAATATTACTTGTGTAATAGACAATAAAAAGGGATTTGTCGTTAATATCTCCGAGTCACGGTGCCCAGATGTTCAAGTCCAAGTCACACAAGGTTGAGTACTACAAGTCTGATATATATATATATATATATATATATATATATATATATATATATATATATATATATATATATATATTAGAGGTCAGCACATGTCTCTTTTTACTACCCAGGTTCGATTTTTATTAATTTGAGAATTTAAATAAAATGTAGAAAATATGGCAATGCAGTTGTAAGCGCCGGCATAATAAAGACAACTTTAATAAAACAAGCTTTGTATTAAGCCTTTTCTTTACTGACAGGATATCAAGGTTTTACAGAAAACAATAACAGCAGCAAATACACCTCAATAATAACAACTGCGACGACTGTTCTTCTCAGGAACTAAATCGGAATGAAAACAACATAACAACATCCTGTTGGGTTTATGTCAGTGATAACATAAACCCATATAACCGTGTGGCCTTAATACCAAGCCTGGAGTCAGCTATGAGGCATCCGAGGCACGGGCCTCGGATAAAAATTTTGCCCCAAAATAAAATGCATTTCATCCCTCGTGTGCATACATTAATTCCCAAGTCCCACTGATATCTAGCTTCTTGCTCTTCAAAAATGTTTACTGTCATTGCAGACTACAGCGACACCGTACGGCTCAGTTCATACCACCATAGCTAGTTAAACGTGTTCGAATGGCTTACAAACAACCAAGGATTATTGACTTTTTTTACAAGGTGAGGCAAAGTACATGCACTGTAATTATGTTGATTAAAGTAAATGTCTGGCTAAAACCATTGGCTAAAACCATTGAGGGCTAAAATTATTGATATCCTCAGTGCTGAATGAACACACAGTTGAGTGTGATTTCACATGGTGGATTATATAACCCCAGGGAAGCACAGTACTGAGTTTCCATTATACCGTAGCAGTCTTTCAGCTACCTAAATGTACTGCAATTTAAGATTTCACAACATAATACAAAATGTTTTGCCCACATGAGTCATTTTTAAGCCATGACTTTAAACACTCAAATGTAAAAACTTACATAAGGAACAGTAATATTAGTGCTGCCTAGCTAGTTATAAACAAAAGTGTTTTTTGTTTTTTGAATTGAGACTTAGAGATTTTTTTAAGTGCCTTATTTTAGCCTGCATAGACAGCATCTGGAACGTATTTGTGTGTCAGAATCATGGTGTCTGAGCTTCAGATGTTACTCAACAAATTGCAACTTTATGGATTAATGCTTGATTTAGCTGTTGTTTTTCCCTTATAACCGTTTACTACGGTAAACTATGGTATAGTATACATGTAGTAAATAATAGTAAAAGCAGGTTATAGCACAGATGAGAATGGTAAAGATTAAAAAAAAAAAAAGACTTTGTACCACACTTATGTGCATATAAAAGGAATGTTTCACTTTAGCTTACAAAAATTGGTTGAGACAATATTCACTGTGAAGCGAAATTCACTTTACAATGACTGTAGTAACCAGGGGTTAATATTTTAACCATAAAGGTAACGGATCTTACAATTAAGGAAAAGGGATAGCATTTTTGTTTATACAGTACACCTAATCTTGAGTTACAGTAACTCCCATATATGCTTCAAATCTGCATGGGGATCGGGATATCGTGTCTTATTGTTGGTGTTGGTAGCTGCATGCCGACCTTTGCCTAGCTGTGTTTTAACATAATCTTCAGATTTGAACAATGCCATCATCTGATGAGCAGGAGCGATGATGCTATTGTTGTTAAGAACAATGGTTTTTTGGGCGTTTTGCCATTTAGGATGCAAAAAAATAATTCTTACTCCTAGACATTGCACCCTAAAATATATTATGACGGTACACTCCAATGCTTGATGTCTCTAAGGCAAGTAGCTAATAACACCCAGGCAGAAGAAATTCTAGGCTTTAGGGACAAAGATAGCTGGGTATCATCAGCATAGCAATGGAAGTTCACTCTGTGTCTGCGGATAATGTCACCTAATGGTAACATACAGTATGAAAACAACAAGGGACCTAGAATGGAGCCCTGTGGATCACCACAGACTACTTCCAATAATGCCGATTTTAACCTCCCCAATAGAGACGAACTGAAACCAATCAGAAAGAAAAGATTTGAACCAGGATAGGACAAGGCCAGACAACCCTACTGTGCTTTCAAGATGATTCAGTAGGATGGAATGGTCTACAGTATCAAAGGCAGCACTTAGCGCTAGAAGAATTAAAACTAATGGAAAGCCTGAGTCAGAGTTTATCAGCAGATCATTCACAACTCTGACAAGGGCCGTCTCGGTGCTATGTTAAGAGTTCGAAATTTTTGTAATTGAATTGCTAGAACTCTTTCTAAAACCTTATCTAAGAATGGTAGGTTGGAGATTGGCCGATAGTTATTGATGACTTTAGGGTCCTGTGATAAAGAAGGGTGCCGTGTAAGGTTGGTAGTATGCTTCCCCATAGACAGGTCAACTCGAAGGCAGGCGGAAACAGGAAGTCGGCCATCTTGTTGGAGGCACGTAGCTGTTGGTACACGAGACGACTCACCTATGATCAGCTGCGGGCCAAGCAGCGATTGGATACACCGGGGTGCCAGGCTGATAGCAGGGAGGAGTTGGGTAGTACAAATGGGACGCTGCTACGCAGGTACGGCCCCTTACGCTGACTATTGATGACGCGGCCGGAGCCTGGATTTGTTTTGTTGTTGCAGAGGAGTAAAGAGGAGAGCAGAGCTGCAGCCATGGAGCCAGCATGAACCCGATTTACTGCTTCACTGCACAGCACCGAACATCAGAGCCAAGCACCACCCAGGGAAAAAGGACACTCACCACAAGAGCACAGTTTCATGCACAGAGGACTATGGTTACCGGACTGTTTTTGTTTGTTTTGTTTGGGACTGCAACCCGTTGTGTTGTGCTTCCCCTATACCAGCAATGGTTTTGATAATTTATTTTTGTTATATAAATAAACACAGACTGTTTTGGGAGTTAAATAATTGTTTGGACATTGGATTATTACTCACTTTGCACATCCTGATCTCAGGTCCAAATTGTGTTTCTTAAGCATAGGCTTCACCCAGCTACCTTAAGTGCTGAGGGAACTATACCGGAGGAAAGTGAACCATTTATAATTTTTAAAATGTGGGTATTAATAACACCAAGATCATCTTTTAATAGTTTTGTAGGAATAGGATCAAGAGAGAATGTAGTAGCTCACATATGTTGAACTATTTCTGTCAGTTCCTGTAAGGTAATCAAAGAAAACGCCCTCATAGTAGCCTTAATAGGTGTAGTTGGTAAAATTGTGCTGGAGTCCTCCTTAATAGAAGGTGTCTGTGGAATCTTATTTCTGATGTCTAGTATTTTATTTTTAAACAAATGTAAGAAGTCATTGCAGCTGTGAGAGGAGTTCATGTCAAGGGTAAGACTATTAGGGGAAGGATTCATTAATTTATCTAGGGTAGCAAAAATAAATCTATGATTATTTTTATTTGTTTAAATTAAATTAGAATAATATGATGATCTAGCCAACACCTTCCTATATTTAACCAGGTGGCCCTTCCATGCGATGTAATGAACGTGCAGTTCAGATTCCCACAATCTCCGTTCTAGTTTACGACCCTCATATTTCATCTTACAAGTTGTATAATTAAACCATGGTGAGCTTTTTTTAAAAGACACTCTCTGAGTTTTGATTGGCGCTACAGTATCTAAGATACCAGTCAAGGTGGTGTTGTAGGTATTAACCAGCTCATCTACTGATAAGGACTCAAAGTGGTAATGAACTCAAGACATCAGAAAGCTTAACAGCTGTTAAATAATTAATTACACAAGATTTAAATGTATGGTCCACAGTCTTTTGTAGATACTGGCAGATTCACCTCAAAAAGAATGGCAAGATGATCAGAAAAAGATCTAGGGTTATGACGTTCTTAACAGCTAAACCACAATAAATTACCAGATCTAAGGTGGTCGATAAATAATTACAATATGAACAGGTAATGAACTGTTTAATGTTAAAACTTCAAAAGATGAATATCCTTCAACAATTTCCTGTTTGATTCTAAGTTCACTATGGAAAACAGTAGCAAGTCCACCTCCCCGCCCAGCAGAGCGAGCTTTCTGGAAAAATAATAGTTAGGTGGATGCCATTGAAAGGTAAGAACTTGGTAACAGCAAGGATTATCATCTATACTATAAACATTTTAATCTGCTTTGTTCATGTTACCTTCAAATCGGCAGTTGTGATTGATAGGCAGTGTTTTGGAGGGAGATGGAGAGTGGTAGCGAGATCCCATAGCGGCAAGGGAATATTGCATATATAAATGTACTTTAGATTAGAAGCCAGTTCATCAGGGGTTCATTTGTGCTGGATCACACCTGATCCCAGATCCAGTACCTTGTTGAATTTGAGAATTAAACAGTTTTCAAATGATGAACGATATGAAAAAAAAGCCTGAAGATGATGTTAAAACACGGCTAGGTAAAGGTGGGCATGCAGCTACCGACACCAACAAAACCACATGAAACACCGATCCACAAGCAGATGAGAACTTGAGGCATATATGGGAGCTACTGTAAATCAAGGTCATTACATTAGGTTCTGAAACAAAAAATGCTATCCCTCTTCCTTAATTATAAGATCCGTTACCTTTTGTTAACACATTAACATTCTATATTCCTGTAGCTGCTACGCAAACTCCCTCCTTACTCCAAAGATAGAATTGCCTTGTTGTCTCAAACTGACGGTTTGTCTGCGCGAGCCTTCTATGTTTCTGTCCACAACACATCATTACTCGGGCAGAGTCGAAGGAGAGCCTGTCAGACTGTCACTGTCTCGTTCACACAGAAATTACCACAGAAATGAAAGAGAAATGGACATCAATGAGAATTTAATTATTAAAGTCAAAAAATATAATGTTATTTGTGATGGCAGTGTCAGAGGTTATAAAGGCAATAAAAAGAAAGAAGCCATATGGTAAGAAATAGCAAAACAATTGGAAATTGATGATATTTCACCTTAATTTTAGTCAAATTGATGGGGAGGGCCACAAATTGGTTTCGTATTTCTATAAATGTTGACCAATAATAATAATCACATTCACATACTAACTGAGAAGATTTTATTAAAACTGAAAATCAATAAAAGTATATTATATTAAACTAATTCTCAGTATTTACAAACATATGTGTAGATGTATAAACCAGATCACATATAAACATTCACTGTTAAATGTCTTTTTTTGATTTTAGTGTGTGGTGCACCCAGACTATTTCTTTGTTTTATTTATTTTATTTCGTCTCCACAAAAGGAGCAAAAGCAGACAGTATTTTCTTTTCATGACTAGCTACAGTTGTGTTTTTTTTAGGTACTCGTGCTGTATTTGTGTTGTCTGCATCGCTCCTGGTGTAGGTCAGTGGCGTAGCTGTCAGCCATGTGCAAAAATCTTAATCCGTCACCAGCACCCCCCCCAAAAAAATAAAAATAAATCTAATGGTCTAGGTTAAGGTTTTTAATCAATCCCAAGGTTTTTTTTAGCAGAGGTCTCAATTGTGTGAACACTTAGGGGTTGACATGTCTGCTGAAGGGTGCACAAATAGTGAATGAGGTAACAGCCAAATATCTAGGTGCTGACTTATTCTAATTTGGGTGCAGGTGATAGATTACTGCAAACATCCAATTCATAACTCCTAACGAACCCCACATGTCAGCTACCTTTGAACAAGATACAATTAGATTGTTATTTGCTATTTAACTCATTGAAATGCTATACCTTACCCCTGGGTTTGATTAGAAGTTTACTGAAAAAACAGGTATGGACTATTAACTCCAAACCCAGCCCCAATTGCCATAACTGCAGTGTTAAGTTACCATTAATGCTTTATATCAGGGCTGTCCAATCACATTTCTGAAGGGCACTCCACCCCAGGTTTAACAGGTAAAATGAGATAATTAACTAATTTAAAGTTTGGATGGAGTTTAATTGGTTATATTAGACATGTTAGAACAAGGTGGGATAAAAAAGCCCAGGACAGGAAGAGACAAGTCTGGCCACACCTGCTTTATATAATTTCAACAATACACATTGGATGCCCCCACCATCCTGGTCTCGTCTATGTTTGGATTTTTTTGTTGATCCCACATGTTTTAGCACATACTCCACAAGAGTCAGCCACCATGTTGGCAGTATCCTAGAAAGCATGTTTGGAGTAAACATTGGGAGGTGGCAGATTCACATATTTCATCAGTTATAAGACAAGCATATGGCAGTGCTTAAAAGTCTTCATTCAACTGAGTTGCCGCACAGCAATGCCCACCCCGCCAACAGCGCAGCATGTTTTTTCAAAAGGAGTTAATCGAAATCCATATTGAATTTTTTTTATTTTTTTACCAAGCTATAGAGAAGGCTTACTTATTAATGCGTAATTAACTAATGTACACCCCTGTTCCAGGGGCTGGATTAAAGGATGTGGAGTCCCTACGCTAACTCATATTTTGGGGGCCCTATGCATATTATGGCGAATGGTGTTATTGGCATATTGGTTAATCCGGTCCTGCGCTGGAGAGGTATACCACCTACATACTTACTCTTTCATAACCACCAGGGTACTGAGGCTTCTTCAACTAGTTATGCCTTTATTGCCTCAATGACAGAAATCACATGGGAGTGATAATTAAATCTCACTGTTGTTAATGATAATTTTAATTTACATTCAAACATCTGTGGGAACATAGAACACAAAATGATGCAATAGAAATAAAAAAAAAGCTTCAGTGCCAGGCAGTAAAGTACAAAAGCATTAGCAAGTACATTATATAACATCCACTGAGGTTAATGGGTCAGTGGTTGTGTTAGTTTATCAAAAAGTACAGCAGCTATTATATATATATATATATATATATATATATATATATATATACAGTACTGTGCAAAAGTTTTAGGCAGGTGTGAAAAATGCTGTAAAGTAAGAATGCTTTCAAAATAGACATGTTAATAGATTATATTTATCAATTAACTAAATGCAAAGTGAGCGAACAGAAGAAAAATCTAAATCAAATCCATATTTGGTGTGACCACCCTTTGCCTTCAAAACAGCATCAAGCATCAATTCTTCTAGGTACACTTGCACAGAGTTTTTGAAGGAACTCGGCAGGTAGGTTGGCCCAAACATCTTGGAGAACTAACCACAGTTCTTCTGTGGATTTAGGCAGCCTCAGTTGCTTCTCTCTTCATGTAATCCCAGACAGACTCGATGATGTTGAGATCAGGGCTCTGTGGGGGCCATACCATCACTTCCAGGACTCCTTGTTCTTCTTTACGCTGAAGATAGTTCTTAATGACTTTTGTTGTATGTTTGGGGTCGTTGTCATCCTGCAGAATAAATTTGGGGCCAATCAGATGCCTCCCTGATGGTATTGCATGATGGATAAGTATCTGCCTGTACTTCTCAGCATTGAGGAGACCATTAATTCTGACCAAATCCCCAACTCCATTTGCAGAAATGCAGACCCAAACTTGCAAGGAACCTCCACCATGCTTCACTGTTGCCTGCAGACACTCATTCGTGTACGCTTTCCAGCCCTTCGGCGAACAAACTGCCTTCTGCTACAGCCAAATATTTCAAATTTTGACTCATCAGTCCAGAGCACCTGCTGCCATTTTTCTGCACCCCAGTTCCTGTGTTTTCGTGCATAGTTGAGTCGCTTGGCCTTGTTTCCACGTCGGAGGTATGGCTTTTTGGCCGCAAGTCTTCCATGAAGGCCACTTCTGACCAGACTTCTCCGGACAGTAGATGGGTGTACCAGGGTCCCACTGTTTTCTGCCAGTTCTGAGCTGATGGAACTGCTGGACATCTTCCGATTGCGAAGGGAAGTAAGCATGATGTGTCTTTCATCTGCTGCAGTAAGTTTCCTTGGCCGACCACTGCGTCTCACGGTCCTCAACGTTGCCCGTTTCTTTGTGCTTCTTCAAAAGAGCTTGGACAGCACATCTGGAAACCCTGTCTGCCTTGAAATTTCTGCCTGGGAGACCTTGCTGATGCAGTATAACTACCTTGTGTCTTGTTGCTGTGCTCAGTCTTGCCATGGTGTATGACTTTTGACAGTAAACTGTCTTCAGCAACCTCACCTTGTTAGCTGAGTTTGGCTGTTCCTCACCCAGTTTTATTCCTCCTACACAGCTGTTTCTGTTTAAGTTAATGATTGTGTTTCAACCTACATATTGAATTGATGATCATTAGCACCTGTTTGGTATAATTGTTTAATCATACACCTGACTATATGCCTACAAAATCCCTGACTTTGTGCAAGTGTACCTAGAAGAATTGATGCTGTTTTGAAGGCAAAGGGTTGTCACACCAAATATGGATTTGATTTAGATTTTTCTTCTGTTCACTCACTTTGCATTTAGTTAATTGATAAATATAATCTATTAACATGTCTATTTTTGAAAGCATTCTTACTTTACAGCATTTTTTCACACCTGCCTAAAACTTTTGCACAGTACTGTATATATATATATATACAATAGCAGCAGAATTATAGATATAGCAAAACCAAAACAATGTTTTTTTTTTTTCCAAACCTGTTTAGATTCCTTCTACGGACCAGTAGCAGCATTGCATTCAATAGAACAAAACAATCTAGTTTAACAGAAAAAGGAAATAACTTGTCTGTCCTTTACTTCTTTTTTTATTTGTAGCTATAATATAGACAGAAACGAACTATGGACTTCAACCACTCTTGCTGGCTGCAGTCATCCCCTTTTGGATTTCCTTCAGCCTCCTGCATTGAACACATTTATCTTTACCTGCCTTTTTTTTCTAACATTCCTAATTGAAAAGGAACGTTTCTAAAATTTAAAGAGGCATACTGTGCACATTTGAGACAGGACAGGTTTTTAAATTGGCCCTAAAACTGAAATAAATATTATATGTAAATTGAGCCTGATTCATACATTTTACCCGACTGATGCCTCTAATGTAGGACTAGGGACGGATCTCTCCCAGGAGATAGAGGGAGTGGAGCATTTGGTATTGTACATTAGCAGGAAGCTGCTTGCGCGAGACACTTAGAGACCAGGTATGCTGTAATCGAGAAAGAAATAGTATAACCATCATAAAAGAAAAAGTAAACCGAAAGAAAGCTTCTGTGCACGTCTCTTCCTGTGAGTGTGGGCCTGCCCGCCCACATGCAGTTTTTGTAAAATCTTCCAAACAAACGGTGACCTTGCATGGGCCCCAATTTTGCTGGGGGCCTAGCTACGCGATAGTATAACTTGCGTATCAGTTAATCCGGCCCTACCCGGTCCACATGTGTTTAAAATGTCTGCCTGATTAGTTTAAGTTCTTAAAAAAAAACTATAGAATTTTTTTTTTTCATCAGCATTGTTTTAGGTCTGGTCTTTTGATTTCTCTTGAAATAAACGCATATCCACTCCTGGATATTCACTCACAGCCAGACACACACCAAACCATATATAATTAGCAGTCTGTCAACAAATCCATTGATTTCAATTTCATGCTAGACCACAGATGCACCACAATGACAGGATCTTTAACACAAGCCTGCCTCACTGGTCTTAATTATTATTTAAAATTGTGTTTGTATTATGATAATGTTTTCCTTTTATTGAGAATACTATACTTCCAACAGCACACTGACACGTTGTATATATCCCTCCTCTCTAAAATATTCACAACACATGAGCCTTAGAAATGTTCAAATATGCTCGGTGAATAGCTTGCCATATTGTAATAAAAGGCCTCCTGTTTATTAAAATGGTTTTGAAATTGGAAAAAACAAGATGATCAAACTATATTAAAATAAGTCTATTTCTGTGCACACCGTCTCTGAGTCTGAGTGGGTCTTTAATAGCTAGGCTATTATGGCATCATGCATTGGGCTGTCAACCATTTCATCGTACATTCTGAACCCTGATTGGGATATCAGTTTATCATGAAAATCACCCTGTTCTGCATTTGAAGACCTAAACCAGGGGTGTCCAACCCTGGGCCTGGAGAGCTGCAGGGTCTTGTGGTTTTTTCTCCACCCAAGTTCTCAATTACTTAATTTAACAAAGTACTTTCTTAATTGGTCAACACTAACTTTTTTCCATTTCTTTGGTCATTGATGATTTAAAGATACCCAGAAAACCAGCAGGATTGTGCCTCTCCAGCACCAGGGTTGACCACCCCTGAATTTCTCAGTCTTTGTAAATATCGGGTGGTACAGTAAATATCTAAACCAGGTTATCATGAAAAGTGTTGAAAGAGGGCTGTGTAATCCAGCGGCCCCACAGCACAATGGCAATGATGCCATCTTAATAAAATAAAAATGAAACTATAGCCATCTGTTATCACTTCACAGATTGGGTCTACATATCCTCAATATGCTAAATCAACAATGTGTTTCATATACTTTTATTATTATTAATTTCTTAGCAGACACCCTTATCCAGGGCGACTTACAATTGTTACAAGATATCACATTATTTTTACATACAATTACCCATTTATACAGTTGGGTTTATGGGGAATCTAGGTAAAGTACCTTGCTCAAGAGTATAGCAGCAGTGTCCCCTACCTGGGATTGAACCCACGACCCTCCGGTCAAGAGTCCAGAGCCCTAACCACTACTCCACACTGCTGCCCATATACTGTATGGAAACCACAGTTGCCAGTATTATATCCTCAATATGCACCCTGGTGCGAGTTTCTATCTCACCCTGTATCAACCAACTTTGTTACCATTTCCTCACTTCCTACTGCAGTTGATCCTAGGGCTCTATCATCTATCATTTTAGGAAACAAGGCCCAGAGTAAAAAAAAACCTTAGCTGGCAGCAATCATTAAATATGTTTTCTTATAATTAGTTTCACAGACTAGTGACCCTTTATGTTACAGCCAAATTCATGACACAACAGATTATTAAGGATAAGAGCTGGCTGACGTGCTCAGGCCTTGCCATACAGTAAGTAAGCATGCTGGAAATCAACCCAATTAATTACTTCAATGATGTAATGCTGTAAAGTCAATCACTTTTTCTTTTAGCGACTTTGACATTAATCAAGCCTATGAGCTGCTGGGGGTATTAAAGGACAATTGAATCTATTTGAGAAGGTCCTCATTGAGGGGGCCTGTTGTATAAACTGCTAATACAAGCAAATCAAAAAAGTACTTGTGAAACAAATCTGGGTGGCCTTTTCCCTAAATTGTAAGTAAATGTAATAAAATGTTGGTAACACTTTATGTTAAGTGTCTCTCATTGATGTGTATTCACATGGGAGTTACTTACACATAATTACAATGTTAATATGCATAGTTACAATGTACTTAATAATATTGGAAACATAACCATAATCTCCTCTAGATTACCATTTCCGACCTTTCTGTTTTCAAACTGCAACCCTGCTGCGCATAATGCATTATGGGTAAAAATATCTACAAGGCAATGTGGGAAAGAGAAAGAAGACTAATTTCTGAAATAACAGGCAGTGAGGCAATTCTTTTGAGACCCCACTGGGCTTCAGTAACCTTTGGTATTTTTTTCAGTTAGATAAAAGTATATCTAAGTCTATATTTCTCCATGCACATTTATCAATGTTGGAAAAAATTCCCTGACAGTAGACGATGAAGTAATTCCCTACACACTTATCTTTCTCAATCAACGAAATGAGAGGACAGTATGGACTGTCACATCAACACTTGTGTGCCAGGCATTAGAGTAACTATTGTACATAGGTGTACCATGATAAATGACTACAATTCTATTGTCTGTCAGAGTGCTGTTTTTAGATGTTATTACTCTTTACGCATTCACTGGGCAGTGTCGATGTGCACTGCACAGATACAAATAAAAAGAAGCTGAAGTATCCATGCAGATGAGAAGTTGAGTGTGTGTTGGGCATTGGTGATGTGAAACCCCACACAATGTAAGTATATTTTTGCCACAACATCCTTTCGCTCCTATGTATGGTTTAAAGTTGCAACTTAAAGGCCTTCCATAAGGAAGCACGCCTCCGTCAGACAACCAGTATTTTGCCTTTCTCAAAGAATGCAACCTTTCTGATTTCAATCAGGACATTGCAGTGCTGGAAGCAGAAATACAAACGGAACACTGACATAACAGGGGCGTGAAACTTGCAATTCAAGTTTTTTAAGCAGTTAATGTATTTAGTATACACATTATCCCCCAGAATATGTGTGTTTTCAAAATAAAGGTTTAAAGTCAGTGGTTCATTTGTAAACAAAAAGGTACTAGGATCTTAAGGAAAAGGGATAGCATTGTTTTCCTTACCTGTACCGCCCATGATTTACAGTAGCTGCCACATAAGCTTCAAGTATTCATCTGCTTGTAGATAGAGGTTTCGTGCCTTCTTGTTGGTGTTGGTAGCTGCATTCCAACCTTTTGCTTATCATGTTTTAACATAATCTTCAGGATTGAACAATACCTGTGGTGGGCCATTGAATCCGATGACCAGTATCGACGACACTGTTGTTAAGAGTGGTTTTTTTTGCTGTTGTTTTTGGCAGTTGTAATTAAAATTGGGAGGAGGGAGGGGGAGGAGGAGGGGAGGGGTGGATGGACATGACCGAGGGCTGCATGGAGGAAGAAACCTTGTGAAGATATGTGCTTATAACTTAGAGAAGATGGGAAGATGACAGTGATAGTTAAATTTGGCCAGGGTCCCCTTGACTCATGGGGATGAAGCCAGCGGCACCTGTGCTTCTAAGGTTGGGAAGTAAAATTTTCAATCACGCCATATACAGGGTGATTGATGTGGTAAACTTACTTTCTATCTTCCACTGTTTCGGGTATGGGTGTGTATCACTGTTATATGCATTATTATCTGTGAAGTGTACTTCATCAGCAGAATAAATTGGTTCCTTAAAACCACTTGTAACATCTACGAAGACAAATACCCTCATCTCATTCACTGTACCAAGCATCAATTTTTTACTCGCCGAATGCGGCCATCCATTTTTTACTGCTCATCAATGGATGGGCTGGTCTGTCAAGCACATTTCTTAGGGACTGCTGCCATCTGCCAGCGAAAAACAAAACTGCAGACCATATAGTCTGTTTATTTATTTAGTGTACCACGTCGAAAAGACTGTTAAACTTTGCAGATGCCCATATAAACCCCTACTCGCTAGTCTCACGGGAGTGACACATTTAGACTTGCTTGCGCTCCATGTGGAAATCACAGGATAAGCAGCTGGGTGGTTAAAGAACAAGTGCATTTGCATCTCACCCTGCAGTACTGAGAGTCTGTGTATTTCCTGGTCCGATGTCACCCACCCAGCCTTCCTGTTCACGATAACACATTAGACAAAACAGGGATTCACGACCTAAAATGACCCAACATTTTTCAATAATATCCTTCATTCCAATCTACTCTAAAATCCCTTATCGAGTTATCAGAAAAAAAAGGAAATACTGTATGTAGCTTTTTTAATGCTCAATTGTTTCTGGTGATGTGAGATAAGTTTTTGATTTACATTTTCTTGCCTTATCTTTCTGGGATGTGTTTATGCAGAAACCTCCGGGAACATTATGGGTATCTGATGCTTAAAGGTTTCTTTATTTTAAACCATAAGCTTTTCCGAAAGTACAGGATATTGCCGGCTTTGAATTGTGCACTATATGAAAATAGCATAACTCTTAAACTGTGTAAGATTGTGTGCTGAAGTACTATGAAAAAAGCTGAATTAGGTTCCAGATTTCAAGTGCATTTCACACAAATAATGGATACCACTAGTGCAATATTACCATGAAAAGGGAGGTTTTCCCTCCCCTTCTTAGCATCATCTAATTGTATCATTCGTGAACGCATGCTAACAGTGTGAAAAACTTGCAACAGAATGCAACAAAATGTTGTCACAATTTGTCCTCTCAAAGTGAAAGAAACTCCAATAAACAGATAATTTACACCCCACTAGCTGCTAAGCTTAATTTAGTATTGTGTGTTATAGTTAAATGTGTGTGTGCATGTGTGTGTGGACTACTTATACCTGTAACAGTAGTTCTAAAAATATAGGCAGTTTATATTATGCCTCACATTGTTCTGAGTCCCACCCTGTTTGCTGCTAAAACGAACATCCTCTCTACAATTAAGTTTTATGCTGGAGAATACTGATATCTTCCTGCCCCTGTCTTCCTGTTTTTCTAAATGCAAAAGTACAGACAGCTGCATTGGGGTTTGGTACAGCACTCAAGTCTTGTCCCAGAGGTGCGTGACTTAGAATCGGTCAGTCTTTATTTATATAGCGTACTTCACATCAGTAAAGGCGTCTCAGAGCACTTTACATAAAATAAAATGTACATAGATAAGAAAATACATTTATGATTAAATGAAACACAAAACATAATGTACCCTAGGTGATATATAATTTAAAAGTATAATTAAGACCAATACTAGAATCAAGAAATAACACGGTAAAAAAAGCGATACCCAGTTAACCTCCTGCAGTTGCAAATTATACTACAACTGCGCTGAAGAGATGGGGAGATTGTTACATAAAACTGGAGCCAGACAACAAAAGGAATGCCTGCAAACTCACACATCGGAAGCGGGAGCCAAAAGGTAGTTCTGTGCAATAAATCTGAGAATAGCGAGAAAATGCCAGTTGCCTAGCAACCTACCCCAGGAAATAAACACCCCAATTACCTTTAATATAAATGATATGGAAGATATGGAGGGCTGCACAACTCAATGGATTGGCAATGAGACATGAAGTAATTCTTTGTTTGCCAGTTTGATTCCCAGGTAGCATCCGGAAGTAATTACTAGTATGACTATTTGAAATTTGAATTCCTGTCCAATTTCCACTAGAGGAAGAGACTTGTGGGTTTGATTTCTAGGTTCTCTTGGAAGATTGAAGCTAATAGTTTAAGTGGAACATACAGTAAGAGCATAAGAGAATTTAAGAACGAGTGGAGGCCATTTGGTCCATCAGTGCTCGTCCAGTTCTTAGTCAAGTCAGGTCTTAAAGGATCCCAGTGATTCAGCATCAACAACATGGCTAGGAAGCCCATTCCACACCCTCACCACTATCAGTGTGAAGGAGGGTCTCCAACCCTCTGTCCTAAGTTTGTCCCCTGGAAGCTCCATGATATGAAAAGTAAATTGACAGTGTCTTGTATATTTAGCTGTTGCATTAAAAAAAATGTGTCAGTGTCTTTATAGTTTCTCTCTTCCTCTATGTTCTGCATTCGTCAGTGAAAGTGTCGGTAACAGTAGGGAAGGCTTCACACAGCCAATGCATTTACATTGCATACAGTGAAACACATGAGCAGTTTCAGCAACTGTACTGTTTATTTATTAAAATTGGTTTTTCACCCTTGTAATGGCGGGCAAGCTGGTTTGATGCTAACCCAGGCCAGAAGGCAGTATAGACAGTCCAAACACACTCTGAGTGTACAAGCACAGTTCAAACATATACAAAGACGTGCCTCCATTTTCAGAACCAGCTATATCATACAGCAAAATAACCAGCCCCTCCAATGATATACCATCACAGCATCATCAAATCAGCAGTGAGAACTTAGCAGTCAAACTACTGGAACTAGGTGACATAAGGAAAATGCAAATGTGATGCCATACTGTGGGGGGGGGTAGGTGTGATGTGGGTTCAAAGATCCCACAATAATTAAATTTTGGACCCAATAGTAAATGTGGTAAAATGTGCTTCACAATTGTTTTGAATGGTTTTATAAATAATGTGTAAGTTTTGTTGCTATTGTTTATTACTTGCTTCGTAATGTATTATCACAGCTTGTTACATACATCTTTAAAGTGTTATATAGGGCGGGCAGTTATGACCCTGCAAGGAAAGAACCCTTGAAAGATCAGTGATGTTAAATGAAGATTGGGCTGTTCTTGCATTACAGCAAAGGGTGGCTATAAAGTTCTTCTGAGCTGTCCATGGCTTATAAATTGAGATGCTAAAGGATAGAATAAAACATCAATCATAAATCCGGTAATAGACCCATTTGGTGAGACATGAAGTTTTTCGCTGAAATAGTTTGAATGATGTAAGTGGGGATGAGATATTGCTTCCACTTGTTTAATTGGGCTCTGTGCTGAATCGAATCCTTGTACATTAGAAACAAGTCATTGTGGTTCTTTTTTTAGGATACGCATGACTTCATCGCCCTTTCTTCTGCTAATCTCATTAACTGAAAACTTAATACTTCTGAAGCACCGAGAACTTTGGCAAGATTACGAAAACATGAGTTTCAAGAGGGGGAACTAAATGAAGATCTTGTATTAGCGACATGAACATATTTCGGTATGTTTGCCAATAAGCTTAAAAAACAACCGCTGTGCCTTGTTATTTATCAAATAGAATGATTGCCAAGGTCATTTCATATTCTGTTTAGTTTATGCACTAAGGCTGCATTTTCTTTCTTAAAGTGTTGCTTTACAAGAAGCAGAGCAACATTATAAAGATAAGTTTACTGGGATAACACATGGCAAGTCTCAAAATGGGTCTATTAGAAAGAAACCCTTGCCGGTATCACATTTCTTGAAATAAGGTTACACTGGTCACACAGTGTACACAGTCACAGTGTAACATCACAGGTTGCAAGGGCCTTCTGTTTTTCTGCATTTGTTTCTCTTTTCTGTGTTTATTTTCAGCAATTTTCAGTCTGACCCTTTCTTACAGGTATTGAAATAACTCTTGTGAAGTTCTGGTGTGCTGAGGCATCAAGAGACAGCTCACACTGAGATATCAGCACGGACAGGAATCACAGTGTGTGCAGTGAGTTTGCACTTTACGTCCGGAATCATTGAAATCCTACCTAATGAAGCACCACCGCTTAGAGTGCAGCGTGAACTACGTGAGCATGGTTCGGGTTCGAAATCTTGGCTTTTAAATTGGCCTTTGCACTCCTGCGTTTTCCTTTTTCACTAAAATGATATTTGTATTAGGGGTCCCAGAGTGGCTCAATTAGTAAAGTTATAGTCAGGGGCCACAGGTTTGTGACCTGGCTGTGTGAAGTTGCTGATTGCATTGGCTCAGGTGCTCAAGCGGATTAAGGCAAAATTAGCATTACATATGTATGTTTTAATATTGCATGTCTCTTAAACTGGCATATTTAATTTAAATAAAGGCCCATTTTCAACATAACTTACTACAGGGAAAGTGGAAAATCCAGGACATTGTGACTGTTCAGCTCTGTTGGTTCCACCTTCTTAACGTTACCATGAAACAATAAAACCTGGGAAAACTAGACAAGCCTGCAAGCAAGATGTCGACCGGGTAGACTGAGCAATAGAAAAAAATGATTCTCAGAACAGGACTCATTCGAAATTACAGAAAAAAATTGAGGAATGGTTAAAAATATATGTAAATAATAATAATAATAATAATAATAATAATAATAATAATAATAATAATAATAATAATAATAATAATAATTTGTAGTTAAATGTAGTTTAAACACATATAGTTGTAGCTTGTAGTTTTAGTGTACTTAAGATATAAAGAAGTCCTTCACAGAATGCAGTATTAGTTTAACCCTCATAAAGTAAACTGGGGTCCATTCAGACCCCACGGTGCTTTAGTATCATTTATTATATGACTTGATTTTTTGTTTCCTTTTAGGTAGTTGTCAGGCACCCATCATGTTACACTATGCAAAGGATAATTCTAGTCCAAATAGCCTGGTTGAATTTCCCAAATTGTTTTAGGTTTGGGGTCCATATGGCGTAGTGTATCGGCAGGCCCGACCTTCTCATGTGAATATCTCAGGCACCATAATAGCTAGCTTCCTGGTTTGAATGTACAGGTTTGGAGCTTTCTAATGATGTATTATATGTCCTGAACACATGTTCCTAAGTGAAACTACAGCAAACCGAAACTAAGGCTTGAGTCATGTGACATGAGTCAGCTCTTAAGTTTTGTTTGTTGGCTATTACTTGGTCGCTTCAACAGATCGCTTCAACAGATATGTTCCTAGAATAAACTACAGCGTCCAGAGTACAGTGGTGCCTTCACTTGCTAGGAGACAGCTGTGCGCGTAAGCATGTCTTATCCATTTTGCATAGCATAAATAACACATTATACCAAACGATGGCTAGAAGTAAAGGAAAATAAAGTGTTCATATACACATTTTCATTCATTCATTTACTCCACTTGTTAGTTAGGGTTGGATCCCAGGTTACCAGGAAAGTCAATTTTCCAACGTGTCCTATGAGGGTTAAATAACCCGTTTTAAAGGCTCTAGTCACTAGAATAAAGAAGATCAGCAAGCAAATGTAATTGTTGAAATTCAGTCATGTTTATTCTAGGAATTATAAACGAACAGGTAGTGTAGCCACCAAGTGTGAACAGGAAAATCATTTTTTGCTTTTACTGGGCTTTTGCTGGGCTTTTACTGGGTTTTTCTGTTTTACGGACGCCTTAGAACAGGGGTGGGGAACCTACGGCCCAAGGGGTGGATTCGGCCCGTTGCTTAATTTCACCTGGCCCACAGCACACATTTGTAAATATATGACAATGTCACTTAAAAAAATCCCCACTAAAGCAAAGATAGTGCATGCAGTCTGCATTTTCACTGTTTCGGGGTTAGCGGTGGGATTATAGGTAGATTTGATATGTGGCAACAGGTTTCGAATTTTAGAATATCACGCACATGACGTGGTTGCTAGACAGCGTAATTTCCAGACACCACGTGCTGGACATTCCATACGTATGATACAGTTGTCCCGGGCAAAAAAAAACAATACGTTTTCTGTGCTCCTACTATTACCGTGCGTGTCTTTCATTAAAAAAGTGGCTACTGCAAACAAAAGAAGGAAACTGGATGCAGTGTCATGTTTTTTAATGAAAAATGGACAAATTATTTTTTTTTGAGGTGAAATGCAAGCCTGTGTGCCTGATTTGTGGCGATGCAGTTTCTGTCATGAAAAAATCAAACCTAGAATGGCAGTACAGCACAAAGCACATCAAATATGAAGAATTTTAGGCACAGCAGCATTTAAAAAGAATTTTAAGCAAGTTATTTTTACAAGACCAAGAAATGAGCTGGACAGCATTGTACAAGCAAGCTATGCGGAACTTATTGCAAAAAAACTTGTCTCTCATACAGCAGGTGAGTTTGTAAAGGAGTGCATAGTTGCAACTGCCGCTTTATTGGCACCCGAGAAACTTAAATTATTTGAGTTTACCTCACAGAACAGTGTCAGATCGAATTCACGATATGGCTCTGAATATTGAAATGTCTCTGAGTTCTATTCTCTGGCTATTGATGAGACAACAGACTTAACAAATACAGCCCAGCTGTCAGTTTGTCTGCGTGGAATCACACAAGGTATTGATACATGAGAGGATTTGCTCTCTTTATTGCACAACCAGGTGAAGATCTTTTGAGAAGGTTATGTCGGCAGTGCATGGGCTTCAATTACCATTTGAAAAATTGAGAGGGCGTACTACTTACTTAGTGCTATTGCATCGCTATTTGGTACAAGATTTTTGATTTCCATTACATGAGAGTAGATGTTAAAACTTCATGCTGATTTGAACTTGGCTCTCGCCAAGATAAGCACCAACTAAGACGTAGCTTCACAGTAAACTAATGTGATCCATATGTGTCTCCATCCATTTGCGCTTCCTTCCATATGATGATGTAGATATCCTTCTGTCTGGTGTTGATGGCTGCAGTGTAATGCTGGCTCCAGGGATCAGCTTATTTTGCCTCCCTAGTGCATCAGCACACACAACGGCTGCGATGCTGGCTCGGGGATCAACCATAGTGCGGTCTCCCCAGCGCATCAGCATGACAACCGTCTGGATTGAGCTAAGTAGGGTACATCTCTGGGGTCTTCAAGTGGGCACCTTCCATCCTCGATGTTTCGTCGACTAGCCCACGACACCTCAAGAGGGCTCGACGGTGATTCTGGCGTCCCAGCATCACCCCCTCCGTCCCCACTCAACTCAGCCCAGCTTACTTACCTGTATATCAGCCTTTCTTTCTTTCTATTGTGCTTGAGATCCCCAGCCAGAATCTTTCCGTCTCAACCACAGCCAGTTGCTGCTCCTCTCTGCTGCTTCAGATAAGTTCTTCACTGTGCGACGCAACTCTTGGCCATTGAATCCGACATCTCTGAGAAACCGGGTTGTAGAGTGTGCCACAAATCCTCGACATCCCACTTCCACTGGGTAAACCCAGACTCTCCATCCTCGCTGTTCCGCTTCAGTGGCTAGTTGAGCATACCGCAGTTTCTTCCTCTCATCGCCTCATCTACAGCATCCTCCCATGGCACTGTTAACTCCACCAGGTGAACAAGGCGTGCTGATCCAGACCACAAGACAATATCTGGTCGAAGGTTTGTGGTGGCAATCTCAGGTGGAAAAATAAGCTGTTGACCAACATCCGCCAGCATTTTCCAGTCTCTAGCAGCTTCCAGTTGTCCTGGGAGGATTGGTTTTAACACCTTTTCTTGGTGGTTGCTCTCCTGGGCGGAGGAATGTTGTCTTTTGTGTGTAATGTTTTGATGGAACAGGTGGCAACTTATTGGTCATGTTACGCTTGTCTTCCAATGCTAAGGCCAAACATCGCAGCACCTGGTCATGGCGCCAAGTAAACCGTCCTTGGTTAAGAGCCACCTTACATCCTGTCAAAATGTGCCTTAATGTTCCAGGTGATGAACACAAAGGACATGAGGGATCCTCTCCTACCCAGAGGTTTAGGTTCTGTGGTGATGGGAGAACATCATATGTTGACCTTATAAGGAAACTGATCCTGCTCTGTTCCATTGACCATAGGTCTTGCCAGCCAATCTTGCGTTGTTCCACACTCTCCCATCTCATCCATTCTCCCTGCTTGCCCTGGGAAATGGCCTTTATACACCTCATCCTCTCCTCCTGCTTTTGCACCTCGTTGACTACAAGCTTCCTCCGTTCGCTGGGGCTGCCTTGTGCCATGTAGGAGGAGCTGAACTGAGACCAAGACCCCTCTTCCATGCTGAACTTGCCCCATGATATCACCAATTCGAAGGGCAGCCTTTGCATCCTCCACAGCTTTCTTTGCCACCCACTTTCTTCCAGTTTTCAACACAGGTGCTGCCTCCCTTACGCATTTGTCGCGTGACTCTACTAATGTCATTTCCAGTCGGACCTTGGCGCACTTAAACTCCTCGGTTAGGCGGAGACAGGTAGCTGCAGTATTCCTTTACCATAAAGTCCTACTCTGCTGAGGCAGCGTGGAACTCCCAACCATTTCCTGATGTGTGAACTGATTAAAGCTTCCAGCTTCTCTACTGTTGTCAAAGAAACCTCGTACACAGTCAATGGCCACAGCAACCGTGGCAGTAGGCCAAACTGAAAGCACCAGAGTTTTAGTTTGCCTGGTAAAGCTGCTGTCTATGCTCTTCAACCCTTCCACAGCTTGTTGTCTAACTTCTCCCACACAAACTGTGTCCTTTAGATCCCCGTCGTACCATCTCCCAAGGCTCTTCACTGGCTTCTCAGACACTGTTGGTATTGCCTCACCATTAATGAAGAACGTTTTATCTACTACTTTACCTTTAATTATAGAGATGCTCCTTGATTTAGTGGGCTTGAATTGCATTCGTGCCCATTCAATGTTATTGGTTAATTTGCCCAATAACCGATTAGTGCAGGCTACTGTTGTAGTCATGGTTGTCATGTCATCCATGTATGCTCGAATTGGTGGTAGTCGTATTCCAGAAGCCAAGCGTCTCCTCCCACTACCCATTTTGATGCCCTAATGATTACTTCCATTGCCATGGTAAAAGCCAGTGGAGAAATGGTGCATCCTGCCATTATTCCAACTTCTAGGCATTGCCATGTAGTGCTGAATTCTGAAGTTGAGAAACTAAATTGCAAATCTCCAAAGTAGGCTTTGACTAGATTTGTTATTGTCATTGGTACACTGAAAAAATCAAATGCTGCCCAAAGAAGTTCATGTGGCACTGAACCATATGCATTAGCCAAATCCAGGAATGTCAGATGGAGCTCCTTCCTCTCCTTTTTTGCTGATTGAATTTGTTGCCAGATCACATTGATGTGTTCTAAGCATCCTGGGAAACCTGGAATGCCCGCTTTTTGTATTGAAGTGTCAATGAAGCAGTTCTTTAATAGGTAAGTTGACAATCTATGAGCAATAATGCTGAAGAAAATGTACCATTGTGAACAGTTATTTTCCAAGCCAGATTAACGACGACAATTTACAAAACCAGTTGCGAGTGGCAACATCTTCACTTGCAGCAGATATCACAATGATCGCCAAGGAAAAGCAATCTCAACCATCACCAAAAAAAAAAAAAAAGCAGGTGAGTTTAAACTTTAAAGTTTTATAGTTGAAGAAAAAAAAATTGTCTCAATTTCTGTGTTGTTGTAAACTAAATTAAGTTGGTATTTTGTGTGTAGCCCGCGATGGATTTTTTCCATGGGCCAATGGCCCATGATAGGAAAAAGGTTCCCCACCCTTGCCTTAGAAGGAAAATAAAGACATAATAAAGCACCTGGTTCAACAAAGATGGTGAGTTCACGGATTACCTTTTCAGAGAAAACCAAAGGTGGCTTTACTTAATGTTATCTTTGAATTACAACGTATAGAAAAACAGTTGAATTAAAACAAACACAGAAAAGAAAGAAGGATGAATAAGTGAACTGTGGCATTGCATTGCTTGAACATTTCAGGACAAGCCATTCATGTGCTGATAAAACATTTTTACATAATTTCACAACCCAGACTAAAGGGGGCAGGTTTATGCAAATTAAAGGAGCTAAAATGACAGAACAAATGTCCCACCCATATTTGGGTTGCCTATTTAATACACTGCATTTTACATGTAATTATTTTTCTGTATGTATGTATGTATGTATGTATGTACGTAAAGGTGCACAGTATATTTTCTTTTTTAAAACACCAGTTTTCAAACATTTTTGAGTTAGACAAATACAGTGATATGCTACTCACTCAATTGTGAACAGGACTGATATCCACAATACCGCAGGCAGTTTCAAGTCTCCTCATTAAGCTGCTCATGTGGTCAAGCTCACAATGGCAACAAAACGCAGACCTTTCCCTGTGATTAATGATAACCCGTTGGTATGTAGACTAGTATTATATTAACAGAGTGGAACTGGGGGGCTGCCTTGGAATAGTGTAAAATGAGCGGGACTGTCTAACGAATTGATTGGTCTTTGCTTGTGAAATGAATAGGCTCGACGGGGGAGAAGAGGCCCATGGTCTGTCAGTGGATTGTTTGGGAAACTAGAAATAGGAGATGGGTTTGCCCGGTGGATGTCGTTGTGGTAATTGTGTGTTGTGGTATGTATATATGTATATTATGTATAATTACCAATCAGAAGGGAGTAACAGAAACCCTTTTGAACTCACGTCACAGGTTCAGTGCAGTGTGGATTTACTCATGGTGATCCACACTGAGCCGAACCTGATAAGCCTTTAAATGAAGGTCAAGCTGGTCAGCTGTTTGATTATACTGTCATTATTAAATTCAGATAACTCACAATGTAACACACACCTGTATAACAGTCAGTTGTATTATATCACATAAACCTTGTCATACTCTGCCATAATAGTGTTGCACATGTGTATTGGAATTAGCATAGGAATATTTCATGAGAAAAGCCAATGTCAGTGCTGCCTGCTGTCTTTGACATGGCACATCTTATTGAACTGCAAGTTTGTTCTTTTAAAAACAAGGCAAATGCACATATTTTGAAGCATTACCAATTATAGTGTGCTCTTAATTCACTTGGTTTGAATTCTGGTAAGCTTTGAAAGAACAGCATAAATATATCACCCTACCTTCAGTACACACACACACACACACACACACACACACACACACACACACACACACACACACACACACACATAACTAGTATACCTATCTCCTCTTGTTGTAATTGCCTAACTTAATTACTTGCATGGAATACAACTGTTTAAGAAACACAATGAATGGAAAGTTTCTACTTAAATACTATAAGGACTATAATGACACACCCCAAGTGGTGTTTCGGCAGGAGCCCTCAAACAATATCTTACTAAGACATATTTCACACAGAACATTAAGCCGGGGTTACAAGGTTCATGTGAAGAGTTTATAGTTACACACATCTGGTAAGGGTTTGGAATCTGCAGGTTTTCCAGTCTTCTGGAGACATATTGTACTTCACCTCTGAGCCATGATCAAATGTGAGACATAGCAAACTGGACAGAAACTGCAGCATAGAATGTTACAGAAGATACACAGGGGTCTGTTCCATCGATATTAACAGGATCTAGACACCACTGCCTTTCACATGACGAAATAAGACCCTGGCTAGTATTTTAGAGACAGAGATGCACTTGCTTGTATTGCTAGCTGTTTGATTTTACATGACCATGGCAGATACATTTTCATTATCTCAGTGGCAGTATTTAGTTAGGATTGATTGAAAAGGCCACAAAGCTGTTTTTTAATCAGGTAGTAATTCAAATGTTTTGAAATATAGGGCTTGATTTTCCACTGTGAGCAAATCGCCCATGTAATCTATGGAAGGAGGAATTTGTTCATAGGGGAAAATATAGACCATAGACTTTCTTTAATCTGATAAAAAATGGTGAAAAAAGCTTTTTGCTGGAGTACAAACTTTCCCTTAAACATGTAATCACCTGGCATTTAAGATACTATATGCTAATATGTACAGTATTATGGTCATGTGAAGTACATTCACATTTGTTTTGCATGCGTAATCCATAAAATATGCAGATTATGAACTTTAAAGTATTAAATAGTAAATAATTATATATATCTTCTTGTCTGTTAAAGCATGGGGAACAGCTGTCTAGAGGCTGCCTGTGACACCTCAGGGGGTCTACACTGAGGACCGGGACAATGGGGGAACCCACTCATCAGGAAGTCCCTTGTTCCTACACACGTTGAAGGCACCTCGCTGAATTCAGATATGCTATTCACAGTCGCTGCGGGGGTACAGAAACAATAGCCTAAGAGGCTAAACACTGGTGATTAGAGCCTATTGGCATTGCATCCAGCTTCAGGTCTGCTGATTGGCTAACAGTAGGTCATCATGTTCTTAAGATTCTAAGATATTTTTTCCCCCTTCATGCGCCTGCAGTAACACCTACTGGTGCATTCTGAGAATATGAGCATCCCACCGCAAAGGTTACTGGGCTCTGAGTACTACCAGAGCATGTCCACTAGATAGAACTGGCAATCTGAAATTCACTGTAGACCCATTGGCTTGAACTTTCAATTAGACAATGCATCAAAAAAATTACTATTTTAATTTGTATTATTATTTTAAGCTGGTCAACCAAGTGGCAAGTTGGTTTCTGCTTAAAATCATACAAATGTAGCAAATGCATATACAAGTATAAAAAAGACAGCACAATAAAAATAAATACCTTTCATCCACCTGGCAACATGACAAAAGTAAAATGCAAATAATAGATTATAAAAGTCAGTGAGGTTTATTCAATTTATCTAAACAGTGCTGATTTTTAATACCACCGTGTGACAAAAAGACAATGATTCTTGGTGGTAAACCTCCCTCCCGACCTGTGAGGGCACTAAGTAACAGGAACAGAGTACCTTGGACTACTTGGCCTGACACTTCGTTCCGAGGGTTAAAAGGAAGTCGGTCATTTAGAAAAGGGGCGGAGCTTTGGTACACTAACTCATCGACCCAGAAGGGAAATGATGTGCCAGCCAGGGATTGGAGGAGTGGCCACAATCATTTACCAAGGG
This sequence comes from Acipenser oxyrinchus oxyrinchus, assembly GCA_030684275.1. Taxonomy (NCBI): domain Eukaryota; kingdom Metazoa; phylum Chordata; class Actinopteri; order Acipenseriformes; family Acipenseridae; genus Acipenser; species Acipenser oxyrinchus. The sequence goes on along the minus strand of CM060248.1, from coordinate 90,020,589 downwards.
GTCATGAGTGACGGTATAAATAGGGGTTGAAGCGACGTAATCTGTTCCTTCATTTTGGTTATTGATAATAGAACCCGGAAGGACCTGTGTTGTGACTATACGTATTGTGAGTGTGTGTTTGTCTTGTCTAAATGCTGCTTTTTGTTATTAGACAGCTAACACGTTTCAAGCTGTCGCCAGAGGCCAGCACAAACCCGGAACAGCACTGCACTTGTATCACCATAACCTGTATTTGCACCACAAGCACGAATTCACGCACTAAACGGACTTGTGTATGTGTTTTGTGTTTAATGTAGGCGTACAATTAATGGGACAATTATTTCAGGACCAACCCGAGGATTATAAAGTAAGTAATATATGCCGCTGTATTACTTACCAGCTTTATTGTTTATTGTTTGTTTTGCCGTCAGGCACTGTACAGAAAACTAATAAAACAAACCTTTGCACCTGGATTCTAATTGTCTGTCTGTTCATTGATCACCTGCACTTGCACACTATTAACCACTTTGCCACACACCACCACTGACATCATTCAAAAATACTCTTTTATGACAACTAGCACCTCTCAAAAAGTCTGTTTCTTCAGTGCATTTCTTTCAGTAAAATTAGGGAGCAGATTGTTTATGGATTTCAATGACGGCAATATGCTTTGAATGGATTTTTGTATAGTGGGGTCACATAACATTACATGCCCCACACTCACCCTAATCCGCATTATCATTATTACGTACCTAACTAACCCTAGTGCATGTGATAAATACAGAATATTGTATAGGGTGCTGTACGATACTGATATCCACCCCAGGAAAGGTCAGTGTCGTTCTGGTTTGACCGCGTGTGAAGGCACAGGTGTCGTTGTCCATCAAATCAACAGTACAAAGGTCACTTTTGAAATCAGGACTTATAGGATGTGTTGCAGTAAGAATACCTCTATTATGAAAGGGGAACAAGATTAAAAGGCTAAAATATGCAGAAGAACACAGAAGTTGGACTATGGAATAATGGTCAAAGGTGCTTTGTACTGTTGATTTGATGGACAACGACACCTGTGCCTTCTGCCAGTTCTGTTGTTAATTCAACACTTGTCTTCTTTCTATTCCTTAAGGATATTATCTTCAAGCATTGCTCATCCTTGTTAGACAGCTTTTTGGGTCTTCCAGTCCTGAGTTTGTCAATTACAGATGATGTTTCTCTACTTGTTGATTATGCTTCGGATACCACACCTTGCAAGCTATTTCACTAAATGTTTTTCCTTTATGCAAGTCAAGGTTGTTATAATAATAGAAAACACTAGTAGAGGCTTTGAGTAAATTGTTGATGCTCATAATGCATCAGAGTAGAAAAATGCAACATATCTTTTTACTACCCGGGTTCATTTTTATTAATTTGAGAATTTAAAGAAAATGTAGAAAATATGACAATGCAGTTGTAAGCGCCGGCGTAATAAAGACAACGTTACTAAAGCAAGCTTTGTATTAAGCCTTTTCTTTACTGACAGGATATCAAGGTTTTACAGAAAACAATAACAGCAGCAAATACACCTCAATAATAACAACTGCGACGACTGTTCTTCTCAGGAACTAAATCGGAAAGAAAACAACATAACAACATCCTGTTGGGTTTATGTCAGTGATAACATAAACCCATATAACCGTGTGGCCTTAATACCAAGCCTGGAGTCAGCTATGAGGCATCCGAGGCACGGGCCTCGGATAAAAATTTTGCCCCAAAATAAAATGCATTTCATCCCTCGTGTGCATACATTAATTCCCAAGTCCCACTGATATCTAGCTTCTTGCTCTTCAAAAATGTTTACTGTCATTGCAGACTACAGCGACACTGTAGAGTTTATAAACTTATAAATCCTCTCTAAATCAGTTTAAAAAAGGTTTAATGAACTGATATCAAATATACTCTAAAAAACTGTCCTTAGAAGAATATTCCTTAAAGTAGTTATTTAAATAGGGCCCTCTAGTACAGACAACTGACACTGAACTTCAAAAAAAACAAACAAACAAAAAAAACCTAAAGAGGTACAACAGTACTAATGAATACTGTGGCTGATTGGTCAGTACAGAGCTGTGCCCTTGTGCCATGGACCTGTCAGTCCTAGATCCTGTGGGCCCCAGAGAGCTGAAATGCAGTATGAAAACGAATCACTAGCAGAGAGGTGAAAGGAGCTTAATGACTTATTAAAATCTGCAAATATGAAGAGACAGCAGTGAAGTAGTTAATGAGCAGCAATGGTAAAATTACATTATCCTGTGGACAATGGCAGGCTGCCGTCCAGGGGCCCCTATACCAGTTGTCACTGCCTCGCTCCAATCTGCCACAACTGGCTGTGATAAAGCCTGCTATTGTTCAAGCTGGACTTTTCATTTGAGAATGGGGCCAAATTAAGGATAAAGGAAAAGCGAGGCCCTGAGATGACAGAAATGACAAGAGCATGATATTAGATGTTCTTATCTCCAGCTCATAATCAGCCATTGTAAAAAAAAAAAAAAATGCAATAAAAAAGAAGTATCATTCGAATGCCGTGTTCTGTATGGAAGTGTTTGCAGGTCCATTCTGCCCTCTGGTGGGCTAACAGTTCGGTGTACAGACCTGTAGAGCAGCCCCAGAGATAACCTAAGCTGTAGTGTACCACAATTGTGTTACATTTTCCACTCATTCCTTGGTATGATATTCACATTTTCTGTGCTTTTTTCGCAAAGCAGACCAGTTATTATTATTATTATTATTATTATTATTATTATTATTATTATTATTATTATTATTATTATTTTATGACTTTCCACAGTTTGTTTGTATCTGCAGTTGCACAACTTTTCTCCCACAACTCTAACCTGCTTGCCCCAGTGTTACTACTTGCAGAAGAAGCATAACCTTATATAACCTTGACTGCAGTATACCATTAAATCACAGGCAGGTGTGATGAAGCTCAGGTTTGTATGATAAAACATTGTCAAAACCACGGTTAACTTAGATAAGACATTGTAAATTGAAAAATGATTACTGTAGCAAAACAGAAACCCCTAAAGGGGTTGCATTTTTTTCAAATAGTTTTTTTGTTGTGCCAATAACATTTTACGAGCAAGGAAAGTGCTGATATTGTCAACACCAGTATGTAAAACACCTTTAAGAAAAAGATTAAAAGATGTATTATATATACTATATATAGTATATGTATTATATATACTATATATGTTATATAAAAAATATACAGTACTGCAAACTTGTTTTTTTATTCCCCACAGCTGTACCTATCATAGGAGAATTCAACTTTTGTGGCATGCTACAGTTAAATAAAATGAACAACATACTAGAGTTTTGCCTGAAACCACCACTTGCCAAATATAGGGTTACATTTCATAAAACAAATTTGTGTACTGACTCAGGATCCAGGCTCATCCACTGACTCCCCTTGTGAGTCTGGAACGAGCCACTTGACCTCTGTGTGTATCTTTCACCTGCTGTGAAGCTATAAGCAGGGCTGCTACTGTGAAGCTATAAGCAGGGCTGCTGCTGGGGTTAGCATGGTGCTGCATTGCCCAGGGGATTTCATCTTTCTGCCCCACTTTGGTCCAGAACCGGTCTGCCAAATGTCTATCCTGGTTTAAGTGTGCATCACACGGTTACGTAGCCTGTCCACTCCTAAAGGATGAGGTTTCCTCCAGACCAGGGCAAACTCTGGACATCTGCCGTCTACTCTCCCAATTAACCCCCCTGTCCTCGAAGAGATCCCTAACTTCTTGCACTGACATGAAGCCACATGAGTAACTCAGAGGAGTCTTTTTTCTTTCTTTTTTTTCCACTTGACAAAACTCTTTGAAATTCTACTGACCCCTGTGGTCCGGACGGAGAGCAGCAGAAGGGAGCTTGGGAAGGACACCATGAGGCCCATGCTAATTAAGAACAAAGCTCTGTGTAATATGGCAGTGCTCTAGTTTTCACTCTGCAGGGGCTTTGACACTGAACCTGGATGATTGGTGTAAACTTGACCTTTTGTGATGGGTTCAGGGGGATTAACAGGGGTCAGAACACTTGGCTCATAGACTATATATACTGTAATGGTTTTGGCCACATAGAACACATGCTATTGTACTTTTTATTTTTTGTTTTCAGTCTTTGTTGCATATTTTTTAAAGACACCCAGTATGTATGATACTGATACTGTACATGAAAAAATCTAGATTGCATCATACATACAGCATTATATAGTATAGTGTTACCATACTCACTCCTAAAATGGAACCTGGGTGAACACAGGTGATTTTGATATACTGCCCTCTGCTGTCATAATGCTGTCTTTGCACCTGCCACAATAGCAGATCAAGCTAAACACTGTTTTGCAAACATTACTGTTCAATTTGTTTTCCATGGGTACATATAGGGTCTATTTTAATGATTTAAGCAGTCGTTATCTCTCCGATCCTAAAATCTATAAGCCTGTTGTATGGAGGTCCTCTAATAATCAGTGGAGGCTCCTTAGAGGATAGGCTGCAAGGGAGGCAGAGCCTCCAGAATTTTTCAAAGGAACAAAATAAATAAATATATATGGCATTATAATATAATAATGTTCAATAAAATAAAATACAATTATTTAAGCAAAAAATGACCAAGAGCTTCTGAGAAAACAACGTGGGACACAGTAAACACAGATCTCTGGAAAGGTTAGGTGGAAGAGTCGAAAAGAAGCTGGATAAATGTGGGGATACCATCTACACATATGGAAGCGAGAGGTTTGGAGTTGGAAAAAGAAAGGAGAAAGTACAAACTATTCCTGTAAAGTCTAGACAGCATCAGGAGATTGAGCGCTTAGTTAGAGAAAGGAGGCAGCTGAGGAAGCAATGGAGGAGAGCAGAACAAAGTCAGAAGGAGGCGCTCAATCTATAGCAAAGGGTAATAAAAGATAAGCTTACAACATTGCGCAGAGCTGAGTGCCTACGGAAACGCTGTAAAAAGAAGGAGCGTGCGAGAACTAACTTTTATAAAGACCCATTCAAATTTGCAAATACATTATTGACAAGGGAGAAAAATGGCACACTAAAAGCAACTAAGTCTGAGCTGGAGAGATATCTCGAGGAAACGCACACAGATTCAAAAAGGCAGGAGCCTATGTCGATTCCTTCAAACATCCCACCTATCAATCCACCAGAATACCAACTGGAGGACGGCACACCTAAGTGGAAAGAAGTAGAGCAAGCTGTGAAAAAGGCAAAGGCATCATCATCTCCTGGTGTTCTACGAATCCTGTGGAAATTGATGAAAGTAGCATGGGAAAAACAGATTTTACCAAGAGCATGGTGTCAAGCAGGTGGGGTCTTTCTACCCAAAGAAAAAGATTCTACAAGTATCGGTCAGTCTCGCCCTATTTCCCTGTTAAACGTGGAAGGCAAGATTTTTTTCAGCATTGTTGCTCAGAGATTGTCAGCTTACCTATTGAAGAACTGTTTCATTGACAATTTAGTATAGATATCATATAAACTGTATTACTGATCACAACCACTGCGCTGAACTACTCGACACAGCCCACCGATCACGAGCACTGCGCTGAACTACTCGACACCGCCCACTGATCACGAGCACTACGCTGAACTACTCGACACCGCCCACTGATCACGAGCACTGCGCTGAACTACTCGACACAGCTCACTGATCACGAGCACTGCGCTGAACTACTCGACACAGCCCACTGATCACGAGCACTGCCCTGAACTACTCGACACAGCCCACTGATCACAAGCACTGCGCTGAACTACTCGACACCGCCCACTGATCACAAGCACTGCGCTGAACTACTCGAAACCGCCCACTGATCACGAGCACTGCGCTGAACTACTCGACACCGCCCACTGATCACGAGCACTGCGCTGAACTACTCGACACCGCCCACTGATCACGAGCACTGCGCTGAACTACTCGACACAGCCCACTGATCACGAGCACTGCGCTCAACTACTCGACACTGCCCACTGATCACGAGCACTGCGCTGAACTACTCGACAGCGCCCACTGATCACGAGCACTGCGCTCAACTACTCGACACTGCCCACTGATCACGAGCACTGCGCTGAACTACTCGACACCGCCCACTGATCACGAGCACTGCGCTGAACTACTCGACAAAGCCCACTGATCACAAACACTGCGCTGAACTACTCGACACCGCCCACTGATCACGAGCACTGCGCTGAACTACTCGACACCGCCCACTGATCACGAGCACTGCGCTGAACTACTCGACACCGCCCACTGATCACGAGCACTGCGCTGAACTACTCGACACCGCCCACTGATCACGAGCACTGCGCTGAACTACTCGACACCGCCCACTGATCACGAGCACTGCACTGAACTACTCGACACCGCCCACTGATCACGAGCACTGCGCTGAACTACTCGACACCGCCCACTGATCACGAGCACTGCGATGAACTACTCGACACAGCCCACTGATCGCAAACACTGCGCTGAACTACTCGACACCGCCCACTGATCACGAGCACTGCGCTGAACTACTCGACACTGCCCACTGATCACGAGCACTGCGCTCAACTACTCGACACCGCCCACTGATCACAAGCACTGTGCTGAACTACTCGACACCGCCCACTGATCACGAGCACTGCGCTGAACTACTCGACACAGCCCACTGATCACAAGCACTGCGCTCAACTACTCGACACCGCCCACTGATCACAAGCACTGCGCTCAACTACTCGACACCGCCTACTGATCACGAGCACTGCGCTGAACTACTCGACACAGCCCACTGATCACAAGCACTGCCCTGAACTACTCGACACCGCCCACTGATCACAAGCACTGCCCTGAACTACTCGACACAGCCCACTGATCACGAGCACTGCCCTGAACTACTCGACACCGCCCACTGATCACAAGCACTGCCCTGAACTACTCGAAACAGCCCACTGATCACGAGCACTGCGCTGAACTACTCGACACCGCCCACTGATCACGAGCACTGCGCTGAACTACTCGACACCGCCCACTGATCACGAGCACTGCCCTGAACTACTCGACACCGCCCACTGATCACAAGCACTGCCCTGAACTACTCGAAACAGCCCACTGATCACGAGCACTGCGCTGAACTACTCGACACCGCCCACTGATCACGAGCACTGCCCTGAACTACTCGACACCGCCCACTGATCACGAGCACTGCCCTGAACTACTCGAAACCGCCCACTGGTCACGAGCACGGCGCTGAACTACTCGACACCACCCACTGATCTCGAGCACTGCGCTCAACTACTCGACACCGCCCACTGATCACGAGCACTGCGCTGAACTACTCGACACCGCCCACTGATCATGAGCACTGCGCTGAACTACTCGACACCGCCCACTGATCACGAGCACTGCCCTGAACTACTCGACACAGCCCACTGATCACAAGCACTGCGCTGAACTACTCGACACAGCCCACTGATCACGAGCACTGCCCTGAACTACTCGACACCGCCCACTGATCACAAGCACTGCCCTGAACTACTCGACACAGCCCACTGATCACAAGCACTGCGCTGAACTACTCGACACAGCCCACTGATCACGAGCACTGCCCTGAACTACTCGACTCCGCCCAGTGATCACAAGCACCTTTTGTTTAACTCTTTGTTCTACTGCAAGCCATGAGATTCATTATTATGCTTTTTCTACTTTTGTTTCGTTTCACTGTTCTACATAATTCTATGTATTGTAATTCTGCTCCCTATATGCTTTGGTTGCCCGCACTGTATTTTTGCTTCATTTGTAAACTACTGCATTAGGTACTTAGTGTTGCACTTTGCCATTTATTTACAGTTATCTGTGAGTTTACAATGTTCCATTGTATATAATGCAGTTATATAGAGACTGTGTAGTCAGTATTCAAGTTGCTTACCTACTAGCTTTCAAATATATAACATATTTTGCTGTGCTTAGAGGTCTCCACCGCCTCGAGGTTGCGAGTCGTACTTCATTGACGACAAACATTGTGCGTATGTGGACAAAGCTGCACATCTGTGCAGCCGCTGAAGCCTGTGGCTGCGTCACGTGGTGACGTAGAAGTAGGTCATAATCTGCGCAGCTGACTGAGAAATCAAAAGTCTTAGGAAATTTAAACTGGAAACTGAAGTTCGAATACTTTTGGACTTGCCTGAATGATCGTACATATAGCCATTTTTGCAGTTATCGATCATACATCGTACAAGGGTTGAAATAGTCGTACAGATACGATAATTATCATATGTCTGGCAACGCTGTCCCGGAGGAGTTTTGTTATTTATTTATTTTTTTTTACCAAGAGAGGCAAGCCTCTCTTCTCCCATTAAACGCAGTGTTAGCAGTGGCAGATTGTGTGATCTGAGCACAGGTTTTAATTGGAGAAGACCAGAGTTTTTTTTTTTTTAACCAGCGGAGGCTTTGCCTCCGATGACGAACTGTCTGTCTGAAACACAGTACTCCCACTGGTAGATTGGATGATCTGAGCACAGGTTTTAATTGGAGGAGCGGCCCACATCCTCCCGCCCCCTGCAAAACCGCTGCTGCAACAAGGCTCTCTAAATACTCTATATATAAAAATGCGTCTCGCTGCGCCAATTTTGTTAAAAAGTCAAGCGTTTGGGCAGTATTTCAATTATTGTGTTAGCTTTCTGGGTCAACTGGAAATGCAGGTCGTCGCCATATTGGAACCTTTCTGGCACCGGTGTTACGTCATATCGTTGACAGCCACCCACACCAGTGAACGACACCGGCAGGGTGAATTATGTCGGAATGCAAAAATAACAAAAGGAAAAGCAGAAAAAAAGTATTTTTATGTGCCTAAGCATTTAAACCAACAAAGGACGACCATAACAAAACAATGGCTACATAATATAGGAACGGGACATACGCTCACTAGAATACTATGTGTGACTGTAGAGCGAGTCAACGACAGGACGTCACACAAAGTTCGACTGAAGAGAGCTCCAATATATTTAATGTTAATTTGTTTTAATGGTTTTTATAAGATGTACTGCTCAAGGATAGACTGAAAATGGGTCAAAAGCTTTATTTAACATGTTTCCAATTGAAATGGTTATATATTCGTTTGCATTACAGTCCCCCTGTAATGTAGGAGTGTTGATTGAAATTGCTTCGTTTTGTTTTGCATCGCATCAGTGGTAAGAAAAATAATATATGCTGTTATTGTTTTATTTTGGTGCTTGTCTTGTGAAGGCTTCAAATGTGAAATGCAGGATAACGCAGATGATCGGCTGATTATCGTTTGTCAGGCTAGATTATACTCAAAAACTCAAGATAAAATCTGAAGGCAAGCCATAACCAAAATTGAATTTGCTACTGTAATAAGAACAGATCATTGCATTTGGCAGTAGAACATTGCGTTTGAGATTACATATTTGAAGGGAACATGTACAACTTTAATTTTCATGCATACTATACATGACAGGCAGTTAGCTACAAAGACAAAAAAATGACGTTGGTGGTTGTTGCTATAAAATGACGCAACGTACTGTGTTTTATTTTTATTTTTTTTTCACTGGCAAAGTTACCTTACGAATACAGTAACAGTATTTCAGAATGTCAAAAATGACTTTTACAAATGCAAAGTTGCAAGTAAGGTTTAAAGTTAACAATACTATTTTTCCATACAGTTCAATTAAAAACGATTCCTACTCCAATGCACACGAACTCAAGCCGAATGGAAACAATAGAAGCCTGTCGGTCAACATATATATATATATATATATATATATATATATATATATATATATATATATATATATATATTTTTTTTTTAATGGTAAAACTGAAATCAGAAAATAATAAAACAGATTTCATAGGGCACTAACTGTTACTTATTAAACTATTTTTACTTTAACTCCCTGTCAATGTTAAAGCTAAAAATCAACTTTTAAATCACGTTAATCACTGAAAAAAAATACTTTGTTTAAATGTTCAATGTTATTGCAAATGTAATCCCTTTAGAAGAGATTACTGATGGCCTTAGAATGCTATGGTAAAGGGGAAAAAATAGACCCCCCACTGCTATTAATGTATATATTTTGTATTGTTCATCCATAACAAGTACCACCAGGGGTGAGATTGGGGTGAGTTTGACACCCCTGGTTAAAGCGGTCTTCACACAAATAGATGGGCCTAAACAGTTAATGGATGTGCTGGAGCTGACATCCGATTCCTATGAGGGTTAAACATTTACAGCCTATGTTTTGTGCTGCTATTGCTGAAGCAGCTGCAGTCATCTTCTGCCACCCAAGCAAGGGCACCTGCTGGGGCAGAGGAAGTGATAACTACAAGATTACTTTGAAATTAATTACCACAGTCTGATCTGGCACCAGTCCACACACACGCACTGATACTTGTCATTGGCACAGTAGGGTTAGGGAAGTTAAAAAAAAAAAAAAACTGCCGCTATCCCCTTTCATTGCGTGAACAGGCAGTTGTGATTGAAAAAAAAATCAAACTACTGCCCTTGTTTCCAACAGAGAGAGTAAATTCTGTCGGAACAGTCAAATGCAAATCTAAAACAGCCTTTTAAGCTATTTGCTTAATGCTTTGAATAAGAATGGAGCATTTTTCTTTATGTGTCTACTGCAGTACTAGTGGAGAAAGAGTCATACCTGCTATTTTACTTACAAAAAATAATATGCATGGATCGAATTAGATGTTATTGAGTTAGTACTCGAGCTTGATGAGTGGACCTGCCTGATTTAGTTGGCAGGATTGAAGTACAAAAAAACTACAGGTTCAGATTGTAGGGCTTTCCTTGATAAACCTCCATTTCTACTCCCCCTCCCGCCAAACCAATGTCTGTGTTAAACCCAAATTAACCCAAAAAGTAATTAACCCATTAAGTAGCAAACATTTTTTTCTTTGAAAGAATCAGAACACAAGTTGTATTTATGCAATTTGATACATTGCATTTAGACTTTTACAGATAACAAAATTATAGTAAGTTGTCATAACAATATAGTTAAAGAGATGATTCAAATAACAGGTAGATGGCAGTTAAAAATGCTCCAAAAAATTACAAAGTCATCTGTCCTCAAATGAGGACAATGGCACTTAATGGGGTAACCTGACAAATCCCAATAATGTTGTGCAGCTATTATAAATCAAGGGGATTTTCTTAAACAATCGCCAACCATTTTGGTAACAAAAACAAACCACGCCTTGCACACATTTCATTTAATATGGTTTTCTACCTCTGAGGTATTTGAGATAAAAACAGGAGAAAAGACTTGGTTAATAGCGCCCTACTGCCAACGATTCAACCCTGTAGCAACAACATTATTAAGAGCCACAAGTAATATACCACCACTAGATGGGGATCCTACTCTATAAGATCTTGCATACGTGAAGTTCATAAAAACTTAATAGACAATTACAAGTTCATCCACTGAATGGGCTACATTGATACAGTTAAACAGTAGAATGTTTGTAAGCCTTTAGTTACAGCTCCTTTAATTTATAATTGAATCTAACATTACATGAGCATTTAACAGTGCTAGATTAAAAAAAAAAAAAATAATAATATTGGGTTGAATATTTTGAACAGAAAAGGAAGGAGACCAATATACGTTAAAGCAGTAGAAGATGGGGTAGTTCATTTTTTTTGTTTTTGATTGTATTTGGCAGGTGGTACTATAATATAACAGTGCTTTAAGTATACAGCATTAAAACATATGTATTATTTAGGACTTCACTATAACATACCACCGTGTTTTTTTTAGAGCCCAGATTTCAAAAGCTTTTGGTCCAGTGCAGAATATACAGTACACTACCTTTAACTGAGTGGAATAAATTTTTTTTTTTAAAAACTACAAAATAAAGTTAAGGGCTCCGACATTGAGCGTCTTATTTCTTCTTTTTTGTTTTGTTGCCTCACTCATTAATTACAAGTGGAAGAAGGACAGGATAGAAAAAAGGACAAGGTCCACTTTATTCCTGACCAAGCAACAGCACCTCAGTGTATACATTTTAATCTGTGCAGTAGTTGTTATCTCTTGACACTAGATGGCAGCAAAATACACAAGAACAAGGACTAGAACATTGCAGTGTCGTACACAGTTTCTGTGTGTAATTTTGACTGTACTGTAGATCTACAGTATATTAAACTTAAAGCGTAACACTGTGGTGTTTTAGGAAATAAATCTATACGTGCCCCAAATGATTTGGTGCTGAGATCTACAGTTCTTGAAATGTTTTCAGATTGATCCACTTTTATTATTATTATTATTATTATTATTATTATTATTATTATTATTATTATTATTATTATTTTGTTTTATAAGCAATGCTTTTGTATTTACATCCGATTAGGATTTACAGACACCTGTTGTGGAAAAAGAACATCACAAATCTACATTATATTTAAAAAGAAATGTAAACATAAGTACTCTACAAATTGTTGTTACTTTAGTATATTAATGTCCTTTATGAATTTATTTTTGTGCAGTTTGATCAAAGCTTCTCTCGTCCGTTGTTATCACCACTTTGATGGCAAGTTTGGGGTAAGTGTGACTACACATTACCTCAAGTGCTGAGAATCATGACTTTCAAGATCTGTGACTCCAATGACTCCAGTTGTATCAATATTGAGTTATCCACAGAGCATTGGAACATTGGACCAATTCATTATGGTACACTATTGGGTAATAAAAATGTAAAATAGCACATATTTACAAATGAACAGGATCAAAGTTATCACAAAAATTTGCAGAAATTGTCCAATGAAAAGCACGGAAGAATGAGGGATCAACCACAGTATTTTAATTTTACACAACAAATGACACCAAACGCTTGGAAATTTGAGAAATTCTTACAATAAAAAAGCTATTAGCATATTGATGTAGGCAGCATAATTTGCGTGTCTACTTCTTTTAATCTATTTGTGAACATCACGGAGCATGTCGTTTGGCTAATGTGGAAACTTAAATTTAACAGTGAGTTTAACACTTAATTGTTTAAAGGGTATACTTTGAACTTGTGTGCCACTGCAAAATTTGCACACTATTCTTTTAAAACAACTGGTGAAAATGTAGTGTCAGGTTCATACAAAGTCCTGGGTTTATGGAAAGTCATAATTCAGTTATTACCAATTTTCTACCCACAATTTTTCCCCCTTAAACATGACAAAATACCCTAGAAGGGAATTGAGGATTGTAGAAAAATAACTAAAATGTATCCAGGGCATCTTGGACTATAAAGTCTAAAATTCCACAAAGTGCAGGACAGAGTGTTTCCAAAAATACGTTTTGGATAATGTTATGGTAGAGTTCTGAGGTGCACAATTTGAAAATCAATTTGAAAATTCAGAGTATCCATGTTTTACTACAGTCATTTGTAACCTCCTGCTGTCAGAAACATTGTGTTTTAAGGGGGCAGGAAACTAGTGCCCCCAAATCTAAAACAGCCTTTACAGACAGCCAATAAGAGCGTCTCAAGGAGGGCACGCAAGGGAAAACTATGGGAAATGCAATGAGCAAAACTCTGGAGTACGTGAGAATTACTAAAGATACAGACTGAACATCCTAAGAACAAATTAAATAACAGAACAGATCACAGTGCAGTAAAATACAATACATTTCACCAAGAACTGCACCATTTTATATAGAATAAACACTGGCTTCTTTTTTTGTTTCTTTAATCAGAGTTTTTCTGTTAAAACCTACAACCAGAAAGCCTAAATATGTTGTGTGCTAAATATGTGTGCCTAAATATGTTGTGTAGATAAGTCTGAACTTAGTGTATACCAAATACTGAAGGACAGACACAACAAAATGTTGCATGTCATTCAAAAATGAAATTAGGTTTTCTAGTAGCACAAAGTTGTTTTAGATAAATGGGTCCATAGACACATGGAAAAGTAAACTACAATTCAATAGTATATTTTATTTTACTGCATACATTAAAAATGTGATAATTCCTTATGGCATTGCTGGAACACTCTGCCCGTCAAGCATCCGCCTCAAGAAATGTGTTGGTCAATAGAACAATTCATACAGAACCTATTCTAACTATCTTCTTTGGAGTAATAACCTCTTTATTGATGAATAAATCTTTTAATAGACAGATCAAATGGAGGTTAACTAGCCATGCATGACATTAGCAGGAATTATTCTGGGGGTGTACCCTCCAGGCGTGATGTTAGCATGATGGTAGAGCAAGACTGAGAGCGGTGCTGCTTTTCAGCATCTGCAAGGTCATGGGCTAACACCTGTTAAAGGCAGGCCAGGGCTGGGTAAAGCTGCCAGGTCATGGGCTAACACCTGTTAAAGGCAGGCCAGGGCTGGGTAAAGCTGCCAGGTCATGGGCTAACACCTGTTAAAGGCAGGCCAGGGCTGGGTAAAGCTGGGTAAATTATTTAAAATATCCCCTTCAGTCATGATTTTACATTTTTATTTATTTTTTATTTTGAAGCAAGTAGAACTACTGTAGCAATAAACTACTCTGAACAATTATTTAATTGATCTGCGTATCCTGCAAGCTGTTTCTCGATAGTTTGATACCATTATTATGATTTTATCCATCTCAGAAAAGTAGCCATTGTCTTTGCACTTGCTTAAAAAATCACTGATAAAAATTTCACATTCTCAGAGCTGTAGCCTGAAACACATATCATAGTAATGTGATGTTTTACACTTCAGAAACAAATAAGGTTCTGACCTACAAGGCTGGCAAGGATGAGGGTCAACATTTCCAACCGACTTTTACCTTAATCTTAGTTTGTCGGTCTCTTCGGCTTGTTTGGTGTGTTGTGAATTTTAAGCATACTCAGACAAGAGACAAGACTCCAGAAGATTGTATCCCTTTTTACAGTAAAAATCATAAAACAGTGGTGATATTAAATTAACATACAAGGGTTTTGAAAACAATTATTTTATAAGTATATACTTGTATAGGTGTTTAAGGGGTAATAAATACTTTATTTAATAATTGTTGATTGTAATCCTCATTCAACAGAAGTTAGGATTATGGGCTGGCAGAAATCGGACTCTCCAGCTTGATCTGATGGAGGAAGTTACATCATTACATCATTCAAAGAACGCTGAAGGCGGGTTTTAAACCAGAAAAAAGGCAGCAGAACAGAAGGCTGATATTGAATTCACACTCAGGGAAATATTGGAGGTAGGTGAAGAACTGTATGAATGGGAAATTCTCCTGCACATATCCATGTCCTGCAGTCCTATGCGTTCATTCAATTTCTAACCATGTATCAGCCTATCATATATTCGTATATATAATTCAAGTTAATGAATTCTACTGGTGTAAAACTGGTAGTGGCGTATCTGAGTTACTGATTTGGGCCCTGTGGCACTTACCGTAGTCTCCTGTGTGCAAACCTTGGAGGTGCTACATATAGTATCAATGATCTTTTGTAGTACTGTATATGCATTTTGAAGTTGACTAACCGCTGAGGGGGGGGGAGCATACTTTAGTGTCATGGTTCTGTCTTTTGGATCCTTGTTTTGTTTTCTTATTAATTTAGGATGAAATCCCCACAAGTTCATTCATTTAAAAAAAAAAAAATCTTTTTAATCTACTGCAAAGGCTTTAAACAGACCTTGCACGCCTTACGCACGCCATTATCACATGCCTCCATAGACAACTTCATTTTAAATTGCTGTCAAATGCGTCAGGCTGCACCTCCACAGTGCTGTATAATGATGTTCTCACCTCTTGTCTGTGCAGGAGGAAAACCCTCATTGGAACTGGTCCGTTTTCATGCTGCCTGCCAGGCAATTTAAACAGGCAATCAATGGTCTGCATTTCGCCCTCCCAATTAATTAATTTAAATTGACCATTAAGTCAGCCGAGTTTTGATTGATATTTTCAATATCAGCCCCTTCATGCAGACCTGTCGGACACCTCGGAAATGTATGATAATGTCCAATCTGCATGAAGGGGTCCTGAACGTCTCCTTTCTCCCTACACCTCACAGCACTGGTGAGTTATTGCTCAGGATTGTGCTTGCTGTTTCGTTGAGTGTAATTTGAATACAGATTAGCTGCCCCCAGTGTTCCAGAGCTTTGGCATTACCATTACTGGGGACAGTAATTTGACTGATGAACACGCAGGTTATCACAAGGTCATCACCTTCACAGTGCCGCAATGGTCCACAGGATCACTTTTGGAGGGAAAAGAGAGGAAACCTTTCGATAGTATAATTAGTGCCTTTAATTAAGTGGCCAGAGAACTGATTGAATAAATCCTGTACTAATTAAAGAGCCGATACTCTTTTTCTGTACCTGTATAAAAAGGATTTCTACAGAAGAACACAAAAAGAGTGCCAGTTCACCTGTGCTGATATTTAAATTTACTTTTGGATATGAATAAGACTTTGGTTAAGAAATCAAAAGGTCACGCACCTCTATAATAAGTACCCAGATGTATCAGTTGTGCAATCCTTTACAACTGACCTAAAGTTTGCCCTTAAGTTACAACACTGCAACATCTAGCTCCCATTACGGGAGCAAGACGTTGCAGCTGATTAATGAACACGCTTTTCACTGCTGTAGGACTGGGTTTAGTGCTGCTTTAGTCATAATGAGTTGGTGATATTTCTGTTATACTAATATCTACATAATGCTTGCAACATATGTTATAGTGTATCATTCAAGAAGCTAGAGTAAAGCACTTACGATGTGCACGTTTTATTTTGTAAACAACTAAAACAAAATTAACTTGTAAGAGATCTTGAATTACTCAATGGGATTCAGCAGAGATAAATCAGAAGCATTGCCATTAGGTGCACACAATACGGACCAATGTACTCAGTACACAGGTGAGTTTTATTAACTACTGGGTGGATCAAGTGTATGAGGAGGTAATATTTTTTCTGAGTAGATGCAATCCAAGTTATTCCCAAGTTCACTACATGCTGTATCTTTAGCTATTATAGTGTATTGCAAGTGTGTGGACATTTTCTAAGGTCCTGGATTGGCATTAAAGGCTGTGGATATATACTGATGCACAATGAAAAATTGAGTTAAAATTGTAACTCATTGTTTATTTTAATTGAGTTAAAATAAACAATGAGTTAAAATTGCCAAAATGAGTTGATTAAGAATCTGTATACATAGCCATTCGAAAAGACATGATTTTAATTAATGCAAGAACAGCGAAAGATATGACCATGCCCCACTTGAGTAATGAAGATCGTCAAGAAAGATCAAAACTGGCCATGGTACACCCTTGAACTCCGACTGTTTAAATCTGCCTGCCGCAAGCTTGAGCGCAAGTGGAGGTCGTCTGGACTAACGGTTCACAGAGAGATCTGGACCGACCATCTCACGAGCTACAGGCGTGCGCTTGCCGCGGCCAGGGTGAAATACTTCTCTGAAATCATGAAAACTATAGGAAACGGTAAACCCAATGTTCTCTTTAAGACCAGTGAACAAATCCAACATTCAGCCAACCAACTACCTGTCATGATTTCTCCTCTTTCTTTCGGAACAAAATCGACAACATCTATTCTACACTCGCCCACCGCAAACCCAGTTTACTACTTGATCACCTTGATGTTCCTCCGGTTGCCCCTCCTGCCCTCTCCTCCTTCTCTCCTCTCTCCATTGCTGATGTTTCTGGCTTACTATTAAAATCAACTACTGCCACATGCCCCCTGGACCCCTGGCCGACTAACCTTTTCCATCTCTGTGCTTCTGATCTTGCTCCCTCCATTATGCACACTCTCAACCTGTCCCTGGACTCTGGCTCAGTTCCTGCTGCCCTTAAGCTTGCCCGAGTTACGCTGGTACTCAAAAAACCCTCTCTTGACCCGGGTGACTTATCTAATTTCCATCCCATCTCCAATCTCCCTTTTCTCTCAAAAACTCTCGAAAGGGCTGTAGCCAGTCAGCTGATGAAACATCTCACGTACAATCTGCTTGAATCTCTACAGTCTGGTTTCTGGCTGCATCACAGTACTGAAACGGCTGTGCTCCGGATTGTGAATGATCTCCTGCTCAATGCTGATGCTGGTGCTCCCTCTGTGCTTGTCCTCCTTGACCTAACAGCTGCTTTTGACACCATAGATCATGGCATTCTTCTTGACCGCCTTCAGAAGTATGCTGGAATCTCTGGAACCTGTCTCTCTTGGATGTCCTCTTACCTGACACATGCAGTCTGTTTTCTATGCTGGACGCAATGGTGTTGCAAACCCAGTCACTTGTGGTGTCCCCCAAGAATCTGTTCTTGGGCCCCTTCTATTCAGTATCTACATGCTTCCCTTGGGTCACCTCATCCGCCAACACAGCCTCATGTTTCACTCCTATGCTGACGGCACCCAGCTCTACTTAAAACTCGACCCTGGAAGCCCCTCTGCCATGGTCCGGCTCTCATCTTGCATTCAAGAGATCGATGCCTGGATGTCTGCCAATTTTCTTCAGCTGAACACAAGCAAATCTGAACTCCTTCTAGTAGGATCTAAAACTCAGCTTAAGAATCTAAATATAGCTGCCCTGAATCTGAAAAGCTGTTGCTTTCGCCCACAGTACGAAGCCTTGGTGTACTTCTTGACAGCAACCTCTCCTTTGATGCCCACACCTCCTCCGTGGTCAAATCTTCCTTCTACCATCTTCGAAACATCTCCAAAGTTCGTCCCTACCTTTCCCTCCCGGATGCGGAGATACTTTGTCATGCATTTGTCTCCTCTTGATTCAACTACTGCAACTCTCTATATGATGGTCTCCCGGAATGCACCATAAACCGACTGCAGCTAGTTCAGAATGCCGCTGCCAGGATCCTTACCAGATGTAAAAAACGTGATCACCCCCCACCTTGCCCAGCTGCACTGGCTACCCGTAAAGTTCAGGGTTATTTTCAAAACTCTCCTGCTCACCTACAATGCCATTCATCACACATGTCCCAATAACCTCCTCAACCTGCTGACCCACTATGTCCCTGCCTGCAAGCTCAGGTCCTCCGACTCTGGCCTGCTTGTTATCCCCAAGCAAAAGTGCACCACACTTGGAGAACGCTAGTTTAGCTTCACGTCTCGGACTCTTGGGAACTCTCTCCCAGCTTTGGTGCGTGATGCTCCCACCGTCGCTCGTTTTAAATCAACTCTCAAGACCCACCTGTTCTCTCTTGCTTTCCATGCTCTTTAAGCCTCATATCTGCTATTAGCTGCTGTGTTGCTGCTACTATTTCATGTATTATGCTACTATCATGTATTATGCACTGTTTTTTGTTTTTTTTTACTGTATAGCATGTATTATGCATTTATCTGTATTTAACATATTATGGATTTTCTTGTTGTTACTGCATCTTGTAAAGCACTTTGTGATGGTGGTCCACTATGAAAGGCGCTATATAATATTGATTGATTGATTGATAGCTATCAGCATGATTGAAGGCGGCCTGTCTGTGAGAGAAGTTGCCTGGAGAATGAGATGGTCTGCTTCAACAATCAGCAGACTAGTCCAGAGAAACCAGTAAACCAGCTTTGTGAGGGACAAGCCACGTCCTGGAAGGCAAATTCCAGGAAGAATTAACCAGCACATCAGCAGAATGACTGTAGCTCGCCGTCTGCATGACAGTGATTTGCATGCTCGGAGGCCATTCAGGAGTAACATGTTGACAGCTGAGAGATGAAATCGCCCTCTTCTCTGGGCCAGAGAACATCTGAGGTGGTGGCAGAGAGAGTGGTGGAGTGTTTTATTCACCCGATTAATGCCCTTCACAGACCTGACGGAAGACAGCGTGTGTAAAGACATCATGGTGTGCGTTATGCTGACTGTTGCGTTGATCAAGCCAACCGGTGGGGCAGTGGAAATGTAATGATGTGGGGAGGAATCTCCTTAAACACAAGAACTACGTTGGTGCAGATTGAGAGCAACCTTACTGCTCAGCGATACATTGACGAAGTCCTTGAGGCAACTGTTTTTCTGTTCCTGCAAGCCAATCCGGAAGTGTCGATTTTCAGCAGGACAATGCAAGACCACACAGTGCTAGGATTACAATTGCACGACTTCAAGAAAAAAATGTCGAGGTCTTGCCGTGGCCAGCTTTTTCTCCTGACCTGAGTCCAATAGAACATCTGTGGGCCCAAATCACCAGTGCCATCCACAGGAGACAACTGCGACCAACCAACCTTCACCAGCTGGCGGCTGCAGCTGCACAGGAAGAGTGGTGAAACATCCCACAGCAGTCTATCCAGTGGCTGATCAGATCTATACGTCAACGCTGCCAGGAATGTGTTAATGCTCAGGGAGGTCATACCGGATACTAACTTTGTAATGTTTTCATTTTGACAGTGTGTCACGTTTCATACTGAAAACTTATCATGATTCTTTGATCTGTATTTTTGTATACATTTTCTGTGAGTTTGTATGTGGTTATTGTGTGTGTGCATTGTACATGTATGTTGTGTTTTTAATTACTTTATTTTTTAAACAAAAGGCCCAAGTCATTGAAGAATTTGAAAACAGTAATCAAGTAATTTTCAGTGAGGTGTTATCTCTCCGATATCCTTTTTATCCTCCTAGCTGGGAGATAACACAGTGTTATCTACTTGAAAATCCACCTCACATAATTAAACAGAAATGATCAACTGATAGTTATAAAACATCTTGATGCATCTGCCCTTCAGTAGTTGCCAATTGAGACATCTCAGAATAATACATTTCACAAATGAGTTTGCATTCTGACCTACAAGGATGAGGGCCAACATTTCAAACCTACTTTTACCTTAATCTTAGTTTGTCGGTCTCTTCGGCTTGTTTGGTGTGTTGTGAATTATAAGCATACTCAGACAAAAGACTCCAGAAGATTGTATCCCTCTTAAGAGGGTCACATATTAACAACTGTGGTGATATTATATCCAGAAAGATGATGCAGAAGCAGGAAAAAGTGTTAAAATCTGCAGCAGAAAGAAAAGGCCCAGTTCGCCAGAATGGCGTATAGAATCACCATTGATTGTTATTATTTACAGTATCATTGTTTGTTATGGCAAGTTAGCTCAATAGCAACTCTTGACATTTCTGCAGCTTGCATTAGTAAATTGCTCAGACACATTTCCAACCATTTTTTCCTGAAAGATAGTGGACATACCCCACAGTTATACATATATATGTTTATACTGTAAATACACACACACACACACACACACACACACACACACACACACACACAAACACAGAAATATTTGAAATTGTGGAGCAATATGTATTTGATATGTCTTACAATAAGAGGCTAGGTGAAAATACTCTGGCATTGTAGTGCGATTTTAATTCTGAAAAACAAAAGAGCCATCGGGTTCATGAAACTATTGAAAAGAGATCAAATGTGAATTATTTTTCTGTCCCCAAGCATCTCAGAATACTGTGTAATGAGTATATACAGTGATGAGAGAAGCCTTGAAAACTTCTTTATAGGGTAACTGTTACCGCCTTCAAATACTATAAAATTAAAGCTGAATTAATAAAAGCTGCATCAAAAGATTTAAAGGCCCTGTTTTGTGTTTAAAAGAGTTATGTCTTGTTTATTGTGCACTGTAAAATGCACAACTGATTTATACAGCATCTAGCCCATTGCAAGGAAAATCTCATTTCAATCATAAATGGCAGAATTTGATTTAAGAATTCATTCTTTAATGGGTCTGCTATGTTCAAATTTAAACTCGTTCAATTCATCAGCAAAATATTCAATATGGTTCGCATGGAACTCATTTAAGCAAACAGTGACTTTTTAATATAAATTTTCCAGGAGATTTCATTATTGATTCAGCAGTTTAGTGCAAAATGATTTGTGCGATACATTGGGACGGATCTATACTGGCCCAGTCAATAGGTAATATAAAACAATCATTGTACCAAATGCAAAAAAAAGTGCAAATGAACTCTGGCTTAACATTAAACTACATCTTTTAAGGGTGAATGTAATCATGCAGGAAACAGACATATCAGCAGTTTTGAAATTATCAGTTTATTAGTGACTGGCAGCAGCTGGCTTTGAATAACTGTCACTGGGTGTTGATAAAAACAAGAGAGTTTGTACAATATGTGATGTGATACACACACACACACACACACACACACACACACAATATCCAACTTTGATAGTGTTTCTATTTTTACTATAGGGATGTGGAATGGCTTCAATATGTGTTTACATAATCTTTAATTTAGCTGTGTTTGAGGAATCTGAATCTTATGTACATATTTAACTGTGGCCTAACAATCTTACCCATATTTCAGGTAGCTAACTCTTTTTTTGACGGTTTAGCTAATGGGTTCTGAGATTGTTTTAGAGACATTTTGGGAGGTAGTAAACAGGGTTTTACTACAATGATAGAAAGATGGGGTTCAACCTTGTCTGTTTTAAAGCACTCTAGGCCATCTTAAGGACACCATTTATGAACGCTCATCAGTGCTTGTTCAGTTCTGAGTAGCTGGTTTATCCCCAAAAAGTCCAGTCTTAAAGAATCCCAGTGATTCAGCATGAATAACAAGACAGGATGAGGTGTAAAAAGACAACAACACTACAATGCTAACTGAGACACTTGTACGGGTATCTTCCTGGACAATGCCATACAGGCTCCAAGAGTAAAAGAAAAGGTTTGACTGTAGATTCCTCTGAAACAGCCCCATATATTTTTTTACAGGGAGAGGATTTCATGGGGTATTACTGCAAATAGAGCTCTTCCCTCTTAACCAAGAGGTCCCTGCAAGAGTTTAACCTCTCTTAATGAGACAAAGGGGTCTATTTTAATATTGCTGTTGTTCAAAACCATTAAAATATGGTAGTACCTACGTGGTGTTTTTACTGGCAGAAATATAACAGGGGTATATTGCTGTTGTTCAAAACCATTAAAATATGGTAGTACCTACGTGGTGTTTTTACTGGCAGAAATATAACAGGGGTATGCACCTGAACTTTCAGATGTTTGATTAGCAAGGCACAGTGGCATGTGGCTGTAGTCTATGTCAATATACAGGCATCAGAATAGATGTAGATACTGTAAATACACCTCAGAACCTTTGGAATGAACATCACATGATACAAAATGTATTTCTAAAAACAAACTATGTGCTGCACCATGGGGCATTTAAGCTGATGAAGGACTTTGATGTCCGGAATGTGCTGAATACATTTTATTTACTTTTCTAGGCACATTCCTCAATCCTCTCCTTTTTTCCTTGTGCACTGCATTCAATCCTCTGCTTTTGAAAATAATAATAATAAGTGTGTGTTATATGCAAGATTAGCAAAAAAAAATGTAATTCTGCATGTGGCATCAATATTTATAGCATCACTTTCTTTTGTTATCAAAATAATACATCTGTATTGATTTAATTCATAAAATATTACTCAATCAAGAGCAGAAGAGCCACTTCAGTCAGTGTTAAAGGAAGAAAAAGCTGAGCTGCAAGAAAATATCTCCGGCTTCCCCCGGCTACAAGTCTAACAACTGTTGAAGGAAAAGATAATATATGTGAATGCCACGGTCCAGTGGGTTAAAACAAACGGCCCCCATTTGACCTTTAAATTAAAATGTTTCTCTTTATATCACTGCAGACAGAATTCACAGATAATAACGCTGCAAAAAACAAAACTAAACAACGAATGAGCTAAGTAAGTAACATTTCATTTGCGATCCTTATTTATTTATTTTTTTTTTTTTACATTACTTGTTTTTCATTACTTTTTCTACACACTTATTAAGGGCCTAAACTTTGCTCCGTAAAAAAAAAAAAAGTCAGAAATTGATTTAAAATAATTTGCTAGGACCTGCTGGGCTGTGTCTTGAGGTGGCCTGCCAAACTGCCTGACTGCCTGGCTGGTTGTTTGCCCTAAGGGAAAATGATGTGTGAGCAGGGAGGATGATGAATTGCGTTTGTTTAAGCCATCATTACATTGTACTTTTTTATGGACTCCGGTATTTATAACACTTAAAGCTGATTGAATAACGCTGGTCTGTGTGGTGTCCCTGCTGGTCAGCAGGGGTGACAGGCCATGACAGCGAACATGAAGATATTACAGCTGCAGGACTAGACCAGGATGTCATTGTAATCTTAAACAATCTGCTGCTTGCTCTTGTGTGTAATGCCCTTCTGAAAACTTTCACTTAGAGAGGCTGGAGAGAAAAAAAAAAGAAAAAAGAAATCCCAGGGCTAGTTGTTTTGAATTACAGCCGACCGCTG
The DNA here is from genome assembly GCA_030684275.1 of Acipenser oxyrinchus oxyrinchus. NCBI lineage: Eukaryota > Metazoa > Chordata > Actinopteri > Acipenseriformes > Acipenseridae > Acipenser > Acipenser oxyrinchus. The sequence goes on along the minus strand of CM060248.1, from coordinate 89,996,410 downwards.
TTTTAAGTGAATAACCTCTTCACCCTGGTGCTTTATAAAGTTGTCAGGAATATTCGCTTAATGCACAAATAAATGCAGCCGTCAAGAGTCCTACCATTTTGTGTGTTTCTGTTCCTATTTCGGGCAATACATATACTGTTTAACATGCATGTATAGGTACGTTGGCAACATCATTCCTTAATAGAGAAATAAGCGTGATAGTAAGCCATCTCATATGAAATACTTTATATATAGCTATAGTATAGATTTAATATAAAACACATGTAAAGACATACACTAAGAAGTGTAGCCATTATTAGTCAAGGTTAGTACTGGTATAATGGATTTAGGAGGATGACTTCGTTCAATTGAAACTAATTAGTTATCCTAGAGTCGTCTCTAAAGTTGCTCAGTGCTAAAAGAGTTTATTTTGTTTTCACTCTAAATATTGCATTTCAGGAGTTTCTTAATCATTTGTTCTCTGAGGGAGATCAGATTGATAATAATCACGAAATGAGAAACACATGAGGAATTTCTACAGAGCTGTTTCACAAAAGCAGCCCCACGGTTCCTATCAAAGATGTTGTGGGCACCTCCTGCAATGTAAATCAATAGAAAGCTATCACTGCAGATACTGGTAATGGAATCAGCAGACTGCCGCCCTGGTTTACACCACTGTTTGAAAGGTAGGATTAATCATAGAAAGGCAATATATACAAGTGTAAGAATCAAGTATGTTGGTTTCCATATTCATGTCTTTGGAGCTTTTATGAAATTTATTTGAGGGAGTTTCAGGTCATCACTTCAGCCTCTTCTCAGAAACAGTATAGTTGGGAACTGGTGTTTCAGAAATCATTGTCTTACTGCAGTTCATAAAGTTTTCTTTTAATTGGTTAATGAGAGCCTGTGAATAATCAATTAATCACATATCTCATGCAGTATCATATGGAATTATAGTAACAGAACACCCCAAAACATTCATTTATTAAAATAAAAAGTACAAATATAACTGTTTCAGTACAAACATTCATACTTTTATTTTATATTTTAACAATTTAAACTAAGTCATGCAACTTGATTGCAAATCCTGCATTTATTTAATTTTATTTATTAAAAAGAAAAAAAAAAAAGATTTTACTGGGTTTTATTCACTGAGTCTGTATGCTTCTTTTTATCAGGACAAGAGGCAGCAAGTCTGAACTGTCATGCATGTTTTTATTTCAGATTATTTAAAATAAAGTAAAAGGATAAGAAGCCAATGTTTCCCTAACAGAGAATGCATATATCTGGACTGCACAGTGTTTGACTTGATCAGCATTGCACTGCCATAAACCAACACGCTACATGGCATCCCTCAGATGAAAACTAAGGTGCATGGGTTCATGTATTCTCTACGTTGCCCCAGGGATGTTGTAGAAAGCACTGTTTCTGGGCATCTTGCTTGAGAGAGGCTGAGAAATTATCAGTGGGGTCATGGACAACAGCTATTGTAGGGCTGCTATTCACAGAGCTCTCAGAGACACTTGAGATAGTGTTAAATGGTTCTAAGAAGATGTATTCTTTTTTAAAGATGTGTAAATGGGATTTTTTAAATTTTATTTAATGCACTTGAACAGGCATTGCTCCAAATTATTGCTCCAAAATAAAATTGAGAAGCTGACACTGAAATCAATGAGGCTAAAGCTGTATTCACAGACCTGCCAGGAAGCGTCTCACCCAGGGCTCTTCTATTAGAGACAGCAGAGAGAACTACCAGAACACAGGCCTGGTTCTCTACTCTGTTCTAGTAGGCCTCTTGGCGTAGCTATACCAGAGCTAATTCTCTTCACAGGCCGCTCCTTTGTTTTAAAAACTTTGACCTGCCCACCTGGCGAAGGAATTTAAAATGCCCTTACCCCTGCCCACTGTGACTGATGTCAGGTCTCAGCTACCAATGGCGCTTTGTCCAAAATCCATCCCATGTGTTCTCTGCATGAGATTGTAACTGAAATCAACCCAATACCAGAAAGCAAACCGCAGATTAATTTAGCACGAGCCCCTCCACCAATTATGGGCCCGACATACACCAACAGTTATCCACCGATTCCTCTGCGAACAGTCAGAAACTACAGCGCAAACAACAGGGACCTGTGTGACCAGTCAGCCCTAAAATGATCCACATTGCTCTATGGAGGCTATCATTCCCCCACCCACCCAAGAATCACTACTATACGTTAGTTCGTGATGCTGCTAATTTAAGAGCTGGACTGTGTTCACTGAACAGAGTGAATGAATGAGGGAACATGCCCTCACGTACAGGTGAAGCATTCTCCCAGTCTCTATTAAAACAGCAGGTAAAAGCAAAAGTATATGGTTGCCAAATAAAAAAAAAAAAATCATCCATAACTATTAAACACTAAATTGTGCAGAATTATAATTGAAAACATTTTTTTGTATTACTATTTAGAAATATTAAAAGAAACTTAATTAATTCAATGACAAACATTTGGCCTAAAAGTCTTTTTCGATGACATTGAAAAAATGAGAAAAATAATGATTATTTAAAGAAGACCCTCTGCAGAGTGGCTCTGAACATTAAAATATACTGTATCTGCATTTTTGTTGAAGTGTCTTTTCAAAGGGTTTAGAAAAACTGGAAGTGAGCAGTGCATTTTAATGTCTGAACAGTAGTCCATTTATTGCAATCAGATTAATAATAATAATAATAATAATAATAATAATAATAATAATAATAACTAATAATAACTGCAGATGCTTGCAGAGGGGTTTGGGGTTAAGGAGTCAGTAATGGGTGCAAGTGGAAGTGAATCACAAAACAAAACAAAATCACTCTGGGAGCTACAGTATGGAAGTAATTGAAGGTTCACAGGGGAGATGGTGCAGCGCTGTGCATAGCAAAGAACTGCTGAACCTCATATTGCCTTTAAATATTTAAAAAAAAAAAAAATTAATTCTGCAGTATGCTGTAACAAGATAGCGTCAGGAATGAGACTCAGACCAGAAAGCTGCAGTTCAAAGCGCTGGTGAGCACGTCTATTAGCAAACAAAAAACACACAGACAAGTAAACAGGCACAAGGGCCAGAATAAAAGGTTAAACAAAGACAATTCAATGTCAGGCCGGGCATTTGCCTTCACTGACCATTTACAAACACTCGCCAGCACTCCTCTCAAACACCAACTCCCAAACCAAGCATGTTCTCCTCCTTAAATACCATGTGGTTGGAGCCTAATTAACCAATAATCATTCAATTAAGGCTCCAGCCACATTCTCACATGTATTTCTGGTAGGGAGGATTTTAACCCCATCCCTGCCAACCCTATATTCCCAACACACACACATACACAATTTACCTTTAGGGCTTTTGCCTTTCCACACAGGCATATGTCTTTACAATGTGGAACATATTGTGCAATGATATAGAGGATAACAGAACAGTTCTGATCCCTTGTTCTTTAGGAAGGGAATGAGATTCCAGTGACCGTGTCACTGTGGAAGGGCCTAAAGTATCACTGACAGAGTGGTCCGCCGCTCTGAATGAAATGATATTCTCATGCTTATGTGCAGGATGATGAAACTGTAAATTAATCATTGACCTTTCATGAATGACATGTGACCTGGGAGGTATCACGGCAGTATCTCTGCAGAAGAGCTTTCTGAAAATTGCTATCTGCCGCCTGAAAATAAACAATAAGATATCAAATTTTATAAAAAAAATTGACTGGGTTTTTCACTGGAAAAGTGAATTATTTTTTTGCCTCACCAGTCAGAACATATCAATTCATTTCAAATCATCCCTCATCTCCAGAGTGGAAGGGATACTTATTGGGTTTAGGGTTGTTTAGGGCTGAGTAATTGCCATTTACCGGAATGCATGCTTTATTTAAACAATAACCAAAAGTAATAATACAAAAAGAATTTGAAAAGACTGCTTGAGATAGGTTCGGCAGTACGACTTCAAGTCCTTTGTATGTCTTGAAGGGAACCATGTCTCAGGTGAAAGTTCAGAACACTGGGGCATTGGGCCTTGTTATACAAGCACCTTATAGCTTTTACTGTATTTTTCAGAGCCAGGGTACCAGCTTTGTGTTGTATAAGGTTGGGATCAGAGAGTCAGCAGCCTGGTTCAGTCTAATTGTACTAATGCAGCTGGTATTTATTTATTTAAAACATACTGTATATGCATTATGTATAGCATAGCTATGACTATTCATGCAATGACCAAAAGGGTTGTACAAGGATCTAGAAACATGTTGATCACAGTAGTCTATTTGCAGCTTAAAATTTCACATAGTTTCCATAATTGTTTTCAAATGGATTATGAAATTTATGCAAGAAATAAATTATCTTGAGGTTGATAGCTAAAGCAAAAACAAAAAGAAAAACAGTGAAAAATGGTGATTAAAACTAAAAAAAAGATGTTAACAAGATAGAAAACTTCCAAACATTAATTAATAAGAGCAAGAGAGAGTTTAAATGATCTTATTCTAAATATTGTAATTGCTAAAATTGTTATAAAATGGGCCTGATGTTATAGTATGTTTCATATAAGGATTTTATGTGTTAGTATATGTAATATACAGTGTTCTCCATATATGTTTTTTTAAATTTAATCTGAATAATGTTTTTTATAATCTAAATATGTGTTTTTACAATCTAAATATTTGCCCTTCATTTGGTGAATGTTTTATGTAAGTGACTACATATTTTCATATATTATTCATTTTCCAAGTAAGATAATGGATAATATATATTTTCATGAAAATATGTTCAAACTGGACATTTAATAAAATATTAGACTACATTTAGATTAATGAAAAATAAAAATCCAAAATACAGTAAGTGTTCAGCCCAGCCCTCGAGAATGCATAACCCAGACACTTCTGTCACATCTCACAGGGTGTACCATTGTTAAAAGTTTAATTAATGTTAAACGTTTAATGTGCTGTAGAAAGTTATGTAAAGCATGTTTTTAAAGAATTACTATTATGTAACAATTACCATGGGTATGTACTTGATGCAGGCTGTGGTCAAAGCAGCAGGGATTCATTTGTATAGTATCGCATCAAAATATTAAACATACAAAAAGGCAAGTTTTAACATGCCTTAAGCACAAAGTATTGTAGTAACTGATAGAAAATCAAATATTTATTCAAGGGTTGTAAAATGTTACAATGAGATGGTATAGGTGCTACGCTAGCTTTAATTGTGTCTTGTGTAACTAAGCTAACTTGTATATGACCTGTGGGTGTTTGATATATGCTTTGTAGGTTTTTGTGTACACAGTTTAAAATGCAGCCTTAAGCAGAAAGTATATTTTATGCTTTTTACAAAAATGTTTCTGGTGTCTGATAAAAATGTGAATTCAGAAGTAGACGTTGGCTCTGTATGTGTAGTTATTTTGAAAAAAAGTTTGGTGAAGATCAAGGTAGTTGTGATTTTATCACAATGAAGGGCGTGACAGGCGGGCGGTACTGTTACCAAGAGCTCCTGTTTTCTCTCTTTGCTCGGGCTGAATATTTGTGTCTGCTTATTCAAGGTGCCTCTGTCATTCACTTGTCTGTTCTAGGGTTCACTGGCTGGCAAAAGCAGGTGACCACCTAGTTCAGTGTCTATAGACGAACAGGTTTTACTATAAATTTCATATCATCACACAAAATCATTGAAGAGACCGGCAGGCATTTCAGAAACTGTAGCAGAACACCTTAGAAGTCCCCACACAAATTCTACAATATGTTTACACACACACACAAAATTAGTCTTGCCAAAGCCAAGTTGCTAAATCAAATCTTTTGTAAAAACACAAGAGCCCTTCATGAGATGTCCTATGAATCTAGTACAGGCGATACAGGGAAGAAAAACTTAAAAGGAAAAAACAGTAAAACATGAGTACCCTGTACAGTACTGACTTACCTAAATAAGTCACATGAAGGAATCAAGAAGGATAACTGATGAGTAGTATTTTAAAGCATATTTACCCAATTACACTTATATTTTTACAATCACAGTTCCTACATTTATCACACTGCGTTTATTGCACCTCTGAGTGAGGTTATGTCAAATAAAACACTGTGAAACTATGGCACTTCATTAAACCATTCACCAAGCAGGGTATTTGATCCTGATACTCTGAAACCACACGATTTTATCAAAACCCTGGGAAATTGAAGCCATCACTAAAAGGTGTCAGAAATTAAAATGTTCTGTCCCTGGGAGAAAGATACACCTTGGGTAACATATATCAGAGATTTTTATTTTAAAGATGTATTAAGCAGTATCCAATCTCAGGGATACTGCCGAGTTTAGAAAAATCTGCTCTGAGAAATGTTTAGCTTCAGAAAACAAAAAAAACAAAACAGGGTTTCTTCATCCCTGAAAAAACACAACAAGAAAAACAACAACAAAAGCAGTGTCTGTCTTGTTTCTAAGGAAATACCAGATCTCTGCTTTCTGACAGAAAAGCTACTTAAAGCTTCAAATAAGCAATTGCCTATTTATTTAAAATTCCTTGACCATGATAGCTTTCTGGGGGCCAAATCAATGTTCACGGTAGAGTCCATCTGTCTGCGCTACTTGATGCCATAGTGGCTTTGCAGGTCTCAGCAATCTGACTTTTAATTCCTTTTTTATTGTATTTTTGTTACCAGGAAAGCAATACTATGAGTCCATTTGTTTTTCATGAGGACATATTCGAATAAAGCATACCAATAATATTAAGAACTTTAATGAAAAAAGCGATTTCTTGAACGTACAATATATTTATTTATTATTAATAATACATGCTTTTATACTGATATATGTAAAGAAATAGCTCTGGGAAATAGGGATAAATTTGGTCAATTTCAATGATTGTTACCTGATTTAACATCACATTACAAGGAATCTCTCAAATGTATAAAATATATGTTTACATTGGTACTGAAAACCACGGCAAACCGCAGAAAAGGACAGCCAATGGTTGAATTAGCAAATCTAAAATAGTCAAAGGTTCCATTTCACATACCAACACGCAGTGAGGTGTTCAGAAAAAAAGAAAGATTTTTTACACCAGTTACTCAAAAACCTTCTTTATTCATGTGCAATTAACTTTTCGCAATGTTCATTTAATCAAGTTATGTACAGTGTTTCTTATTGTCATTTAAAAAGAGGCTGCAGATTAAAAGAGGTTTGCAGTTTACTGTACCAGTATATAAATATATAAAAAGGTTAAGAAGCTTTGGGAACGAGATTTTGCCCCAACCTTTTCCAGCAGTCAATGAAACCTCAATAAAAGGGCCATCATCTCATCAAAGCGGAGAGTTAAGAGGTGTATTTAGATCACCTGAACCAACTCCCCAGACACAGATCTTAGCTTATGAGACCCCTGTTTGCGGAGGCTTAAAAATGCAATGCAGTGCAAGACAAAATAATACAACAGCAATTCTATGACAAGTGGACTCTGTCTGCCATTCATTTATACTGGGATTCCAAATTACAGTGTTACGTCTGGCTTTTCACATTTTTGATGTTATTGATGTTAAAAGCCGTCAACATTTCTCAGAAGAGATTTTTACATATGGGTTTATGTGTATGTATGACAAGGATGAGGTGTGTGGTGACGTCAGACCAGGAAAGGAATGCACAACACCAATAGCAGACTGGGGTATAACTGCACTGCGACGTGGTTATTATTAAATACAAAGTTTAAACAAAACTAAACACTTTCTCAAAACAAAACGGCACGTGGGCCAAAATAAACAGACAAACACTAATACAAACAAGTATTGTGCTGGTATAAAGCCAGCACTCGTAGCAATTGTTTACTTTTTAGATTTCCATTCTTTACCTCCTCTCTACTCCCGTTCTCCACTCATGAACACTCCACCCTGTTGCAGCCATAGCTGCAGGCCTTTATAGTGGTGACCGAGGGATTAACTAACTATTAATTATCTTATTATCCCTCGGGCACATTTTACACAGGTTTATTAATTATTTGTGACTGTCAGCTAGTTAAATAATCAGTAGGTGACAGTCACGCATTCTCACAAGGTATTTAAAAAAAAATATAAAAATAATAATAATAGCGGATGGCACCTCGCTTGTCCTGCCAAACAATAAGGGCTTTTTGTCGTCATATATACAATACATAAATAATAATAATAATAATAATAATAATAATAATAATAATAATAATAATAATAATAATAATAATAATAATAAACAAATCCAAAATATGCACAGGGGTGGGGTGTATCCTGTCACAATGTGGTACTGTACACCCAACAACAAATACAAGCAATGACAAATATCATGGCTCTCTAAAGAATACTTCCGGTCCAGTATACAAGTTATAGTTTTGTTTAAAGGCTTGCCCCTGTTTTGGAGGTGCAGAGACCTCAATCCCTTAAATCTGGGAGCTTTCCTTTTATCTTGAAGGGCCTTTCCTCCTTCTCCTCTCGCCTTGCAGCTGCATCTCCCTTTCGGGGGTCGATGGATCCCATCACCCAGCCGTGGTTGACCTCTTAAATCTGTCAGAAGTTTCATCTTATAAGAAGGGTGAGGTCCTGGGCCACACCGACTGGACTGTATATCCTTCCAGTTCCCTGAATAAGAATTCTTCTTATTCTGTCACTTTGCTTATTGAATCATGAAACAAAAAAAACTATAACAAGAAACAACAACAAAAAAGAAACAGAGGATGGTCCTGTTGGGAATGGACCTTTAGCTTCAAGGTCATTAGATGATCTGTGGAACACTCTATTAATGGGGTTTTAGCCACTGTCATCACTGCATTGTTTCTCAATCCAATATTAGCCAGTGTAGTGTCGTTCTCAGAATGCATCCCTTGTCCTAGCAGAAAAGGCTGCATTGTGAGCTGGAGCCCCCATTGATTTAATTACCCTGACCTGAATGAATGCGGCCTTACCCAGTAACAGATACTTACAATTTAAATCAATTCAGTGATGCATAAAAATGCCATGCTGATAAACAGACGCTGAATGGAACCTCTTGAGAAATAAGCCCCAGTCGAACACAATGTGAGGGAGATTGGCTAGAACGTCAGGTAATTGGGAATCAAAATGTTCTGCAATCTTCCCCCTTTAAAGGGACTATCCTGTGCTAAATAAATACATACATAAACAATGACATTTTTAAGATCCACATTTTTTAGTTTTTTTTTTTTTAATGGATGTATCATCTAATGTGTATTCCCTTTAAAAAAAATGGGTATGTCAGGACAATGGTAACTGAATGCTGATGCCACTTGACAATGGTTTGGAGGCCTGTGGGGAGATAATTTACGTTCTTAATGGACAGGTACTTTACAATGACATTGGGTGATTAAACCAGCTTGCAATTGTTTATTACACAAACAGTGCTTCTGCATAGAAGTACAATTGGGTATTTTGATTGCAAATGTTCTGTGCTTTTCCAAGCTGTTCTTATGCTTCAGTAGATCATACATTTACCACATAGGCATTAATCAAATGTTATTCTTTAAATATCATTTTACCAGGGTTAGAACTCATTTAGGTTTTAGTATTGAATTCTATCATAAAGGATCACTATTATTATTAGCAGTTGTAGTAGTCATATTTAATGACCAATAGGGGCACTACATCAGCTGTCAACAGCACATGGTTTTCCAGGTGGTTTCCCATCCAAGTACTAACCAAGCCCAACCTTGTTTAGCTTCTGAGCTCAGACGAGATCAGGCTTACTCAAAGTGGTGTAGCTGATGTGACAGCTGATGAAAATAATTCATTTTAGCACCCCCTAAACAAACAAGGGTGCTAACAAAGACTGGCCATTAACTAAATTTAAAGAAAAAAAAAAAACATAAAAAGTATGTAAATTAAATATTCAACTGTAATAACGAACCAAAATAAACGGTACAGAGCACACCACTTAGAGCCCACTGGTCGACAAAAGCTGTCATGTCGCCAATGGACTCTGCGTTGGCTTGCACTAAAGCAACCCTTGAGCAGTCGTAGTAGTAGTAGCAGTAGTCGTAGCAGTAGTAGTAATATT